>OW818029.2:2400000-3600000 GCA_942486065.2 Calliphora vomitoria | reverse complement strand
AGTGTTGCAATTTTAATAGTAATACGAACGAACAGTATGAATATTTATAGTAGTTAATTGTGATAACATGAGATAATTTCATATATATTGCATAGTCAAATTTAAGAAAAATGTTGCTAGAGCTGAATATCGAAACCCTGATTAAAACTAGTTACAAGTAATGACTTAAATAATCCATTGCTAAGTCTCTCACAAGTTCTATCAGTTAAAACAAAATGTTATTATGCAAATGACCTAGAAAATTAGCAGTTATATAATAGATAATAAATAACTTATTACATGACTACTTCTAAGTAATGCAGAGGGTATTTATTAGTCATTGGAAAGTAAGCTATTGAGTAATTGCAAGCCATTACTAAGTTAGTAAAGCTAATAAATTGTAACTAAGAGTGTAGTCACTTTAAACGTGTTGTGTGATAATTCGTTCAAACTGGTTTTACACAAATTGCTTTGACATAATTCTCATACATTTCATTTTTATTTTTGCCTAAGTATACTGATATCCCATGTAACATAGCATGAAGTCACTTTAGTGTCTTTTAATAACCTATAGTGAAGTCAGTTTAGAAAGTAGTTATTTTACCCACCTGATGCAATCCATTGGAGAGTTGTCGAAGAAAGTTTACCAGTTAGGTAGTTAGTAAGGTAACTGACGCTATTCAACCAATATGTGAATCCAATGCGTTGGCTTCTTTGGACCAGCTATTAGACAGTCTCATTGTAGTCAAAAGGGTAAATTGACCCCTGCTTAGGACAAGCACGTGTTAAAATAACTAGTCACGTAGCTATTGAATTAACTAGTTCCCACCCTAAATGTAGAGTAAAATCAATAGTGCGGGACTGTCTCCTAAAACTGCTGGGAATTAAATAAAATATTTTTTGTGGTTGTTGGCATATTTATTCTTACTATTAGTAGGAGTGTAGTGTGTGTGTATTTTTATATTTGTACAAATATTTATTTTTAACACAGAAAAGTTTTAAATGTTTAAAGTTTTGAAATGGCGAAAAATAGTTGTTGAATTTTTTAATGAAAAACATACAATTAGTCTGTCTGTATGAGCACATGAAGCAGATTCGCTGTTAAAGTTGGTAAATTATTAAGCTTTAAGAAATATAATTTTAATTGGTTAAAACTATGGAACTGTTTTTAAATTATTTGATTTTGGGATATTTGGTAACAATTCTTTTATTAATTTGTTATACATATTATATTATTAGAGACCTCCTGATAAAATGCTGATATATTGCAATGATATTTATTTATTTTTTTATCTTAAATACTTTAAAATAATTTTTGAAACACCCCCAAAATTTATGAGTTATTTTGAATAACTGTTTTAGGGTAGGTCGCAGTACTTTAGTACCTTAAAGTCATACATTTTCAAACCGATTTCAAAATTGTAAACAGTTTTGGAAAGACAAAGAATTAAGCTTTCATAAAAAAGAAATTAGGTAAGTTTTTACCAAAAATTTTTTTTTTAATTTTCTTGCTAATTTTTCAAATTAAATAATTTTTTTCTGCAGTGTTTTAAAGAAAAAAATGTTAATGAAAAGTTGAATAACTTTAACAATTATTATTCGATTTGAAAAATGAAAACCATGTTTTGCTAAGAACTAAATGTTCTTTATACATTGGTATAAATTTGTATAAGCTTTCATATCAAAATAAGCAATGAAAAGCTAATAAAATCATAAAACCCGTTAAAAAATAAAATTGGACAAAAACTGACTGAGTTACAGGCCTTAAGAAATATAATTTTGAGAAGCCTTTGTTACATTTTGCGATCAAGAAAACTACCATCAAGCTAAACTGTGAAAACACCTTGTCAAATCTGGCTATGCCATGGAGACATTTCAAAAAATTCCAAGAAATACACATATCTCACTTCAATCACATGGAGAAGAAAAAAGGGGACACATCAGTTAATTAAGTAGTCAATGTATACCTTATAGACAGTAATTGTCACTAATGTCTGATCACTTGACTAACTCCAATTGATATATTTTGAGAGAAATCAATTGGCTACTTTATACATTCCACGTAATCTAGTGTGAAGTCAATTGTCCCTTAAGTGTTTCTAAATAATGTAGAGTGTACACTAGAGTGCTCCAAGATTGTAGGGACGAAAAAAATTTCGTGATTTTAAAAGTTGAGTGTCATTTTAAGCCCAAGTGCTATAAATATTAGACTTTATTTTATATTTTTCTTCAGTTTCATTAAAATCGGCCCAAAAATATATAACATTTCGTTAACTTTCCATGAGAAATTCCAAATATTGAAAATTTTGACCTTTGACCTTCACTATTTAAGGGTTGACGTTTTCCGATTTTAGTAAAACTTTCAAGCTACATTTATAATTACCTGGACTATGATATTCTGAATAGGTTTTACTTAAAATTTATAGCAGTAAGGAAATTGTCTCATTCGCCAAAATATGTCCAAAAAATTTGTTTTTCTCGAAAATCTCAAAACTTAAATCACAGGTACGCAAAAACTATAAGAGGTATTGTCATACTTTTTTCATATTTTATTACCTATTATATTCTCAATAAATCCCAAGTTGATAACCAAAAAATTCTGAAGTTTGTTCAACGAAATTTTTAAAAATTTGAAAATGCCTTTACTGTTATCAAACAGTCTACAGTCTGAGGGGATTTCTATTTCACCTCTCTGGATCCACGCATGTTGTAGTCACTTTAAACGTTTATTTTGTACTACACTTTAGAAAGTAGTTATTTTACCTACCAAAAGTAATCTATTGGAGAGTTGTCGGAGGATGGTTTGTTTACAAGCAATCTGTTATAGGACTGTCTTTTTAACTGACTAGTTGAGTCAATTTACAATTAGATAAGTAGAGAGTCACGTAACTGACTCTTCGTAACCGGTATGTGAATCTAATGCGTTGACTACTTTGGACCAGCTATCAGACAGTCTCAATGTAATCAAAAATTATCTTTTTATACCCTGTGTTCAAATAACTAGTCACGTAACTGCATATGTAAAAAGTTGTCACCCTAATTGATAGGTAAAATCACTAGTTCGGGACGGTCTCCTAACTTCTGATAAATCACAGAACTGCTTATGTATGTATTTGTGTTACATCGTTTCCTAGTTCGCATACATTTAAGTGTTTACTCTATAACTTTCTGTCTTCATATTTTTTCTGATATGACACAAATTTAAAGGGGGTATCAGTATTTGGCTCAAGTTTACTTTTCTTCAAGGGAGCGTCCTTAATTACTTCTAAAAATACCACTAAAGCATGGAACGAGAAGTTCATCTTAACCATTTTTTCAGCTAAATCCTTATCAAAATCGATTATTTAGAAATTAAAATATTTCGAATAACCCGATAACCGTGTTTCTTCCTTTTATCATTGAACACTATAATACAGGTCATTATTAAATAATGTATAATAAATTCATAATTTCATATCAAACATATAATCAGCAAATTTTGTAATTAAATCCAATTGACATCTGTTTATTAAGGAAAAAACTAGATATAACTAAAAACTAAATATCGAATCATTATAAAATTACATTTTAATTTGTTTATCTGCAACAGATACACTCACACTTACGTACGTATGTACGTACGAACGTACGTATATAAATAATATTTTATGTTAATATGTTTCACATATACATATGTAGCTATATTAGGATGACCCTTAGTTGGACTTTTTAATATTCGGTGCTCCCAAGGTTAAAGTTATTCACCGTCATCTAAGTAGAAAAAAAATGCTGAACATTTGAGCAGAATCGGATGCTTATTTCAAGTCAACATTTTTGGGTAAAAGTAGTAATAATTTAAAAAAATATTAAAAGTGCATGAAACTTTATAATTGTTAATGCAATCAAGTTAGAATAATGAGCTGATGATGTCAGAAAATGTGTATTGTTACGTTTTTACCTTTAAAAAACGTGGGTTTATTTCCTTTAAATAAACCGGATACTTTTGATTGCAAATAAAAAGCAGTTTTAGTAATTTAAAATTCGTAACAACTCTTTATTTATTTAGAATGTACAACAACAACAGAATTAAATAGTCACTCAGTGTCTTTATACACGTTTATCAATTCGCAGAAATGCACACAAACTTTATAATGTACTAACACACATGTACACGACAGTTGATGTTAACTCTAACAGCGACAATGATCAACTCAACTCACGACTGCCACTATTTATACACGCATCTATCGGGAATCTTCTACAATGCTCTTAACGGACATACTAGTACATGCGAATTCTAGAGCTTTCGATGTTAATGTTAGCAGCTTATACTTGCAAACAATGCTAATAATAGCATGCTATCAACATTGTTCATAAGTAGAAGCTTCTACTGATGGCCGTGTTTATAAACATGATGAATGTTGCAGGCAGTCGTTGCGGACCGATCAAATCGCTATTGTACATTCGTAACAGTATGTTTTATTTGTAAATATCTGTAGGTAAATAAAGCACAAAAACTAATTTTAATTAGATATTTTTTTTCAACCTTTAATTTTCATTTCTTTATAAAGGCCATCCTAATATTTATTAATTTGTTTGTTTGTTTGTATTGTATGTATGTGGGAATGAATCTGTATGTTTATTTATATTTGTGTTTATTTTTAACATTACTAATACAGAGATAAATATCAGCAAAAATCCTCACACATACAGATTTATTGATACATATACTAATGCATACACTTGACAGACAGACAGACAGATTTGCATTATTACGATTTGCATACGACTAATATTTTTATAATTATAGATTCTGTTTGATTTAATAAATTTGTATGTAAATATACATATTTAATATGAATTACATTTTAAATAATAATAATCACACAAACACACTCACTCATTTACTCATTCATTGGTATACATGCGGACATATGAAAATATATTATCAAATTAAATATACAAAAAATAGAGTAGGAACTAAGAATAAATGCAATAAAATATAATCACTAATATACGACTCAAAATAACTTTATGGAAACTCAGATTTTAATTTCTAAAATATTTTTTTAAACAAATTCAAACCTGACTTCGGTGTTCAAGAGGATAAAGGAAAATTGGTACTTTTTCTTTTAATATATTAAATTAGTTAGCTTATATACATTAAAGCTGGCTAATATACTGCGCAGTAAAGAAATAATCAAATCAATGGTATTATATTTCGTTCTTCAAATAGTACTTTTTGAATTTTCTATAATATTGAAATTTCAAACTTGACGGTGCACAGTGTCAGATTTGTGTAATCTAGAGGGACTAAAGTCGGAATTTTCAAAACAGGTAAAGATAATTCAATGATTTTCTAAACAAACTTTTCCTATGGTTAGGTACATTTTTGGAGAAAAAATTGAGGTGTTCGCGGCAATATTTCGCCTAACTCCCATACAAATTTTAAAATCAAAATTTTAATATTTATACCCTACACCACCATAGTGAAGAGGGTATAGTGGGTTATGTTTGCTGATGTTTATAATGTGCAAAAATATTGTTCCTACACCCACCTGAAAGTATACCAATCTGCTCAGGATCACTTTCTGAGTCAATTAAGCGATGTCCGTCCGTCCGTCTGTCCGTCCATGTAAACTTTGTAATCAAACTACAGATCGCAATTTCAAAATTAATTCGACAAAATTAGGTACAAGCTTTTCCATTGCCCCAAGGTCGACGCCTATTGAATTTGGTTAGAATCGGTTCATTATTTCTCCTAGCCCTCGTATGGGGGCTTGCTTTCTTCCACTTCACGCTTGTTTCATAACAAAACTTTTTTACAAAATTGCTTAACATGGAAAAGCCTACAATTTTGTCGCTTCCAGTACTAATATTTCCACATATAAAATCAAAAACACGTTCATGTCTTTCATTTTGCTTTGTTGAAATTCAAATTTCGAAAATTTAACTACGAAACATTTGATGCTTTTATAGGTCAAACATTTCCGGGGGTCAATTGGGGTGGATTTTCTTTTTTGTTTCAATAAATAGGAAGGTTGGTAAACGGTATAGTAAAAAAAAAATTTCACTGAACTCAACTGAACTCTGTAACTTTTTTTCTATTGAAAATTTTAAAATTAAGAAAAAATCTTACCTAAAATGGATGTCTTGAATATCACTCATAAACAAATTTAGCAGGCCTTATTTTGAAATGTAATGAAACTCTTATTTAGTTTAAATAATGCATTTTACTATTCAAAAAGAATTTAAAAAAAAAAATTAAAAAACAAAAAATTCAACGCATCCAAACATTGATTACTTTTAGCAAGAACTATTAAAAAATTTTAATGTCAATTAAACATCTCAGTCTTTGATACCATTATATTTTTGTTGTTTACATATTTTGTTTTAAAACTTGTTTTTGTAAATACCAGGGTTGTTGTTTGTTGCATTCAATATTTTCTTTTTTTTTTAAAAGGAGTTTTTTTTGTAATTAAATCCCGCTAAAACAATGAAATCTGACACTGGTTCAAGTAACACGAAATTAAACTTTCATGGGTTAGTGAATGCAAATTCAAAAGGAATAATAAATGGTACTATTTCTTCATTGTAATTTTTATATTTTGAATATTTCATAATAGTAAACCTAAAAATTAAAAATTAGGCACACATGAGTCTGAGTGAGTTAGAATTCACAAAAGGTGATTTTAGTGGTACATTTCTGTTGTATTTACTATAAAAATGGACACAGAAATATGAAATTAGACATTCATGATGCTGAGTAGAAATAGAAAATGTTGGTCTTTATGGTACTTTTTCATTCTAATAACACGTTTCGAATGTGCTAGAAACCACATTACAATAAACCAATAAACATGAAACTAGAGACATGTTATCCTGAATTAGTATTAATGCAGAAAGGGAGACTTAATAAAACTATTCCTTTCTTCTAATTGAGGTCAGCTAGTACTCCACACTTTTATCGGATATTTAAAAATTACTAAGTCTTTGTTAAAAAAATGTTTGAAATTAAATAAACAGTCATTTTAAGTTTAATTGTCAGGAAATACTCGTATGATCTATATTTTTTTTAAATGAGTTTGTGTCATTCTTTGTGTAGCCTGCGAAATAATTTAAAGAAATCTTAAGATATTTTTACATCGATTTGTTTTTAGAGAAATTGGATGAAAAAGTTTGTTTTTCATTCATAATTTTCAAAATAGATTAAAAGTAAAAATAATTGTCGATTTCGGTTTTAGGCCTTGAAAAACCGCTGTTTCGGTTTCGGTTAAAACCGAAGACAAAACTCAAGTATAACCTACTGGGTTGACCCGTTAATCTGTCCATCCATAGACTTATGATAAAAGCGAATACTTCTGTCTGCGATTTTGATTTGCTTAAATAAATGGTTACGTTTTTACCTTTTAAAAATGGTGGTTTGTTCCCTTTTGATTGCAAATAACAACTCTTCATTTATTTCAATTTACACAACAACTTAAATAGTCACTCTCTGTTAATACTAGGGTATTCAATCGGATAACTGGCAATCGGTTAACCGATTAATTTTGGTCGGTTAACTGTTCGAATAATTTAAAATTGGCGATTTTCAAATAACAAATAAACCGATTAATTTGTGTCGATTAACCGATTAACCGAATTTTTTTTTTTTGCACTCTATATAGAAATATAGTTTTAAGCACACTAATTTTATGTATTAACTCATGAACATTAACTTATTGCAATAGTTTTTTAGAAGTATAGCACAAAAATTGCTACTAAGGAATTTGGAAATGAACTTTTTTCTAGAATGTACTATGATTATTTTTGTCCTAATGAGTCGGAGGACGACTTGATAATAGATGAATAAAGACATAACTGAAGCGAGTCTTTTATCAGAAACTATTAAAAGTATTCATAATCTAAAAAAATACAAAAAGGACTCCAAATATATATATGAGGATTTTATATGAGAAATTGGATATTCTTTATCATGCCTTACTTTTGTTTTCTCCAACATCTAATCAGTGAGACAGTTCTTTCCAAGTCAAGTTTTATTAAAACTAATGAAAAAAAATCGTTTAAAAGGAAAACATTTCAATTATATTCTTTTTTAAAAAGCTTATTTCAGAAGATCTCCATTAAATCCTAAAAAAAAAACTCACATGTGCATAAAAAAGGTCTCAGATACGATATTTTTGTTTTGCTATTACTTATTTGGTTTGTTGAATTGTTATGTTTTATTTGTTTTTTATGCTTTTGTTCTTTTTATTAATAAAATTCTTAAATAGGTACACAAAATTCGTTGTTTTATTCTCAATTTAAAATTAAAATAGAAATTACTCGGTTAATCGAATAATTCAAAATTAACCGATTAATAACCGATTAAATCTAAACCCCGATTAATTATTTGCTCGATTAACCGATTAAATCAGAAACCCGATTAATTGAATACCCTAGTTAATACACACACTTTATAATTCCAACAGCAACTATCATAAGCAAGGTACTGTCACTATATATATACACAGTGCCATCTTCTAGATATTTCGAGTCTTATCTTAACTCGAATGTTCTATTTTCAGCAGTTTTCAGCGTATTATAAACATTGTATATAAGTAGAATTTTCTAGCAATGGAAATGTTGATAAACACAATGAATGTTTTAAGCAGCCGTTACAGACCGTTAAATCTTATATATAAATAGACCACACTTTTTTTTGGTGGTACACTTTTAAGTATGTTATTGTCCACTAATATTGGTGATACATATATGGTTTAAAAAGTTATTTTCTCTATAACAATTCTTTCCGTTTTAAAAGTGGTTCTGAAATTCGGCCATTGGGCGATCCTAGTACGAAATTGATATTGCAATTCCGTAACAATATGTATCCTCCGGAAATATAGGGATGATAATGTTTGCTAATGAATATCTTATTAATGTCAGTATCGCGAGTATACAGAACAATTACCAAATAAGAAAAGGAAATTACAATCAATAGCTGATCAGATCAATAGAGAAATAATCAGCATGACATGTCACTATTATCTTTTTTCAATACAAATCTCAATGCGACTCATGAAATTTGCCACTGAGTAGTTTCAGGTAGTTGGTATAAAGAATACATGTAGAATTTACTGTCAGTTCAGGTGTGTTTGTGTCTGGCTAACTCATAATAAATTATTTTTATCCCTCACCTCACCACCAAAAAATTTACGTTGTTTATTCTCGTGTGTTGCTTTCCACACATAATTTTTATACAATTATTTTGCTCTAGGAATATTATTTTTAAGTAGTCAAAATAAATAACATATTTATTTGTACATATCGTCATATTTAATCGAAAATACATGTTCCTGCTAAATTTTACACTCCTACAACTGAAGACGACGATTTTATAAATAAAATTCTAAAACCCCAAAGTGCAAGCACAAAAAATTCATAAACCAAAAAAGTAACTCACGTCTTTCAAGAAAAAGAGAAAATGTTTATGTCAACTCTTGGAAGAATGGAAAAAATGGCAAGAAATTGGGTAGACGCAAACCTTAAAATGAGAAAAATGTTGAAACAATTGTAGTTATGTTTAATGAATTTTTTTGCTTTTCCTTTTTTGATTTTATATGACGATATATTAATAAACATTTACGAGTATCATTAAATTTATACAACTATGATGTTTTTTGATGTGTCTAAATAGGAATTTTAGGAGAAACTTTAGATTTTTGTACAGTGTACTTGAAATAATTCTTTTGCTTGTTTTCAATATAAAATTTTAATTAAAAAAAAAAATTATAAATTCCAAAAATAATTTTTGGGATTTCCGTTTTTCCACTAAATAATTCATAGTGCTGAAATATTTCATTGTTACGAATTTTGGCTATCAGGAATAAAACCTTGTGTCATTACCGGTTGTAGGGCTAGATCCTAGAAGCCTTATCAACAAATGTTTTAACTCAAATACTAGAATAAATGGACATATTTTCTGGTGTATTTGTACTGGCAATTTATAAATGTGCTTGTATTTATGTACATACATACATACTTATGTATGTACATTCGAAAATGTATTTGCCATTTTTACTTAGTATTTACAATGCAATTTATATAAATTCCCAAATAAACCAAAAAAAAAAAAAATAACACTATAAATTACACATTACAATACAAACATGCATACATCAATGTATAAGGTGCCCGTACAAAGTATAAGGTCAGATACTTATCGTTCTGTTTATCCAAAAATACAAATAATATTGATTGGTCTAATACGCAGAGAAAAAATATAGTTGTGCATGTTTACAGTAACCATTTCCACATTTTAAAAGTTTTTTAACAATATTATAGTCACAGTAACTATTTACATGATTGTGGTAACCATAATATGATTAACTTATGATTCACATGATCGTATCAATCATATATATGGTTACAGTAAACAAGTATATGTTTGTGACAACCATTGTTATGATAAATCTTTATATCATAATTGGTTGTTCTCAGATTATGATATCAATTAGTCGAGAGCAACATAATATAGTAAAACCTTGATCATAAAATTACAAAATACTGTAACCATATATATATAATTGAACAATCATGTTACTCTAAACATGCACAACTACATTTTTTCTCTGCGTGCAACAACCAATTTTTTATGGTTGTGTATTGCAGAGCCAGAGAAAAAAAAGACTGTGATATATATGTGTCCTTCTTTCCCAACCACAAGCATTTTGCCATTTTCCCTTGTTTACTGAAACCAGCTGATTCATATCTGTTTAATTTGTGATATAATGTTCCAATGAACAACTTGGTTCTTGTTTTTTTTTAATTGATAGAGTATTTTTATTAACTGTTTTATAAATACAATTCATTAAGTTTTCTAGTGTTCTTGGCCTTATATCCTGTTAATCATTAAAAATTTATAATTTCAGCTCTTCAACCGAATAAAAATTATAGTTTTCGGAATAAACTTGCCGCACATGCTGCCCCACATGTTCTCAACATCTTTAAGATTCCGGCGATTTAATAACAGAAACATGGATTGTACTGTTGTCTTGTTGATAACAATATGATCGTGATGTTCTTTTAAAATGATTTGATAGCACTCCTGAAATTCAATCTAATTGAAGGATATTATATCTTTTTGGTTCCACTTGTGTTAAACGCAATCCAAAACACAAGGATTCATTTTTAACATTTTCATAGTATTCTCTAAAACCTCTGGACAGTTAGAATTAAATATTATTATTGCGTCTGACAAAACAATTTTCAGAGCAAACATGTAAGTAAATGAGCTAAATCTTAAATGAGTAAATGAGCTAAATCTTTTTTCGTTTAAAATTTCAATAATTTATTTTCGTCAATGATTTTCGGAAGAGTGCCTTATATTAGAGCTATGACTAATTATAAGCAGATCGCCATGAAATTAGGTCGTGTTATTTATGTCTATATGAAAGTTATTTGTGTTGAATTTTACGTGTATTAGAGTTGTGCCGCTCTGAACTAAAACGCTATTTTTTTGTGATTCAGTTAAAAAGGTTATACTACGACTACAAAACAATTACAAAAACAACAGGTTATTTCTTATTTTGTGATACACTAAAACAATGTGTCAATGTTGTTTTTGTAATAGAATTGTAGACGTAGTATAACAGAGTTCAGAGCGGCACAACTCTAACGTGTATACAGACATTTTTAAGAGATTTATGATAGTTGAAGTGATTTTCGGAAACGGCCCTTATATGGGAGCTATGACTATTTATGGACCGATTATCATAAAATTAGGTGACACGATTTCTGTATATACAAAACTTATTTGGACCAAAATTTGTGTAGATACCTATATGAATTAAGCATTTATGACGGATAAAGTCCAATTTCGGCAGGACATTTGTATAGGGTCTAGTTTTCGGCTTCGTCCCTGGGCTGAAATAATTGTATGTACCAAATTTTATCGAAATATCTTCGAAATTGCGACCTGTACATTGCGCACAAGGTTTACATGACCAGGCAGCCAACCAACCAGCCAGACGGACGGCCGGACGGATGGATGGATGAATGGACATCGTTTAATAGACTCAGAATCGTTTAATCTCAGTGTTTATGAGTCGATCGATATACTTTAAGGTGTTATACTAATATTTTTGGGTGTTACAGACATCTGCACAAACGCATAATACCCTCCCCACTATGGTGGTGTAAGGTATAAAAATTGTACATACTTACTCTTAAAGGCAAATTATTGAAATTAGTACCTGATATCTTTTTCCGAGAGTTTCACATTATTATTGAGTAATTGCAAACACTAAATATGTCTCTCAATAATTATTGAGCTTCGTAAACCGTTGATTATTGGGAGTTATTTCATTTTTCAAGTTTAATAATTATTTCATTTTTGGTGGGAGTTATTTCACGATACCTCAAAAACATTTTTCTTTTAAATATGTAAATAACATATTTTCGTGAGTGATTATCGGAAGTTTGAATTATATGGGAGCTATGAGGAATTAAGGAGCGATCGCCATGAAATTTGTTGTTAATCTGATTAAAATGAGTGACCAGAAAAAAGTGCGTACTAAAATGATTAAATATTTTCAACAAAACCCAACTTGGTCCTACAAAAAGTTGGTCAAACATTCAAAGGTCTGCCGTCAAACTGTTTCCAATGTTATTAAACAGTACCGAGAGAACTTGTCCGTTGATAGAAAACCTGATTCAGGTAGAAGGAATGGTCCACATGATATTTCTATAGAAAGCATTTTCAAAAGAGCTCCCAACACATGCGGTAGGATAGCAGCCCAGTTAGCTCATTGCTTGGACTATTTGGTACGAAAAGTTAAAGCCAATGCAGGTCTAAAAACATACAAGGCTCAAAAAGTTCCTGACATGAACGCTGCTAAAAATTTAGAGGCCAAAAACAGGGCATGGAAATTGAAGTCAAGTTTTATAAACAAAAATATTCTTGCTGCTTAATGGATGACGAAACGTACGTTCTGGTAGATTTTTCGCAGCTTCCGGGTCAAAATTTTGATGTTGCTGATGCTCGAGGCAATGTTGAAGAAAAGTTTAGGACCCAAAAGCAGACAAAATTTCCCAAAAAGTTCTTGGTATGACAATCAATATGCAGTTGCGGCAAAAGAAGCCAATCATTTGTTACAAAGGGCTCTATAAATACCGAAATCTACATCAAGGAATGTTTACAAAAAAGGCTGCTTCCATTCATAAGACTTCATAATGTGTTCACTTATTTTTGGCCTGACTTGGCATGCTGTCACTATTGTAAACAAGCCCTTGCGTGGTACAAGAACAATAATATGGTATAGAGGCAATTCCTCCAAACTGCCTGGAGCTAAGGCCAGTGGAGAGATATTGGGCTCTTGTTAAAAGACAATTGAAGAGTACAAAAATGTTGTCCAAAATTGTGGTAGATTTTAAACGGAGATGGACTACCTGTTTGAGCAGAGTGACAGAAAGCACTATAAAAACGTTAATGGAAAGATTTCCAAAAAGGTTCAAAATTTCATCACTAGTGATTAAAACTATAAAAATATTTTTTTTTTTTGTAAATTGTAATAATAATTTCAATCGAATAAAAAAAAAATTAAAACTGTAAGTTTAGTCGTTTCTTTTTTATTAACATATATGTATGTTAAGCATTTTTCGATCTCACTCCTTATAAAACTTATTTGGCACGAAATTTATGTAGTTTCCTATATAAATTTAACATTTAAGTTCTATTTCGGGACGCCATTAATAATGAAATAATGGACCATTTTTAGTTTTAGTAAGCTTTGCCACTGAGTCGAGTGAAATAATTCCTAAACAAGGATGTTTCAGTATTGTTTTTTTTTTATTTATGAATAAACAGAAAGAAAAGTATGTGACTTTATAATTTTGATGGGCACCTTAGTACATATTTATGTACATAGCTGTGTGTAAAAAAACACACACATATGCACACAAAAAAAAGTATTGAACAACTTAAACCACCGTAAATTAATTTGAGAATTTTGTGATTTTATTTTTTCATTATTCTATTTTATTTTATTTCATTTATTTATGTTTGTGTTAATTTTTATTTTTATATTTATTTTATTTTTACAATTTATACATTAATTGACACATAAGACATGTTTAAAAATGTATGTAATTTTAAGCCTACAATTCATACGGAATTATTAATAATAAAATATTTAAATATTTTTATTTATTTATTGATTTATTTGTTGTTTATTTTACACACAGTTCATTTTACTATGTTGACAATATATATATATATATATATATGTTTTTTTGTTATTACTTATCACTTAGTATTTTATTATATTTAATAGTTAATTTGTTTTTCCATTTTTTTCTTTTCTTTTTTTGTTGGTTTAATATCATACATACAATTTTTAATAAATGAGAATTTAAAAAAAAAGAATTTTAAATAAAAATTAATTTAAATAAAAATAAAATGAGTGGTTTTGTTTTAAACATAAAATTTACACATTTATACAGTTTTCATTATTTTAGACTTAAAATTTATTTTAATTTTTGTTTTAGTTTTAAATAATTTATTAATAAATAAACTACGATCACAAAATAGTTTTGAAGACTTGTTATAGTTTCATTTTTCTTTTTTATTTGTTTTTGCTTTTGGGTTTCAAAATCAGTTTTAAAGGTTGGATTTACATTCATTTTTTGTATTAATTTCTTTTAATTTTTTATTTAAATAAAACGTATTAAGGAGTGGACTTTATTAAAAATACGAGTAGAGTTGTTAAGGCAAGAGTTGATTTGATATTTTGATATTGATGTTTCTTAAGGAGAATTTGTTTAATAAAATATTGATGTAAGAGATAACTTTCTGGAATTCAAGTTTATTACTTACATACTTCTAGTAATCAATTTATTTTGAAAGAATTTCTAGAATATAAATGTAAAACAAACTTTCATTTCTAAAAGATTTTAAAACTTTGATTTAATTTGAAATACAAAGTTGAAAGATTATGCACTTTAATTTGAAGTGAGATTAAAAGTTTTTTGTTTTTATGTTAGATAATGGACTGACTAAATTGAAAGTAAATTTAACAAAATACGTTACACATTAACGTTGACGTTGTGTTTTAAATGAAGCGTGTCTTTAGTCCAAGTTTTATTTTGATTGTTTTTAAAAAAAAAACATCAATTGAAATTGTGAAATCAATCATTGTTGAATCGTTAAAAAGTCATTATTTGTAAAATTGAATTTAAAAAATGTTAAAATCGTTTTTATTGGTTCCTTTGTGGAAAATCGAAACAACAAGCCAATAAAGAAAACTTTGTCTACAGCATTCAAGTATTTTATTAAACAAATTTATTTCAATTTGTTATGGAAGGGGGTGGGAAAGGAAAGAGTGACAGGGAAGTCTTCTAGTTTTTGTTATTTTTTTTTTATTTGTATTTTTCCTCTTACAAAAATAATCTAAGAAACTTTTGTTACACGTAAAATTTTTGTAATTTTTGTTCATGTTTTAATATCAAAATAATACCATCCATCCATCCATCTATCGTCTTGCAAAAGTTTAAGTAACTTTCGTTTTGAAATTTTAAAATTATTTAGTATGTATTGTAGTCCAAAAGAGGGCAGTGAGGCGGCGGTAGTTTTTCTTTATGTTTTTTTTTTTTTTTATTTCAGCTTTTCTATTTGTTTTTCGTTTTCTCTAACACCAAATTCTCTAATATTGAAAATATTGTGGCAGGTTTGTGTGAAAGTGAGTGGTGGTAGTGAGAGTGGGAGCACATTTAAAAGCAGCTGTCGCAAGGAATTCATAATCAATTCATTGGTATTCTACCTACGAAGGAAATGACTCTGACGAACTTTATAAACTTTCGACTAACTAACCAAATTTTCAATATCGGACACCATGACCTCTAAGTCGGATGGCAATTCCGAGTTGTTTGCATTTGAGTTTGATTGAGATTTATTGCTGACTGCGGCGTTGCTGCTGTTGGTGGGCAGTGGTGGCGGATGATAGTTGTGGGCATGTTGCCGTACAGAATTTGATCTTTGATGGCCGGTTAGCGGCTGTATTGGTGGCGGTGGTAAACTAGATCGACTGCGTCTTTGCTCCGCCTGCATGTTGTGGGCAGCCGTGGCCTGGGAGTTGAAGGGGAAATTTGTGTGTGTTGTTGTATTATTTAAGTTGGCTGGCGAATTGCTACCCGTACTGGAGGAGGATGAATTGACCAGACTAAGACTAGCTCTGGGTATATTGCTAAAACTGGCTCTTGAAGAACGTTGAGCATTATAAGATGGCAGTTGAGTGGGTAAAGCTCCTGCAGCGGCAGGCGTTGATGATGACGATGATGATTTGGCTAAAGGATTGGCAGCCGTTTGATTTGTATGCGTGGAGCTGCTTATGCTACGTCTCAGGGGCACTGCCTGTGACTGCAAATGCTTGGAGACTTTTAAGTGGTCCGCAGCAGCATTTGTGGCAGAATCTCTTCTGAGATTCATATTGGAGTTACTCCTTTTCGTTGGTGGCATGTTGGCCGGCAAGGGTGGATCTTTGCCATTTTTATTTAGACTTGACTTTAAATTAAGACTGCTACGTTTTTTTGATTTACTTAAATTACTTTGACTGCTGTTGATTAAATTCTGTGTGCTGCCAAAATTGCGGCTTAAGTTGTCAGCATTACTTTCGCTTAGTTTGCGCGAATTGCGTGCTGCATCCATTACGGCGAAGGGGTTGCTGGAACTAGAGGATCTTTGAAATAGTTGTGGCTGTTGATGGGCTTCCAGATTTGACTTGCTGGAGGAGCGCTTTACACTGTTTGTCATAGAACCTCCACTGGCTGAGGCCACACCCGAGTCACCAGTGGTCACAGCTGGATCACTGTGGCGCTTTTCATTCGTCTGCATAAATTTCATGTTTTCATAGAAGGGATTTTCCATTTTGGAAGGTGCTGTTTTGGGATTAAGGGTTTCGTAATTGGGTTCATTTAAGGTTAAAATTTGATTGTCCTCGTCATTATTGGAACGTAGTAATAAGGCGGCTCGCTTGGTCTTCTCACCTAAAGATTTCACGCCACCGCCACTCCCACTTCCGCCACCATCCATTTGATGACTTCCACTGGATCGCTTATTGTCTGTTCTAGAGTGTCTTTTGAATTTATTATTGCTTATGTTGCCCATCACATGAGTCTTCACCTTGGTGTTCTTTGATAAGCGCAGAGCAAATCGGAACGGCGGTTTGTATACCACTTGTAGCTTGACCTTTTCATTGGGCAGGTTACCCATGCTTTTGCTTTTGGTGGGTGTTTTCTGCACAAGTCTTTCGGGGGTACTTTGTGATTTACTCATTACCTTTCTCACCTTGGAGGAATGTTCGATGTGGGAGAGTGGCTGCGCTACTATGGGAGATTCCAGCAACCATTTTTGTACCTTGCCAAAGGTGTTTGTGTGATTAACGGGGGCGACGCCCAAGGCAGGGCCGGTGCGAGATGAATAATCTATAATTTCTTTACTGTGTTTCTTCTTCTTTGATTTCTTAAGATTCTCCTGATTGAGCTTCTCTGCATTGACCACAGCATTTATGACGTTGTGAGCAGATTTTCCCGTGCTGCCCGATACTCTATTCTTTTTGGTTCTGGCAGGTTTCTTAGCATCGCCCACTGAGCCACCGTTCGCAGTGTTCGCGGTGGCGGTATTGGTGGTTAGGCTTGTCCCATTTGTAGTGGTAACTTTTGTGGCTCTGGCATGAGCATGTGAGGATTTGTTTGCATTTTTATTGATTTTACTACCGCCGATCTTTGATTTGTTACCATTGTTGGTTGGGTTGTTGGAGTTGCTGCGTTCGCCTCTTACCTTCTTTTTGAACGGTACTTTTGTACGGACGGCCGTATGCACGATAACGCCGTTGTTGTCGTCGGGTAGACGTACGGTTTCGGTGGTGGCGCTGTGTATTATTGTGACAGATTTCAATTTCAGATTTGATCGCTTCGCCAGCAGCTTCGTGCTCAGTATCTGAAGAGAATAAAACACAAGATAGGAAACATTAGAGATTATTTAATAAACTTAAATTTTAAATGTATAACAGAATTTCAAACTAAAAGTTTATGGATTTGGAGCTTAAATGTTCTTCTGTGGAACACAATTACTAGTTACTAAATATCTTACAATATTGATGGGTTTAATATGTATTTGTATTGGGAAGGTTTCATTACTTGTAGCTTGAAATGCGCCTTTGAAGATATGAAATACTCTTTATGTGTTCTACAACCTGATGAAACGTGTCTGTATGAAACGACTATTATTTGGGATCTTTGTAGCTTTAAGTTTGTTAAGGATGATTTTTAAGTTTCCAAATACTACGTACATACGTTCATTTTGTATTCTTGCTTTAAAAACTTACTATCCTTCGGTGGAGCATTTTCTAAACATTCTTTCTCACGTTCATCCTTTAAGACATTCGAGACAAACTTCATAATCTTCGAGTGACAATTTTTCATATGTGAAATAGAGAAAAATACAACAATAACTTGAATAAAGATGACAAGAAAAAATAAAACATTTCGCTCATTGACATGTAACATGGCGAAGGGGTTGTATGAATGATATAAACAAAACTATGGAATGTAAATAGTCTTCAATGGTTGTCTGCTGGCTACGTGACAAGTGATGACCACTTGAACTTTTCAGTCCAAATTTGCATATAATCCAGGACGAAAGTAAGACAAATTCATCAGGCTACTAAAAATGTAAAGTTAAACTGGACACATAGAGCTTGCAGCATCTCGCATGTGCCAGTAACAAATGAATGTTTTCGAAGAGTTTTTTTTTACTTTTTGTTTGTTTTTCGTACAATTTCGTATAAATTTATTTGTGTATTTTCGTTTTTTGTCATTGTATTTCTACTTACCAATAATACAAAAACGCCAATAGCCGCTAAAGCAACTGTGTACCAGTTTTGTTGCATCCACTTTTTAAATGTTGCAATACTCTCTTCGGACAATAGTAGTTTTCGCAATGTTGCCAAGGGGCCAGAGGGATCAACTTCACGACATTTCTGGAAGACATCACAGTAACTGATGTGGCAAACGGGGCACCAGGCAAAGGGATAAAACACAAAAAATAGCATGAAAAGAAAAAAGAAAACACACATAAAAATTGAGATGAAAAATATTTAACATTTAGAATTTGTTTGTTAAAGTTAAAACAAAAATGTTATTTCAGCTCGCTGTCATAGATAACAAGAGCTTTTTTTGTGGAGTACAAATAAAAAACTCTTGGCTGCCTGTTTGCTGAGCAATTTCGTAATGGATGCGGTCATTTTAAGAGATTTGACACTTGACACATAAAATATTGCACAGCTACTTACTTACTGTTGTATAGTTGTCTTTAAACATAAAACCGGTTTATGTGAAAAAGAGAGAGACAGAAAAGGAAAGTTATAACTTACCCATTGTAGTCATTGCAAGGAGTACCAGGTTTGGCATACATATCGGGCACATCAAATGGTGCATCATTCCACTCGAATGAACTGCGACAGGGATTATCTTCGCCGGGCAGTTTGCAGCACAATTCACAGGATTTGATTTTGTCATCTTTCGGACCAGGAATACATTGACACGATTCCAGACCATAGGCCAGACAAATACTGCCAGTACATTCTCCCATATAGCAGACAAATTCCTTGTTGCAAATTGTTTTATTGGGCTTATTGATGGAGGGCGGACATTGAGGCATGTGACCATCACAGAAACTGGGATCTCTGCAGCCGTTGTCATCACGACACTTATCGCCATACTTAAGTTTACAATCTCCCGTACAGCAGGGACCCTGCGAGGGACTGCACATGGCTTTCGGCGTTAGAGTGCAGGGTTTCTCATCGATACGTGAATGCCTTGACATGGGAAAGCAACACGAATCTTTGCAGTCTTCCTCCCAGCCACAATCACACTGTTCACCTGGCTCGACCACACCATTACCGCAAATTGAGGTTTGTGGCTCGGTAAAGCAGCCTTTGGTACTGCGGGCTTTAGCATTAAGCACCGGCTCAATGGATTTCAAGGAACATGGTGAGAATTTATTGTTGTTCTTCTTGTCGCCCGATGTAGCACGTGCAAACATAATATAGTTGCCATCTTCACCACCTGGTGTACACTGTTCGGGATCGTGCTGTAAAAGGAAGTAAACATTGGAAACCAATGATTAGTTGTTATTAATTTATGAATTTCTCAAGATCATTAGAGCACCTTGTAACTGTACTAAAAAGTTCTACACTATTTTCAATAGTATTTCAACAATTTTTTATTTTTATTTTAAAATTGTCCAAAAATAAAATCTTTGGAGAGTTTGACTTAAAATATTTTAAAAAATGTTCTTTTTATGCCACGGGCACTATATTTAACCATACTCTTCAGGTTTTCTCATTAGCTATCAGAGTATGTAAAAATTCATATTAAACAAGTAAGAGTGCTGTATTCGGTTATGCCGAATCTTATAAATTTTTTTTTTTTTAAGTTAATTTTTAAAATTAAATTTTTTTTTTCAAAATTGTTTTCAATTTATTTTTTCTTATTCTTTTTAATTTTTTCCAATTTTTTTTATTTTTTTGTTTTAAATTATTACTGAAAAATAAAAATAAGAAAAAAAGTTTTTTGTGGTAAAAAAAAAATTTTAAATATTATTGTAAACAAAATAAAATTTTTTTTCAAAATTTAAATTTTTTTTTTTTTTTAAATTGTTTTTAAAAATTAAAATTTTTTTTTTTTCAAAATTGTTTTCAATTTATTTTTTTAGAATTTTTTTTTTTAATTTTTTCGAAATTTTTTTTCTTTATTTTTTTTTAAATTATTATTGAAAAAAAAATAAGAAAAAAAATTTGTTTGTGGTAAAAAAATATTTTTTTTTTAAATTATCTTTTTTTTATGAAATTTTCAAAGGTTGTTTCGGATTTTTGCTCATATCTCCGTTGTTTATGGACGGATTTTGCTGATTTTAAGTGGAGGACTTCGAAAGCATGTCTGACAGAATTATTGAAGATTTGGATCTCGAAGATATCAAGGGTCTTCAGAAAATTGATTTCAACAGACAGACAGATATCCATAATATATATACTTTATATAAATATGTTTTTATATTGCTACTAACTAGCAAAAAATGTTTAGTATTCAAAATTTTTTAAAATTTTCTGGCAATATTAGCATAGCAAATTGCTTGGCTGAACAAATTTAGTACATATGAATATGATTTCATATTATACACAAAAACACGACTGTTTTAAACAATTTTATTTGGATTAAATGTTATTTTCATGCAGAAATATAATATGAAGAATTTAAGGATATTTTATCAGGTATGTCAGCCATCAACAGGATATACCTTAAACTGTTGCATATTTCAATATATAGTAAATGCTATTGTAAACATTTTACTTTACTAATGCGCTGTTTAATTATAAAAAAACGATTAATTTTGGTTTCACTAATTTTCCGCCAAGATATAGTACAAAATCTAGTGACTCTAATTTATGTTGGATTTAATCTGTAAGACACTTTACAAATTATTTTTAAATTTTAAATTTTTAAATTGCCATAAATTTAAAGGGTGAAGAGTGGCCAAACAGAAACTTGGTAATAACTTGCAATTACGAAACAACTTACTTTTGAATAACTAGTTCATACCACCTGCATTACTTAGAAGTTGTTTGGTAATGACTGACCTATAATCTGATATATAGTACTTTTTTTACAAATTCATAATCAATTCATTATAAAATTTGGTTACCTTTCGATGGTCTACCGATATGTGTCACTGATTTTTTCCTTCCGAAATCCAAATGAAATACAAGCCATCTGAAATCAGTTTCAACAATTCTATACATTTTTTCATCTTCCTCATAAACAATTTAAAAACAAATATGGTAAGAATCTAACCAAAATGTTTCAGGTTCATAATTGTTAATACAGCTTCTAAAACAGATCTCGTATAATATAACGATTATATTTAAGAATATTTTATATTAGTTTCTAAATATATTTTCTAAATATATATGGTTCTTTATGTGTAATGCTTAGAATATAAAAATAAATTATGTCAATTATTTTGTGATACAACTGTATGTTTTGATGCGGATATTTATGATTTATCACTACCTTATTTTATACGTAAGTTTATACATATGTAAGTAGATACATAGACACATATTTTATCTAACCTATTTGCTTTGTTCTCTTTGTAACTTTCACTTTTCATAAATCTATGTTTCCTTGTTTAATTGCTTGTAAAAACTGAATCGATTTTAAATCCTTTTCACTTCATCAGTTGCCTGCATCTCTATATTTGAAAACAACTTTGGTTTTTGTTCTCTCTCTAGCTCTTCGCATCGATTGCTTTTGGTGTTACTGCACTGAAACTGAACTAGAGAAAGTAATTTGTCCTTGTTGCAATTAAATCGATGCTTAAAGATGTTTCTATCTGCGATTGTGTGTTGAGTGTACGAAAAATAAAACACTCTGACGATTACAGACAATCATTCAACAAATAATTGCAACGAGTGAGTGTATATTTGTTTGTGTGCATGAGTGTGTGTAGTGGAACAAGTACAAAAAAATACGAATAAAGTCAAAACTCAAGAAATTGTTGCTTTTATGTGAACTCAGACACAGACTCACACACACACACACACTCACTCATACACTAATAGATTGATATTTGTGCAAGTGTGTAAGTAAAATGCTCGTAGAGTATTAAAAAAAAATCCTTTTGTGTTTATGAGTGCGCGCTAGTGTCTGTATTATGTGAATGTAAGACTGCATTATATAACATATATAACATGTGTTGCAATGTCACAAAATGGTTTTACAGTGGTACACACCGTTAAAGTGATTTTCGGAAAGAGAGCTTTATATGGGAGCTTTGACAAATGAAAGACCATACATTACACAATTTTAAGAAATTACTTTTGTCTATTAAACTTCATGTAGTGATACGAAATTGATTCATATAAATAAAATTATAGTTCTCAAGATATTGGAAAATAGCTATTTACTTTGCGTGATAGATGCCACGCCCACTAATACAATCCCTCAATTTTGTAGCTTAACCCTGTATACTGACAAGAAATGATTTCGTACAAAGTTTAAGTTCTTTTACGATTCTAAATATTACTTCAGATATTCGAAATTAAGGACTTACATTATATGGGAGGTGCCACGCCCACTAAAACAATACCGCATATTTTCAAACAAAGTGTGTATAGTAATAAGTTCAAAGTTATCAAGTCCTAAATGAAAAAATCGATATAAAGAGTAAGTATTCGAGCTGAGTTTTGTGTTTATGTTTTTTATGAATTTTGGGATTTTTTTGTTGCTTCATTCTCCTAAAATGTACCACTGTGTGATCGTTGTAAAAAAGAAACAAATGAATAGCGTATGTTTGGTGAATCACAATGTTTTTACAGTTCCTGTTGTTAAAAAAGTTCAACATAAAGGATTTTATGCACACGCGACGAACTGTAACTAATTGCATTAAGTGCATTTTACAATACATATACAAAACTACTCTCACACAGGCGTACACGTACACAAACAAATGTAGACAACCATATATATTGGTGTGTGTGTTTGTCGTTTTTTATGAATTTTCATTTTAATATTTTTGGTGCACACATCCTTTATTGTTGTTGTTTTTTTTTAGTGCAAGTTATTTTTAGAACTTTAAATGAACTGTTGGTTTTTTTTTTCTCTTCTGACTCTTAGAACTTTTTCAGTCAATGATTTATGAACTTTGATACTTGAGTTTTTTTTGTTTTATTACCAGTAACCTTTTTGTGCTCATAAAATAATAATCTTTGAAGTAAAATACTGTTCTTTTTTTGGGGTTTTCCACTTACCGGTGATCCAAAGTTATGACCAATTTCATGGGCCAATGTAACATGGGAAACAGCTGGCGGCACATGTTTGCCATAATTTAGTAATGTTACAATGCCAGTATTTAAGGATTTTAATGAACCACGATAATGCTGCAAAGGATTAAGAGACATAAGAGTATTAAGGAAATGTATTTTACATAAAATAACAACAAGTACTTATTATTTAATAAAATAATTAAAGACACACAACGATAAGAGTAAAATATACAAGAAATAAAATATGTAATTAAAAGCTTAACCAACAAACAAACAATACTTTCAAGTATTTATTATTTTTTTAAATACAATATTACTCATACGCATTGGTTGGCGCAAAGCAGATACAAAAGAACATTTTACATTTATATTTGTACAAATATACAAATGTACAAATGTATTTGATTGTATGCCTGCCTGGATATGAATAATATCTACAATTTCTGTTAAAAAGAATTTCAAACAAAAAATAAAACTAAAAAAAAAAACACGAAATATGTACATAAATTTCTCAGTCTTACATGTAATACATACATATGTATACATTGTTGTGTATATGAATGTTGTATTGAATTCAATACTTTTCATTTACCTTGTTATTAAAAGAAAAGTACTAAAAACGGAAAAAATAAATTCTACTTTTACCTTATTCATTCCTCACATATACAGTTTTGCAAATTGCTGTAAAATGTATTTTACTTTTTAGTATGTATGTATGTTCATGTGTATTACACATTGATATTGATATACATGTGTACATATGTAAGTATAGATGAATATTACTGTTTGTGTGAATGTGTCTTTTGTATCCCAGCAGTTGTAGGAGACTGTCTTGAACTAGTGACAACTACACGCACAAGAAAAATATAGTTGTGCATATAACCATTTTAACATTTGTACACGTTTTTTTTAAAATATTATAGTTACAGTAACTATTTATATGACTGTGATAACTATAATATGGTAAATTTGCGATCTACAAGTATATGTTTGTGACAACCATTTTTATGATGAATAATTTTATGTTGTTCTCAGATTATGATATCCATAATACGAGAGCAACATAATATGGTAAGTCCTTTATCATATAAATGGTTGTCACAAACATATACTTGTTACTTGATCAGCTACGTAACTATTTTAACATGAACGGGTGCTAATTGACCTCAAAGAGTCAGTTAAAAAGACATCTCATATACAGTCCACAGAGAATCAAAATTTTTTGGAAATAAATCTGGCATTTCTAAACGGCTGGTCCGATCGCAATAAAATTTGACATGGGCGTAGCCAAGGAGTATTTGAGTTTAAGTTAATAAAATAGACGTTACAAAAGATCCAGGGGCGGCGCTATAGGGGCTAAAATTAGGGTACCTTCGACATGCAAAATTTTTAAACACGTGCCATTTTTTTCCCATACAATTTTTGGAAAGCGCTTGGCTAGATCTTGAAAATACATGCTTGCGTTTGCTATTTATCTCTTACATCTTCCTAGTTATAGGCATTTCAAAATTGAACTTTTAAAATTTTGTCATACCTTGGTCCGCTTTTTAAAAAACATAGGGCTTACTTTTGGACCGAATGGACTAGAATTTATTTTATTAGTTAGAGAAGTAAATTACCAATAACATACGAAAGATTTCAGAGCAATATCAATTATGGATCCAAAAATAAACGATTTTCAATTTAAAAACTCAAAAAATAGTAAATTTTTGCAGTTTTTTGGACGAAAAGGTGACTTAACTCTTTTTTATTAAAAAAAAAACTTTATTTACGAACATATAACAATTTTATGTGTTTCCGTAAGGTATCTTTACGGAGAATATTTTGGTATAAAACACATGTCTTCTTTTTCGAATATGTCGGCCCTACGCCCTTCGGAATTTGACATATTTTTTTATCAAAATTTTAAATTTGGGCCACATGTTCTAAAATTCCAAAGCTGGGATTAGAAAATGGAAAGCAGATTTGGAAACACTGATGAGCTCCCTATTTATTCCCAAAGTATTTTCCTAGCCCCAAAGGAAATGTGAACCCTATGGGCAAAATTGTAAAAAATAAAATTTTTGGAATTTTCGCTCCAATTTTTAAGAATTGCAGGATGCCCTTTGACCTTTTGACAAGTTTTTTTACATTTTGTTATTTAGAATGATAAGTTTAAAAGACGTTGAAAATTTCATTGAGTTTTGTCAATAAATAAAGATTTTATTGCATATTACATATTTACTGAATTTCTAAAACTAAAAATTGTATCAATTTTTTAATAGGATTGCGAATATTAGGAACAATTTGATCCACATTTATTCCGAACTAATTTTTATACCCTTCACCATCGTGAGAAGCGTATGTCATTCCGTTCGTAATTTCCACAATATAATTTTCCGACCCTATAAAGTATATATATTCTAGATCCTTATAGATAGCGGAGTCGATTTAGCCATGTCCGTCTGTCTGCTGAAATCAATTTTCTGAAGACCCCAGATATCTTCGGGATCCAAATCCTCAATAATTCTGTCAGACATGCTTTCAAGAAGATTCCTATTTTAAATCGGCAAAATCCGTTCATAAGTAACGGATATATGAGCAAAAATCCGAGACAACCTCTATTTTTAGCCTATTTTTTATCTATATCACGATTACTAAGTCATAAATATAGACAATATGGATATCTAATGATATATATTTCAAAGTCCATTGCAACGATGTATATAACGCTATAAAAAGTTGGACCTACAATGGGTCAAAATCGGGAAAATATTTTTTAACCCGAATTTTTTTTTCACAAAAAACATTCTTTTGTCAAAAATTTTTTTCACTAATAAATTTAAAAAAAAATTTTAAAAAATTGGAAAAAACGTTTAAAAAACAATTTTGAAAGAAAAAAATTAAAAAATTAAAAAAAAAAATTTTTAAAATTCAAAAAAAAAAAAATGTTTCTCTTGTTTTTGTTTAGACAAGTTAATTTTTGGTCTTGCAAAAAAAATTTCAAGTCTATATCTTAATTAGATTCAAAAATATCCCACTTTAAAACTCCGTTCTTAAAAAATATTGTACATTTACATACAAAAAAATTTTTATAAATTTTCTTAATACTATTTTATTCAGCAACAATTCAATGGTTCTGACTTAATCACATGGCTACGCCCATGTCAAATTTTATCCCGATCGCACCAGCCGTTTAGAAATGCCAGATTTATTTCCAAAAAATTTTGATTCTGCCCCACTGTGCAGTCCAATAAACGATTGCTGTTAAACAAAACTTCCTCCGACAACTCTCCAATTAATTACTTCTGGTGGGTAAAATAAATACTTTCTAAAGTTAAGCATGAAATAAACGTTGAAAGTGGCTACACTTTAGGTTAATTAGAGACACTAAATTAACAATTGACTTCAGGCTTGGTTACATGGGATGTCTGTCTACTCAAGCATAAAGAAAATAAACTGTATGAGAATTATATCAACACAATTTGTATATAAGGAGTTTGTACGAATTTCTCACCAAAAACCGCAGTACAAAATAAAAGTTTAAAGTGACTACCATCTAGATTACTTAGAGACACTTAAGTGACAATTGATTTCACGCTAGATTACTTGAGATGTATAAAGTAAGCAATTGACTCTTTCTGTACTACAAATGACCCAAAATATATAAATTGGAGTCAGCCAAGTGATCAGACATTAGTGACAATTACTGTCTATAAGGGATACATTGAGTACTTGATTAACTGCTGGGATGTTTGTCTATATAAATTGTATATGTATAAGAATTTGTTATAAAAGAGTTGTTATATTTCACCTGAATATGTGTAGAAATGCCATTTTAACTGGGTCATTACTTAATATTGATTTCCTGATGTTTTTTTTTTTATAAAATTTATTTCTTTCAACAACATGTACAAGGATTGGTATTGCTGTAAGTGGGTAAATTGCAAAATTAACAGTGATTTCATTTAAAAAAAAAAAAAAAAAAAATACTTTACATTTGCGTATTTAATTGGAAATCGAAATCTCTACCTAATTGTTCATTTTATTATTTAAAATATTTCTATTTATATCTATAGCTATATAAGTATGTTGTCGATGTCAGCTAGCAAAATTATAGTTTTCTAAGAATCTAAGATATGTGATAAAACTTGAAAAAAAATTTGAACATATCTGCCAATTTAGAAAGCCTCCAAAATGGTGTACACATATTCCGATATTGCTTCAGCAATACGATTAAGAAGCAAAACCCCTGTTTATTCGATGTTAGAAAAATCAACATTCAGAAAAAGCTGTAAAAACCAATTTGTTTAATAGATTGAATGATACAAAGCTGTAACTTCACACATGAAACTGTACTGGAAGATTCCATAAATCAATTTCGTTTAAAATATTTGAACTTATCCCCATAATCGTAAGAAACAACTTAAGAAACTGGTTAGAAATTTTTTTGAATTATGTGTGATAATAATGATGAAACATTTGGTCAATTCACAAGGTCTCTTACCAGTCATATTGTCATAATGTCCTAATATATCACTCGGCGGCTCTGCTTAACCGACTCTTAGGCATTCGGTGTTGGTCTCTGCTGGTTTGTTACGATAACACAATAAACATAGCTTAGAAAGTAGTATTATTTTAGGAAATTTTTTGCTTGAAAAGCCATAAAAACCATTGGGAAATATTAGGACACTATGACAATATGACATGATAAGAGACCTTGGGCAATAATATATTAAAATCTTTGTTCTTTAACGACCTTTTCAAGTAAGGTCTGGTTCAGATATAAATAATAAAACGAAATACCTTTTGACTTATCAAAAACATATGACCAGGAGAACGAAAAATAAAACGAACAAAAATATGCACTTAAAAATAGTTGTATTTTTGTTGGAATATATGTAGCTAAGTAGCTTATGTCAATTATCATTGAGCCTTAACAAATAGTAAAATATAGAAAATGCTAACAAAGAAATTAAATGAAATAAAATATGCAACAAAAATATGTAGTTATGAGAAAAATATGCAATTAAAAGCAAAACATGCTAAAATATGCTCTAATAAATTGAATGTCAAAGTTCTTTAAATTATCTGAAACAGATAAATAAGTAACTCATAACTTTATACGACGCACAGCTAATAATATGATTTTGCATATTTTTGGTTGCCCTCCCTTATGAACATTATCAAATTTTTCTGTGTAATAATTTCATGTAACATTATTAACATAAAAAACTTAATTAACTAAAGAATTATTCATTTTCAGCAAATGTAACAGCTGACAAATTCTCATAATTAAGTACAAAAATATAGAAACTTGTGTCTATTGGCTTCGAGCTTGGACAATTAACAAAATTGAAACATTTAGCATTTCAATTATATTTGCCTCACAATAACTGATTGGTATTGTCAAAAGCCCCAAAGGTTTTTAAAGAACTTCTATAGAAGTATAACACTGTTTGTTGTTTTCTTCTCCCTCAAATGTTGTAATGTAGTGTAATTGAATTTTTGTTCATATTTTGCTATTATTATTGGTTTAAAAAAGTTTTAAACTGAGTTTTTCCTAATGTAATATAAGTATGTATGTCTGTGTGTGTGCGTTTGAGTGTATTTATCGTTTCAATTAACCGCAAATCTATAATTGAAAATTTTTTGTTTTCTTGTTTATTAAAAGTTAAAAAATTCTGTTTAAATTAATTGGAAACAAAAGTACAAATTGCTGAAGTTTAAAGCATATTTGCAGGTGATTTTTCTCATCCATGTAACATATTACCTATTGTTCTTAGCTAAATATGTCCCAAATAGTTTAGATAGCTATTTCTTCAAACTTTCGTAAAAAAAATTAAAAATAAAAAATTTTTCCAAAATCAAAAAATTTTTTACTTTTTTTCATAGTTTCCTCAAAAGAAAGCTTTGGTATTTTCCTTGAAGATCTATTTATCGCTTTGTGGGATGCGAGTGGGATATCTATCAAAATAAATGTTTTGTAACTCAAAACATACAATTTTTGACTTTTTTTTTGAAAAATCAAAAACTTTGTTGTATTTTTCGAATTATTACAAAAAATGTACTTTAATGTTACGAGCTTTGTACATAAAATATGAATGCAGTTTTACAATTACATAATACTAGGATGAATCTAAAAAGTGTTATTTTTAATAACATGTTAAAAAATCTAGATATAGCTAGATCATTAGCTACCGACTATCTATTAACGTCTATTTCAAACTATTAACTGCTATTTATTTATTTGATTTAATCAATTTCTTATTTAATCAAAAACTTAATTAACCATGAAATTTAACCGATAATATTTTATAGCAAATAAATATAATACGAATACTAACAGAAAAAAAAACGCTACACATACAAGCCACAATACTATAAGCAAATATTTGTTTGTTTACATTGTTCACATGTTTCAGCGATATTTAGACTTGTAGATGTGTGTTGGTGTGTATGTATTCACAATCACACAAACACATAACTGAACAGTGTTCAGCATTAGTAATTATTCATTCTGGAAAATCTGTCGCAAAGTAGGTCTGGGTTGATTAACAACTCGCGCGTCATTGTATTTATTTTTTTTTTTTTGCTTTCGAAAATTTTGCATCATGTGTGATGTAAGGCTGCATATAACGGTTCCTGTTCTACGTCTTTTGCACCAGCCGCGTGTACCGTTATCACTCTTGATTTTAGCAACAAGGTTTAAGCGTTCCAGCTTCCTATATGAAGATTAGAGTTCGTTTGTGACCAAATTACTTCATTTGTTTTTCGGGTATCATCAGTTTTTTTTAGGGTTTTTGCGTAAATAAAAATAATGGCGTCCTTTTTTTTGGAAAATGTTCACTCCTTGTGGTGGTTTAACACACCTAAAGACGCGGATTTTCAGCACATTTTTCTGTAGAGCAAAAACGCATGAATATATTGCAAATATGATTTCACCAGCCGATTCTACAGAAAAAAATAATATAATTGACGTTTTTGAATCCTTAAAAAAAGTTCCAAAAACCCACAACAGGGGCGCAAATCTCGACTCGAATATATTCAACCGTTTTTGCTCTACAAAAAATGAGCTCAAAATTCGCGTCTTTAGGTGCGTTGAATCAGTGAAAATTTTCCAAAAAAAAAGGACGCCATTATTTTTATTTACGCAAAAACCTTCAAAAAAATGATAATACCACAAATCAAATTTTTGAAATTACCTCTAATGAAGACATAGGTCGACTAGGAACTTACTTGAATCGACGTGGGATAACCAGACAACTTGGGAGTCTTGATGCTCCTCCATCAAACTTTAAATACAAAAAAAAAATAAAAAAAAATCTCAAGAATCAGGCACAGAATTGCGTTGTTCAAAAAAAAAAAAACAAGAGCAACAGAAATATCCAGACATATTCAAATTTGCTTTGAATTTAATGGCATAGTTTTTGCATTTTTTCTTTTAAAATAAATAAGTAAAAAAGCTTCGTTTGCAAATTAAAAAAAAAAAAAATATTGACATACAACTGACTGTTATTATAAACAATTTTAAAATAAATGTTTCAGAATCTGGTCAGTTTTATTGCAAGGCACTGTTCATTAGGTTGGCCCTTAATTTGTTAATTTTTTTTATTTTCGATGATCCAATGTCTAAAATTGTTCTCTGCCATCAGCAGTTGCACATTTTATTTTAAGATTCGAGTTTTGGGTAGAAAAATATTTTTATTTAAAATATTTTTTTTGGGACAAGTTAGTTATGTGTAGAATAAAACCTGTGCACGTCGCTCAAGAACAACTGAAAATATTGCTGCTGTAGCCCAAAGTGTTGAAGAAAACCCAGGTTCGTCTATGAAGAATAAAACCTGTGCACGTCGCTCAAGAACAACTGAAAATATTGCTGCTGTAGCCCAAAGTGTTGAAGAAAACCCAGGTTCGTCCATTCCTCGTCGATCTTTGGAATTGGGCATTCCACAAACGTCATTACACCGTATTTTGCATAAAGACTTGAATCTTAAGGCTTATAAAGTTCAATTAAAACAAGAACTCAAGCCGGCCGATCATCAGCAACGTCGTGTCTTTGCTGATTGGGTCGTTGTTATTATCTCTCGAAGAGGTGATCACAATTGGCCACCGAGATCTTGTGATTTAACACCTTGCGACTTCTTCCTGATGTTGTTTTCCACTTTATTAACGGCATACCTTCCTCTTAATTATGAAATAAACATCCGATCATTTATCTCAAAAAATGACATTTTTCTTTGAATACCAAAATAACACCTGTTGTTGGAAAACCCTGTATAAAAATTTTACATTTTCCAAAAAAAAAATTTAAACGAAATTTCAAAAAATTAAATTATTATTTTGATTCTAAACCCGATGTCTGGTTATATATTAACTAATGGTTATACTGACATACATAGTTAGCACATAACCAGAGGGGTAAAAGTTGTAGCTGTTATGGGTTAGCGATTTGAAATTAATTTAATACATTTGTGACCAACTGCATACATCTGAGGTGGCACATTTTACTTGAAGATTGCACAGATCAATTTTAAGCCTTATAAGCATCATATTCGAAAAAGTTCGTACTAAGATCCACCCTAATGCACACATGTGTGTGTTTTCAATTATTGTCCTGAGTACGTGTGTCTGTTTTGTGTGATAAACTTAAACCATTAATATTATGTAGATGTCGTTGTAAACACTAAAAAAAATTACTAAAACTTTCACACATTTTAAACAATAAAAAAATACTAAATATTACAAGAGTATAAACATAACTTTCGACACACACTCATTGCTAGTAGTGTTTACAAAAAACCCGTTTATCGGTTATTCGAAAATTGGCTGTTTTTTTAAAACCGGTTTTTCGGTTAACCGTGTTCATTAAAATCGGTTAACTGACATTGAAATAATTATTTTAAAATTATTTGTTCGATGGAAGAGTTTAACCATGCACTAATGCTACTTTAATCTTAGAAGTCAAATGAACGCAATCGTCAGTATGCTTTGAATGAATCATTAGTGAGATTTTGCCTAAACTGAATTATGAATTATATGGAATTTCAATACATCATTATGTGCAACTGATTCTGGAAAAGTTGCGAATTGGAAAACAGAATCTATCTGTTAATTTTATTGCCTCGGCTCTGTTGAGACTAATTTGCCAAATATGATTGTCCACTGCTACAACTATAATTATTTTAGTTATAAGATTAACTTACTTATTGTCACTAAAGGTGGAAACAATATTATACAAATAACGTATACTGTCTGCTAAAATAACACTACTTGTTTGAAATAATGTTTAAATCAATAAAAATATCTACCGAAACATAAATTTTAGTGCACAATTTGAAAATCTGACCTTTCAACATTTTATATTAATCAATTCACAACAAACTGAAATTGTAAAGAAAACCCGTTTTATCGGTTAACCGGTTTATAATCATTAATTGCTACACTTTCTGCACCAGCAGAGTATGTGAAGAGACAGAATTGTATTGTTGCAATGTATGCTGATATAATTGTATTGTTTTATAGAGTGTGTAAGAGTGTGTACAACGGTCAACAGTTCGATATTGGCCTGTTTTATAACACTCAAATGTACAAATTCATACATATACATACACCCATACACATCTATATGTATATGTATTCGTTTTGTGTATGGGATGTCTGTGCCATTGAATTGGAAAATTACATTGAAACGTTTGTTGACAAAACTCTAGTTTACACAAACATTTGCGTTTTCATTAAAAGTGAAAACTAGGTTGGTTACCTGACTGTCCGTCAACCCAACAGCCAGCCAGACGGGCAACCAGACGACATGTTGCCTGCCAGTTTGCCAGTTTTTCAACCTGATGTCCTGGCAGCCTGACAGCCAATGTACATATTTGTATGTTATAAATTGATGCTTCAAATGTTTGCTATACATTCATATGTGTCTCTGTATGCATGAATGTGTGTGTGTGTGTTTATGTTTAAATGCATGAATAAATGTTGTTGTACAATAAAAAAATGGGTGTGTGTGTGTAAGTGTTGAATGTGAAATGAAGTCAAGGGTGACTACCAATAAACATACGCTATCAATGGACAATAAATACAAATGAAATAAGAAGAGCATCAACAACAACTTCTACTACAACATTTTAAGGTAAATGTGTATGACAAAATTTTGTAACTAGTTGTTTTTCATTAAAGCCAACACATTTCTTGTTGTTTTTTGTTTCCTCATGTTACGTACCTAAGGGAAATTAACCATTGTTAACAATAAAAACAAAATGTTGTTGTTACACATAGTTACAAGTGCACTTATATGCCTTGAGTTTGGTATTAAAAAACAAAAACAGTTTTCTTTTTTTTTTGTCATCATCATTCGGCCAACCCAGACGTATGAGCATTATTGCTGCAATTATTATTTTAAATTCAATTAAATATTACGTATACGCAGAGTATTTATTCTCTTGTATGGTTGTAGAATAATGAACAAACGCATGAATTAATGAATAAAAATTTTTGCATGCAATTTTATATTAATTGGATTGGACGCAGAGTAGGTATTTGTTATTGTAGTTTTATATTTAATTATTTTTATGTAAAAATTCATAATAACTTTAAGTTATGCACATATCTATGAATGCTTGAATATAAGTAAATACTTAAATTTAAATCAACTTTTTTTGGCTGGGATGACTGAAATATTTAAATATAACTGTTAAATGTTTGTTTCCCAAAAATTTTAAATTAGAACTACGACTATCGTTTAATTCATTTAATTGAATAATTTAATTCAACACTAGTAACAATTTAAATCTCTTCTACTTATATATCCTAACTACAATTTTGGTTACAAAATCCATATTAATTTTATTGAAAGTTTTCTGAAATGGTTACAGTAACAATGCCCAACTATATTTTTTTTCTGCGTGTAGATATCCATATTGTCTATATTAATGTATTAGTAATCCAGATATAGGTAAAAAATTGGTAAAAAATCGAGGTTATATCTCAGCCATTTGTGGACCAATTTTGCTGTCTGCTATTAATTTTGTCATCACATAATGTAAAAGATCTGATTTACCATATTATGTTGCTCTTATATCATAATCTGAGAACAACATATTATGATAAAATTATTCATGATATAAATGGTTGTCACAAACATATATATGTTTACTGTAACCATATATATGGTTGAAAAATTCATGTGAATCGTAAATTAACCATATTATTGTTACCATAATCATATATATAGTTACTGTGACTATAATATTGTTAAAAATTTTGAAATAGTAACAGTAACAATGCACAAATGTTGAAATGTTTACAGTAGCAATGCCAAAAAAAAAAAAAATTTTCCAAAAAATGAAAAAAACAATTTTGGAAAAAAAGTATAATTTGGTGAAGGGTATATAAGATTCGGCACATCCGAATATAACTCTCTTACTCGTTTTATTAAGCCTGATACTCTGTTCGAATCCACGTGGAAAAAATTGATTTATTTTAAACAAGTAAGAGTGCTATATTCGGCTATGCCGAATCTTATATACCCTTCACCTTTGTTTTGGATGCATTACTTGCCCATTTTCAGCGTATATCATCCTAAATATATCAAGAAAACTTTTAAAAATTTTACATTTAATTGCTATTGCTATATTGTAGAAGTTACAAACGAAACAACAATTTTATATATACCCTTCTCAAAAACAACAACGCCAAACGAAACGAAACACCAAAAAAAAAAAACAAAATACGCAAGGCAGTGAAACCAACTCACATCCAAACATACATAATATGTACGTTTTGTTGCTTTTTTGTCAAACACCAAAAAAAAAACAAAAACAAAATAATGAAGCCAACAAACATCCAAACATATGCACGTTTTGTTGCTTTTCTGTGAAACACAAAAAAAAAAAAACAAAAACAAACTACACAAAGCATTGATTGTGTGTTGGCTTCATAAGCCAACACACAATCAATCCAACACACATTCGTTTTGTTGTTTTTTTGTCAAAGCATGCAATAAATTGTCTTTTTTTGATGAAATTTTCAGAGGTTGTCTCGGATTTTTGCTCATATCTCCGTTATTTATGGACGGATTTTGCTGATTTTAAATAGGAAAATTCTCGAAAGCATGTCAGACAGGATTATTGAAGATTTGGATCCCGAAGATATCTGGGGTCTTCAGAAAATTGATTTCAACAGACAGACAGACAGACAGACGGACAGACAGACAGACAGACAGACAGACAGACAGACGGACATGGCTTAATCGACTCCGCTATCTATAAGGATCCAGAATATATATACTTTATAGGGTCGGAAAATTATATTGTAGAAATTACAAACGGAATGACAAATTTATATATACCCTTCTCACGAAGGTGAAGGGTATAAAAATGCTAAAGCCCCATGTTTATAGAAAACATTTTACAGCAACATGTTTATAGTAAAATGTTTTAGAAACAAGTTATATTAAAAATGTTGCAAGAACATGTCTGTAGTAAAAATGTTGCAAGAACATGTCTATAGTAAAAATGTTGCAGCAACATGCTTATAGTAAAAATGTTGCACCAAAATGTTCATAGTAAATATGTTGCAGCAACATGTTTATAGTAAATATATTGCAGCAACATGTTTATAGTAAATATGTTGCAGCAACATGTTTATAGTAAATATATTGCAGCAACATGTTTATAGTAAATATGTTGCAGCAACATGTTTATAGTAAATATGTTGCAGCAACATATTTTTAGTAAATATGTTGCAGCAACATGTTTTTAGTAAATATGTTGCAGCAACATGTTTTTAGTAAATATGTTGCAGCAACATGTTTATAGTAAAAATGTTGCAGCAACATGTTTATAGTAAAAATGTTGCAGCAACATGTTTATAGTAAAAATGTTCCAGCAATATGAATATTATTATTGGCAACATGTTTAATACACAAAAATAGAGAAGATTTCAGTAATATGTATAAAAGTTACAGCAACATGTTTATAATTTCGATTAAACAAGTTTTATCACCGAATAACGTTATTTTTCAATTTTATTTTACCAAAATTTGTTTTTCATATACATAAGTAGTTTCATAAAGCACTGACAATTTTATTATGACGATGCAATAACTCTAATAAACACTGAACATTTTTTATCCTGACAACCATTTTAACGTTTATCATGGGAAAATTTTATCAGACAAGTGTGATACAGCACTCCAAACAAAAATCGATTTTAAAATTAACTAAATCATTATTTTAGTTGAAAACATCGGAAACTTATTTTTCGCTCAATATAAACAAGGCCATCCTAATGTTCATCCATACGTAATAACAAACAAAACAATAATAAAAATATAATAACAGTACAACAAATAAACATAAAGTCAACATAATATGAAAATGTAATTAAACTCAATAAGAGCAGAGTAGAAAAGAGATTGTAGAAGAGATTATTTGTTTGTTATGTAAATGTATGCGATTGTGTATATGGGCGTATGTGTGTGATATGTAGAGAGTAGTTGTGATAAGCATGAAGGGAGCTATAACTATTATTAATGTTAAAGATACTGATGACATACATATGTATCTGATATTTATATAGCATATGTATCCACATAAACATACATTTATATTTTATACATACATAAGTATGTGTACATTTGCATAAATACATATACATTTGTAGTTATAAATTGCAATTTACAAACAAATAAATAAATACAGGCATACAGTTGTAAACAGCATAAAGATCAATTTCATTTTAAGGCAACTGAATGTGTAAAGACATACACACATTTACTTTACATAAATATTGATGTAAACTTTGTTGGTTTATTAAATACATACTTACACATGCACACACACAAAATAATAACAATAATTGTGATTGAAGAAAAATCCAATAAAAAATCTCTTGAATTATAAATTTATCTTTATGTAAAACCTTATCAATCCATATTTATGTAGAGAAAACTTTTTAATTATTAAAAACTTTTAATATGTATTTTGCTATTGTTGTTATTATTTTCTTTTGAATTTAATCAGAAACTGAAACACTGGCAATAGTATTTGTTGTTTGTATTCAGTTTACTCAATATTTAGTAGAACTAACAAAATATTATTTTGAATTGTTCGAAAATGATGTGAATCCGATATTAGAAATTTAAATTGTGTGTGTAAGCTTTACTAGATATTGAAAAACATTTTGTAACTTCAGAAATACTCAGGCCAATAATTTAATTTTAAAACTGAAAATATTAACTGAAAATAACATCTTCTAAAATTTAAGAATCTCAATTTTCAATTATAACCTTACATTCTCCATGTACTCTTGTAATGTATTTGATTCCTTTAACCATGCTTTAAACCATTTAAAATGATGGCGATAAAAACTTAAATATTTAATTAAATATAACGAATTTAAAACATTTTAACCGTAAACAAACAAAAAAAGAGTCAAATACACATAAAATACATAATATTAATTATACGTTTCTTTTACAATTTCAGTGCTTGCCACCAACCGCCCGCCCTCATTTCGAGATGTGATTATGTGAAACATGATAATAAATGTAAAATTGTATATTCGAAAAAGTAATTGTATGAACAAAGACAAAAGCCCACCACTGTTATTTCCACCCGCCCAAAAAAAAAAAAAAAAAAAAATTGAAGAACTGAAAACTTTATTCACGCAGTCAGAACAAAAAACCCTCTTACAATTTTATAGTACTTTTGCAAAAATAAAAGTTTTTTTTTTTTTTTTGAATTTTTACGTTTTTGCGCTTAAGCCGAAATGGTTGAATGTTAAAATGTTTTGTTTTCGTTGCTGGTTTGGCTGGCTGAATGGTTGCATTCAACAGAGTCAACCAATTTATATGCGGACACAGGAAATGAACAAAATGAAGATATTGTTTGAATGTATTTCATTGTCAGGCTGCATCAGAGAAGTGAAGTGGGATTTTGGTTGCTGTTGTTATTGCTGCTGTTATATATGGTTACCAGCCAAAGTCCATAATGAATTTTCAAGTTCACAACGAAATTTGTAATTGTTTTTTTTTGATGTTGTTGTTGTTTTGTTTGATTCACAGTTTCTTTTTCCTGATTTTTATTTTTGTACATTTGCAGTTTTTTGTTTAAACAATAAACAGCAACAGAAAACAACAACTGCTGTTTACGTGCAATCAGTTTATTTGTAGTTTACTGTGCAATTCCAGTTAACCAGCCGGGTGGCGTATGAGTGTCATTAATAATTCATTTGCAAAAGTGTGAATACGTATGAGTAATATGTAATTAAATATTTATACATACAAATATAAAATGAAAAACATGAGATTTATTCAATTGTACAACATAGTGCTTACATTTATAAAAAAAACTAAAATAATTTAAGTTAGATTAAATTTCTTTTAGTTTTGTTGCATATGCCCATGAGTAAAAAGCATTTGTTTAAATATTCCATTAGTTTTAATTACTACTTACCCCATTCTTTTCACATACACCGCCAGCATTTTTCAAATCACCCGTCCATGCTAAACCCAAAGTACCCATTTCAAAGTCTCGATAAGTGAACATATAAGCCAAACAAAAAGCATCGTAATCCTCCTCTATAAATAAGAAATGAAATGGTAAATTAGAACTCACATACTTACAAAAAGACACACATATATAAAAACATTTCTATTTGATGGTAAATGTATGATATGTAGTGTGGTAGTATTTATTATGAATAAAAACCAAACTGCATACAAATTGTATGCAGCATGTATTAACTGTGTACAATTTTAAACAACTTTAAAAATGTATTTTTTATTTAATTTTCTTAAAACTTTATAAGGATACAAGAGTTTCTTATAAAACTTCAAATACTTTGTGTACAAGGTGGCGCAAAAGTAAACTTCCGATCTTTTTGGCTGTAATTTAAAAAAAAAAAAAAAATGAAAAACTTTGATTCTTCTTGTGGATTATTTTTATTTGGTCTTTTAATTTTTTTTACATCAAGTCGAGAATATGATGTCATGTAAATGGCCGCTGCCACAGTTGATTGTCATTTGAGTCCTTTTTATGGCATTTTCCATCACTTTGGCCAAAACTTCCGGCGATAGGTCCTCACATTCTTGACGGATATTGTCTTTAAGAGCTGCAAGAGTCTGAGGCTTGTTGACATAAACCCGCGACTTCAAAAAGCCCCACAAAAAGAAGTCTGGAGCGGTCAAATCAGGCGATCTTGCTGGCCAGTGCAAATCGCCAAAACGGGAGATTAGGCGCCCGGGAAATGCATCCTTCAGCATATCGGTTGTGGCACGTGCAGTGTGTGCCGTTGCACCGTCCAGTTGGAACCACATGTTTTCCAATCCCAATTCATCAAGTTACGGCAAAAAGAACTCGTTGATCATTGCTCTGTAGCGCTCACCATTCACAGTAACCGTTTGGCCCGCGACGTCTTCGAAGAAAAAAGGTCCGATGACTCCGCCAGCGAAAACAGCACACCATACAGTGACTTTGAGCGGGTGTAATGGCTCTTCGTGGGTTACACGCGGATTTTCAGTGCCACAGAAGCGTAAATTTTGCTTATTTACGTACACGCTAAGATGGAAATGGGCCTCATCACTCATGATTATTTTTGATGAAAAATCATCTTCCTCTTGGTGGTGATTAAGGATGGCTTGAGCGTATGTTAGACGCGATTGGCGGTCAGCAACTAACAGCTGATGCACCGTCTGGACTTTGTACGGAAACATCTTCAAATCTTGTACCAAAATTCGCTGTAAAGACCGCCGACTGATACCCATTTGCGTGGCACGTCGTCTGGTCAATGTCGACGGCGCTTCCATGACATCCTCGGCTACAGCAGCAATATTCTCTGCAGAACGGCTACTCCGGGTTCTGCCACGCCTCGTGTTGTGCCAGTCTCTTCGAGGCGAGCGGCTAAACGTCGCAGTGTTTCACCAGTAGGCGTTGGACGGCCAGGAAATCTGCGATAAAATTCACGTTGTGCGAAAGTCACCGATCGATTATTGGTCAAATAAATAGTCAGCAATATTCCGCGTTGTGGAGCAGTGTAGCATAACATTGTTTATTAACGTGTATTTCGCATGTGTTTACTACACAAATGTCAAAACAGAACTGACATTAGGGGCCAATCGCAAAATTTATAGTATTTTCTGATAGGAGGATTACTTTTGCGCCACCTTGTATTTCCGGTCCATAACTAGTTACGCCAACATCATTTCGCTAAAAATATCTATGTTGTGTCCAGCTTCTGAATTCTGTATGTAACAAGTGTTCTTCAATTTTAATGTTGTTTTAATTAAATATTAAATATAAAACCAGTAATAAATAAAAAAAATTTTATCTTTAAGTGTAATTTATACAACTTGAACTTATAATTTCTGCAAAAAATTATTATTGACTTAATTAACAAATCGATAATTTCGATTAATTGTTGAAATCAATATTATTAATATTATTAATATTTTATTTCATAAAGTTGTTTTATTATCTTCATCCTAGCCATCCCTGTCATGTTCGCCATTTCATATTTGGTGAAAATTAAAAAAAAAAATATATAAATTTTTAAGTTTGAAGGGTTTGTCAGAACAGACAATTCGTTTCAGTAATATTTTTATTGATGTATTTTTACGTGTCTTGTCTCGTTAACTTGTATTTCAATTTGCATTTCTCTTTATGTCCTGCATATTATTCAATAAAGATTACAGCTTAATTGAATTTCACTGAAAATCTTCTTTTGAATTCAATCATTGAATTCATTTCAGTTTAAGCATTTATGTATGTATTTTTACAGTGCATAAATATAATGAAAAAAATTTAAGGAAAATTAAAAGAAAATATATAAATTTATTTACTTATAACTTTATCTGTTAAATACATATATTTTATTATAAGGAAAGACTATGTGAGATTTTTTTTTTTAAATAAATCAATCGTTTTTAAGAGAAATGTTCATGCAGAATGAGAAAATCCTAGAGTTTCAGCATTTTTTTTTACATATTGCGTAAGCTGTTTCATAAAGAAACGTTTTGCATATCAGCATTTGTTTTAGCATATTGAAATTTACTAGCGAATAGTACAGAGATAATGTAAGTCTCGCTATACAATTTATGATTTTGTTGCCGCCAAAAAAACTGCTTTTATTCGATACCCTGATTCTAACTGTATATTTAGTTTTTCAGAGCTACTTGTGCTTGTCGAGAAATTGCTTCATAAGTCAAAATTTGATGTTTAATGGAGGCAAAGTGATCTTATTACTGGAAACATTTTGTTTTCCAACCGTTATACAGTGGTATAGAAAAAAAGAGGGAAACATCTTAATCCTTAGTCCAAATTGGATGTGCGCAAAGAAGAAGTATTGTTGAGTTTAAGGTTTGAATTTCGACCACATTAGCTTACCAGGGATGCGGCAAGGGGTCCCGAAAGTAGAACACTTCGGGTATATTTCACTTTTAAAACGATCCTATTTCTTCATCTGTGTTCCGATTTCAAACAAATTACATATAAGAAATTCCATGTCATAGTACGTGACATTTGTACGCCTATAGAGTGGAATAGATTTTGCAAAAATAAGAGAATCTGAAAAATAATTTAGTCTTTCTGTTCCATTCAGAGGGTACTATTACTATATTTTAAAAAAACAATAAGTTCTTTCGAAACATTGTTGTCCAAAATATGGAGCGATATAAGAGTATATCGTACGTGACATAAAACGGAAGTAATTTTGAGATACATGTAGAAATATGCAAACATTTGCAAATCGTGAGAGGCGTTATGTTTTCTTTTAATTTCTTACACTAAACCAAATTGTTTTCCTTTACAATACGTCATCTAAGTATATATAAAAAACACAACAAATTTGTCTTCCTATGTCCATTATAGACTCTGAAACTATTCAATTAGCTCCAAACTGGTTTCATTGGAAATACTACATTTTCCCATACAAACATTTTTCCCAATTTTAAAATTTGTTTATCTTGATAAGTGGACAGGTGTGTGGTACATTTTGTACTTTTAAGCGGATAATAAGTACTTTTTTGTAACTCATAATGGAATTGCAGGAAATTTTATCTCTTTTTCAAAAAAATATATATATTTATATATATATATATTTAGACAATTAAAAAATTCATGGACTATTTTTAGAAAAATTTGACAAATAATGCTTTTTATTGAGTTTTTGCGAATATGTATACAAATATTTCAAATTTGAATAAAATTTTTATTTATAAATAATTTTTAATAAAATTTTACAGTTATGTAGACTTTTCTGTTGAAAATGCAATAATTTGAAATTTTAAATTTTTTTATCAGAAATCCCGCAATTCCCAAAAAAGATTTGAAAAGTCCCAAAAATGCAATTTTTTAGTTTTTTTTTTTTTTTTTGGCTATCCATATCCATACCAAAGGCAGGCTTATCGGAAACCTTTACAAAATAATTAAGAACATATTATGCCATTTAAATGGGTTGTTATATTTTGAATTTTACAAAAAAAATAGGTGTTTTTTAGCTTAAAATAAAAGTACTTTTTTCTAAAAAAAATTATAGCGAAAAATCTTATTTTTTAAGTTTTTAAATTCACATGCATGTAACATTGGATTCAGTCATCTTTTTTAAACAATTCTTTCTTTGTTTGATATCTACATTTTTTGTTAGTCCAATAAAATAAAAATGGAGAAAATCGGGAAATATTTTGAAAATTTAATTTTCAAATGCGAATATCTCCTAAGCTATAAGATATATTAAGAGTGATAGAGAAGGACTGAGATCGAAAAATTCTTCACATACATATATGTTGATAAAAATGAAACCACTTAACTTACAGTTTTGATTTTTTTTTATTTGATTAAATTTATTATTACAATTTACAAAAAAAAAAAAAAAATATTTTTATTGTTCTAATCACTACTGATGAAATTTTGAACCTTTTTCGGAAACCCTTCTATTATGGTTTTTATAGAGATTTCTGTCACTTTGTTCGAAAATGTTGTCCATCTCCGTTTAAAATCTTCCACACTTTTGGACACCTTTTTTGTGCTATTCAATTCTCTTTTAACATGAGCCCAATATCTCTCCACTGGCCTTAGCTCCAAGCAGTTTGGAGAATTTGCCTCTCTTGGTACAAATACCACATTATTGTTCTTTTACCAATCAAGACTTTCCTTACCATAGTGACAGGGTGCCAAATCAGGCCAAAAATAAGTGAACACACTAAGAAGTCTTATTAATGAAAACATCATTTGTTGTAAACATTCCTTGATGTAAACATTCCTCGGTATTTATAGAGCCCTTTGTAACAAATGTTTGGCTTTTTTGCAGCAACTGCATATTGCTTGCCATACCAAGAACTTTTTGGGAAATTTTGTCTGCTTTTGGTTCCTAAACTTTTCTTCAAGATTCCCTCGAGCATCAGCAACATCAAAATTTTGACCCGGAAGCTGCGAAAAATCTGCCAGAGCATACGTCATCCATTATGCAGCAGGAATATTTTTTTTATAAAATTTGACTTCAATTTCCGTGCTCTGTTTTTGGCCTCTAAATTTGTAGCAGAGTTCCTGTCGGGAACTTTTTGAGCCTTGTATGTTTTCGAACCTGCATTGGCTTTAACTTTTCGTACCAAATAGTCCGAGCACTGAGCTAACCGGGCTGCTTTCCTACCGGATGTGTTGGGAGCTCTTTTGAAAATGCTTTCTATTTTATTGGCTTTATAACCATGATGTGAACCATTCCTTCTACCTGAACCTTGATCTCTATCAACGGACAAGTTCTCTCGGTACTGTTAAATAACATTGAAAACAGTTTGACGGCAGACCTTTGCATGTTTGGCCAACTTTTTGTAGGACCAAGTTGGGTTTTGTTGAAAATATTTATTAATTTTAGTACGCACTTTTTTCTGGTCACTTATTTTAATTAGATTAACAACAAATGAACATAATTGACATTAAACATAATAACTGACATGCTTTACAAAGGTAACTTGATCAAAAACAAAGTCAAATAATACTTGGGTTAAAAGTTTTAATGAAAAACGTATGTTAAGAATTTTTCGATCTCAGTCCTTACGGCAAGAAGATTCCATATATGTATTTTTAAATCGAAACACAAAGTAAGAAATAGGATCGTTTTAAAAATCTAACATACGAGGTGTTCTAATTTGGGACCCTTTAAAAACTTAAATTCAACAACACCTGTCCTTTGCGCATGTCAAATTTCATTCAAATCGGACTAAGAGTTTAGAGGTTGCAGACTTATTTCCCTCTTTTTTTCTATGCGACAGTGAGTTACGTTTTCTCTCAGAGTCTAGTCTTTCCTTCTATTCATACTATGTAATTTAACAGCACAAATCAAGTTAGAAAGTATAGTCGATCAAACCTGATCACCCTACATTGAGTTAATGAGAAACAAGTAAGAGAGCTATATTCGGCTGTGCCGAATCTTATATACCCTTCACCAAATTATACTTTAAAATAAACATTTTAAATATTTTTAGGTAAACAAAATTCTTTTTCAAAATTAAATTTTTTTTTTCAAAATTTAAAAAATAATTTTTTTAAAAAAATTTTTTTTTTTTTCAAAATTTAAAAAATAATTTTTTAAAAAAAATTTTTTTTTCCAAAATTTAAAAATAATTTTTTTTCCAAATTTTTTTTTTTTTCAAAATTTAAAAATGATAATTTAAAAAAAAAAAAAAAAATTTTTTCGAAATAATTTTTTTCAGACAAATAGGCAGATAGACAGACAGATGGCTAATTTATTTCTATATGAAGGCTACTTCAGTTTCATTTTTAGGATACCAACATTTGCAAGATATTTATGTTAAAGTGATTTTCCGAAATGAGCCTTGTATGAGAGCTATGATTAATTATGGACCGATTATGGCCAAAAAATTTAGTCGGATGATTTCTTTCTATATCAAAGTAATTTTTGTTAAATTTTTTCTGCATATCACCATTTTTCACTTATGAATCTGAAGACTCAGGTTCAAATGCCTGTGTTTTTTCTGTGTTGTATTAATTAAAAACTACAGTGTGTTGTAGTGGTATACGACTTTTATGAATTTCGTATTTTCCACAGTTACAGCAAGGTTTTTGTTTTGTTTAGTTTTTATATTTAAGTTCTTTCTGTACTGGAATATAGTTTTCCTGCATATTTTTGCTTCAATATAGAAAATAACCTACGATTTAATTTTCCATTATTTAGTTTCCCAAAAACATTTCAAGAATTTCAACACTAAGTAGCTAAATTTTTTTTGAAACAAGTTTGCTTTATTTTTAATTTTACTGCCAAATTCATTTCGTAACAATCATTCTGTTGTTGTGGCAACATTTCACAATGTGTAATTGATTTTACCAAGAATTTTCTTTATGTTCGAGTATGTAAACAAGTCTACATTTTACAAAAAAAATGCGAGAGGAGAAAAAAGGCACTTATTCCCATAAAATCTCAGTTGAAATTTGTACGTGCTGCAGTAAAGAAAACATGAAAGTGATATAACAAATAAATACATATATGTGTACATTAGGTTGGTTCCGTTCCTGTAGAGTTTAGAAATGTAGACGTTATTCCATGTAACGATACCAGCGATAGGCATTGGTTTGGTTTCATACAATTCAAAGTTACTTTTGAAAATATTTTATATGATACCAACAATTTCCTTTTTGCTCTTTTGATTAAGCTATGAAATATTAAACTTTTGTTATAAGGGTTATCGAGAATTGTTTTTGTGGGGCCAATCTAATGTGCACACATACGTACATATATTAGTACATGTATTTTATGTGTATGTGTTTAAATAACACACTTAAATTCACTTCTACTGACATTTACAAAAATACATAAACGAAATATTAGTGGTTCAAAGGAGAGGATTTATTTTAAAATAAATGACAAAATTCTTGGAAAAACTAAAATACACATTTAATTTCTATTAAAAAAATTTCAAGTAAATTAACAAACTTCATGGCAAGGGCTGATATTATTAGATGTTATGAATAATGTTCCATTTAGAAGTGTTATTCCAATAGTTGAATATTTCAGAACAGCTGTTTACTTATTGTATAAATACGTTATAATTAATTATTTACATATTGCTGGGTTTTTCTTAACATTAAATCAACATTATAGTATTTATATGTTGATTTGAACACAATTTATACAATAAATAAATTCATTATTATCCCAGTCGCTCAGACAAAAAAAGCATTCAATCACCATCATGTTCGTGATTAAACTGTAAACAATTTCATAATTTGTTTTTTCTTGTCAATTAAATAATTTCCAATTAAATACTGTCCACAGTCATACAAAAAAAGAAAACAACTGCAAGGTCAGCTCCAATAAAATCTATAAATAATTTTATGCAATAATATTAAATTGTAATTAATAACAAGAAAAATTTACAAAAAAAAAAAAGTAAAAAAAACATTGCAAAAATCTTTTCAGCAAAAACAAATTTAATTGATTTTTAATAAACATAAAAACACCATGTAAACGTGTAAATATAAATAAAAAAAGTGTAAAAATGTAATTGAAATTCGAAATGTTAATATTAAACTCAATTGACTTATTGACTGAATATTTAATTGAACTCACCTGAAAATAATTCTAAAAATTTTTCAACGCCATAATTGCCGGGAAAGCGGTATGAAGGATCTTTGACCGCATTCATATTGTGGACTTTGATGCGCTTAATCATGAATGTAATATTGTCAGCTTTGCCATCATTATTGAAATCTGCGGAATATGAAAGGGGGAAAAAAACATACTGTGAGTAAATGAAAGAGACAATGAAAAATAAATTGAAATAAAAGTATAAAAAAAATCAACAAAATATCAATACAGCTTGTTTTTTAACAAACATTCACAAATCCGATTTTATGTCACAGAAATTAAATGTATATTTTATTACATTTTTCCAAGAATATTTGATGTCCACAATAATACATATGGATGGCTGCACGTACATATATGAGAAAATATAACTGTTTTATTGTTGCACAGAGTAAATATAAACATACATATATTCCAAAGGGAAAACAATGCATTAAATAGGCCTTCCTTAATGCCTTATTTAGTAGACACTAAAAATGTTTAAAAGTTTTTTAACACACTAACTATTTGAATTATTGTGGTAACAATAATATGGTTAACATACGATTCACATGATTGTCACAATCATATATATGGTTGCAGTAAACAAGTATATGTTTGTGACAACCATTGTTATGATGAATCTTTATATCATAGTATGTTGTTCTCAGATTATGATATCAATTCACCGAGATCATCACTATATGGAAAAACTTTAATCATAAAAATGGTTGTCACAAATATATACTTGTTTAATGTAACCATATATATGATTGATACAATCATGTGAATCGTATGTTAACCATATTATGGTTACCACAATCATGTAAATAGTTACTGTGAATATAATATTGTTAAAAAATGTTTAAATGGTTACTGTAAACATGCTCAGCTATATTTTTCTCTGCGTGCAGACGCATTGCAAAATCGTTTCAATTTTAGAAGGCGTGTCAGTTCTAACCAATTGATATAAGGTATACTACAGAAACGGATCCAGGTCAACAATTTGAGGGGGGAGAAATAAAGTAAAATTTAGTGCATATTTTGTTTCCTTTTCTACATATGTACAATGTACATTGTATATAAACTTTTCGGTCTTGTAGGAGAAAATTTCCTTTTTTCATCCCCAAGATCCGCGCCTGATCTAATAGAAGGTCTTGCCTCAAATAATGTCTACACTCGTATTAAAAGACCAGAAAGGATAATTGAAGGTCTGCTGAAACTAGCCTTTTAAGAGTGTTATTAGGGAAAATATCAATAATGATTTTAGCATAAAATCATCAAAAAATCACTCTACAACACAAATTTGTATAAAATTCTGAAAATGATGAAATGTATATCGTATGTTATAGAATGTGTAAACAGGCGTTTTAAAAGGCCAATAAAGTGATGCCTTAGGAACTTTTACCGCTGGTATATGTTTTAGCTTGTATCTATGTGGTAGTTGGAGAATCGGTATAAAATGTGGTTTTGATTCATTTTTATGTTGTATATACTACAGTTTTTGTTATTATTGTTTTATTTTCAAACTGAAAAACTTTCTGTTGCATGTTGTATGTTCTAGTACAGACACGGATCCAGAGGGGGTGAAATAGGAATTTCCCCCCACAAAAAATGAAGAATTTTCATTTTAAAAAAGAAGGACAAAAGAAAAATGTAGAACAAATTTTGATTTGACCCTCCCCCCCTAATGGTTGATCAGGATCCGCTCCTGTTCAGCTATAAGTGCATACATGCTTAATATTAATTGTATGTATGAACATTAGAGTGCTCCAAGATTGTATGGACGAACAACAATTTTAAGGTACATCTACCCCTCCCCTCTAGAATTGGTTTGTGTATTGTACAAAAACGTTGTGTACAATATTAGGATGATAGAATAAAGTTAACTGGTGCAAGGCTGGTGCATTTACAAGGGGAAAAACCCAATTTTACAGCTTTTGAAAAAATTTAGTCATTAAATAATTAGTTTTGCAGTTTAATTTAAAAGAATCGAAATCTACGCAATTGTGGTTCTAACCCCCAATAATACGAGGTCTGGTTGTGTGTTAATAAATAGTTATACTGACAGTTTTCATACAAAAATTATTTTAACCGACAGTATAACTATTAGTTAATACATAACCAGACTTCATGTTAATGGGGGTAATAAGATATAAAAGACATAAATTGGTTACAAAATATTTAAGTTATTAAAAGAAATCTAGGAATAAAATTAACATATTTCGAGAAATATTTAAATAGAAACTCATTTTTATTTAAAATATATCTGTATTTACTTGTATTTGAGTGTTTGTCTTCGTAAGATATCGTTAACATATTCGCTGGTATGAATTTTGTTAAACAACTGTCATCATATTGGAATTTATTGAAAATATAATAGGAAATAAAAATATGAAAAAAGTATGACAATACTTCCTATAGATTTTGCGTACCAGCGATTTAAATTTTGCGATGTTCGAGAAAATCTGTTTTTTTTTTTTTTTTTTGCCATATTTTGACGAATGATCCTAATTTCCTTACTGTTATGAATTTTAAGTAAAACCTATTCAGAATATTATAATCCATGTAATTCTGAATATGAGCTATAAACCCCCACGTGCTATTAAAGGTTAATTTACATTTTTGTGCTGTAATTATACATACTTTATGTTATATTTTTCTTAAAAACAGTTCTAGCAGCAATCATTTTTTGGGGATTTTTTTCACGATTTTATCACGAATTTTTATGGATCTTTTTCTGTATAAAAGCTTAAACTCATATCTTTTAAACATATTAAATAACACTGGTCAACAAAATTTTTTAACAAAAAATGTACTTGCTAATTTTGAATTACCTACCTACCGTCATTCGAACACCATATTTATTTTGATCTGGTCTAGTTTTTGTGTTGCAGCCAGTGCTACAATATGTGAAGATTTTAAATTATCATACATGTACAAGCATAAAGAAAATAATGAAAACAAAACCTACGATTGGTCAGCCGCGCCAGAAGCTATGGAAAACAATACATTATACACTGACTTTCAAGAAACTTTGTCATCTAATGAGTCAAATCTGCTATTTCAAAAAGATCTCAATGATTTGATACGTGACTTAAATTTGTCCAAACAACAGGGAGAACTTTTGGCCTCTCGATTAAAGGGATGGAATTTATTACAACCCGAAACAAGAATATGTTACTTTCGCATTCAAGATGAAGAGCTAAAATGGGTTTTTCACAAGATGATCAGTTAGTAGTTTGTAATAATGATAATGGCGTAATGACTGTCTTGGGTATAGAATATAAAGCAGAAGAGTTGCGTTTGTTTATCAATGGTTCGAAAGTAAGTTTAAGAAAGGAAATCTTTTGCTTTAGGACAAGCAAATATTGAAAATACTTCTAAGTCCAGCCTGATAATATATTTTTACCACATAAAGCTTGGGCTCATGAAAAACTTTGTAGATAATATTGCTGATGGCTTTTTATATTTGAAAGAAAAATTTTGTAAACTGAGTGATGCAAAAATTAAAGATGGCATACTTAGATAAAAACTTAGTGATTGATAAAAATCAGCCTAGAAATCCTTGATAAAAGTGACATAAATTTTCTGGGAAATCACTGACTATAAAAGTATTGTTGCGGAGCTATTATTTACTTATAAGGATTCGGGTTGTAATATATCTGAAAATTTAGATTTCTTTTCTAATAATTTGGGAGCCGTCAGCGATGAACACGGTGAAAGATTCTACATATATACATCAAAGATTCTAGTGGATACATGAATGCTGGTGGACTCTGTTGGATATTACAAAGAGACATTCCTTAAGCAAAATACAGAAGAAAATTAGAGAGATACTTTCACGTTTATATTACATTAAAACAAAATAACGTAATTTTGTTGATAAAAACTGAGATTTTCTAGCATAAAATAAAATCAAATTTCAATATTTCATTGTTAAACTTGATGGTTTTTAATGTGAAACAGAAATCTAGATTCCCTAAAAATTCAGTCCCATTTGACATCCATATTTTATATAAGGACTGAGATCGAAAAATCTTTAACATACATACATGTTAATAAAAATGAAACCACAAAACTTAAAGTTTTGAATCTTTTTTTATTTGATTGAAATTATTGTTCCAATTTACAAAAAAAAAATTGTTTTTATAGTTCTAATCAGTAATGATAACATTTTTAACCTTTTTCGAAAACCCTTCCATTATGGTTTTTATAGTGCTTTATGCCACTTTGTTCGATCAGATTGTCCATCTCCGTTTAAAATCTATCACACTTTTGGACACCTTTTTGAGCACAATAACTCTTCACTGGACTCAGCTCCGGGCAGTTTGGAGGAATTGCCTCTCTTGGAACAAATACCACATTATTGTTCTTGTACCACTCAATACCTTTCTTACCGTAGTAACAGAGTGCCAAATCAGGCCAAAAATATGTGGACACATTAAGAAGTCTTATTAATGAAAACATCATTTGTTGTAAACATTTCTTGATGTAAATTTCGGTATTTATAGAGCCCTTTGTAACAAATGTTTGGCTTTTTTGCCGCAACTGCATATTGCTTGCCATACCAAGAACTTTTTGGGAAATTTTGTCTGCTTTTGGATCCTAAACTTTTCCTCGAGCATCTGCTATATAAAAAAATTGACCCAGAAGCTGCGAAAAAATTTTCCATACGTACATTTCGTCATCCATTATGCAGCAGGTATATTTTTTGTATAAAATTTGACTTCAATTTCCGTGTTCTGTCTTTGGCCTCTAAATTTTTAGCAGAGTTCCTGTTAGGAACTTTTTGAGCCTTGTATACTTATAAACCTGCATTGGCTTTAACTTTTCGTACCAAATAGTCCGAGTACTGACCTAACTGGGCAGCTTTCTTACCGCATGTGTTGGGAACTCTTTTGAAAATGCTTTCTATTTTGTTGGCTTTAGAATCATCATGTGAACCATTCCTTCTACCTGAACCAGGTTTTATATCGACGGACAAGTTATATTTTACTGTTTAATAACATTGGAAACAGTTTAACGGCAGACCTTTGATTGTTTGGCCAACTTTTTGTAGGACCAAGTTGGGTTTTGTTTGAAAATATTTAATAATTTTAGTACGCACTTTTTTCTGGTCACTCATTTTAATCAGATTAACAACAAATGAATATAATTGACATTAAACATAATAACTGACATGCTTAACAAAGGTAACTTGATCAAAAAAATCGAATAATACTTGGGTTAAAAGTTTAAATGAAAAACGTGTGTTATGAATTTTACGATCTCAGTCCTTACAATAGACCGTCTCGATATTCATACAAAATAAAATCGCGTTTCCTTCAACGCCATAGAATGAAGATACAGTTGAAATAACACTTCGAAAATTTTGTTTTTAGAACTCTCCCTTGAGTTACTATTCTTGTACGTTAGTCACATTTTTTAGTTGCAATAAGTTCAGGGCATAGAGAAACTAGACAAAACTCAATCAAACAAAAATTACTCAAAATAATCACACATACGAGTGTTGTTTTTGTTTTCACATAGTTTTTTCTACAAATACATTCTCATCACATAGGTTTCTGACAACTGAATAAGGTCTTTGTGTATTTATCTTTGGTTCGAGGAGCCTCAAAAAAATCAATGTTTTTGTAAGTTTCCTTCAAATGGACTTGAAATTTTGAGTTCATATTAAATTCGTCTTTGAAATTTTAGATAGAGTTCTCCTTTTTTTATGTGCATTACTGAGAAATATTCATGTTGATCCTCACGCAATTGTAAGTCGATTTAGTGATGATCCGGTTGCCATAGGTATAACTTTATTTTGTCGACCCTACTAATACTTACACACATGTGTCTATATAAAAAATTCGGTTTATGTTGCTTTTGTTGTTTGCTTTGAATATTTAAAATAAATATTTTCCTTGCTGTTGTTGGTTGTTCTGTTCTGTTCTGTTTTGTTTTTATTTTTCTATTTCTATGTAGTGTAAATATGAAAAAACAAAATGAAATATTTGTATCTGGTTTAAACTTTGGGTTTTGCTTAGCTAATGTTGGTTTATTTTTTATGTGGTTTTGTTTGAAATTACAGTCAAAGTTGAAGAAATAAATAAAAATAAAAAAGTTATTTCAAAGAAATGAAAACATAACGGACATTTATATCAGCAGAAAGTCAAAGTAATATTAGAGATTTAAGTTATTTTCATTTTGGCTATTTGACGAAGTAAGCAAACAGCATTTGTTATGTTTTGATATTTTAATAATGGTCATACAATTTGATAAAAATTTTTGTTACCAGATTTGTTTAAAATTCACTGATAAATTGTCATATTTTTGCCGCAATTATACAAATCTAGTGCTTTGTCCTGTTTCCACATGTCACGGGACTATTTTGTTTAAAAAAATTTACACAAATTTCTCGTTGTTTAATTTAAACTTGTTTGTCTAAAATATTGATAATTTCGTGATTGTGCTATTTAACAATGTTAACTTTTTTAGTAAAGAAATTGGGTCTTTCGAGCACATACTATTCTAACACTATTTATTTATGCCTACACTTACCTGTATTCTTGTATATGGCATTAGCTCTCTGGACATGCCTCGTAATCGCCTCTATGCTGGCCTCATCCGAACCCATCTTCTGAAAAAACGTATGATCCGCCTGCAAATACAGCATGCAAGTGATCTTGCGATCATACAAGGATTTTCCCGAATTTGATGAATCACTTTGACCAAAGTCACCACTGCCTCTGTTGCTCAGCAGATTGGTCATAAGCATACTATTGAAATTGGGATTGTGGGGATTGGGTGCCATCATGATGTCGGGATTATAGTTGTTGACAATGATGTTGGGCTTTTTGGTGGCACCATTTTTAGTGATGATTTCCACGTGGGTCTTGTGGATGGGACGATCGTTGCCCATGAAGATGGTGGTCCAATTGTTGTTGAAGAAATTGCTGCCATCGCTGAAATCATCGACACGATCGTAAGAGGAGGCTGATCTATTGCTGTTGTTAGTGTTCTGATTGTTCTGATTATTATTATTATTATTGTTATTGTTGTTGCTGTTGAAGGTACTAACAATAATATTTTTATGTTTTGTATAGGTCTTTCTTATGTTATTGTTGTAGGAATTGTTAATGTTGTCTCCATTATAGTTGTTGTTGTTGTTGTTATTATTGTTGCCATTATTCGGATTATAATTACTAACAATGATGTTACGATTGCGGTTGTACTTGGTAAACGATGATGAGGCTGAATTAGTGGGAAACATAAATGCTGGTGGCTGTGCAGTTGTTGTTGTTGTTGTTGAAACTGTATCATATTTTTTTTGTTGTTGGCCAGCATTACGCCACGTTATCACAGATGCTTGTTGCGTTTTACGCAGTTGTTCTTCCTTATTGTTTGTATTTGTATTTTTATTGTTATAATTATTATTTTTATTATTATTATTAAAGTTACTCGTAGTTTCAGTTGAGGTGGTTTTTTCTAAAGAACTAAATGTTTTTTCATCATGTTGCTGAAGATGCGGATTATCCGCATTATGAAAAATACTGTAATCATCATTGTATGGAACATCTAAATCCAACGGCAGCGGAGGATCGTTTTTATGGCCATCACCAGATGAAGCCAGCTGTAAAGAAATTGAAAATGAATTAAAACAAATACCAACAAATGTAAATGAAGGTGGAAGAGGACATGAATGAATGAAAGAGTATATTGGACAAAATGTGAATAAAGCTTAAAATGAAATGAATTTGTCATCGACTTTATTTTTATGTAAAATAACGACAAGAGTTCATTTTCCATTTAGCCAGAGAAAATCTACTTCTTGTGTTTTGTTTTTTTTGTTCGTTTTATTTTCTGGCTGGTGCTTCTGTTTCCATTTCGTTATTTTTTAAAATTCTTTGAAGTGGTTGCCGAGTTTAAAGGTTGAGGAGGCTTTGGTGCCGTAAGTACCCTTAACAAAAACATAAATGACATTTTAATTGGATTTATTTGGCCAGAAGAAAAATTACCCTTCCACATTTTCTATTTCTACTTGAGCATATAACAAAATGCATGAACTCAGTCATTTATTCATTCATTTCCAGTCTCTCAACGTATTTTTGTTTTAGTTTGTGTCTGTGTTTTTTATTATACATTCTTACTTTCAACAAAAATTTATTTTCATTTCTTTCTCATCACATTGTGTGGTGTTGCACATTTTATATAAATGTTGGAAATTGCAACCACAACCTCTAATACTTATTGTACCAAAGAAAGGAATGGAACGAAGCAGATTGGTTGAGGGGAGGCTGATCTTAGTTCTTAAAGCCGCTTATTTTTTTTTTTTCCTGAGTGTCCTTTATGTTTACATGTCTTTTTTGGTGTGTGTGTGTGTGTGGTCATTTTATTTATTTAAATTTATCATTCATGTGATCGCTGCTTCTCAGTATACTGAAAACAACAACAAAAATTAAATATTTGTATTTTTATACGCTCTTGTACTGAGAAATAAATAAAAAAAAAGTTGAAAAAAGAACAAACATGCGGCATAGACCTGCTTTGTTGAATGTTGTCTAACAACAGAATTAAATATTTGTATTTTTACGCTCTTGTTGTGAGTATTGTTTGCGATCGTGTTGTCTACATGTAAATCAGCGAAAGGCATTGAGCTCTCAAATGAGCTCTCTTGTTTTTGTTCTCACATGTACGCAAGCACACACATTGTATAAAAACAATCAAAACCAGTCAGTCTCGCATGAGCATTGATAGAAGCAGGTTGTTTTACGCATTTCGCTTTTTATGCTTGTTTATTTCAGTTATTGTTTTTGTTTTTTTCTCAACTTTTTACTCAACTCATACAACTACAATATTTAAAAACTGTAGTGGTGTGAGTTTGCCTTTCGCTGATGTAAATTCACGAAAATCTTCATATTCTGAACAATACCAGCGAGGAACTATGCTTTAGAGCAGGGGTGCCCAAAAGTTCCTTATGGAAGAGCCAACACCAATACATTTAAAGAAAAACTAATTTTTATTCAATCCCAGCAGTTCTAGGAGACAGTCCCGAACTGGTGATTTTAAACATCATTTAGGGTGGGAAATAGTTACTTCAATAGCTACGTGACTACTTATTTTAACACGTGCTTGTCCTAAGCATTGGGTCAATTGACCCTTATTGACTACAATGAGACTGTCTAATAGCTGGTCCAAAATAATCAACTAAGCAGGGGGTCAATTGACCCTTATTGACTACAATGAGACTGTCTAATAGCTGGTCCAAAATAATCAACGCATTTGATTCACATACTGGTTAAAAAACGTCAGTTACCTTACTAGCTACCTAAGTTGTAACTTGATCAGCTACATAACTAGTTATTTTAACATGTACGAGTGCTAATTGACCTCAAATAGTCAGCTAAAAGACATATCATAGGCAGTCCAATAAACGATAGCTTGTAAACAAAACTTGCTTCGACAACTCTCCAATGGATTGCTTCTGGTGCAATACGAAATAAACGTTTAAAGTGACTTCACTATAGGTTACTAAGAGACACTAAAGTGATATCAGTATACTTAATCTAAAATAAAAGTTAACTCTATGAGAATTATATCAACACAATTTGTATAAAACCAGTTTGAACAAATTATCACACAACAGTAACTATACTCCAGATTACTTAGAGACACTTAAGTGACAATTGTCTTCACGCTAGATTACCTGGGATGTATAAAGTAACCAATAGTCTTATTTCTGCACTACAAACAGCACATACGTGTCAAATGACCAAAATATATAAATTGGAGTCAGCCAAGTGATAAGACATTTGCGACGATTACTGTCTATAAGGGATACATTGACTACCTGCTTAACTGCTGGGATATTTTTTGTTGTAAAAACCACACATACAAAGATCAATGAACTTTTTTAAACGATACCATACGATAAACAATAACAAAATCTACATTGATGATCGCTGTCGACAATGTTTACCAACAAAGCATACGAAAGTGTTGTTGCTTCGCACTTGCGTATTTACAGTGAAGAACGACAAAAAAACTAACAAGACAAAGTTGTTTGTGTATTTCATATTGCTAGTGCTGAGTGCTGTATTGAGTATAGAAACACACAGCCTATAGCTAAGAGCATTTACAAAAACAAATGAGCTCCAAGAGTATAGGGCTTGGGCACCCTTGCTTTAGAGGCAAAAGTGCCTCAGATTCGATTGCACACATAGAATTTTTCGGTTCTATCAACACAAATTTAGATGACAAAAAAGAATTTCAGTTGAAGCTTATAAATATTTGTTACCTCTTAGTAATTTTTACTCCATAGAAACGGCCCACCCTAATGCGTATGTATAGTAAAGCATAGTAGAGCATTATTTTTCTGGTTAACGTCTATATTGGCTATCAATAACTGACTGACAGAATGACTGTTTGCTATTTTAATTTTCAAACACTACCATTTATTTTTAGTAGCCCTTTTCTTTCCTACTTTCTTTTTTCTTAGTCACTTATAATAATAAAGTAAACTTTTAAATTATTTATTGTAATACGATTGAAAGTATTAACGAACTGTCGGTAACTAGAACACGGAAATCCAAGAAATGTAAGAAATGTAAGAAATAACAAATTATTATTTTTTGTAATTTTCTTTCTTTAAGTGGTGTATTTATAATAATGTTTTAAATCTTGTATTAAATATTAACCTTAACTCCCTAATAATGATTCAACAAGAGGCAAAAAAAAAGAACATTTATTTAGATGATTCGACTTGGTTAGTTCTATTACAAGAAAATATGTACATATTAGCAAACGATTACTGAAAAATATATAATAGGTCCATAACTCTGGTTCTACATTTTGCCCATTTTCAATAGAAAATGGTAGAAAATTTCATTCCCATCTTTTTTTATTGAATTTGTCGGGTTAAAATTAAAAAAAGTTTTCTGTTCCACATTAAATTACACAAAAATGTATTTTCTATTTATTGCTGTACATGAAACACGTTTCATTTTCATAAATTTAACTTCAAATTGGCTAAAAAATTTAATGAATGTCAATCACATAGCATTTAATGTTTTTTCCAGTTACATACGAGTGTTATATAGAAATTATATAACTTTTTTTCCTTTTGCTAACTATCGTTACAAACATTTTTCAATAAATTCAATTTAAAAATTTGAATCTATTGATTTTTATTTTCACCACTCAATACATGTAAACGAACTTGGTAGATGTTGATGTGTGGGAGTGTGCCAGTTTAGAAGTGTATGCAAATTGTTCTCATCTAGGAAAAAAAAAAAAGAACTCAAACATACTTTCAGCTCCAATACTGTATTTTCATACTCGCATACAAAGAAAGAAGTGAAAAATGCTTGACTCTATTATGCAAATTTGTGTAAATTAACTGTCAATCAAAATAAAAATGTGTATAAAGACCAGCAGCTAAAAATGAAGCAAAGAAAAAAACAAACATACATAGTGAACACAACGAAATCCGAAAGAGGGGTAGAAATTGAACACATACATACACAACCTTGGTTTAACGCACATTTAAAATTGACAAATAGCACCGCTCAATGACGGAAAATGACACTATACTTTTTGGTGTTTTTAACTTGTTAATAGTTAGTGGATGGAGGGAGGGGTTGGAAATGCAGGAGACTTATTCGATGTCTTAAATGTTACACATACATAAATGATAGTCATGGATGGGGTCGTCGCTGTTGTTATCATTGTTGTATAACGACAATAACGGTGAGCAATAATAATGTAAAATAAACACGCTCACTATAATAAAGTAATCACACGCTCAAGTTAAAAAAGTAGGAACACAAAAATACTTGTCTACAACCACAAATTTAAATACATGTACACACACACACACACACACACACGTCTACTAACACTTTAACATACACTCACTCTCAATCACAATATACGCACACATACCCAGAAATATCCCAGCAAAAAAAACATTTAAACAATTTGAATTTACTATAGCAAAGTGCTTTAAAATGTCATATAAATTAATGCAGTTAAAACGTGCAAATTTAATGCGAAACCAGTTATCGGATGTTCTTTTTAAGTCTAAAAATAATGGCCCATAATAATAAAGTGTATTTTAAGAGAAAAATAATCGTCTTTACTTAAGAGTGGACTTTAGGTCTACCATAGACAGGTTAAAGTGTAATTTTGACGTTAAAGTCGACTGTAAATATAAAACTAGCTGAAGCTGTTTTTAACTCATTTAACCCTTTGACGCATATGGTACACCGGTGTCCTTAAGGCTAAATATGTATTTTTTTTTTTTTTCAAATAGAGTGTTATTTTGAGTTGTTAGTTACTCTAACCAAATATTAACAAATAAAACTTAATTTTTATTACGATTTTAGTGGTAGTACATGTTTTAAAATTGTTGTAAATCTCCATATAATTTTAAAACTGTGTACACTCAAATTTATTTTTATTGTTTTCAAAACATTTTTTCATTTGCAACCCCACAAAGTATATATATTCTGAATCATTATATATAGCGAAGTCGATATAGCCATGTTCGTCTGTCCGTCTGTATGTTGAAATCAACTTTCCGTAGCCCCCAAATAATTTATAAACATTATTGATACATCAATATATCGGGAATTCTTCCGGCTCGATCGCTATTTAAAATCGAGAAAATCGGCCCACAAATGGCTGAAATATAAGGAAAAAACCGTGACAACTTCGATTTTTGGCCTATTTTTGATCTATATCTGGATTACTAAGGCATTATTACAAGCAATATTTTTTTTAAGGCTATAGTAATTTGGACCCGAATATATTTTTTTCACTAATAAATTAAAAAAAAAAATTGGAAAAAATTAAAAAAAAATTAAAACAATTTTGAAAAAAAAATTGGAAAAAAAAAACATACTTGCGTGTGCTATTTATCTCTTATAATTTCCGAGTTATAAGCATTTAAAAATTTACATTTTCAAAATTTGCCATACCTTGGTCGGTTTTTTTAAAAATATAGGGCGTACTTTTGAACCGAATGGACTCGAATTTCTTTCATTAGTTAGATAATTAAATTACCAATAATATACAAAAAGTTTCAGAGCAATATCAATTACGGATCCGAAAATAAACGATTTTCAATTTAAAAATTAAAAAATTTTTAGATTTTTGCTGTTTTTTGGGTGAAAAGGTGACTTAACTCTTTTTTTATTAAAATAAAACTTTTTTTAAGAACATATAACAGTTTAATGTTTTTCTGTAAGATATTTTTACGGAAAATATTTTGGTATAAAAAACAAGTCATATTTTTCGAACATGTCGCCCCTACGCCCTTCGCAATTTGACCTATTTTTTATCAAAATTTTAACTTTGGACCACATGTTCTAAAATCCCAAAGCTGGGATCAGAAAACGGAAAGCAGCCTTGGAAACCTTGATTTCAAAGTATTTTCCCAGCCCCAAAGGAAATGTAGGACCTGTGGGCAAAATTGTAAAAAATACCATTTTTGGGATTTTCGCTCCAGTTTTTAGGAATTGCGGAATTACCTTTGAGATTTTGACAAATTTGTTTACACTTTGTTATTTAGAATGAAAAATTTAAAATCGTTGACAATTTCATTTAGCCGAGCGCTTCCCACCATAGCGCCGCGCCTGGAGCATTTGTAGGGTCCATTTTAATAACTTGAACTCCAATACTCCTTGGTTACCCCCACGTCAAATTTTGTCCCGATCGGGCCATCCGTTTAGAAATGCCAGATTTATTTCCAAAAAATTTTGATTCTGCCCCACTGTGCATTATAGCGTTAACAACAAAGTTTATGTATTCATATCTTGCAAATCTCTGAACCGATTTTATTGATTTGGGAACTATGTATATGAAATATTTTAATATAAAAGTGCATTTTTAATGGAAATGCAGTTTTTTGATGATGCATTTTTGACCAAGTTCTGCCCTTCTTATCTTTTTTATCATTATGAAGTGTGCAATAATAAGCTAACAACGCAATACAAATTGTTCATGGACATGAAGTTCTACAACTATGTTTTTTTTTTTAAACAGTTCAACTTGGTTCTTCATAAAAAATTTGACTTTCATTTAAATTTCTAATTTATTTACAAATAATTTGGTTCCACAATTGAATCGTTTATTTCCAAAAACCGGTCAATCAACAAAAAATCAAAAATTATGTTATTAGACGATTACAGTTTTGTAAAGGTTGATGCATCATTTAATGAAAAATAAATTAAATACTGCCATCTATTATGGTAAAGCAAAGCCGGGAAATCCGTGTTTAGAGCGGAAAGAATCAAGTGACTTCCTATACTATGTAATACTAGCCCTTAATATATGTGAAAACAAAATTTACTAGCTCTAAAACTCAACTTGGTTGGATATGAAGAGTTTTTTTAAAATATTTTTCAATGGCCTACAACGGAAGCAGAATGCATTGTAGAACAAATAATTATATATGAATGTGATGATAAACTTTTAAAATAATTCACTTGTTATTTTACTTTTGAAGTTGCTAATAAAATTAGAACATTTCGAATGAAATTGCAATAGTGATGGCTGTTAGTTTCAGAAACCACTCAAGTGCAAACTTTATATTATTTTTAAATATTTGTTAATATAGATAAAAAAAAGTTTTATGTTTATCAAACACTTACACAAATGGATAGCTTTCATAAGAAAAAATATCAATTTTGTAAAAGTAATTTTTAGATTGCTAGGAAGTTTTCTTTGATTTAATCAAAAACAATAATTTGTTGCTTGACTGGTTTTTGAAATAAACGATTCAGTTCACCAAATCGGATCACAGCTTTTCATGATAAAAATACATAAACTTTCACACATTATCGATTACGAAAATTGTGAATTTAATAGTAAGTTTTTGAATGCCAAATTTTTTTTTTATCTTTATTGTTTATATATTTTTTTTTTTTTTTTTTGCTGGGATAAAGCGAAAATCAAGGTTCAGAAGAACATGGTGCATGCTGTAAATACTTGTACAGAGATTTTGCTTTATAAGTGACAAAATGGAAAAAAAAATGAACGGATAAAATTGGTGGTAAATTGAGGCAGGTGAAAAGAAAAGCGAAATGAGAATCATGCTATTGTTCTGATAGTGACAATAATTGGTAAAATGCCAGTGACACATTTATAAGGTAAAACACACAGAAATGGTACGTTTAAAATATTTTAACGTAAAACTAGAGCAAATTTAAATGCAGATATTTTAAACCAACCTCTTCTGGCAGCCATCTTTTCGAGCGTTTTTTATACAATTTAACTTCTTCTTGTGTGATAGGCTCATCCTTAAACGCTCGAACCTCCTCGTCATTGGCCTTTCTCCGTTTAAGTTCGTCCAGTAACATGCTGCGTCTTAGACGTTCACTGGCACAGTGTTCGGCCGTTGATGATTTGGAGGGCTCCTTGACTGCCGGTTTGCGCATGTCCACATCACTCATTTTATAAATTATGGTGTGAACGCCAGTCTCATTCAGTTGCTGAGAATATCTGTGAGATGGTTCGATGTAAAAATTTTCTGTAGGTGTTTCTATTGTACCATCCAACAGATTGTCCTTGGTGAGAATGGCATGTACGTGGGAGTTTTCATCATCTGGAAAGAAAATAAAAAAATCAAATGGATAATTTTAGTAAAATTCTTATTGGATATAGTAAATTTTTTAAAATTAAGTCTAACCAATTCTTCAAAAATATTGATATAAAATATATATAAAGTACATAATAGTAATTATATTTCAATTGTGCAATTGAATATCGTTACCTTAATATAGAAAGGCCCTAAATCGTTTTTTTTTTTAAGTCGAATTTTTTTGGCTAAATATGATAAATGAGCGAACAATTTATCGAAATAAACAAAAATCAAGGCTTACCAAAAAAAAAAGAAAAACACAAATTAGGGCCTTTCTATATTAAGGTGACGATATATAGGAATATAAAATATATTTCGAGGCTAATAGCTGCATTAACATATCAATAGAAAATCGTAGGAAACTTTATAAATATAAAATTTTTCATCATCAGTGTCACGTCAAGCAATTGAAATTTGCGGATTTCGAAGAACAACTTTGTTAAATTAAATTCTTCAAGAACCATTGCGAAAAGATTGGGGGGGGGGTATATTGATTTTGTCATTCCGTTTGTAACACAAGACTATATATATTCTGGGTTCTTATGAAATTCTAAAATGAGCTAGCAGGCTCCTGTTGATAAGGTTTATTTGTTATTGAAAACGGGCAATATCGGCCCTCATATACTCATATACAAATGTTCACGGAATACCTTTTGAGCATTTATAAATATGTTGATTATGCGGCAATCCTGATAAAATATTGCACAAATTAGTTCTATGTACTATGAAATAATACTGTAAAAAAGTTAGGAAACATTTGCCTCTAGTCCCCATACAACGTCCCCCTCAGGAAATGACTTCAACATTCATTATTGTCGTGATGAAATTGAACATAAAACATAACACATTTGTGAGTATCAGTCCATAATTGACCCTCGTCCCATCTATCCCTTATATCAGAAAAATAGTTTATTGTCACATGTTGATGGTGCACGCAGAAAAAAAATATAGTTGTACATGGTTACTGTAACCATTTCAACATTTGTGCATGTTCACTGTAACCATTTCAAAATGTTTAACAATATTATAGTCACAGTAACTACATATATGATTGTGGTAACAATAATATGGTTAATTTATGATTCACATGATTGTATCAACCGTATATGGTTACAGTAAACATGTATATGTTTGTGACAACCATTTTTATGATCATATTATATATATGATTATAGTAACAATAATATGGTTAAGTTACGATTCACATGATTGTATCAACCATATATATCGTTACAGTAAACATGTATATGTTTGTGACAACCATTTATGTTGTTCTCAGATAATGGTATCCATAAGCCGAGAACAACATATTATGGTAAGTCCTTCATCACATAAATGGTTGTCACGAACATTGATACAATCATGTGAATCGTAAATTAACAATATTATTGTTACCACAATCATATATATAGTTAATGTTACTATAATATTGTTAAAAATTTTGAAATGGTTACAGTAAACATGCACAAATGTTGACACCATTCACAACTATATTTTTTTTCTGCTTGTGGGTATTCAAGATTCGGCATAGCCGAATATAACACTGTGAATTGTTTAATTTCAAATCAATTCCTTCGAATTGGTAATTTATGGTAAATGTTAACCCTTTTAAGCAGCAATGCCGTTTATAAGAAAAATATTTATAAAATTTTTGCTATATTGAACCGTGATTAAAATAATATTCTTCTTTACTTGGACTTATTTAATCCATACAAAGCAGATGTAAGAAACACTGTTTGTTCCGAATTTCTAAAATAAAATTGTGTTCGCTAGCATAGATTTTACCTTCTTTGAAAAATATTTAAAAAATAACTCAAATAACTGAATTTTATGATATCGTTTAGATTTAATATGTACCACAATTTAAAACCATTTACACTTTAATGAAAAATAAACAATATGTTTTTTCTTTGGTTACAATTTTATGAAGAAATTCTCTAAAATGCTTAATTTTCATTCCTTTACGGTTTAATGTTGTTTGACAAAATCCGAAGAAAACAATCTCCAATTTCTGTTATGGCCAACACAAAACAAACAATCGAAATTGATTTACAAAAGAATGAAAGAAAAAAAAAAAAACAACTGACCTCTTCTCCCACTCCACACTCTTTGCCACTTGTCATTTTTTGTGGCATTCGTGCTATAAAATAGAAATTGATGGCACAATGGCAAATGAATATACACAGAAATAGTACAGAACAGAGATGGTAAATTCTGACTTTTCAGATACTCTCTTCGTACCAAAAGTACTAACTATCAACGATGATTCATTACGTAAAAACATATTGTGTGAAATTTTAGTTCTAATTAATTTAAAAATAGTAGTAGAGATACAACTTTTTTAAAATAGTAGTAGAAATACTACTTTTTTCAAATAGTAACAGAAATACTACTTTTTTTAAAATAGTAGTAGAAATGCTACTTTTTTTGAAAATAGTAGTAGCAATACTACTTTTTTTAAAAATAGCAGTAGAAATACTACTTTTCTTAAAAATAGTAGTAGAAGTACTACTTTTTTTAAAAATAGTAGTAGAAATACTACTTTATTAAAATAGTAACAGAAATACTACTTTTTTAAACTAGTAGTAGAAATGCTACTTGTTTTGAAAATAGTGGTAGCAATACTACTTTTTTTAAAAATAGCAGTAGAAATACTACTTTTCTTAAAAATAGTAGTAGAAATACTACTTTTTTAAAAATAGTAGTAGAAATACTAATTTTTTTAAAAATAGTAGTAGAAATACAAAATAGTAGTAGAAGTACTAGTTTTTTTTAAAAATAGTAGTAGAAATACTACTTTTTTTAAAAATAGTAGTAGAAATACTATTTTTTTACAAATAGTAGTAGAAATAATCCTTTTTTTAAAAATAGTAGTAGAAAAACTACTTTTTTTAAAAATAGTAGTAGAAATACTACTTTTTTTAAAAATAGTAGTAGAAAAACAACTTTTTTTAAAAATAGTAGTAGAAATACTACTTTTTTTTGAAAATAGTAGTAGAAATACTACTTTTTTTAAAAATAGTAGTAGAAATACTACTTTTTTTAAAAATAGTAGTAGAAATACAAAATTTTTAAAATAGTAGTAGAAATACTACTATAGTAGTAGATATACCATTTTTTTTAAAGTAATAGTAGAAATACTACTTTTTTGTTCATAAAATTTATGTTCTTATCTTAAAAGTTGGGAAATCTCAAATTCCACCACTATATAAGCGCATTTTATTTTAAATTTAACAGAAAAAAGTACCTAGTTTGTTGCTTGGATTTTTGAATAACAATGTAGTACAATTGCACTGAATTTTCCATTTCAAGTGTAAATAAAAGTATTCTTCTTTTCCTGACACATTTTATTATTTTGTTGTACCAACTGTAATATTTGTATAACAGAGAAAAGTTTTTGCTTTCTCTTAATAGTGTGTGCGGTAAAACAAAAATAAATTGTCAATACAAAATACTACAAACCTATAAAATAAACAAAAGCAATACAAAAGCCAACAAAAAAAAATTCCTTAAAATAATTCTGAGCAAAATCTTTAACAATGTTGTATCAGAAAAAAACCAAAAACGAAAATAATTGAAACAAGAATGGTTGGTTGGCTGGTTCCTGAGAGTTGCTGCAACCAACAAAAAGAAAAAGGAGTAAAGTAAAAGAAAACTATTCACACTGTACAATAAGAGGAACCCAGCCATCAAGAGAAAAAAGAAGGGAAAGAAATTGGCACTGGCAGAGCAGAAAAAAAGGGAACAAAAAAGTTTATGCATTAAATCAATTTGGCATACAACAATAAAAAATAAAAAAAATAAATAAATAAATTCTCATAGATTTTCTTTGATTCTTTATAGGGATTTTCTTAACATTTTCTTTAAAAAAAAAAATAAAAAAATTATTTTTTTTTTTGTTTCACAGATTCTGTATTTTGCTCCATTGTTTTGTTGATTGTAAACATTTTCCAGCTTGTGTTACTACGAAATCCCCAAATGTAAGAAATAATAAAAAAAAACAAAAAAATTCTTTAAGGATTCAAAAACTCACTCACAAACACACACACACCACCAACTGCTGCTGCAACTAAAGTATTTTAAACACACATTTTTAACCTCCGTTTGGCGGTTTTTTGTCTTTTATAAATAAATATTGCCTCAGAAGAAGAAAAACCTTATTATCGAGGACATGACTTTATATTTATATCTTTTTCAGTAGTTTTTTCCCCATTTTCTCGTTAATAATTTTTTTTTTTTATTTTGTTTCTTAAATCGATAACAAGAATTTATGGTTTATACACAAGACAGAAGAAAACACTTACACAGACATTGACTGTTACCAAAACCAGCACAATATTGAAGTGCACTAAAATTCAATGCATTTTTATAGTTTTTATTCGTCTTCACTTTTGTTCCATTTAATACTTACTTGCTATCTACTAACTGTTGTACTTAGTTGTATATTATACATAAATGGGGAAACTGTGATGTACAATAGTATTCGAACATCTCAACTTTTTTTAATTGTATATTTTAATTAATATTAGCAACCATTTGTGGTAATATTGGGTTTCATGAACAACAGTTATCATCACTTATTACTTATTACTTCCCTAACAAATTTATCCAATATTTATTTTGGTAGTCCATTTTCTATCAGTCTCTCTTTTCAAATCAACCTCAGTAAGTACGAATATTTAGAATTTCCTACCTAGAATTATCACTTCATAAATGGCTGAGATATAAGCCAAAGATCTACCTGAAATAGTAATTATTCAAGACCCAAATTTACCAGTGTTGAGATAAGCCATTATTTTGAACGCGGTTTTTGTTTTTAATAACTTATATTTCAATTTAAAGAGCACGTATCTGTCAGTGTAAAGAACAACGTTCTTTTTGCTTTGAAAATGTCGATTTTGTAGCATCGAATAGTCATAGGATATACTTTTTCAATTTGAAAAAAGTACACCGAGCTTATGGTGAACATATTCATAGGTTTCAACGTGCGAAAATTGCGAAAAGGGATTACTTCATGAAGATTGTTGTCAAGCTCAACAAGAGCTTACACAATCATTGGGAGCTCGATAGACTACACGATAGTGTGCTGGACTATCACTTTGGGGGTTGCGGGTTCGATTCCTGCCAGAGACTCTGGGTGTATCTGCAGACAAGCAAAACGCTTCGCAGTTTGTGTTTGTTTTTTTAAAAAAAAAAAAAAAAAGCTACTCAATTAGCAATTTCAAAACGTGCATGCAAAGATTCATCAAAAAGCAAGGAAATTGAGTACCATACAAATTGAAGCTGAGAGACCTTGAAAGACGATTTTGTGTGCCTGAAATGCTGCTTAAACGCTATAAGAGAAAACAATTTTTGCACGGAATCATTACTTGTGATGAAAAGTTGATGCATTACGATAACCCGAAGTGTAAGAGATCAGCCGAATCTAAATCAAAGCTAAATAGCTAAGGTAATGCTCTGTATTTAGTGAGTCCTTGCTATTATGAGCTGCTGAAATCTGGCCACACTATTAAAGGAAACCTTTACCGAACGTAACTGATTCGTTTGAAGCGAGCATAGGCCGAAGAACGCCAAGAATATGCGGCCAGAATTGAAATCGTATATTCCATCATGACAACACTCGACCAAATGGTGTTAGAAACCAGAACGTGCCCCGCCCTATTTGTATTATTTGTTTGGATCGATGCAAAACACTCTCTCTGGGATATGCTACTTTGGAACAGATTATACGATATTGGCTTAATTCGTTCTTGGCCTCAAAAGATGAGCAGTTATTTTGCCTCGGAAGCCATATGTTGCCAGAAAGATGAGAAAATATCATAGCTAACAATGGCCAATACTTTAAATAAATTTTTATTGTACAAATGTTTCAAAATAAAAGCTACAAATTTGAAAACATCCCGCATTTTTGAGTCATACACCCAATAATTTTGTTATTAAAAATCTACATACAATTATCATTTGCTAAGTCCCACTACATTCTGAATTGACGTTGTTGAATGAATCATCCAAAACGGTTTTGAAATTCTGTTTTACGGTTCTAGTGAAATATTTCATCATAATCCATTCACATTTTTATCTCTAACAAAGTATATAAGTAGTTAGTAGTGAGTACAAATTTCCAATGGCCCTGACCACCAAGGCATTTTAGAGATATTGGCAAATTTTTGTAGATATACAGCCTTATGCGACTGTGGTTTTGTTCGCTTTGCTTTGCTTCGCCATAGTATGTAGTGTTTGTTTGATGAATTTATTTCTTTAAATTGTAAAAGCAACAACACACAAGCAGATCAACAATTTTATTACACTTAAATCAGGAAAATATAAAACTTATGAGAGAATCTCCACAGATAGAAATAAAAACAAGTAAGAGAACTATATAAAACTTAATAAAAATTTTAAATATTTTTAGGTAAACAAAATAATTTTTTTTTTTCAATATTTAAAAAAAATTTCTAAATTGTTTTTCAAAATTAAGAAAAATTTTTTTTTTCAAAATTAAAAAAAAAAAAATTTTCCCTATTTTCAAAATTTCAAAATTAAAAAAAATTTTTTTTTTTAATTTTTTCCCTATTTTTTTTTTGTTTATTAGTGAACAAAAATTTAAGAAAAACTATTTTTTTGGTAAAAAAATCGGGTTAAAAAATATTTTTCCTGATTTTGACCCATTGTAGGTTCAAATTACTATAGCCTTATATACATCATTGCAATGGACTTTGAAATATCTATCATTAGATATATTGTCTATATTAATGACTTAGTAATCCAGATATAGATAAAAAATAGGTTGTCTCGGTTTTTTCCTTATAACTCAGCCATTTGTGGACCGATTTTCTTTTTATATAGCGACCGAGCTGGAAGAATTCCCGATATATTGATGTATCAATAATGTTTGTAAGTTATTTGGGGGCTACGAAAAGTTAATTTTAACATACAGACGGACATGGCTATATCGACTTCGCTATCTATAACGATACTTTTTGGGGTCTCAAATGAAAAATGTGGGAATTACAAACGGAATGACAAACCCTTGCCACTCACTTTTATTTCTGTTTAAAAGATTTTACTATAACGAGTACCATAACTTTTATACCGGACTGTATTGTCCCGTATTCATACCACCAACTTTTGTTGTATTGTAGTTGTTGAAACTATAGTTTAGCGTCTTGTATTATACTTATTTTAAGTATCGTGTTGAAAATACTCATTTAAGTGGCAAGTTTTGGAAGGGCGCGGGGAAAACTTTTAATATCAAATAACACGTTAACCATTGATAAAATACCACAAATCATTTTACAGCAACTTTAGCAAATTTTTATTTCACTTCTTATTACTTTTAAGTTCAAAAGAGTTGGGGGCAGCAGCAGCAGGTGGTGTTGAAGGGGGGAGATGAAAATACATTGATACTCGTTGTTTAATATAATGGCAAGAAGTACAAAAGAAACCAAATATGTTTTATGATTTTAATCTGGGTATAAAATGTTTTTCAAAATTTATTATTTCATATTTATTCAAAGTACAACAATTTTGCAAAAACAAAGAAAGAAAAAAAAATATTAAAAAAACAAAGATATTCTTTGGAGTGGACTTGAAGAAAGAATAAAAAATAATATTGTGAAATTAAGATTTCTTAAGCAACTACAAATGTTACATGATTTATAGGAAAAGTTTTTATTCAATGAAAAACTGTTGAGGTTTTCTTATTGTACTCTCTAAACCAACAAAAAAGAAAATTATATTTGATTTTTATGAAACATTATTAAAATAAATGTGTTAATTTTGTGTGTTTTGTTTAAAAAATTCGTACGAAATTTGTGGGAATTGCGTAACTAATTTGTTACAATTTATACTTAAGGATGCCATCAATACTACGGGAATTGAAAGGTCTTCGACTTTATAACAGAAAACATTTTTTTTTTTTTTGTAACTAAAACCATTATTAATCTATACATGATTTCTTTGATAAACAATGTATTTAGCAAGGTTGGCTGCCGTTGATTCCTGGCAGAGGACGAAAAATGTTCATCATGGTTTTCGAGTTTTAAGAATTAAGTGTCTTCACCACCCTCTAAACAAACAATCCAAGAGGCTCACTTACCACCCCTCCATCTGGAAAAAAAGATAACATAGTGGATAAGGTCAGACAGCCGCCACTGGGAAAAAGGTAGGAATCAAAGATTAGCAAGGTTCCCTACACCAAATACAGTACACCAAATACACAGATGACGTTGTTTCTAGGCAATGACAAACGGCATCCACATTATTCTGGTACCTGCTACAGCAAACCAATCACTTACTTAGATGGAACAACAACCGTTTAATGAAACTGATAATATCTGATAATCTGATAATATCCACAATATAATTTTTTGACTCCACAAAGTATATATATTCTGGATTGTTATAGATAGCGAAGTCGATATAGACATGTCCGTCTGTATGTTGAAATCAACTTTCCGTATCCTCCAAATAACTTTCGAACATTATTGATACATCAATATATTGGGAATTCTTCCGGCTCGGTCGCTATTTAAAATCGAGAAAATCGGCCCACAAATGGCTGAGATATAATTAAAAAAACCGGGACAACCTCGATTTTTGGCCTATTTTTGATCTATATCTGGATTACTATGTCATTAATATAGACAATATGGATATCTAATGATAAATATTTCAAAGTCCATTGCAACGATGTATATACGGCTATAGTAATTTGGATCTACAATAGGTCAAAATCGGGAAACATATTTTTTAACCCGAATTTTTTTTACCAAAAATTTTTTTGTCATGCATCTTTTTTCACTAGTAACTTTAAAAAAAAAATTAAATTAAATACAAATTTTGAAAAAAAATTAAAAAAACATTTCGAAAAAAAAATTAATTTTGTTTACCTAAAAATATTTAAATTTTTTATTTTGAAGTATAATTTGGTGAAGAGTATATAAGATTCAGCACAGCCGATATAGCTCTATTACTTGTTAATACTGGTATTTGACCGGTATTGACATACTCGTAGTTTTCATCGGTAGAAAATCAATAATTTCTATTGTTTTATTAAAAAAAGATGAGTAGTTCGTTTCGAAAGAGAAAATTGTTATATCAGATTGTATATAAGCAAATGTAAACCACTATTTTTTTTATTATTTTCTCAAAATATGAATATCCTTAGAAATTGTAATAATTATAATTCCTTTAAGAACATTACATTTCAATTTCATTCGTTTATTTTAACCGTAATGCTTTTTTGCCAACTGGATATCTGTTGCTAGAACCGCAAAATCTATGGATATAATAAAATCATTGTATTGTCAATAAATTTGGCCATCACAACGACTCTTAATATTGTAATTTTAAGAGAAAACTTAAATTTACAATATAAAGAAATTCCCGACAAATATCCTGGATAATTTTTCCCGCGTAGGAACCCTATTCGGTAGCCAACCTTGTTATTTTGTTTTAATTTCCGTTACATATTACAATACCTGGATTGTTATCAACATTTAAAATACTCGTTAACAACATATCTGATGCTGGTTCTTTAATTTTGTTGAATATCATTCTCTGATGTGCTTATTTCTGAATTGGAAACAGATATGTAATCTAATAATTTTAATAAACTAGTCTTAGTACATATTGATAAGCTTATTTTAATTACATAAATATAGTAAACCTCTAAGCCCTATTTTCATGATGTCTGGTTAGTTCACGACCTAAAGTTATACTGTCTGTTTATATAATTTTTTTTTTTTGTATGAAAATAAGTAGACATTGTGAAAAAAGGGGGTAAATGTTATTTTATTATTTTTTTTTTATACAACAATTTGCCACATTATTATTTAAGTGACCAATCCAAGTCAGTGTATGTATGTGTTGACTAGGGCAGTTAGCCAAAAGTAGTTAAACAATTTCTTAATTAAATACTTACTTCCTTGCATAATTATCATTTTAGTATCTATATTATTTTTCTCATTTCCACACAATTCTTGCAAAAGAAACATCATTCAAATTCCAATGTCGTCATTTGTTACACATTTGTAAACTTTATTCCCAATACTTGCTGCTGCCAGTCAATTTTGGTTCTCATTTGCTGTCTTCATCACATTGTTTTCTTCTCTCTTCTTTGGATTTTCATTGCTTAATTATGTGCTTAATTAATATTCTTAAGTGATACAAAATCTAATTGTTCACAAATTCTTTTCTCACACAAAATGAAGGCGAAGAGGAAAAGCAAAAAAAGAAAAAAAAAAACATCATAGAAAAACATTAACTTTGCTCTTAATGAGAATAAGTGTGTATGCGTGAGAGTATGTGCTGTATGTGTGTCTATTTGAGTGTATATATATATTTTTTTTCCGTTAGACATTCTTCTAAACAACCACAGGAATCTTTATACTTGTACTTCATTTTATTCGTCATGAACGAATGAAAAAAAATATAAACAAAACTACAATCATATATGGAATGTACTGTACAAATACATACGCATTTACTCATAGAGAGAGATATGAAAAAACACTAGATAAAAGTTCATATTCACAATATACACATACACGCACATATTCACGCATATCATTGTATACAGTGAGTGATAAAATAATTGAAACATTTATGATTGCTAGTGAAAATAAGATGTTCTAAGATAAGATACTCCATTAAAGGGAATAGTAAAGAAATTTAATTGATGATATTCAATTGGTTAATCCTTATTGATCAAAAGCATATAGCACGGAAGCCACCTTCTTTATGTTCTCTTGTACTTTTACTATGATACTATATATTTAAATTTTTGTTACACACTGTACTCATAGATACTGTTGAAGGCATGTTTGTTTTTAAATTTGTTTCATACTTGCTTCTTTTGCGCCACACGGAGATACAAAAAAGTATTTCATTTATACACTCTCATACATACTAACTAGGATGGCCCTTATTTTGCACGTTTCGGATTTTCGATGTTCCCAAGGACGAAAAGCCATTTTTTTGTAGATCGAATTTTGCATCAAAAATTAATACAATGGACGTTTTTTGAACCTTTAAAAGAAGTTCCAAAAACACAGCAGGTGGCAGGTGGCGCAAATCTCATAAAATGTTTAGTTTTTTTAAACATTCACTATATAAATTCATTTTAAGCTTAGCAAAACGGTACCAACATTTCCTTTCTATCACAACCCGTTAAGTTTTGTTAAGGCAAATAATAAAAAAATTCAAAAATTTCTTTTTTACCAATTATTCTTTTCTTGTTATAAAATAATTTTGAAGCCTCATAACTTTTTAATGGTTAGTGATAGAAAGGAAATATTGGTACCGTTTTGATAAGCTTAAAATGCCTTTTCATTGTGCATGTTTAAAAAAACTAAAATTATTATTATTTTTTTTAATTGAGATTTTCGCCCCCTGTTTTGGGTTTTTGGAACTTTCTTCAAGGATTCAAAAGACGTCAATTGTATTTTTAGAAATCATCCTCTTTTTAGATGCGTTGAACCACCACAAGGAGTGAAAAATTTTCCAAAAAAAAGGACGCCATTATTTGTATTTACGCAAAAACCTACAAAAAATTATACCCGAAAAACAAATGAAGTGACCAGATTATGGTATCCATTAGCCGAGAGCAACATAATATGGTAAGTCCTTCATCATATAAATGGTTGTCACAAACATATACATGTTTACAATCATGTGAATCGTAAATTAACCATATTATTGTTACCACAATCATATATATAGTTACTGTGACTATAATAGTGTTAAAAATGTTGAAATGATTACAGTAACCATTCTAGAGTTGTTCCGCTCTAAATTAAAATGAATTAAAACGCTTTATTTTGGTAACTCAGTTAAAAGTTTGCACTACTACCACAAATAACTTACAAGAACAATAGGCAATTTCTTAATATGTTTGTGATACACTAAACCAATGTGTCTGTTGTTTATGTAATTGGTTGGTTGGCGTAGTATAACCTATATAACATATGTTTTAAAAATAGTTTTGTGCTGTATTTATGTCCTATATCTCCAACTAAAAAAAGTATGTTATAACAATTCAGTTTCATCTATTTTTAATAATTTCTAGTCTTGTATAGATTTAACCCCAAATGTGAAAGGGTTTAAAATGTCCTAGAAGTTTAAAATTATAAAATGGTTATTAAACTACTACTCAAAGGCTAAGAAATATATTTTAAAACATAATTTCAACAAATTTGTGACCTAAAACTAAATTTCCGTCATTTTCAAATCGGTCCCCTCTCCCCACACTAAACCATTATAATAACAACCGCATTTTATATTCATGTAGGTCTTATTAGAAACGGTGTCAATGTTAGAATATTTGTATATTTTATATTTAAACATCTATAGGTAAATAAAATAGAAACCAGATGATACTGATTTTTTTTAAATTTGTACCCAAAACACGAAACTAAAACCTGCAATCTCTAAACATTATGTTTGATCAAATGTTCAGCATGTGAGTTTTAAAAGATAAAGAAAAATTTTGGAACTTGGGAGCTTCGAAAATCGAAAAGTGCAAAATAAGGGCCACCTTAATACTTATGTATGTAAGTGTAAGTGTGAGTATATCCCTTAATACATACACAACCAACATCTAAAAGTAAAAAAGCAAGTAATTTTTGTAAAGTATATGAAAAAGTATGTGTTGGTTTGTTACTTTGGTTTAGTTTGGTTACGTTATAAAGAAAAAAAAAAAAAAAAAAATTGTGAAAAAAAAATTCAAAAAATGCTAAATAAATAAAATGCCAAGAATTCCTAGCACAGCTTTAATGTTAAAAGAGAAAAATAAAGCAGTGTTGCTTGTGATTTTATACTGCTAAAGTTTTAGTTAAATAAAACGTTTAAACGGTTACTTAAATACAAAAATATAAGCAAATATACACTGGTACGTAAAGTATACACACACACACACATACATTTGTGTTTACCCATTGATGTAAGAGCAAAATAATCGTTAGAAATACACACACACACACTCAACAAGCACTCCAGCGTACATGAAAGCATATCCGTATGTATTTAGTAGGCAAATACTGCAAACATACATACATATAAACTTTATTAACTTGCCTTAGTTTAAACATTTTCGCATTCATGCTTGCACACTTATACACATCTACAAATATATATTAGGATGGTCCCCTTAAAGTTTCCAACTAATGTGAAAAACAGGATTCTTTAAGAAACCATTTAAATCGTCTGGCATAAGAGAGATTTTCATTCATGTCGATGCATATCTAAAAATGTTGAGAAATGTACATATTTCAAAACAAATAAAACTTTTATTTAGAAGTACACGCAGAGAAAAAAATATAGTTGAACATGTTTACTGTAACCATTACAAAATTCTTACAAGTTTTTTATATGATATCGGTAACCATAATATGGTAAAGTTACCATCCACATGATTATCGCAATCATATACAAAATTTTTATGATGTAGAATTTGCCATATTATGTTGTTCTCGGCTAATGGATATAATAATCTCAGAACAACATGTTATGATATAATGATTCATCATTACTGCAATCATATATATGATTGCGGCAATCATGTGAATCTTAAATTTAACATATTATAGTTACCACAATCATATAAATAATAACTGTGACTATAATATTGTTAGAAAACTTCTGAAATGGTTAAAGTAAACATGTACAACTATATTTTTTCTCTGATTGTATCCACCAATTTTATTAACTTCATACAATCGGTATCACTCTAATATAAATAGATTTTCATATATTTCTGCACACAAAGAGTACAATACGGCAAAAGCGCACCAACAATATTAACGCTTTCCCAGGTAATTATAATATGGGGATTTCATTTCATTTTTATAAAGATGAATGATTTTATTTCTTAGTTTTTCCTCTTTATGTTATTAGAGTTTTAAAAATAACTGTATAGCATGATGTGATTGCCAGTGTATGTGTGTTTACACGATTTTATATTATTCAAATACATGTATATGCATGTATAGAAAATCCCATGTGTGTTAACTGAAAAATAAAATGGAAGGGATCTAGAAACATTCACATTTACATTAACATACAAGCATACTTGAGCATACGTACGAGTATGAGTACTTGTATTTATTATTAGATATTGTACGTGCAGTTTAGAATGAAATCTCATTGATAGAAAGCACGATTTTTATGGAAAAGGCAGAGTTGAAATAACATTAACTGTTCTGCAAAGAAAATTTAAAGCTATCTAGATTTTTGAAGCAATATTCAAAGAATTGTTTCTGAAACCAATAGAAAAAGTTTAGAACTTTAAACAATAAATTAATTTTAAAGTATGGTATGTATGTACTTATTTAAATGATAACACATTAATACAAAAGCCAACCAAAAAAATATGCAAAGATTCTCATGTAGCTATTTTGTTGGAGTCTATAGAGTACGGAAATACATTTAATTTCTCGATCACTTCGATTTAGTGATCGTAAAGTTAAAAATTTAAATCATCAGAAATATGTTCTTTTGAAACTAATTTCAAAACTGTTTCTTAAGAATTGGTTTGTTTAGTTTTACCTTTTCAACAGAAAAAGATTTGTAAAAATCGGGTGGAAATTGGCTGACTTTATGTGACTATGTTTTTTTCATTAAGAACACACAAATTTTTGTATGAAAAAACCGAAAATTTCAAAAAAATTGTTATCACAAAAATTAACAAAAGCTTGTTTTTTAAATGATTTTTATTTACTTACGTGTTTTGGAAAGCTACTTTTATATACTTTTGAACTAAGATAAGAAAAACATATATACTGCTTCACCATCAGCTTAGAGCATGAAGAAAAAATTTATCGAGAAAAACTATATATAATTCCGAACTCTATGGTCTTCAATACAACAGAATAGCTCTATATGATGCATTTTTATTCAATACAGTTTCTTATGAAAATTTAGCATTACAGACACATGTTCTTTTTCCTACCCATCCTTAAATCAGAATTATTATAATACAATTGTCAAAACTTATTAATTAGTTTCATACATAAGTACATATACATATGAGTACATATGTATGTGTGCTTATAATAAACCATAATCCCTTATTAGGGATCTTTAATTCACATACAGTGACTTATTATTAAATAATATGTATTAAGACAGTAGTTTAGTTAAATGTTGAGAATTGTTTTAATAAGATTCATCTAGAATTAATTAAATAATTAAACACTTACGGGGGTTAATTTAAGAACTTATTAAAGCACACTTAGTTCATATTGGTTTAATTTAATTGATGTTTCTTATAAAAAGAGCGCAAATAGAAGTTTAAGTACAAGTATGAGTAAGATGAATAAATCACGTTTTAACATACACATGCATATGCATAGTCATAAAGTCACAGCTGTTCTGGCTGAGTGTTCCGAACTAATGATTTTTCCTATCATTTTATCACATAATTTGCTATGTGATTAGTTATTTCAACTTGTGTATATCCTAGGTGGAAGTCAATTGACCCTAAATACCACTTACGCACTTAGTGACAATTGGCTCTTCAATAGATTACTTCTGGTGTGTAAAATAACTACTTTTGAAAGTGCAGTGCAAAAAGAAATTAAAATTACTACACACTAGATTACTTAGGGACAATAAAGGGATGATTGACTTCCCGCTAGATTAGATCGAATCAGTAAAGTAACCAATTGACTTTTCTCTGCATTACAAAAAGCACACAAAAACAAATATATAAATTCAAGTTAACAAAGTACATAATTAGGCACTAGGAAAAGTTCACATTAAAATAACTAGTCACTTAGCTAGTTATGCAGCTATTGGTTCCCTTAAATCAGGCACATATTCAGTCAACCATTTGTGGGGGGTATACATAAAGTTAAATTTTAAATTTAAATTTTTTTTCCTATTTTTCACCCCCTGGAAACAGTCACCCAGACCTGCTGGGTACATAACGTTCGCTGTAATAACAAAAATGTTACATTAAACATAATTACACAATACAAACGAGAACGAATCTCATATGTAGAGGTCTCATGTAGGAATTTTGTTGTATGGAGTCATTGGGTTCGGAACAGTCACCCAGACCTGCTGGGTACATACAGTTCGCTGCAATAACAAAAATGTTACATTAAACTTAATTACACAATACAAAAGAGAACGAATCTTATATGTAGAGGTCTCATGTAGGAATTTTGTTTTATGGAGTCATTGGTTTCGGAAATACTTATAGTTTTACTTGATCACTTCCCATATAACCGTTTTCAATCGGTAGCCAACCTTGAACGTTTAATTTATATATTGGTCTTTTTAACTTTTGTTATTGGATTTATCCAATTTTGAAAAATATATTGTTACGTTTTTACCTTTTAAAAACGGGGGTTTATTTCCGGATACTTTTTGCAAATAAAAGCAGTTTTTGTAGTTTAAAATTGTAACAACTCTTTAATTATTTAAAATGTACAACAAAAACAGTCTAAATAGTCACTCAGTGTCTGTATACACGTTTATCAATTCGCAGAAATGCACACACACACTTTATAATGTACACGATACACAATGGTCCAAATGCTCAATCTAGCCGGAAAAAAGTCATAACTCGCTATTGAAAAGCCGTACCGACATGAAACTTGGTACGTTTATAAATTTCTGAAATAAAAATACAGTTCCTTCCTTGTAATGGACATTTTAAACTCTAAATGAAATAAAAATCATTGAGCCAAAAAGTGGCAGCTAATTTTTTAAAGATTAGAAAGCTTAATCTATATAGATGACGACAACATAAAAACTAAAGCTTAACTCTGTTAAATTACCATTTGAAATTCTAATAGAATTTCGACATTGAACAAAAATTTCATACTTAAAACACACATGTACATAATTGCATTTTTTTCCTAAACGAAACATATTTTCTGAAAAATTTAAACTGTCATTTTTACTCTACTCTTTGTTATATTAATTGCACCAACAAATTTTTTTTAAATTGTTCTTATTACTTTTTGACGACAATTTCCCTTGCTCTGTTAAATGTCACTTGAGATAATAATTTTTTAACAAAGAAGCAATTACTTGTTTTTGAAGTAATGTATCAATGCTAGTGTAGATATTTAAAGAAAAAAAATATGCCGTTATGTATTACGAACACTTGTCAACATATTGCCATACAAAAAAATTAGCTTTTGAAGCATTTAAAAAAATAACTTTTTTCCGGCTAGATTGAGCATTTGGGCCACTGTGCGACAGTTGATGTTAACTCTAAAAGCGCCAATGATCAACACAACTCAGGACTGCAACCTCTGCCTCTATTTATACACTCGCCTTCTTTCGTTAATCTTCTACAATGATCCCAACGGACAACTAGAACATTTGAATTCCAGAGCTTTCTTTCCGCATGCTATCAACATTGTTGATGAGTAGAAACTTCTACTAAAGGACGTGTTTATAAACATGATGAATGTTGCAGGCAGTCGTTACAGACCGTTAAAGTCAAATCGCTATTGCACATTCGTAACAATATTCTTTAGTTAATGACTAAAAATGTGCACTAGATATTCGTATAATATTAGTTAACGCTCAATTTATTCCACTTATCGTAAAATATTGAGTGACAAACTATAATTATTTCGTTATATTTGACCTATTTCTATTTAAACAAAAAAAAAAAAAAAATACACATACGAGTGTTGTTTTTATTTTCACATAGTCTTTTATAATACTATATTCTCATCACTTCTTGAATTTAGAATTAAGTTTATATTGAGTTTATACACAAATGCAATTTCATTCCGATCTATATATAATATGTAGCCCTTAAAAATTAAATTCGAACCAACATTTTACAATCCATTAGGAGTTCCGTTTGTCTGACGATCTACTTTAATTGTGCTGTGGAATGATTGAGGCTAAAATTAAAATTCTTGTCATAATTTATTTTGTCATCTGATTCAATAATATTGTTGCAACAAAGTGTGTACTTATGTGGATTCTTTGCGAATATTGCACACTGTGACGTATAAATAAACTTAAGCATCCTTATTTATTTGCTAATGCCTTTAATTTAATTGCTCGGAGTATACAAAACAGTATTTCCAGATATTTTTTTTTCAAAAAATAAGGAAGTAGTGAGATAAATAAACATAAAACAAGCTTATATGACCTAAAGCTGTGATACTTAACAAAAATAAAAAGAGAACAAATAAAAGAATCACAACATTGCCAACAATAAATGAAAACAAACAGAGAAAAAATTTAAGTATTATAATGTTACAACTCTAAAGTCTTTAGCTCTTTAGTTTTGTTGTCGTTGTTGTTTCGCAACTCGCATGTCCTTAATAACTACTAACACATATTTCTATTGTACATATGTATGTATGTGTATGAAGACAGGAGCAAATACATGCACTAGCATAAATAAATAACAGCACATACAGTGTTGGCTAAAATACAATGAACAAAAATTGCTTCTATACTATGTCTATAGGGAAAACAAATTTACTACATAATATATACGTATAAAACAGCAAAAACTGTGGAAACTAGTTACTGAGGCGGTGGACTTAAAAGCACAATATAATGGATGGTGAGAGAGTTCAAAAGGGATCTATACACGTCAGCTTCTAGAGTAATAGATTCTCTAAATCTAAAGTTAAGTTCTGCCGTTTTATTTTCCGGTAAATGTAGAGTTTCTTTTCTGGTGAAAGCTTAAAACCTTTACACAAAGTTAACGGTATTATGGTCGAAGAAGTGTATACAACTACATTGCAGGAGAAAATGGATATTTTAACATGACAATAACCCCAAACACACATTCAAATTTGTGAGTGACCAGCAATAGAGAATCTTATTAGTTCTATACCTAAAAGAAGTGCGGCAGATTTGAAGAATTGCAGTTATGCAACTAAATATGAATATATGTTATGTTTTTACGTATGAGTTTGTATATTTTTTTTACTTTTGTTTAAATTGTTTAATATTATAATAAAAAATATTAAACTTAAATTTCGTTTTTAATAATACAAAGGATATATTTTTATTTTATTTATTTTTGCATTGTATCAATCATATATATCGTTACAGTAAAAAAGTATATGCTTGTGACATCCATTGTTATGATGAATCTTTATATCATAATATTGTTACGTTTTTACCGTTTAAAAACGGGGTTTATTTCCTTTAAATAAACCGGATACTTTTGATTGCAAATAAAAAGCAGTTTTAGTAGTTTAAAATTTGTAACAACTCTTTATTTATTTAGAAAGTACAACAACAACAGAATTAGATAGTCACTCAGTGTCTTTTTACACGTATATCAATTCGCAGAAATACACACACACACTTTATAATGTACAAGTATACACGTACAAGACAGTTGATGTTAACAGCGACAATGATCAACTCAACTCACGACTGCTACCTCTGACACTATACACTCGCCATTCTAGAGCTTTCGATGTTAATGTTAGCAGCTTAAACATTTAGTGTTGCCATACTTACAAACAATGCTAATAACCGCATGCTATCAACATTGTTGATAAGTAGAAGCTTCTACTAATGGACGTGTTTATAAACATGATTAATATTTGCCGGCAGTCGTTGCGGACCGTTAAATTCAAATCGCTATTGCACATTCGTAACAATATGTTCTCAGATTATGATATCATCAAAATGGTTGTCACAAACATATACTAGTTTACTGTAACCATATATATGATTGATACAATCATGTGAATCATAAGTTAACCATATTATGGTTACCACAATCATGTAAACAGTCGCTCTGTGTACTTTCTTTTTAACTGGAAATAAAGTTATAAAACAAATTGTGTCCAAATTGTTTTGAGCGATACTGTATGTACGTATGTTTACATACTTACTTCTACTATATACGAAAACAAATGTTAATATTTACTCATACTCAAATATCATGTAATTTCTGTGTAATTCTGTTGTTGTTGTTATTTTTATACATAAATGGTAACAAAAAAAAAAGTATGTATAAAGTTTGCAACAAAAACAACCAGCACGCATTTTAGTAATTTACTTACGAGTCTACAGAAATGAAATTTAAAACACTTGCTAAAGTAAAACATGACTGAAAATGGACTTGAACACAACACATGGCTATTGTTTCACTTGACCGAAAAGGGCCATATGAGCATATTTAAAAAAACAGAGAGAGAGAGAAAGTGAGGGAGTTAGAAAGTTATATATTCTATTTGCCTGCATATATACTCTTATAAAAATATAAATGTTTGTATGCATAGCACGGGTGATAATAACACAAACTGACACATGCAAACATGCATTTACTTATGCACTCATACATATGAAAACACACACACATAGATACATGCTTTTGTGTGTGTACATTTCCTAAACTCAGTCATAAATCTGTTTTCACTTTAATGACTACCGACAAGTCCCTTGTACCACATGATGCTTTTTTCTTAATTTTCAGTTTTCTTTTTTTCTTTTTTAATTGTATTTTTGTGAAAATTTCCACATACTGAATCATTGGTACTGTGCTGTGCTGTTCTGTGTATGTTTAAATTAGTTCAAAATATACCCAACAGTTCTAGGAGACTGTCCTGAACTATTAATTTTACCTATAATTTAGGGAGCGAACTAACTAGCTACTTGACTAGTTATTTTAACACATGCATGTCCAAAGCAGGGAATCAATTGACCCTTTTGGATTACAATGATTACAATTGGACTCACATACCGGTTATATACAGTCAGTTACCTTACTTGCTACTCAACTGGTTACATGATCAGCTACATAACTAGTTACTTTAACACATACGGGTGCTAATTGACCTCAAATAGTCAGTTAAAAAGACATATCATAGACAGTCCCATAACCGATTTGTTTTAAACAAACCTTCCTTCGACAACTCTCCAATAGATTAGTTCTGGTGGGTACAATAACTACTTTATAAAGAGCTGAATAAAATATATTTTTAAGGTGACTACACTCTAGGTTATAGTTCGGGACAGTCTCCTTGAACTGCTGGGATGCCTACTACACATATACACACACATAGATACAAGCATACAGAATGCAGTGGGTCAAGAAACTCGCATGTCATTTCGCAAATTAAATGGATTTCAGGAAACAATGACAAGTGGTTAAAGTAATTGAAGTGAACATATTTAACTTTGTAACTAGAAATTGTGAAATGTTAAAGTAGAATGTTTATGGAATTTAAACATCTAAATACTTTTATGACTTCTGTTAAATTTATTTATGAGTTTTCTGGAAAATGTTAATGGTTTGGAGACGTTCGATTTATAAGGAGCCAAATACTGCATCAAAAGTTAACGGGAAATTGAAATTTGATATAAAGATAAGCAATTTTTGGTATAGAAAATACAACAAAACGGTTTCAGAAACATATTTGAAACACATTATATCGTTAGCTTAGTGTGCAAAAGAGCTAAGTCTAAAATAAAAAAACAAGTTTTATCTTGTTGTTAAAAATCACAAGTCCCCAAAATAGTTGAAAAATGCTTAAAGGTTTAAAAATCATTGTTTTCTTCTTTGTTCTTTGAAGAAATTTTGACCTTTTGAAGATATAGTCTAAATAGTTCTGCTAACAGATTTGTCTTAATGATTTGATATTAATAAAAAGCACGGTCATAGGTTGACACCTCGTAACTTTCAATGATAATGACAATATATTTATGAATGATGAATAGTATCTCATATTGGAGAAAAATATTTTCGTTACGATATATGACCATTGATATATTTGGTCAATTCACAAGGTCTCTTATCAATCATATTGTCATGGTGTCCTAATATATCACGACTCGGTGGCTCGGCTTAACCGACTCTTAGCCATTCGGTGTTGGTCTTTGTTGGTTCGCAACGATAACACAATAAGTAGAATTATTTTAGGACATTTTTTGCTTGAAAAGCAATAAAAACCATTGTGAAATATTAGGACATTACGACAATATGACATGATAAGAGACCTTGTGAATTGACCAATTGTATATATTCATAAATAAATGTTGGCTATGAAAGGTCGACACGTTTACCTAAAATACTCATTGAGAAATTGGATTCCATGCAATGATAGGCACCTTAAAAATTTCTTTAATAACATAAAACTGAATATCTATTGCTAGAACCGAAAAGTTATATGGATACAATGGCTTCATTATACAAGCAACAAATGTGGTCATCACTACGAATCTGTATATTTTAACCTTATAAAGAAAATGTATAAAGAAATTCCTGACAAAAATTTACTCCTAGGTACCCATACATCTATAAATCATATCAATTTCATAGACCAATGTTGCATAAATATCTAACGAATATATGACATATTGATGCAAGATTTAGGTACGTCGGATATCTTATATATACACCTTCTACTCGAGCATATTTTACTGAAAATTTTCAAGCACAATATTTTTTTTTTATGGTTTTTCAACAGCATAAATAAAATTTCCAACTTCATTTCCCTCCCCCCTCTTTTGTTTAATCAGTAACATTTTCATGTTCTTGCATGTAAGAAACAAAAATGTCGACTAAATTCTTTATAATTTCTTTAATCTAAACAATATTTTTAATGTTTTCTTTCCTTTATCCTGCAACATGCTGCAGTACAAAGAAGACGTAACACAAGAATTTTCATTAAGCATTCATTGCCCCAGTAAAATGAAAATTATTTCATCAATATGCATGTGCAACAACAATGTTGAAGTAATACATATTTTGGTTGCTTTTCTGTGTATTAGAAATTTTCCTTTTATTTTTTTTGTTCATCTCTGTTAGTGATACTTGTGAAATAAGCAGGTATTTATGCTAAATACTTTTAAGCTGTGCATGTGCTTAACTAACACAAAAAAGGAGTTTATGCTTCTAACAAAAAAAAGAAGAAAAACGACAATGTGTTGGTTGGTTGTCATGTTTATGTTTATGAGGATGGGGATGATGCTGATGATTATCATTTATATCATGCATAAATACTTGTACTTTAGACGATCATTAGAATAAAAGCTTTGGGTGACAAAGGGAAAAAATTAACAACAAAGTCGGAATTTTACAGTTTTCCTGGAACATAAAGTAGAAATTTATTTGGTTATTTTTATAAATAGAAACGAAGAATATGTTAGGGAGCTCACAGATTTTAAAAAAAAGAAAGAAATGTACATGAAATTTTCAAAAACCTATTTTCCTCTTTAGGTATCCCAGTGATGCGCATTCTATGTTGTTGATTTTATGTGTTGTTCTTTTTACTTTACAAAATTGTTAATATTTTTCAGTTGTCATCTCAAAACATAGCAGCATTTGTAAATAGTGAGTGTAGAAATAAATGCTCTTATCTTTCATGAACATATAAAATTTCAAGTAAATATTGAGTGTACTCAACAGGATGAGTGATGCACACGTACTATACACGAACTATTATTGTACAACATGTTCTTACACAATTACAAACGAAAATGTTTTGCTTGTGATTTAAATATTTAAATATTAAATGGATTAAAATGTAGTTTTTGTAAAGAATTTCTATAAAATATTGTTGACATTTTAAATTCTTTTATCCTGTTTCTTTTTTTTTTAAATTTCAAGGTTCTAAATTTACAACATGTTGAACGAGTGTGTATGGGTGTGTGAATGCTGATACAAATATAAACGTCCTTGACCCTTAAATCCCTTATTCATATTCATATTTATTTTTATACACATTCATTTTTTTAAGGCGGACGGACCCATAAAGTTTTTGTTTGGCTTAAAGCCTGCTGCCAGCCTGACGTCTTGAATGGCTTAACCTTTTTTGTTGTTATTGTTCTGCTACATGTCCTTGTTGTTGTTGTCTTGTGTTTTGTTCTGTTTAGTCCTATGGTGTTGTGTTGCCTTTTTTTTCCATTCATTCATTGTAAATTCAAGTGCGATGCCATAAAATGACACATACCACAAATGACAACCAATTGTTGTTTTTATGCTCAACAACAAGAATTGACAAGAAAGTGAGCAAAAAAAAAACAAAAACGAATCCAGCAACAACAATATTCAAAACACAAGATGAAGAAGACCTTTTACATGCTGCTGCATAAAATTAATTACTCACCATTTTCCTGAATATGTAATCCTGAGAGCATACATAAACACATACACTCACACACACTTTCTTATTTACATATTTATCCATGTATTGTACCGCTATACACGAAACATGTTTCGTTTATGCAAGTCTTTTTCTTTATCGTTTTTTTTTCATAATTTCTTTTTGTGTATTAGTGTAGAAAAAAGTTAACCTTTGCACACTTACATACAGCCATAAATGCACTTGTATGTTATTAGCATAGCCTTTGGTTTAATAAATTAAAAAAAAAAATCATTTAAAAAAACAACTTTCAACATGTTTTTTTTTTAATATTATCTAGTACTAAGTAAACCTTAATTTTTAAGGGAAACATCAACATCATTATTTGGGGCTATCCTAATATACACATGTATTTTGTACTTGTATGTATAACATGCATATTTAACTTTTCAGTCGTTGCTTCTGATGACTATAAGATGCATTTTTAAGTCTTTTAGCTAGATTAATGTATGAATGTGCTATTGTGGACGATGGCTTGGGTATGGTTGCTCTTTATTTCAGCAGTTAGGCCTTAAGGTAACACTGGAAAAGAGCATGAGTCTTAATAAATTCAAAACAAAAAAGATTCCAAAATAAAGTTCAAACTCGTATCCTTGCATTTAATCACGTATGGTTTGGCAGCTAAATTAAATTAAACTTATTTTAATTTATTTTGGTTTATCTTTGTTGGTTGGGATTGACTGAAAGTATTATCCTTTATGCTAAATACTTATAGAAGTTTATTTTTATATGTATTTGTTCTTGTTTCAAATACTTAGATATGTAGGCTAAAGTTTTAGTTATTTTAATCTTGCCTATCTGTTCTTATTACACATTTTTATATTGATCAAGAAACGGCGATACCGCCAAGGGGATGGGTAAGAATTGTCAAATGTAAAATAAAACATAAATTGTTCAATATATAACCAAGTTTTATTGCTTTTATACTTTAATTCATTAAACATACAAAAATAAGTTAATTTATTTTAATTTCACATAACTATACAACAATACAGTGCAATCGCGGTAACGCGAACACCGTCTAATGTGAACAAGCTTTTGTTTACATTGACTTCTCTGTAACGTGAACAAACTCAGAAAGCTCTATAACATGAACAATTTATTTCGCTGCATTTGTTTTCTAAACATGTAGACAACACTGAAATACATACAGAAAATTCGGTTGATAAAGTTTATTAAAAATGTGTTTGTATCCTTTAAATTAATATTTTTTCTATAGCAATGAATAAGTAATTTTATTTGCTATGTTATTTTATTTCAAAGTATATTTTCTCGTGATCTTGTTTTGTTTTGTAATGCATTTTAAACAATAATTTTTGTTTTATATTTTAATAATGAAAATAATAATAAAAGAATTTCACGTTCAAGCGTCTTAAACACAGGTTTGTATTATACAATCGCTAACGTGAACAATTTCACTAACATGAACTCCCAGTTCACGTTACCGAGAGTGAGATTTTTTCAGAAGTTTAAAGGTCGCTCAAGTCAAGTATTTGCCAAAAATTGTGTTTGTCGGTCTATTTTGGAGTAACCTTGTCAAAACCCACGATTTTCTTTACTATTGAGTAAAAATGTTAAAAGAAAAATGTCCAAGCTTTAGTTTTCTGAATTTGCTTATTAAGGTGCCATACATTAAAATTTTTCGTAATTTTTCCATAAATTTTGTAAATAACGCTTAATAACTTTTAAAATTTGTATGAAAATGAAAAAAACTAACAATGCAGTTTGAAAGATCAAATAATTCTTAATAATTTAGGGACAACAATTTTTTAATTTGCTTTTACCGTCCCTGAGTTGTACCGCTTTAAAGCTTTGTATTGTATTAAGTATGAGCACCCCTGAAAATAAAAGAAGTATTTTTGGGACACACACATATAAATCGATTCTATTTAAATTTGCAGTATCATGAAACTCATCTGTATAAAAGTTTGCATCATTACTAGAAATTTCAAGAGATTTATTCACTTTACAGTGTTTTTTGAAGTGAGCGCTATATGAGAACTATGACCATTATGGACCGCTCTTTCAACAATTTTGTAGCATGACTTTTGTGAATTTTTGAGTTAAATTTTATCTCGATATCAATAATTGTTAAAGCTTTATTCGTGTTAAAGTGATTTTAGTAAATTGGGCCTCATATTGGAGCTACGGTATGATTTGTGTACATATGAAACTTATTTGTATTTAATTTTATTTAGATATCAACATTTTTAAGACTTCTAAAATCGTAAAAGTGATTTTCGGAAGTGGGCCTTATATGCGAGCTATGAAAAATTATGGACAGATCGTCATAAAACTAGATCTAGAAACTAAAACTTACTTGTGTTGAATATTATTTGCATAGCTACATTTTATAGACATTTTGCTTGTTAAAGTGATTTCACAATATTTCCTTTCAATGGCCCAGTCTTATTTCGGGAGAATATTTTTATGGAGCTATGTGAAAGAATGGACAGATTTTGACCAATTTTCAAAATTGCGACCTGTACTTTGCGCATAAGTTTACATGGTCAATCAGCAGCCAGATGGATCGATGAACATCGTTAAAGTGGGTGTTGGTATGTGGGGTAGGTGTAGAGTATAATTAAGCAAATGCTATTAAGCTACTTACATTCACTAGCGAAATATAGTATATTGGTGGATGACCAAATTCGCCAACGTGAAACTAGCTGCTTGAACTGCTGGGCATTTTTCTGATGCATCAAATTTTTTTCTATCAGGCTTGTATTTGATATTTAAACAAGTATAGTTTATTCCACTGTATATGCAAACTCACAGCATGATACTTATATCTAATAGAATAATTTGTATTGTATTTAAAAAAAATAACAAAAAAAAAAGTATTACGAATGTAGTTATTGGTATTGCTAATGTGTTTCTCTATAATCGATTTGTTTTACTTGCATCTAATCCAATGTTTTACACAAAGTCCTTATATTTATATATCTGACTACTTATATAATTTAAATCCAAACAACAACAATGTAATGTACATACATCAGTATTAAAATTTATATTTTGGAATTTTGGTTTTTAGTATATTTTTTTTTTTTTTTGTAGTTGTTGGTTCAAAGTCTTAAACATGCTTTTGTGTATTTTTCATATTTATTTATTTCGTTTTTACTACTATACTTTTTCAATATATAGAGACACAAAATGTGTTTGTGTATGAATACTACAGTGTGTACAACCCAGCAGTTCTGTATAACTGTCCCGAACTAGTGATTTTAATTATCATTTAGGGTGAACACTTACTACTACGTCACAAGATATTTTAACATTGACTCTACATAGATTACAAAGAGACTGTAGCTAGTCCAAAGATGTCAAAGCATTAGATTCACATACCGGTTACATAGGGACATTTACCTTACTAGGTAAGCGGAAGCTAATTCCTCAAATAGTCAGTTAATATGATATCTCTCAGGCAGCTAAATAACCGATTGCGTATAAACAAACCTTCCTGCAACTACACTCCCATATTTTACTTCTAGTGAGTAAAATAACCATTTTCTAAAATGCATTACAAAATAAACGTTTAAACTTTAAAGTGAGTGTAGTCACTGCCTGAGAGATATCATATTAACTGACTTAGAGACACTCAAGTGACAATTGACTTCTCGCTATATTACCTGGAATGTATAACATAACCATGTTACTTATCTATCCTTTTCAAAGAGAAAAAAATATATAAATTGGAGTTAGCCACGTGATGATATACGTGATACATTGACTACTTGTAAAACTGCTGGGAAAATACTAACTGGTAGAATAAAATATTATTTAGACTTATATACATGTGTAGGTTTAAATGTGTATGTAGGTACAATAGTAATGATATGAGTAAATGTACAGAATTTACGAATAAATGTTAGTACCAACTGGTAAAACTTGGTAGCAGACAAAATTGCATACAAAATGCAACAAAGATGAATTCCAAAAAAAAAAAAAACTTTTTTACTTAAAATACATATGTACGTACTTACTTACTTATTTATATATATAAGTTTGTATGTATATTTAAGAATGCCAAAAAAACAAAGCAGGAAAAAGTATTTGTTGTTAAACAACTGTGTATATATGTGTGTATATTCTACACCAGTACATAACAATTTAGTAAAATTTATCATAGTTAAGGCTGCCAGATAAATAGTGTTCTAGAGGTGACATGTTTTCATTTCATTGTAAAAATATTAATTTTTGACTCATCAATATACATACATTATATGCATCCTTATATACATAAAGGAGTATTTAACGATGTTCATCTATGCTTCTGTTAACTGAAATCAACATTCAGAAAAACCCGCATAACATATCTTAGGGAATGTTATTATTAGTGGTAGTGTTGATTTTAACATACATGTAGATAGACGGTCATCGTTATATCAATTTTTCTATTCACATCCCAGCAGTTCTAGGAGACAGTCCCTAACTAGTGATTTTACCCATCATTTAGGGTGGAAACTAGTTACTTCAATAGCTACGTGACTAGTTACTTTAACACGGGCATGTCCTAAGCAGGGGGTCAATTGACCCTTTTGACTTCAATGAGACTGTCTAATAACTGGTCCAAAGTAGTCAACGCATTGGATTCACATACTGGTTAAATAGCGACAGTTACCTAACTGGTAACTTGATCAGCTACATAACTAGTTATTTTAACATGTACGAGTGTTAATTGACCTCAAATAGTCAGCTAAAAGACATATCATAGTCAGTCTAATAAACGATAGCTTGTAAACAAATCTTTCTTCGACAACTCTCCAATGGATTGCTTCTGGTGGGTAAAATAACTACTTTTTAAAGAGCAGTACAAAAAAAAAAAAAAAAAAAATGTTTCAAGTGACTTCACTGAGGTTATTAAGAGACACTGGTGTGACTATTGACGTCATGCTATCAACACAACTTGTATAAAACCAGTTTGAACGAATTACTCACAAAACGTTTGAAGTAACTACACTCTAGATTACTTAAAGACACTTAAGTTACAATTGGTTAAAATCGGTAAATTATTTCACCAAACACTCATACTAATGTCCTCCAGAAATAGGACTAATTTTTTGCCAAAAAATGTCTGTTTTATATAGATATCCAGACAAAATCCTCCACAAATAAGTTTTATATAAAAATAGATCACATTTAAACATGTTGTGCGGATCAATATTTAATTGATCATAACTCCCAGAAGAATACCCACTTACGAAAATTACTTTAACGAGCATATAGCTCTTGAAAATGTTGGTATCTACTTAAAATTGCAGAAAAATAATTTTTATATTTCATGGCGATCGTTTCACAAAACCCACTTCCAAAAATCTATCACGAAAAAAAACTTATTGAAATTTTGAAAGAAAAATGTTTTTGCTCATATACCTGGATATATATGGACAGGCTTGACTATACTTTCTTACTTGTTTATAGAATGCTTTAAAAATCATCATCTGGCCTCCTTATTGTCAAACAAAACAATATTTAGTAGTTGCAATTGTTGTTGTTAATATCATTGTTGCAAGAATAAGAAAAACAAAACTGTATGAATAAGAAAAGCTTAACAAATGAAGTGGAAAATACTCTACAGTACAAATCTTCAACGCACACAAGCAACAACTCATAAACAAGCAGCCTTTAAGAACATCTCCAATTCACATAAAAGGATCCTTTGAATAAGTTAGAGGAAGCAAGAACAAATTACAACAAGAATGCAAACGTGTGCAGAAACGTGCACAGAAAAACTACTATAGTATAGTGTAGATTTTCTACAAAGTAAAGGAAACTTTTAAATCACATATTTCATTGTTTTGTGTTGGTGTTAGTGTTGTATTCTATTTTTCAACATTTTATTAACTTTTAAATCAGCTAATTTTTCTTTATTCCGTTCTTCTTTTAACGAACATTTTTTATTTAGTTTTTTTGTTCGATTTATGTTCTTTAAAATATGATAAAATATTGTGTAATACCTTTTGCTTAACATCAATAAATGACGTTTATTACAGGAACTGTTTTTCTCTTTTAGTATATTTTCATTCATTTCTCAGCATTGAGGGAAAAAATAACAGCTTTTTTCTTGCTTTGCTTTCAACATGTTTTTCATGTTCTATTCAGTTTTTTTTTTTTTTTTTTTTTGTATTTGCTCATTTTTCTATTTAAAAGCAACGTCCTTCAATCTTAATCCTTTGGCCATAATACTCGACTCTACTTCTAGACTAGTTTTTCAATACACAAACTAATACAAATACAAGTAAGGGCACACATACAGTGTATGTATTAATGTGTATGATAGCCTGCGGCAAGAAATCTGTATGTATGTTTGGGTAAAATGCTGTTGTAACTGTGTTGCCAATATTTCCTTGATGTAAAATGTTTACAAGCAGTCATGGCACGTGTGATTTTGCTTGAATTTTATACCATTACAGGCGAACAGTCGATGCCATCAACAACAGCTTGCCATGCAGCTTGATTAGTTTTGGCTCTGCCCGTGACTCTGGTTACTAACTGGTTGGTTATTTGGTTGACTATTTGGCTCACTGACTAGATGCTGTATATTTTGATGTGTATGTGTGTAAATGTAAATGCGAGGGTTGTTTTATAAAATTATGATAATTGGTTTTTTTATTTATTAAGTCCTCAAGGACTCTTTGTATGAGGGAATTTTAATAAAACATACTTCAAATAAGACAAATTTTAACACAATTATGTCAGTTATAATTTATTTTTCGCATTATAAGTAGTATGTTTAGAAAGTTCATATAAATAGAAGGGGATGACAGATGGGTTAGATTATAAGTATGACTCGGGTTCAATTAAAGGCCAGCGTCCATAGAGAACAAACCAGTGTATTATGATTCCTTTTCAATTTTCCCCATCTTCTTCTCTACCAAAATACTGTAATAGGAACGAAAACTTTACTCTTTTGAATTCTGAAACATTTGGTATACATTTTTGATCTCATATTAAAGCTACTGACTGAATCGTATATTTTTAAGTTTTTTCTAGAAGTCTTTTTCTCATCGCTCTTAAACAAAGTATGAATCAAAAAAGGTATTTTCCATTGATCAAAGATTAACACTATGAGGATTCACGATATAATTTAAATATAAGGATATATTTACAAATAATTGTTTACGTTTTGCTGTAAACTGGTCAAACTTTGACTAAATATTTGACGAAAATAACGTAATCAATGTATTCAACATTAGATGTCTTTTATAAGAGCAAGAAACGTCAAACTATATAATAATTATCTTACTTATATTGTGACAGTTTCTAAACTGAAACGTGTTTATTGAAATAAATATTTGTTTAGTTAGACGTCTTAATATATATTGTTACGAATGTGCAATGACGATTAGAATTCAACGGTGTGTAACGACTGCCTGCAGCATTCATCATGTTTGAAGGCACGTCCATCAGTAGCATGTGGTTATTGGCATTGTTTGTAAGCATGGCAACACTAAATGTTTGGGCTGCTGGCAATGACATAGAATTCGAATATACTACTATGTCCGTTAAGAACATTTTAGAAGATTCTCGGTAGATGGCGTGTGTATAAATAGTGGCAGAGCTGGCAGTCGTGAGTGGAGCTGATCATTGTCGCTGTTAGAGTTAACATCAATTGTCGTGTACATTATAAAGTTTGTGTGCATTTCTGCGAATTGATAAACGTGTATAAAGACACTGAGTGACTATATAATTCTGTTGTTGTTGTACATTCTAAATAAATAAAGAGTTGTTACAATTTTAAACTACTAAAACTGCTTTTATTTCCAATCAAAAGTATCCGGTTTATTTAAAGGAAATAAACCCACGTTTTTAAAAGGTAAAAACGTAACAATATATACTGGTAATATGCATTGTCAACGATAGTCACATTTAAATTGAAATAGAAGTTTCTATTTTCTACGATTTATCTTATTTATATCTAATTTAAGCTTTAAATACATATACATTCAAAAGCTAAAAAAAACTGCATAACATAAGTGCAAAATATAGTTAAATCAAATATATTTTTAGCAATGTTAATATTTACATTTAACTTAACTCGGGAACAGAACATACCTCGCATCCTATTACTTATACATATGTATATGTGCCTGTGTATATATACATTTATATAACAGCAAACATACATAGAGAACGTCGACATTGCTCATTAATGTCAATTTGATCAAGTCGTACATGCCATCGATTAGATAAAGAAATTGCACAATTTTTCTTCATTTTCTCTTATAAAAGTTTATGTACGTTCTCATGTACTCTACCTTCAAGTTTACGTGCAGATGTAGACTAAATTTGAAATAAATATATAGTACTATATACACAGACACATGTATACTGATATATGTCCTTTAGCTCTCCCTTCAAATACTCATATGATTTTCATTTTGTCGTTTCATCACCTTCCCCACCAAGTTTATTTTTTTTTTTTTTTTTGGTTGTCAACAAATTTCATTTCCTTGACTTGACCGCAAAATAAAATACGAAACGTTGGCAAATAGAAGACTCATTTTCTTTTTGGTTGTTTGGAAAATTAATTGTTTTTTTTATTAGTTTGTTTCGAGCTTTTTTTTTTAATGTATCTTCTTCTGGATGTGTATGTATGTAAATACAATTTGCTTGTCTTTATCTGTTTTTGCTACAATATTTATTATTGGATTTAGTTTTGTAGTTATGTGTAATTAATTTAAACAAAAATAATTGCCGTTTCTTTTTGCTGTATCCTTATCAAAGGATTATCTAAAGGAAATCAATAAAACTGATACCACTTCCCATTGAAAACAAGATAAATTAAATTAAATTATTTGCATGGCTTAAGAGTAACTCTATAATTGTTATTTGTAGATAAATCCCAGGAAATGTATATTAATGGTATTTTTATTTATATATATGGGGGATTTCATGTCAAGTCAACCAACTTTTGAAATCAATGTCTTCTGATCTTGATGAAATTTGCACCAAGGTTAGTCCTATTAGGATGGTAATTCAGACACAATTTTTCAACAAGATCGGTCAAGAACTCTATGAGTTGGAGAAGGCCAAACAGGTATTTTTCTCATGCATGTAACTTACTACCTTTTGTTTTTAGCAAAATTTGTCCGAAATAAATTTGATGGCTATTCTTCAATCTTTCAAAAAAAATTTTTTTTTTTAAATTTTTTTGTTTGCAAAATCAAAAACTTTGTTGACTTTTTTTCAAAATGGACCTTTTTTCCTTTAAGAGCCCATTTGGAAAAAATGTAATAAAAGTTTTTGATTTTGGAAAAAATTTGAAAAAATTTTTATATTATCTTTTAATTTTTTTTTTCTAGAAAGAGTGAATCGCTATCTAAAGTATTTGGAACACATTTTGCTAAGAACTATAGGTAATAAGTTACATGGATGGGAAAAAACACCTGTTTGGCCAAAATGTTAAATTTTGACACCCTCTAACTCATTACGATCGGAAAACATCGATTTCAAAAGTTGGTTCACTTGACATGAAATCCCCCATATATATGTACTTTATATATGGAAGTAGCAGTTAGAGTTGTTTAATAAATAGTTCTTTATTCTATTACAGTATGTATGCAATATTGCAACAAAACTTAAATAGAAAATCTGTTATTTAATACAAACATGAAATTAAACAATTTAAATTTAATAAAAATTCTATGCCTTTTGAGAGCAATTATACTGACAATAGAGATACTGAATCAAATGAAACAGTTAAATCAATAAAAATAAAGAAAAATATTTATTTGAGAATTACACTAACAAATGCATAGTAAATAAAATAAAAAAGTCCCAAACAAAGACTTTTAAGTCCCCAATGCTCTTCTCCTAAACTGTGATTATTTATCATTTAAAACCAAGGATTTTAGAAAGTTTTTTTATACATACTTTAAAATTTGTGGAAAAGAGACTTATCATGATTGCACACTAAGTTCATGAATTAGTATAAGCTTTGTTCGGATAAATATTTTATTAAAAGTAGTAAAATAAAAGATAAATACAAAATATTCTCACAAAAAGTAAATGAATTAACATTTTTTTATTGTCATTATATGAAAAATAAAAAATAAATTTGATATGTTCAATAACAAAAAACTATTACTACGAATTATCACAAATTATTTCAGTTTTTCCATATAAATTTAAAATTTATAATAATTGGTCAATTCACAAGGTGTCTTATCATGTCATATTGTCATAATGTCCTAATATTTCACAATGGTTTTTATTGCTTTTCAAGCAAAAAATGTCCTAAAATAATACTACTTCCTATGCTATGTTTATTGTGTTATCGTAACGAACCAGCAGAGACCAACGCCGAATGCCTAAGAGTCGGTTAAGCCGAACCGCCGAGTCGTGATATATTGTGAATTGAGCAAATGTATTTTTTTCCAAATAATAAGTTTTTAGGTAATAAAAACTAAAATGAAATTATCTACTGCTAGTTAACGATCACGAATTACAAAGTAATGTATGTAGTAACTAGTTGCTGTTACTAAAATTCAATAAATTTGTGATGGGATTTTAAATATAACATTTTAAAACGTCTTTACTATCGTCTGCTGAAGATTTATCATATACAATTGACAGACTCTAGACTACTTGGCGTAAGTAATGTATAATATACTATTATTTGACTTTGTCAGATAGAGTAAGTTCGGGTATTGTGGACTTTGCGTCCACTGTGGACCTGTGTCTTTTTCCAGAAACAATTGAAGGTATGATAACACTGCTTTTATACAGTTTTTTTGAAACGACAAATCGACATGTGTTTTCATGAGTAATTGATATGTTGGATTTTTATTTTATATAATTTTTTACCACTGTAACCCAAGTTCGTGGACCACTTTTTTTGTCATGTATTCCCTCTTTATTATAAACTTTCAAATTGTTTTACATTTTCTCTTAATTTTAACAACGCGAAGCCTGGCTTGTGTGCAGGATGTAATGTAAATTAGTTGTGTACTACTGGTCCAAATTACCCGAAAAAATAACTATGTACTTTGTAAGCCAAGAACGCGTCTTTTAGTTTGTATTAATAAAAAGATAATGAAAATTTAATTTTTTTAAAAATGGTTTTAGCTGGTTCATAAATTGTATGTATTAAATAGTAGTCCACATTAGCCTCCACTTTTCTTTAATACTGGTTTTTTGGGTTCCTTACAATATTTTAAAATACATTTTTTCTCCTTTGACGCAAACAATTTTCAACTACAAAAACAATTAGAGAATACATTTGCTAATTTATTGGCACACAACTTTTTTAATATTTATATATATTGTGGCCAAAATTTAGAAAATGGTGACTAAAGTAGCTACACTGAGAGAAAACTGACGTTGCAAAATCGACAAGGGTTGGTGTCATTTTGACACCATACGGTGACACTTTTTTTCGACACCGTACGTTTACAATTTGTAAACAAACGGGTATGAATAGACAACACAATGTTGTCAAGTTATGCGACTTCTCATCTCACTGTGAATAACAAGCCTATTGGTTTTTATTACGACGAACGTAATGGTATTTATCACTAAGTTTTTGTTATTTAGAACGCAAAAGTATTATTGAATAAGTGCTAATAGATTAGGTTTTGTGAACAAAATAAATGCAGTGAAATGAATATGATTAATGTGGAGATGGCTGAATAAAGGGACTATATGGAAGTACAACAGTACTTGGCCTTTATTATTTTTTTACATACGAGTATTCAAACAAGTTTTTATAAATGTGTTTATATTAAATAAATGTAAAATTAATGAAAAATAAGGTATTTTATGTTTTATTCTAATCGCCATAAATATTATGGTAAATTTGGAAAGGAAAGGGATTCCAAATCAAAAAAGAGTGGTGTTAAATCTACAACGGACGGTATTTAAACGTCAAATATGCAACGGTATGGTGTCATTTCTTCGTTGTCAAATTGTCACCGTTCGTGTACATATGGGGTTGATACACTATTGACACCGAATGGTATCAAATTGTACACGGATGTGTTTAATTTTTCTGTAGGTGTAGTTCTAAAATATAATAGATGCTTGAAATGACTACAGATTGATCTAACAAGGAACAGTAAAATGTTAATACACTCAGCATTATATACATTGTAGTAATTAACAGTCTTCACATCAGATTACAAATGGACACTTAGTGACTCTACAAAAATCACATTCGTTTCAAATGACCAAAACAAAATATAAATTGGAGTCAGCCAATTATTAATGCGCAGAGAAAACGGATTCGTGTTCACAACCGAATTTGTCGCCAGTCGAATTTTGTTATATATGAAATGCAAAAGCTATGTGTTTACCCATTTTCTAGATAGTTTGAGGTTGGTACAGATTATAAAACTTGAATAATCTATAATCATACAATAATACAATCAGTAAGGCAATATGAAAACGAAAGATTAACATAGAGACAGAGAAAGTTTTATCGGGGTTTCCTTGTTCAAGTTCAATATAGGGTGAATATCACAAAACATATTATTTCCCATTGTAAAAAGCGTCGGAATAACAAGATATATATCGATGGTCATAGGTTGACTCCTTGCAACTAAAATTTTCTTCCAAGAACAGGTTGTCCATCTTCGTTTAAAATCTACCACACTTTTGGATACCTTTTTTGTGCTCTTCAATTCTCTTTTAACAAGAGGCCAATGTCTTTCCACTGGACCCAGCTCCAGGAAGTTTGGAGGAATTGTCTATTTGGTACAAATACCACATTATTGTTCTTTTACCACTGATGACCTGGAAACATTCTTTTTTGTAAATATTCCTTGATGTAAATATCGGTATTTATAGAGCCCTTTGTAACAAATGTTTGGCTTTTTTGCCGCAACTGTATATTGCTTGCCATACCAAGAACTTTTTGGGAAATTTAGTCTGCTTTTCGGTCCTAAACTTTTCTTCAACATTCCCTCAAGCATCTGCAACATAGAAAATTTAACCAGAAGCTGCGAAAAATGTTCCATACGTACATTTCGTCATCCATTATGCAGCAAGTATATTTTTTGTATAAAATTTGACTTCAATTTCCATGCTCTGTTTTTGGTCTCTAAGTTTTTAGCAGCGTTTCTGTCAGGAACTTTTTGAGCCTTGTGTGCTTTTAAACCTGCATTGGCTTTAACTTTTCGTACCAAATAGTCCGAGTACTTTCCTACCGGAGGTGTTGGGAGCTCTTTTGAAAATGCTTTCTTTTTTTTGGCTTTAGAAACATCATGTGGACAATTCCTTCTACCTGAACCAGGTTTTCTATCAACGGACAAGTTCTCCCGGTACTGTTTAATAACATTGGAAACAGCTTGCTACCAGACCTTTGATTGTTTGGCCATCTTTTGTAGGACCAGGTTGGGTTTTGTTGAAAATAATTAATAATTTAATACGCATTTTTTTCTGGTCACTCATTTTAATCAGATTAACAACAAATGAACATAATTAACATTAAACTTAATAACTGACATGCTTTACAAAGGTAACTTGATCAAAAAAAAAAAAAAAAATCAAATAATACTTGGGTTAAAAGTTTTAATGAAAAACGTGTGTTAAGAATTTTACAATCTCAGTCCTTATATTTGGGTATGGAACGAATTTTGTTTAGTAATGGTAGACGAACTAATAACTTAAAATTAAGAAAACTATATTTTGGTTAAAATAACAAACTTTAGTATTGTCAGAACCATTTACAATTCATATAATAAAAAATATTTTTTGAACTATGGCACCTTAATTTCAGTTCATCTTATTAAATATAAATAAGGGATACATTGAAAACTAGCAGAACTGTTGCGATATCGTAACTATTGCCATTTACATTTGTATATGTCTAGTTCGATTTAAAGAAATCGATTTATAGTTAAAACTTTACACGTGTCGTTTAAAGAAACGAATAAGAAAAAATAATAATACATACTCCTACATAATAACATAAACGTCTACTCCTCTACAAAAAAAACAAGTACCAACAAGCAGCTTCCATGGCATTTGTTTGACTATCTGCCATCACATTTCCCATCCTGATAGAAATATTCTGTAGTATGTACTACTATTTCGATAAATTTTTTTCTAATTTTCTTTTTCAAATACAATCGTCGCTAAGAGTATTGCATTTTACCTGTAATTGTATGTTTCTTTTGAGAGTATCTTAGGTTTATATGTAGCATGTATATCTATGTATGTTAGTGAGTGTATGTGTTGGTGTGCATTAGTAAGTGTGTATTTCTAGTTAAAAGAGGATTACTTAATGTTGTATGTAGTATTTGTGTAAGAACGGCTTTTAAAAACACATATACTTACAGATACATTCATAGACATGTAGACAAACAGACAGACATACATAAATGCATAGTTGAATACAATAGAGGAAAAGTTTTTGTCTTGGGATTTGTTGTGCATTCATTATGGGACTGATAAGAACAACATTTATAAATGAAATCGATTTACTTTAAAGAACGTTTGCTGTATTTCCTTTTCAAAAGTTTTATAAATTTCTTTAAACGAAATAGGTGTAAATAATCCCATATAAATCATAGAAATGTTTTAATTACTTTATATCACAAATCAAATTTTAGCACATCCACTTGAAAATTTCAAGAGAAATGAAGGGTGTCCAAGTTTGTGCTAGTTAATACTTAGAAGAAACTAAGATATGAGCATGTAAAGTAAATTTAAAATTTTCATATGAATTATCGCTAGAAAACCAAGGTTTAATATATTTAATTCGTTATCACTCATACGCACTGTAGCTTATCTTGATTGTCCATATAAGAATCACTCATACGTCTTTGGTATCCCTTTAAACTATTTAATTTAACACTTTTAGTTTAATCAAGTAGATTTTTTTTGTTGTTCTCTGCAATGCCTGTGAATAAAATTACCTGGGGTTTGTATAAAATTTTCATTTATTCTAAAACTTTTTTAAATTGATTTAGTTCTTGTTGCTGGGGTGTGTGAGTGTTTTTTATTAACCTAATTTTCTTATCCACAAATAACATGTCATTACCTGAGTGCAATTCTTTCATTCTTTATATTCATTTTCAGTTTTATTTTTATTTTAATTTTTGTTTGTAGTTTCTGTTATTGTTTTAGTTTTTCCTTCATTTTCCAAACACACAGCTCTTTTGGAATTTATACAAGAACAACAACAACATCACAAGCATTTCTAATCTAAAATATGCTTTAGTTTTAGACTGAAAAAGGAAAATGTAGCATGAATAAATTTGCATAAAAATGTCAAACGCTCTGACAAAAACATACACTAACACACACCCCTTTATTCTCAGGAGTAGTGGAGAACACTTTCTCTGAAGTGATTTTCACACACACACACAGACACATTTTAAATAAACTCCAACTCGTTTAAACAAAAATATAGAAAAATCTAAATTGGCAACTGAAAAAAAAGACAACAACAAAAAAGAATTGAATGAAAGAAAGTCTACGAAATTTAAATTTAAATTGGCGTTGTTACTGTTGTTGTTGTTGTTGCTGTGAAAAACTGAAAATGCAGCAACAACAATGCCAAAGAAAACTTTTCTTCATTTATTCACTTTGGGGAATTGAAAAAAAATATTTATAAAAGCTGAAATTAATTTAAAATTAATCAAAATCAGAATTTTCCTGCTTGAGTATTTATTAATTTTTTTACTGTAAATAAGTAATTTTTTGTTTAGTTACGCTCTAACAAATTGTGCGGTGGCAGCAGAAAATTAAAAAAGTTTTTCAACAAGATTTCTACATTAAACAACAAAAGCAAACACACATACATCTGTTTGAAAATGAGAAAGGGAGCCAGGCTGAATGGATGTGCAGACTTTAAAATCAATTTTAAACAGTGGAATGTTATTGATGCTCTCTCAAATAATAAAGAAAGTAAATTGAAGAATTTTTGTAAATTTATTTAAGAAATATGTTGAAGACACATTATGTTCTTGGAAGTTGGCTGTTTTTTTACATTATTAAACAAACATCAAAAAACAATTAAATAATCAAAATTGTTTCTCTTATCCCGAATTATCTTTTGAGGTTTTTGTTTACAGTCTAGACTTGTTACTCCTTATCTTTATATTCCTTTAGCATTGATTGCAAAAGTGTTTTCATCAGCTTAATAGAATGTTGTAATATTGCTAGACGTATTAATAGCCTGGTTTCTTTTTTACAGTTGACTGATGTAAAAAAAACAGCCTACATGTATGAATATAATTTTATAACTTCAAGACATAGTCTTAAATATTTCACATTATATTTTGAACTTGAAAGTATTGAATACAGCCTCCTGCATGAAAATAACATTTAACCCATATACAAATGTAAACATCAACGAAACTTCATTTTTGAAGAACTATGTTTTGTGAGTTAAATGAAAGAAAATTATCATGAATAGGAAGTTTAGTACGATTGTTCTTTGTTACCTCCCCTTTGAGCTTGGTGAAAACTCACTGCTTGGTATTATGCTCCAAAGGTAAATATGGAGCGAAAACTGGGCTCAAGGTTGCACGGGCCTCATTCCTGGTTAGAGTTTATTAATTTAATTCGCAGCTGATTACACAAAAAAAACTATTTCCTAAACAGTTTCAATTCGAATATTTATCACATATTGAACTGGTTTCAATTTTTTCATAATTGAATCAAGTATTCATGTGCTCAAAAACAATATTTTCTACTGAATTCTAAGTTTTGAATTTGATCATTTGGATTATTGAATATACAATTTTACATTTTGTGTTTTCAATTACGAAAATTTTATATTCAAAATTTTTTATATTCAATTATCAAAATTGAGTAGAAACTGTCAGAAAATCTAGTTTTTGAGCACACGAATATTTGATTCAATTATGAAATAATGAATCAATATGTGATAAATATATGAATTGAAATATAATTTTTTCTATATAGGCCAGGAGTGCCCAAAAGTTCCTTATGGAAGAGCAAACACCAATACATTTAAAAAAGAACTAATTTTTATTCAATATTTTCTGTTGTAAAAACCAAAACATACAAAGAACAAAGCCAAAAATACATACTTTTTTAAACGATACCATACGATAAACAAAAACAAAATCTACATTGATGATCGCCGTCGACAATGTTTACCACCAAAGCATACGAAACTGTTGTTGCTTTGCACTTGCGTGTATACAGTGAAGAACGACAAAAAAAACTAACAAGACAAAGTTGTTTGTGCATTTCATTCGTATAGGGCTTGGACAACCTTGATATAGAGTCTCATGTAGTGCCACGGGTGATCCATTGAGAGTCAAGACTGGTCCTCTAGGATCGATGGTGAGGTCAATTCAGTTGGTTAAATGTCTGATGTTTGACCTTTATGGCAAATTTATAACCAGATAACCAGGTCGTACTCGGTGGTGTTGCTGAACACAACAAAGCCATGTAGTGGTAAGATTGGTTGGCTTGGTTTAAGAAATATTGCCTAAAGCTTGGCTCTCGGTTGTTGTTAACGGTGTGCTTAAGAATGTTATACACAATGTACTTTGTAATCAACATTGATATTAACATATCAATTGCAGATAATTCATTAAAAATTACGACTAATATTAGTTAAAATTTTAAAGAATTTTTTTAAATATTAAATATTTATTGACGAATTCGTGCTAAAACTAAAATTGAAAATGTTTCTTTTCATTGCATTTTAAAAATCATTAAATAACGAATAAATATTTTTACATACGCTGATAGTTCCTAGAGCAAAATCCTGATAAGCAAAATCTGTATTTTTAGGATTTTTAAAATGTTCAACTTTAAACCAACATAACTTATCAGAGCAATAAGGACTTTACACATATTAATAAAAATGAAACCACTAAACTAACAGTTTTGATTCTTTTTTTTTATTTGATTGAAATTATTATTATTACAATTTACAAAAAAAAAAAAAAAAAATATTTTTATAGTTCTAATCACTAGTGATGAAATTTTGAAACTTTTTAAAAAACCCTTCCATTATGGTTTTTATAGTGATTTCTGTCACTTTGTTCGAACAGGTTGCCTATCTCCGTTTAAAATCTACCGCACTTTTGGACACCTTTTTTGTGCTCTTCAATTCTCTTTTAACAAGAGCCCAATATCTCTCCACTGACGTTAGCTACAGGCAGTTTGTAGAATTTGCCTCTCTTGGTACAAATAACACATTATTGTTCTTTTACCACTCAAGAGCTTTCTTACCATAGTGACAGGGTGCCAAATCAAGCCAAAAATAAGTGGACACACTAAGAAGTCTTATGAATGGAGGCATCCTGTTTTGTAAACATTCCTTGATGTAAATTTCGGTATTTATTGAGCACTTTGTAACAAATGTTTGGCTTTTTTGCCGCAACTGCATATTACTTGAAATACCAAGAACTTCTTGGGAAATTTTGTCTGCTTTTGGGTCCTAAACTTTTCTTCAACATTCCCACGAGCATCAGAAACATACAATTTTTGACCAGGAAGCTGCGAAAAATCTGACAGAACATACGTTTCGTCATCCATTATGCAGCAACAATTTTTTTTTATAAAATTTGACTTCAATTTCCGTGCTCTGTTTTTGGCCTCTAAATTTTTAGCTGCGTTCCTGTCAGGAACTTTTTGAGCCTTGTATGTTTTTGAACCTGCATTGGCTTTAACTTTTCGTACCAAATAGTCCGATCACTGAGCTAACCGGGCTGCCTTCCCACCATATGTGTTGGGAACTCTTTTGAAAATGCTTTCTATTCTTTTGGCTTAATAAACATTATGTGAACCATTCCTACTACCTGATCCAGGTATTCTATCAACGGACAAGTTATCCCGGTACTGTTTAATAATATTGGAAATAGTTTGCTACCAGCTACCTTTGATTGTTTGGCCAACTTTTTGTAGGACCAAGTTGGGTTTTGTTGAAAGTATTTAATACTTTAAGTACGCACTTTAACAACAAATGAACATAATTGACATTAAACATAATAACTGACATGCATTACAAAGGTAACTTGATAAAAAAAAATCAAATAATACTTGAGTTAAAAGTTTTAATGAAAAACGTGTGTTAAGAATTTTTCGATCTCAGTCCTTAATTAAAATTATTAAAGCGAACAGTTTTAGCATACCTAAGTATCCGCGTATACAACTACAAAATGGCGTCAATGAAAAAATCTTGAACAAAATTTTGTCAAATTCTCCAAAATTTTGGATTTTCCTCAAGAATGTAATCAAAGTCGAAATAATAAATAAATAAAATTGTTTTCAATTTGAAAAGTCATATTTGACATACTGTATATGAAAATAATTGAACTTGTGTGCCTTTGTTTCCAAAACGAAAATAAAATTATACTAGCGGAAGGCGGAAAAACTACATGAAACAACAGACAAGTTTTACTTTTCTTTAGCTCACATCTCTCCTATATGGACTTGACTTGGCAGTGAATTGCCATAACAATTATCGGTTGAATCAAGTACTATGGATTCTTCTAGAATATAACGATTTGTAACCAAACTTAATTAAACATTTTCAAAATATATTCCTTTTAAATTTCTATAAAAACAAAAATGTAATTTCTATTAAATAAAAATAATTCTTTAAAGTTTCTTTGGAGTAGCTTAGTACTTATTTGCATTCATTCTCTATCTCTGTCTCTCTCAGCATTTGAAAAAATAACTAATTTTAGACTCAACCTTTTTGTAATTAAATAAAATGGTTTTAAAAATGTTTTTCCATAAATGATAAGAGTTTATTTTATACATTTTGAGATTATAACAAAGACAACAACAAAATAGTTTTTAAACGATATGTTAAGTTCTGTAAACTTAAATAACAATGTAAGTAACTCTTCAACACAAACACTTTCAAACTTGCAAACACACACACACACACATTTCAAGCACTTGGTAAGAAAACTATGTCCTTTTGTAAGTAAGTCTATGGGAATGTTTGTGTGAGTGTGTAAGTAATTTTAAGTGTAATGTCTTGTATATTTTGAGTATATTTTTTTTTATAATTAAGTTATCACTTTGGCAAAATCTACTTCATTTGCATAATTTGTGAAGAGTAAAAATTTAAGAAGTTAAAGAGTATGTGATGGCTATGATGATGCTGATATAGACGTAAAAAGGTCTTAAGAAAGTTACAGAAAATTAGCTTGAACTTTCATATATATACGAGGGTTGTATACTAAATGTATGCATTTATCATAGTCATTTCATTATTTTGAATATGATTTTTCTCACGACTGGACGCATTGAGATTTTGGAAAAAGTATTTAGTTTAGAGTTTATTATACAAAGTTTGTAAAAAAAATTTTTTAGAAAAAAAATTACGAAAGATATATGCAAAAACTAATAAACTCAAGGTTAAAATCGAAAATTTTAAAATTTAAACTTAAATTTCTGTTAAAGTTATCCCCCATATTCAAAACAAAACTTAAATTTAAACAATGTTTTAAAGCAAAATTTTCATACAAAATTTCTTTAAATTTAGTGAAATCAACAGGATTTTTTTGTAAACCTATTTGCCTAAAAAGGAAAATAGATTTAAATTATAGCTCAACAAAGCTTTGCAAACTAAAGGCGGTCAAGTTTGACTCCCTCTTTCTCACATTTTATTCTCTTTCTCACATTTATTCTAATATGTTCAGCCGTACAATATTTATACAATTGGTCAATTCACAAGGTCTCTTATGATTCATATTGTCATAATGTCCTAATATATCACGACTCGGCGGCTCGGCTTAACCGACTCTTAGGCATTTGGTGTTGGTCTCTGCTGGTTCGTTACGATAACACAATAAACATAACATAGAAAGTAGTATTATTTTAGGACATTATTTGCTTGAAAACTAATAAAAACCATTGTGAAATATTAGGACATTATGACATGATAAGAGACCTTGTGATTTGACCAAATATTTTGCAATCCGACCAGTAGTTTAGAAGAGACAGATTTTCTTTTATAATAAAAATCTCAAAAGTTTAACTTTTTGGATTCATTTCATTTATCATGAACAAAAGCTTTGTAAACTAGTGTTTTTGTAAAACACAACCTTCAATTTCTACATTAAACATCCAAACCTCGCATGTTTATATAATTTAAGCAAACATATAGTTGTGAAGATTGCATGAAAAGCAAGTTGACTACAAAGAACTATTTAATTTAAATATAATTGCAAAAGATAATACTTAGTTTAAATAAATTGTTAAATATTTTAATTAAAACTGTATCTTCATGCAACCCATACACAAAGTTGTCAACACACATCACCATCAACAACGTCAATGAGGGGCAACACAAGAATAAACAATAAAGTACAAACTGTTGTACATATTATTATTAAATTAAATTTTCAGCACTTGTTGTTATTAGTATAAACTACATGAGGACATGTATGTAGCCGTGCGTATGTGTGTATTAATAAATTATTTATTTTCTATAGGAATCCTTGTTGTCATTTCGATCGACATGAACAAAAAAAAAAAACTAAAACACTCATCCACCTCTTTTTGTTTAAAGTTTTTTTTTTTTTTTTTGAAGAGGGTGCAGTGCAGCATACGAGTAGTGTAGTGCATGTTTAGAGCTTAATATGACTTTATATTGTTTTATTGTTTCGTTTATTTTTTTTTATGTTAGAAAAAATGCAACAGCTTGTTGTTTGGCACTTGGCTAGAATGCCTTTTGCCATTTTTTTTTCTATACGTATACAACATACATTCATCAGAAACTATGAGAGGGTTTAACATACACATGCATACACAGACTCTCGCTTTCACTTAAGTACAACAAACACCCATCAACTTGTAAACACTTAAACAGTTGCTGTTGTTTCATGCATGAGCCTTACGGTGTTTGTGTGTGTAGGTGTGTGTTTGCGTACATACATTCTAAGCTTTTGTTATTTTTGTTGTCACCTACAAACATGCATAACTTTTCTTGGCTGGTAAACAATACTTTAGATTTTACCTAGAATTATGAATGAGTGAATGGCTGAGAGAGAGAGAGATGAGAAAAAAATTCGACATAAAAATCCCACACATACTTATGTACATATGTTCATTAGACCTGTGCGTAAAATATAGATTTGCTTTGGTTGCGTCTTATGTTATTCTTCAGCCCTTATGTGTGTGAAAAAAAAACCTTTAACAGGGTACCACATACAGAACCTATGAAGTTACATATTATTGCGCAATATATACAAGTGTCCCATATTATGAAATGCTATAAAAATGTTTAAGTTTAACGTCAATTCAATAAATGGGGATTCCCATTTATATACACAGTACCCAAATAAATTTAGCCAGTAGAAACACTACTCAGTATTGTGTTGTGAACGTATACGTAATATTTTCCATATAATTTGTATGTGGTACCCGGGTGCCCTGTCACCCTGTTAAGGGTGTAAAATATAAAATGATTTACCACTCTTTCCCAAGTCGAGACACATTCCATTATAAAAAAAAAAATAAAAAATATATATAACAAAAAGTTAGGAGTTCTCAGAAAGTTTCAAGCGCCTAGGAATTCTGCATACATAGAAAATTACAATTAAATTACAAAAAGTTACCCGGGTAGCCTGTCACACACATAAGGGTTCGAAATTTAAGGACAATTGAATAACTGAAATCCTTGACGGAAATCGATTAGAAGTTGTGAAATTTTGTAAACAATGGTACTATTGCTATTTAAACAATTTTGTTTAAACGCTGCAATAAATCAATTATCCGTCTAATAACATTAATTCGAATGAAAAACTGCATAGTTATACAGGTATTTAAAGAATTCATATTGTTCAGGTTACGAAGATTTTCGTCAATTTCGTAAAAAAAGCATAAAAATACAAATATTTCATTCAGGTACTTGATGTTATTGCGAATATTCAAATTGAATGTCTCTATTTGTCTACCAATGATTTAAAGTTACAAATAGCATTTACTGCTATATGTGTACTCATAGTATGTTTAAGCTGCATCATAAAAATGAGTTATGATTTTTATGATTGCTTTGGATCATAATTTAATTACCTCAGAAAATATTATGATCATGTATGACAATGACATTAAGACAATATTAGGCATTTTATGATACTAATAATGATCATGGCTTGGTAAATGATAATAACATCATTATTTTTCACTCGTCATTCATGTTTTACACCTTTTTAGAAATAAACTTTTCGCTAGAGAATAGAGTTATTTCAAATGTTAAATATATATTCAACAACAGTTTTTTGGAAATCAAAATAGTAGCATTTACAACTTTCAATCTATTTTTAACATGAAATAAGACCCCTCCAATGAAAATATACAGTCCAATTATAAATAAAAATTCCCGGGAGTTTTTTCCCTTTTCTTATTTTTAACATTGAATTTAAATAGGAAAAAACTCCCCCTGAATTCTTATTCATAATTGGGCTGATATCGTTTAAGGTCAGGTCTAATGTACATAGTTTGCACAAAGCTCTAACTTACACACGTGTACAATGAGTTGTTTGACTTCGAGTGTATGTTGTCATTTAGTGTGTGAGTTTGTAAGTTTAAGTGTGCACTTGTTATTTAACAATATGTTTATACGTTCCAAGTATGCATATTTGTATGCGTGTATGTAAAAGTTTACGCTTGCATACTCACACACACACACACACATAGTATGTGTGTAAAAGCATTAAACGATGACAAGAGCATGTTTTGTCCATTTCAAGTGTTTAAAAGTAAAGTGCTTTTGTTTCCGATTTGTTTTTGTTTGCTTACAAAACAATTTTTGATTTATGTATGTATTTTATGAACTCTTGTGTGTGCGTATAATTATTTTTTTCTATTTAACAAAAAAAAAAAAAAAAGGAAGTAACATATTAAATCGGCTTAAAACTTGAACAATAGACACTGTTAATAATGTATTTGAAATTATTCCATTATAAAATAAATTGTCGCATCTGAGGTTTATGCATGGGCTAACTAGAGATAAATTAAAATTGTATGAACATGTGTATGTGTATAAAACTATCTAAAAGTGTTTGAGCAAAATCGTATAATGTTCTGTCACCAGGGAGTCCTATAAACAATCTCAGGGGACAGCGTAGGTCTCAGGAAAGCATTAAACTTAAAAATTATTATAATTGATTTACCAACATTAATTTTCCAAAAAATATTAACTTTTTTTTTTCAACTATGATTTATAGTAAATTCTTTACATTAATATTTTGGCAGCTAAATAATTTACTTGGAAATCTTTTTATTGTGTGTTGTGGGCATTATATAGGACTCAAAAGTTTTAATACACCTTCATAACAATTTGAGCTTGGCTCAGACACTAAATACAAATTTTGCGCAAAGTTCACAGAAAATTTCATTATGAACCGAAATAAGTATTATAATTTGCAACACAATTCAAGAATTTCATTAAAACATAACAATTATATACTGCAGTCTTAACTGGCACATAATTTTCTACCTTATTGATTCAAATATTTTAAAAATGAATCTCTTTTAAGTAAGAACAACATAATAAACTGAATTTGTTTGGCACTTCTACAAGCTTTATTATTTATGAAACTTAATTTTAGCTTTTATTTTCCTATAATCGAGCATAAGTGAACTAAAGAAAAAATTGTCCATAATCCATTTTGTTTATTCTATTATCATTTTATGGAATAGTTGGGAAACCAAAAAAAAATGAAAAAATCCAGGTAACTTTATAAAATCTTTAACTATTTAGTTGACGTTTTGTAACTCTCTTTGGTACTCAAGTGAAAACCTGAAGTAATAATTTTATTATCCAGCTGTGTGCGGCAACGAAATTTTATTTGGCAAACTTTCCTAATGCAGAGTTGTAAAAGAGTTAGATTTTGTTTTTTATACCCTTCACCTTCCGTTTGTAATTTCCACAATATAATTTTCCGACCCTATAAAGTATATATATTCTGAATCCTTATAGATAGCGGAGTCGATTTAGACATGTCCGCCTGTCTGTCCGTCTGTCTCTCTGTCTGTTGAAATCAATTTTCTGAAGACCCCAGATATATTCTGGATCCAAATCTTCAATGATTCTGCCAGACATCAAATCAGCAAAATCTGTCCATAATTAACGGAGATATGAGCAAAAATCCGAGACAACCTCTATTTTTGCCCTATTTTTTTTTATCTATATCTCGATTACTAAGTCATAAATATAGACAATATAGATATCTAATGATAGATATTTCAAAGTCCATTGCAATGATCTATATAAGGCTTTACAAAGTTGGACCTACAATGGATCAAAATCGGGAAAAATATTTTTTAACCCGAATTTTTTTTTCACAAAAAACATTCTTTTGTCATAAATTTTTTTCACTAATAAATTAAATTAATTTTTTTTTTTTTTTAAATTGAAAAAAGCTTTTAAAAAACTATTTAAAAAAAAATTAAAATTTTTTTTTTTTTTTTTAATTTTGTTTTAAAGTTTAATTTGGTGAAGGGTATATAAGATTAGGCACAGCCGAATATAGATCTCTTACTTGTTTTTATTAAACAATACTAATTATGGTGTAAAAGGTACTTTAAACACTTTGATTTTTGCAACAAAATTATTACAATTTAAATTATTTATAGAATATCTTTATTGGTATTTAGAGGTAAAGATATTTACGATTATGGTATCATTAGATAACGGTAATCATAGTTATGTCGGTAAAGGTAGCTTAGTCGATTTTAGTTTAATTTTAATTATGACTTGCAATCCTCAGAAGAGTTCATTCCTTATGTAACTGACTTAAAACCACCTTGTAGAAATAGCGCAAAGTTTAGAAGTTTTCTTTATTTATTTTTATTTTTCTAACTCTAATACAACTTGGAATAGCAGCACCAGCAGTCGTTGTTTTTGTTATTATACATAGATTGTATATCATGTCGCCATCACTTAAACTACGACATACTTACAACTCTTCCTTCTCATTCTTATTTAAACATCAACCTTATTTTCCTATTACAAGCAAAATGTGGTATGAGATGTCGCTTTAACTGGCTCCTGCTGATGCTTCTGGCAGTGGCAGTGCCTCTGCTACATTTCTTGCCATTGATATTGCTGCATTATGGACTAGTTATATCCAAGATTAGTTTTGTTCTCACACCCTTACCATCTCTTTATTCAGGAATGTCTTTGTGTAACTAACTATGTGTTCGAGCACGAGTATGAATCTGATGGAGTATGAATGTTTGTATATTTATACTAAAAATCCTGCTGTTATTTTATGTCAGCATTAGTTACAACAATTTTACAAGTTTTTATTTGAAACTCACCTCATAGTTGTGGATTGTATAAAAAAAAAGGTTGTTTGAGGGCATTCAGCTACACACATAAAGAAAATAATAGCAGAGAATAAGGCAAGAAAGAGATGGCACGCAGTAGATTGTAGAAAATTGTTATAAAATTGGGTAATAAATAGTCTCAGGAACGTATTAAATGCAAAAGAAGTCTTAATGTTTCCTTTAAGGATTAAGCAAAGCTGCCAGCGAGTTTAAAATGAACTAACCAAAAATGGTGGTTGCTGTTTGAATATGTTGACCTATTTATATTTTTTACTTAAAGCAGCTTTACTTGAAATTGTATACATTTACTATCTAGAATATTTTAACTGAAACATTTAATTATCTTTCTTATTAAAAAAAATAAATAAACTTAAGAATAAATTAAGACTATTTAGGGCGCACTGTGGTTCTAATCTAAAATTTAGCTAGACAAAATTATAAAAATCTGTGTCTTCAGAATAAAGCACAATATACTTTATATGTAAAATAGATTTGGATTCCATGAGACAACTGCGAGAACTTGAACAAATGTTCGCTCACATTTTTGTTAAAACATTTCTAACAAATGTTTGCCTACATAAATAACTTAAAGTTGATTTGTTTTAGCACTTAGAAGCCCAATTTTTCAAATCTTATATAGACATTGAAATTAGCTGTTATTAAATGTGTAATTTACTTTATTGATCCTAACCTTCGTTGTGTTTTATTTTGTTCTTTAAAGTTGAGTTTTAATTGAAAAGCTTTTAATATTTTATAGCTTGTCAAAAACAAAGACCGCCGAAGCCCGTCTAATAACTGGGTAAATATCTTTAGACAACTTATGGGGATTGTGTCTCAAGAAAATGGTCAGACCATTTTAAAACACACAAGTAAGACAGTTATATTCGGCTGTGCCGAATCTTATATACCCTTTAAAATACAAAATTTTAATATTTTTAGATACACAAAATTATAATTTTTTTTTTTCAAAATTGTTTTCCAAATTCAAATAAAATAAAAAAAAAATTTTCAAAATTTAAAAAAAAATATTTTTTTTCGAAATTGTTTTTTTTAATTTTTTTCCAAATTTTTTTTTTAATTTTAGTAAATTTTTTATTTTTAAATTTATTTGTGAAAAAAAAACTATGAAAAAAATTTTTTGGTAAAAAAAATTTGGGTTAAAAAATATTTTTCCCGGTACTGACCCATTGTAGGACCAAATTTCTATAGCCTTATATAAATCGTTGCAATGGGCTTTGAAATATCTATCATTAGATATTCATATTGTCTATATTCATGACTTAGTAATCCAGATATATATCAAAAGTAGGCCAAAAATCGAGGTTGTCCCGGTTTTTTCCTTATATCTCAACCATTTGTGGAGTGATTTTCAAGATTTTAAATAGCGATCAAGCTGGAAGAATTGTCGATATATTGATGTAATTGTAATAATGTTTGTAAGTTATTTGGGGGCTAGGGAAAGTTGTTTTCAATATACAGACGGACATGGCTATATCCACTTCGCTATCTATAACGATCCAGAATATATTTACTTTGTGGGGTCGCAAATGAAAAATGTAAAAATTACAAAGGGAATGACAACCTTGTCACTCATGGCGAAGGGTATAAAAAACAATTTCGTATTATTAATATTTAAAACAAAAGTGAAACAAAATTGGAAAACAAATGAAATAAAAAATGGATAGCAAAATTTTAGTTAATAAAACCTGCGCCATAAATTGCATCTATGAGAAATTTGACTTGACTTTTCTTATCAAGGCTAAACAAAAATGGAATCGTGTGGTGTCACGAAAGTATTATTGGATGCTGGTTGTGCTGAGTATAAACTTTCCAAAGATATTTTACGGCAAGTGGTCGCAGATGCCATCCAGGTAAGTTTGAATGAATACAAAGGAAAATGGACAAATTTTCGCGCCTCTTTTAATTACAATTTTAAAAACTTCAGAATAAAAAAAACAGACCAATGTACCGATGAACAAATTCAAATTGTCTGTTTCAACTGATTTGACAGTTCTAGCAACATCTAACAACGGATATGGTAGTTTTTGCAATACAACAATCTGACAACTCTGTAAACTGACAATTTTTGTTGGTAGATAAATTAATTGTCTGACAATTGTCTGGCAATGAAATTGTAAAGTTTTCTTACAATCGTGTGAACTGATAATTTTGCTTTTGCTAAGGTAACATTGGCAAAATTGTAAGATCAGACAACAGTCTGAATGAATGATACATCAATAAATTGGAAATACTTCTGTGAATTTTGCAATTGCAAATCGGTTAAATCGATTTATAAATAACCAGAATATAGGAAGGGAAACTCGAAAAAATACGTTTCACCTCAATTGTGTTGTTTATTGGTTTATTTCTCCGTTTAATTTTAAATTATTGTATTAACATTTCTCGATTATTAGAATGAATATAATTTATGAATATATATTCCTAAGCAGCACCAAATTTAACAAAATTTTAAATAATGTTGTACAAGTGTGTAAATATAATGATGTGTGTATGTTATGTGCTCTATTTATAACCATTTATTAAGTTTATATATTGTATTTTTTTATTATTATTTTTGCAACTATAATTTAGCTAAAATTAGGCAATTTGATAACACACATTTGCTACTAATTTAATTTTATTTTATGTTTATATTTATATTTATTTGTATGCATGTATACATTACACATACATATGTCTAAACACACATACTCACATGCATGTATATTATATATATGTATGTATGTTTATATTAAATATAATATTTATGGCTATATGTATACATACATATATATGTACATAGTAAATATGTATGTGGTTGTCTAGGTTATTACAGTCATGGCCTTCATTTTTATTAAGAAACCAGCAACAACAGCAATGTGGACTAAAACCACACAATGAAGTACAACAACTACCGAGTCCTTGGGCTTAATAGACCCATAAAACGCGTCTTTTATGTCTCCTCAGTAGACTGGAAACAATTCAGCTCTTGGTTCTCTTTTTTGCTGTAGTTTTTTTGTTAACTTTTGGCGTGTAAACAAAAACGCTTTTGTTAAAAATGTTTGTTTGTAGACTATAAAATAAAAATTTCGCTCAAAAATTTATAGGGTTAGTGGCAATGAAATTGTAATAAAATTATTATTATTTTTTAGAACAACATATTTACAAGTATAATGTTGTATGGTAAATATTTATTATAATTTTCAGAACCAGTTGGAATAATTTATAATCCCTTAAAGGCACGCAATAAAAACTATCAAAGTCTTTGTATAATATTTTAAGTATTAGCAAATATACATGTTCTAACATAAGGTTAGGTTATGAAGGCAGCCAGTATTAACCAGCTCACTTGGGTCCAGGAATTGGTCCCTTTGTGATACCCTAAGGTTCATGCTCAGGTCCTCAAGAGGTCCTTCACACGTCGGAAAGGGGTTTAGTGCTGAACCAACCTGTAGCATGAATGAACGAATCCATTATCATGACATCCACAGTAAATATTTCCGCTAGGCCGTGCAAAAAATGACTACCTATTGTCGAAGTCCGAGCCCTCGATAGAGCAGGACAAATACAGAGGAAATGTTCAACCATTTCCTCATCGTCTTCATCATGGCAACTTCTACAGAAGTCATTGTATTGAGTGTTCAGTCTCCTATCATGGGCACCAGCCAAGCAGCGTCCAGTAAACACGGATATCAAAACTCGCAGCCTAGGGACGAGGGACATTGACTTATGATGGTCAAAAATGGGCCATGTGAGCCTTGATATCGAGCAATTTGTCAGACTAGACCATCTGAGCTGAGCAGACTCAAACAATTTACGCTGTATGAGTGATTTACAGCATGATAGCGGTAAACCGACCATCCGCTTGCAGGCGTGAGCCTTTTTTCGCCAGTTCATCCGCAATAGCATTGCCATATACACCAGAGTGACCCGGCACCCAGAATAGCTCCAGGTTAGAATGTATCGCCATCTCGATAAGAGATACCCTGCATTCATGCACCAATCTGGATGTCGAGTAGACACCAGAAAGGGATTTGATAGCAGGCTAACAGTCAGTACAGATTCGGATATTCACACCAAATAACCTAAAGTACTCAATCGTGTGTACCGTCCATTTGATTGCTGAAATCTCAGCTTGAATTACACTACAGTGATCCTGTAACCTGAAACACACCTCCACTGAAATCGCAGACTTGGAGCCATATGTGTAGATGTCAAACGTGTCCCTAGAAGAAGGTAACTCGCCCGCCATCGATACAGAGAAGCGTCTGTCAATAAAGGGTAAGGGAGTGCAGTAGTCAATGTCCACAGGAAGATAAGATATACATCCCAAAATAGACGCATGGCCGGTAAAACCAGACCTCCATGCTCCTACTGTGCTTAGCCTAACCCCCGAACTTATGGCCAATTGTTTGGCCATGCCAGTGCAGCATAACGAATAAAGCATGAGTCGGAGTGCTGCGCTGCGCACCCGTAATCATAAGTCCAGAGATTCGCAGGATTCTCTCAATCATCCCGCAATTTGTGGATTTACTTAGAGCCTTCCACCAGTGCTCCAAACTACTACACCGAGCCAAAAAATAAATACCTCCGTGTTGTCGATTTCGACACCTGTAATAACTTCCCATGGTGTCATTTGGTCGATTATGCAACGTCGTTTTCTCTCAGTCTAGGAATATAAAACGTAGGTGGTTCTTACAATTCCTGAGTTCTGGAATCCCGAAAAAATCCTGCAATCCAGAGATCCTTTCCAAATTTTACAGCATTATCGTAATAATATAAAAAACCAAACGAAATAATTGCAACGTATTATTGATATATAAGGAATCAATATAATTTACATTGATTTAGGAATATTTGTCGTTCCAATTTTTGCTACCAAAAAGACGCTTAAATCCTAGATATTTATGGAGGCAAGCGATGATTTTGAATATAAAAAATTTTTCAGCCTTTTGCACTTAATTTACTATTGGTATATTTTTGAACTTAATAAACTTTTATATATCTATTTTAATCAATTTATTCCGTTTTTTTATGAAATGACTAAGAATCCTTTTAAACACCGTTTAAGTAGTTTTGTTTTCGTCAAACTTCACAATATAAATTGTGTGAGTCGTTACATGCAACTAGTTTTACTGTAATATGCAAATGTGCATTTTTTTGTTGAAATTTCACAGTCAAATGGATAAAATATAAAATTACGCAATTTTTTTTTTAATAGCTATTAATTCAATTTTAACCAAAAAACCTAAATAATAAATTTTGCAAGGAAATATTTGATAATTTTTAAATTTATTTTCATCTCGACTACAGATATCAAAAACGTTGCTTCATTGCCATATGAAAGCAATTTCAAAGACAATCGAGACTTTAAATTAAATAAAAAATTTATAAGAAAATGAGCTAAGTCCACTAAAAAATAAAAAAAAAATTAATAGAAAAGGTCCACAAAAAGGATGTACTTTTTCAGTTTTTGTGATTATTTATTATTATAAATCAAACAAAATATTTAAATATTTAAAACGAATTATTTAAAAATGTTTTTCTTTCTCCTGTAAAATTAGTCAAGAACGATTTATCATATAAAATGTTGAAATTGGTCTTTGATTAATAGACTTAATGATTAATACTTAAAATTATGCGACTTACCTTCTAAAGACCCCGTATATATTCTAGTAATATCATAATCCATGGGACCATCATTCGTTTCTATTTGTACATCACTGGTGAATACTGACAAGGGATCCTGACGCAGCACCAAACGAAATTCCCTAGAAATGTATTAAAAAACAAAGAACAAACAACGTCATAAGACAAATATGCCAGAATAATAAAGTAATATGAGTACGACAATTTAACAACAAAATATAACTTTTTAATAGTTAAGAAACAATAATAAAAACAATATTGATAAAGTCAATATGAACAAATAAGAAAGGAGCGAGTGCACAACAGCTAAAAAGTTTAAAAAACAAACAAAAAAAGTGAAAATGTTGAAGAAGAAGAATAGAGACAGGGGACACTCATACACATAGAATTACAAATAACTAGGAGTGTATTAGTATAATAAATACATACTCATATACATACTTATGTACAGATAAGTGTATGTACATTAGGATGGTCGCAAAAACTAAATTATGTTCCCAGCTAAAATAAAAGCTTAATTCATTCTAAGATACTGTTTCTCAAAATGCTTGTTCTGGCGTTAATATTTAGCGAGCTGGATCCAAGGATAAAATTGAAATTTTTTAAGGTTGTTTTTTTTTGTAATATTTTGCAAAAATTTTAAGTTGTTTAAATTTTTACATAAATTGCACAGTGCAACGCATAATTCGTGTGGAATTTCTCGAAGTACAGGATGTCCGCCGCGAAGGTATACTACTTTGTTTTGTTGTCATTTTGGTGAACATTCGTCTTGACCGTTCATATTTGGCAGTCGTGAAGTAGACACTTGGCAAATTTATTATGGAAAAATATTCGATAAACCAACGTGTTTTAATCAAAAAACGCACTATTTATCGTTTAGTGAATGATTTCGAAGAATGCGGGTCTGTAGGTGATAGGCCCAAAAATGGACCACAACGTACTGGAAGATCGGCTGAAAACATTACTGCTGCTCAAGAAAGTGTTTAAATCAATCCATCAACCTCAATTCGACGCCGTGCACAGGATCTTGGTATTCAAAGAACAACTTTGGCCACAATTTTGCACAAGGATTTGCATTTGTTTCCATTTAAGATTCAGTTGACACAAGAGTTGACAGAAACGCTTGAGCAACTCAAACAAAATATTCGTGATGAAGTTAATGAAATACCGCATGAAATGTGTGAGAATGTAATGAAAAATGTGCTCAAAAGGGCTCGCATTTGTGAGACTAACAGAGGGGAACATTTATCTGATATTGTATTCCATACATAATTGCCGACATTAAATTAAACATTTATCAATATAAGATCCATTCTCTTTCATTTAATCAAAAATTATAAACAAACAAAGTACCTTCCCGGTGGACACCCTGTACTTATCGAAACGAAGAAAACCCCATTTGGGGTTTTCAAAACTGTTGCACTGTGTTATTTAAAATAATTACAATAGTTCAAATTAATACTGTTACGTTTTTACCTTTTAAAAACGGGGATTATTTCCTTTAAATAAACCGGATACTTTTTATTGCAAATAAAGTAGTAGTTTAAATATTGTAACAACTCTTTATTTATTTAGAATGTACAACAACAACAGAATTAAATAGTCACTCAGTGTTTTTATACACGTATATCAATTCGCAGAAACACACACACTTTGTAACGTACACGTGCAAGACAGTTGATGTTAACTCTAACACCGCCAATGATCAACTCAACTCACGACTGCCAGCTCTGCCACTATTTATAAACGCGCCATCTATCGGGAATCTTCTACAATGCTCTTAACGGACAAACTAGTACATTCGAATTCCAGAGCCTTCGATGTCATTGCCAGCAGCCCAAACAAATAACTGCATGCTACTGATGGACGTGCCTTCAAACATGATGAATGCTGCAGGCAGTCGTTACAGACCTTTAAATTCAAATCGTCATTGCACATTCGTAACAATACGTTCATTTGTGAGAATTATGAAACAAATCATACCTAGGACAAACATTTTGAGAAATGATCTCATCAAACTAAATAAAAATTTAATTTTTGTTGAGAACATAAACTCCTTATTTTCTATCCATACAAACGGTGTCCCCTAATGTATATACTATACATAAGTATACAACTAAAAGCCAACAGTGAAGGAATATACAAACAAAAAAATACTTTTCGAATACGAGTAACTGAATTTGTATGTGTGTTTGTGTTTGTGTATAAAAGTCGTAACTGATGACAGCACAAGTGTTGACAATCTTAAATGTCAGCAATAATTGTGTCAGCATAAAAGCACACACACACACACACATAAGTTAGAATCTGTATGAATAACACCAACAACAATTGAAAACTGAAACGCATTTCAATCTACTGTTTGCATAGAAAAATAAATACTCGGGGGACATTTTCTGTATTTATTGTGCAGCAGTGAAATGAAGCTACTCCCATGTAAGTCTTTCAATTTTCAAATGCCAAAAAATCAATAAAATGAAAAAATAAAATTAATTTTTTTTGCATTTACCACTCGTTTTATTTGAAAATTGTCATATGTGTTATATTGTTTTCCAAGACATTACAATTTCAGTTGTATGACACTTATGAAATTATTGAACAAAGTAGTACAATTTGATATTGAATTATTTTTTTACATTTGCCTGTAACTAAAATAATTTACACCTTATATTTCACAAGATTTTTTGTTTGCATTTCTGTTATATTGTATATCTTAGATTCCAGCATGAGCAAATGTTTTATACCATTGACTCCATAGCAATCGCCCTCTAACATTTTAGGTCATTTAATATATATATTTTTTTTGTTTTAATTTTAACACCTTTTTTCCCATAAAATCTTTTAGTACCATAAAGTCATTCTATTCAATATTTGTTGCTGGCTTTTCTCATTTTATAGTCCACATTCACTTGCTCTTTCTGACTTTAATCTATTTTTTATGGACAACAAGATATAAATGTTTATTTTTAACTTTTTTTCTTTTGAGCTTTCAATGCATGAACCAGATGTAACCCAAACCCTAAAAAAACAGCACACTCTGGCACTGAGATACTTAATTGTCAAAATGTCATTTTTGTATGTCAGATGGCTAATGATGGTTGTAAACATGAGAATAAAAGCAACAGAAAACAAAACAAGAAAATACATAAAGGACACCAACATTGTTGCTATTTTAGGATTTTGAAGTACTAAGTGTTATCGATTTTTTTATTGTTGATTTTTATAACTTATTGGATCATCAAATTTCTACAACTCATAAATCAAACACATTCTAATGCAGTCAGCACCATGGAAAGTGCAAATACATACAGATGTACTTATATAAATTGATGTATTTAGAAATGTATGTTTTGTAGAGAAATTTTAGAATTTTTGAGTGTGAGCTTACACATTTTTTAAACTTAAGATTTAGAGAGTAAGATTTATGTCAGATATTTTTTAAACTCAAACAGTTTTCATTATAGTTGAGAAAATAAGGAGAACATTAGGGGGATTTTAATGAATATCAAATATCCTCCATCCATACTTAGAAGTGAGCAAATTTTACTCGTCTCATCATTGATGCACATATGCACACACACTCTGTTTAAACAGTCCTTTGCAATAAGTTATGCATTGACCAATAAAGACACCCTCCAGCATATATTTAAGGCGAATTTAACACGTACATGTCATTGCCAATTGATATAATCTGCATAACCATCATTCACTAATAAAATTACTAGTGAATGGTGATCACTTGGTAAATCTACAAAAGAGACAGCGTTTGACGAATTGCAGTGACCGGCAAGATCTCTCTCTATTGATCGATTTAAACCTCTTTCTTTAAAGGTTTTGCAGTCAGTTTTTCATATCTGGAAAATTGCAAAGATAATATCTGATAAGTATGACAAACTTAATCGTTCGACATTCACGCCAGAATAATTGTAAATGCGACAAAAAAGAGTTAACATTATCATCAACAATAGCCCACTTGAGCGATACTGATTTCAAGAAGTTATAGAAAAATCTTATAATGAATGTAAGATGGGCATAGTTAAGTCGACTAGATGTTACACACAACTTACAACTAACTTATAAGGTGTCCGTAAAAAGTATATGGTGACATACTTTTCGCTCTACAATACAAATAGTATTATATACATATACTAGCTCTCTATACTATGCAATAAGGACTGAGATTGTAAAATTCTTAACACACGTTTTTCACTAAAACTTTTAACCCAAGTATTATTTGATTTTTGTTTTTTTTTTTTTTTGATTTTAATGTCAATTATGTTCATTTGTTGTTAATCTGATTAAAATGATTGACCAGAAAAAAGTGCGTACTAAAATTATTAAATATTATCAACAAAACCCAACTTGGTCCTACAAAAAATTTGCCAAGCATTCAAAGGTCTGCTATCAAACTGTTTCCAATGTTGTAACTGTCTCCAATGTTATTAAACAGTACCGGGAGAACTAGTCCGTTGATATAAAACCTGGTTTAGGTAGAAGGAATTGTCCACATGATGTTTCTAAAGCCAAAAAATAGAAAGCATTTTCAAAAGAGCTCCCAACACCTCCGGTATGAAAGCTGCCCGTTTAGGTCAGTACTCGGACTATTTGGTACGAAAAGTTAAAGCCAATGCAGGTTTAAAAGCCTACAAGGCTAAAAAAGTTCCTGAAAGGAACTGTGCTAAAAATTTAGAGGCCAAAGACAGAGCTCGGAAATTGAAGTCAAATTTTATACAAAAAATATACCTGCTGCATAATGGATGACGAAATGTACGTATGGAAAATTTTTCGCAGCTTCTGGGTAAATTTTTGTATGTTGCAGATGCTCGACGGAAAGTTGAAGAAAAGTTTAGGACCCAAAAGCAGACAAAATTTCCCAAAAAGTTCTTGGTATGGCAAGCAATATGCAGTTGCGGCAAAAAAGCCAAACATTTGTTACAAAGGGCTCCATAAATACCGAAATTTACATCAAGGAATGTTTACAAAAAATAATGTTTCCATTCATAAGACTTCTTAATGTGTCCACTTATTTTTGGCCTGATTTGGCATCTGTCACTATAGTAAGAAAGGTATTGAGTGGTACAAGAACAATAATGTGGTATTTGTACCAAGGGAGGCAATTTCTCCAAACTGCCTGGAGCTGAGTCCAGTGGAGAGATATTGGGCTCTTGTTAAAAGAGAATTGAAGAGCACAAAAAAGGTGTCTAAAAGTGTGGTAGATTTTAAACGGGGATGGATAACCTGTTCGAACAAAGTGACAGAAATCACTATAAAAACCATAATGGAAGGGTTTTCGAAAAAGGTTCAAAATTTCATCATTAGTGATTAGAACTATAAAAATATTTTTTTTTGTAAATTGTAACAATAATTTCAATCAAATAAAAAAAGATTCAAAACTGTATGTTTAGTGGTTTCATTTTTATTATAGGTATGTTACAAATTTTTCAATCTCAGTCCTTAATACATTTTTACTTCGTATGGGAGGTGCCACGCCTATTATATCTATAAAGGTCAATTGTGAATCTAACCCATCCAGGGACACACAACAAATTTCATCGAAATCGGCCCAGCCTTTAAGGAGGACTTCAATTACTAACACACGTACATAAGAATTATATATATAAAGATTATTTAAATACCACAACGTATCTTGATTTTTTTTTTTTCGATTGATTCATTGAGTATTTATATTTATTGTTTCAGAATTTCCCTCTTACCATTTTAAAATATCTTCAAGTTTTTTAACAATACTATAGTCACAGTGATTATTTATATGTTTGTGGTAACCAAAAAATGGTAAAGTTAAGGTTCACATGATTGTCGCAATCATATTTATAATTGCAATAAATAAATATATGTTTATGACATGCATCATTGTGATATATTAGGACATTATGACAATATGACTGAAAATATTTTAATTTTTACACATTCAAAGCCAATTCCATCCATTCCATATTTTAGTCAATAATATCAATCACTACTATGTATTCCTGTTTTTTTGGATAAACATAACGAAAAGCGTGTGACCTTATAATTTTGAGGGACAACTTATAAACAATAATCTATAAAACCCACTCTGTGCGTCATCTGGATTCTAAAAAAATGTGGCACACTCACTGCCACTTAAGTATCACCACACAAATATATACACACCAAACCAGGGTTTTCTTCTTCAGAAACATTTTTATGATCTTTAATGAATGTTGTTTGAATAGAAAACATTTCTTTAGCTTCTCGTTATCTTTTACAAAGAAATCTTACTTTCTTTTTGATTTTATTTTTCATACTTGAAGTTTAAAAAGGTAGAAATATTTTTCATTCGTTTTCTTTGCTGTTTTGTAAGATGTACATAGTTTTATTATTTCCATTTACTTTTGTTGCCGTTCTTTTGCACAAAATATATATATATAAGAAAAAGAAAAAATACATTTTATAACTTCCATTTACCTAATGACACAATTTTTTTAAACACCTTATGTTGTTGCTATTGCTGTAGTTGATGTTGTTGTTGATGTGTTGTTTTATGTTTTTGTTTTACAAATCTAGTCTTTCTCATATAAAAATCTTGACAAATCCTATAATATTATCGATGATAAGATCTGCACCCTTTAAGAGCTGTTTTTTTTTTCTTTTTTTTATGTCTTCTCTACTGCCTGGCTTCTTTCTAGTGAGATGATGATGGCTCTGTGCCTGATTTTATTTTTATGCAATTTTCTTTAGTATTTTGTTTTTTTGCACATCTTGGTTTTTAATATTTATTAAGATGTTTTTGTTGTTAGTCGTTTTACCCACCTCCTGGCCCGCTTTCACTATTTATCCACTGGCTGTTTTTAATGTTTCTTTTTTTATGAAAACTTAAAATTAATGTGTTGTTGTTTTTATTGTTTCTGTTTCTGTTGATGATGTTGTTGTTTGTTTATATACATATATTTTTTATTTTATTTATTTTTTCTGTATAAAATATTTCGTAGTTTAAGTGTCACCACGCCTTAAGCTCAAAAATACGACAGAAAAAAAGCTGTGCTATTTTTTTTGATGTAAAGTCATTTTCATTTACTTTGTTTTGTTGTTGATGGTGTTGTTGATGTTTTTGTAGTTGTTATTTTTCTACTACTAAAACATGCTTCACATTTTGATAGATGAATAGATGGATGAGTGAAATTGCTGCTGTTGTGTTCTTGGATAGTTAAATAAATGAAGGGATACAAACAAACAAACATATAACTTGTATACAAACACAAATATATTTTCTAGTAATAGAGCAATACAAGTATGTATTTTCAAGAAGTTTTACACTCTAAGAAATTTTTAAAAAATTTAATTTTTTCATTAGATAGGTACCAGAGATGTGCATGAATCCATTCAAATGAAATATTTGTTATTTCACTATACATAAACTAAACGAAAATTGTCATTGCATGACTCACCACAGCAAGAGTTTTGTTAAAAAATGCATGTCATTGCTTGCAAATTCTGTAAACTCTTACCATTCACAAAAGCAGTGAATCAATATGAGTGTTATGAATATAAGAAGAGACTTTTGAGTATATATACACTTTCATATATGAGAATGTTTGAACTAATTTAAGATTGTATTTAGAAGGATTTTTCTTGTATATTTCTTTCATTATATTATGGAAAACACTATTTTAAACAATTTTTATTATTTCGGAGTTCATTGTATCAAAATAAGACGAAAATTAGATTTACTTAAAGCAAATTAATGCACTAATTTTGTACTATGCATTCAACTTTTCATCGAGCATTTGTGAATCATTCGAATACTTTTGCATACAAATCAAAACACAGTAATTTTTGAGTTGTTATCGCTAACGGCATTTAAAAAATTATTAAGAAGAATGCAAGCACTGCACGCAATACAATTAACACAATAAATGCAGTGATAACATGCTGATAGGTACCCATCAAATGGTATGAAAAATGGTATATTTTCAAAATATTACTCATACCACTCGTTGCACACTTAATGCCTTAGTATGGTCTTTGTTGTAGCACCCCCAGAAACATGGAATCGATTCTGATAGAAGAGTTTGAAATATTGTAGAAAACACATGTCTTTATATTATATTATTTAAAAGTCTTCGATTTTACTATAATTACAAAAACAATCATTATTTAAGTAGACTACGGGTAGTAAGGATTTTGGTTTGATTTTTTTTTTTTTTTTTTTTTTTGATCAAGTTACCTTTGTAAAACATGTCAGTTATTATGTTTAATGTCAATTATATTCATTTGTTGTTAATCTGATTAAAATGAGTGACCAGAAAAAAGTGCGTATTAAAATTATTAAATATTTTCAACAAAACCCAACTTGGTCCTACAAAAAGTTGGCCAAGCATTCAAAGGTTTGCCGTCAAACTGTTTCCAATGTTATTAAACAGTACCGGGAGAACTTGTCCGTTGATAGAAAACCTGGTTCAGGTAGAAGGAATGGTCTACATGATGTCTCTAAAGCCAAAAAAATAGAATATGGTAGGAAAGTTAAAGCTAATGCAGGTTTAAAAACATACAAGACTCAAAAAGTTCTTGACAGGAACGCTGCTAAAAATTTAGAGGCCAAAAACAGAGCACGGAAATTTAACTCAAGTTTTATAAAAAAAATTCTTGCTGCATAATGGATGACGAAACATATGTATGTTCTGGCAGATTTATAAATTTTATGTTGCTGATTCTCGAGGGCATGTTGAAGAAAAGTTTAGGACCCAAAAGCAAACAAAATTTCCCAAAAAGTTCTTGGTATTGCAAGCAATATGCAGTTGCGGCAAAAGAAGCCAATCATTTGTTACAACGGGCTCTATAAATACCGAAATTTACATCAAGGAATGCTTACAAAAAAGGCTGCTTCCATTCATAAGACTTCTTAATATGTCCACTTATTTTTGGCCTGACTTGGCATCCTGTCACTATGGTAAACAAGCCCTTGAGTGGAACAAGAACAATAATGTGGTATTTTTACCAAGAGAGGCAAATCCTTCCAACTGCCCGGAGCTAAGGCCAGTGGAGCGATATTGGGCTCTTGTTAAAAGAGAATTGAAGAGTATAAAAAAGGTGTCCAAAAGTGTGGTAGATTTTAAACGGAGATGGACTGCCTGTTCGAACAAAGTGACAGAAAAAGGTTCTAAATTTCATCAATAGTGATTAGAACTATAAAAATATTTTTTTTTTTTTTTTTGTAAATTGTAATAATAATTTCAATCAAATAAAAAAAAAATAAAACAGTAATTTTAGTGGTTTCGTTTTTATTAACATATATGTATGTTAAGTTTTTTTCGTTCTCACTCCTTATGAGTAATATTTTCATAAATATGTTTAAAAAATTTTCGGAATTCTTAATCGGTAAATAGTCGAACAAACAAGCGATTACAGAAGTAGAGAAGTTAAAACAAACATTTATAAAAGTCGGCTGTTTACTATAAAATCCTAGATGCTTTTCTTAAGCATTTTCGAAAATACAACAACAATAGAAGAAGAAGATAGAAGTTTCAACTGTTGATTAGCCACTCTATAGTTGCATTCGAAACTAAACCAAACGGATTTATTAAAATTAATTAAAAATATTAACAAATTTGTGTAAAATTCATCGGCGTAGATCTTTTTTCATATCACAGGCCTGCGCTTAGAACAGCGAACTAAGCATCCATAACAATGTTGGAACTAGTTCTCTGAAAAAATCTTACTTTTACGATGTCTTCTGTCATTTTGGTTTATAACTTTTTTTATACTAAGCCGACTAATACTTTCTGTTTTTTTTTTTTTTTTTTTTTCAAAACTGAGCGACATAGCTAAATAAGATCACAGTTTTATAAGGTCTAAGATAAACTCACTACTTTTGTCAAAAATATAATGAACTTTAATGCTAGTAATTGTTAAAATTTAATTTCGAAAGATTTTTTAAAAAAAATTGTACTGAATTTCTTGAAAACATTTTAACAAAATCATAAAATTTTGCAAACTTTTACTGTTCGCTGCTTTATGTTTTTATTGCTTAGAAAAGTAATAAATTTCTTTGAGTGTAAAAAATATAACAGTAGCAGCAATAGCACGAGTACTCTTAGTATGCCTTAAAGTTGCATGTCAATAGATTATGTGCATGTAAGTGTGTCTGTGTGAGAGTATTTTACTTTAAATGTTGACATAATTTTAAGCATAAAAATGTGTTAATGACACAACAGCAGTAAAAACAACAAAAATAATAAATAAATATATAAATAAATCTAACTCAATCTTAAAATAATGCTGTTGAATTGCACTTAAAAACAACCAAGTAAATAGAAAACATCAACATTCTTAATATCCTGTACAAAAAAATATAATATTCTTATCACTTCCTAGAAAGCTAAACGAAAGAAACAAATACACAAATAACTAAATGAAAAACTAAAGATCTGCAATACAACTAAATTTAAAGTTTTCCATTTTTGTTTCTCTCATTCCCAGCTTTATTTAAACAAATGCTGTAGTAGCCTAATAAAACAGTAAAAGAGTACAAAAAAGAACAACTAAAACAAACACATACACACACAAACACTCAAACACAGAGAGATCTAATGGTAAGGAGAACAACAACTTTAACATTCCTGCATCATGTTTTACACAATTTGGAAAACAATTTCTTGGTACAAACATAAACAAGTAATGCAGATGTTTGAAGTAGATTCATACACATACAGTCATGCATGCATGAGCAACAACAACAACAATAACAAGCATAACATCAAAAACGGTACAAGCATTTAACATATTTTTCATAGAAACATATAAACGTACATATCGTTAGATTAGTGTGCAAACGTGCTAAGTCCACTTTTTATGAAAATTGAGATATTAATATACATATAACGGTAGAACAAATAAAATACACTATTTGCTTAAATTACGTTTTTTCTCGTTGTTATTCTGTGTTATGCAAAAGTCCATATTGTGGTACGCAAATGTGCTAAGTCCATTCTTTTTGTCAAAATTGCAAAATTATTATCTCAGTCAAATGGAATTTAGTATAACAACATTACTAAATATATACGTACTTAGTAGCGCCAAACTTGTTTTAATTATTAGTTTATATACAGAATTTTAACCAAAAATCATAAAATTTATAAGGAAATACTGGATATTTCTGAAATTTACTATGATATCATATGTATGATGTACTGATATCAAAAACGTTGTTCCATTGTCTTTTGATACCAGCTTTAAATCAAATAACAGAGTTTAAACGATAAAAATAAAAACACATTTTATTAAAAATTGTGCTAAGTCCACTAAAAGAATAAACAACTAATAGAAAATGAGCCAAGTCCCAAACAGGTTCTTATAAGTCACCAACGCACTTTTACTAAACTGCGATTATTTATCATTATAAATCATACCAAAAATATTAATAAAACTGCATTGACAGATTTCAAAAATATTTAAAACAACGAATTTTAAAACTTTTTTTTTGTGTATTCTGTAAGATTTTTAAAGAAATGGACTTAGCACATTTGCAGTTAACGATATGCTTGTGTATTTGTGTTTAATATGTTAAATATATATAAACAAATACATATGTACATAAAATATACAAGGATATAAACATGAAGAGAAGGACACATTAAAAACAATACAACATGACTCACACGTTAAACTGAAAATAACTCTAAAACATGCATACACACATAAACAAATTATGTTGGCAACCGTTACCGCTAGTTACCGTTATCACTAAAATACCTATTAGATCGGCTACCGCTAACCCTAGTGCTATTATTATTATTATTCTTTAAATGAATAAAATCATCTGAAATTACTAAAATTTTTATATTCTAAAAGATATTGATTTAAAATTAAATCTTCAATTTTTTGTAAATTTTGTTAAAAATTTTCTTCTGAACATCATAAACATTATCGCTAAAATAAAGTTAATCAAATAAAAGTATTAAAATACCATTAGCTAAATAAGCCAAAATACCAAAAATATTGCAAAATACCGTTAACGTTACCTTATAACTACATATTTCGAATCCTTTGTCGACCTCACACACAAGTCATACAACATTTATTGAATTTACATATGGGGCATTTCACGTCAAGTGAACCAACTTTTGAAATCGATGTCTTCCGATCGGGATGAAATTTGCACCAATGTTAGTACTATTGGATAGTAATTCGGACACAATTTTTCAACAAGATCGGTCAAGAACTCTCTGAGTTGTAGGAGGTCAAAATTTGACATTTTGGCCAAACAGGTGTTTTTTCTTATCCATATAACTTATTACCTATTGTTCTTAGCAAAATGTGTCCCAAATAGTTTAGATAGCTATTTATGCAATCTTTGGAAAAAAAAAATTAAAAAAATTAAATAAAATATTTTTGACTTTTTTTTTAAAAAATCAAAAACATTTTTGACTTTTTTTTCAAAATGGGCCCTTTTTATTTTTTTTTTTTTATTTTTTTTAAGAAAGCTTAGGTCTTTTCCTAAGCGACCTATATGGTCGCTTAGTGGGATGCGAGTGGGATATCTATCAAAAAAAATATTTTGTAACTCAAGATATGAAATTTTTTGACTTTTTTTGCAAAATCAAAAACTTTGTTGACTTTTTTTAAAAAAATGGACCCATTTTTTAATTTTTTTTTTTTTTTGCTCAGAAGAAAGCTTATGTGTTTTTCTTTAACACCTTTTTTGTCGCTTAGTGGGATGCGAGTTGGATATTTATCAAAAAAATGTTTTGTAACTCAAGACATAAAATTTTTTACTTTTTTTTTTTGCAAAATCAAAAACTTTTTTGACTTTTTTTCCAAAATGGACCCTTTTTTATTTCTTTATTTTTTTCTCAAAAGAAAGCTTAGGTCTTTTCCTTTAAAACCTTTATGGTCGCTTAGTGGGATGCGAGTGGGATAACTATAAAAATAAATGTTTTGTAACTCAAGACAAAGGTTTTTAAATTGATTTTTTTCATATTTTCATATTTCAAACCTTAAAAAAAACCACTACAACTGACCGATAATAGCCACTGGAGGGGTGCAATGTGAGGCCGACCGCTATTAATTTTCCGCCCCCAAAATTTGTCTGAGTTTTGCATCTTGCGGCTTTTTTATTCAATCCTATAGGTAGTTTTCAGCGCAATAATTTATATTCGTGAGCGATTTTTGGAAGTGGACCTTATATGGGAGCTATGTCAAATTATGGACCGATCATCATGAAATTAGGTGGTGTTATTAATGTCTATATGAAAGTTATTTATGTTGCATTTTATGTGTATACCAACATTTTTAGGAGATTTATGCTCGTTAAAGTGATTATCGGAAGCAGGCCTTATATGGGAGCTATGACTAATTATGGACGGATCATAATAAAATTTGGTGACATGAATTCCGTATATATAAAACTTATTTGGAGAAAAACTTATGTAGATACCTATATAAATTAAACATTTGTGACCGATAAAGTCCAATTTCAGGAGGACATTTGTATGGGGGCTAGGTGAAATAATGGACCGATTTCAGCCAGTTTCAATAGGCTTGGTCCTTGGGCCGAACAAATTATATGTACCAAATTTTATCGAAATATCTTCAAAATTGCGACCTGTACTCTGCGCACAAGGTTTACATGGACAACCAGCCAGCCAGACGGACGGACGGACATCGTTTAGTCGACTCAGAAAGCGATTCTGAGTCGATCGGTATACTTTAAGGTGGGCTAGACTAATATTTTTGGGTATTACAAACATCTGCAAAAATTTAATATACCCTCGCCACTATGGTGGTGTAGGGTATAAAAAGTGATTTTTATTCCTGAGGTTAACATATTATGGGTATTACAGTATCGAGGCTATGAAATTTTAGTTCGGTTGTTACATACCATCGGAAAGGCTAATGTGTCTAGTTTCTCCGCGTAAGTTTGATTTTTAATGTTTACACACAAATATGAAAAAATCAAAATAGTGCATATCCTAAAAATTTAAAAACCTTTGTCTTGAGTTACAAAATATTTATTTTGATAGATATCCCACTCGCATCCCACTAAGCGACCAAAAAGGTTTTAAAGGAAAAGACCTAAGCTTTCTTTTGAGAAAAAAATAAAGAAATAAAAAAGGGTCCATTTTGGAAAAAAAAGTCAAAAAAGTTTTTGATTTTGCAAAAAAAAAAAGTAAAAAATTTTATGTCTTGAGTTACAAAACATTTTTTTGATAAATATCCAACTCGCATCCCACTAAGCGACAAAAAAGGTGTTAAAGAAAAACACATAAGCTTTCTTCTGAGCAAAAAAAAATAAAAAATTAAAAAATGGGTCCATTTTTTTAAAAAAAGTCAACAAAGTTTTTGATTTTGCAAAAAAAGTCAAAAAATTTCATATCTTGAGTTACAAAATATTTTTTTTGATAGATATCCCACTCGCATCCCACTAAGCGACCATATAGGTCGCTTAGGAAAAGACCTAAGCTTTCTTAAAAAAAATAAAAAAAAAAAGAAAAAGGGCCCATTTTGAAAAAAAAGTCAAAAATGTTTTTGATTTTTTAAAAAAAAAGTCAAAAATATTTGATTTAATTTTTTTAATTTTTTTTTTCCAAAGATTGCATAAATAGCTATCTAAACTATTTGGGACACATTTTGCTAAGAACAATAGGTAATAAGTTATATGGATAAGAAAAAACACCTGTTTGGCCAAAATGTCAAATTTTGACCTCCTATAACTCAGAGAGTTCTTGACCGATCTTGTTGAAAAATTGTGTCCGAATTACTATCCAATAGAACTAACATTGGTGCAAATTTCATCCCGATCGGAAGACATCGATTTCAAAAGTTGGTTCACTTGACGTGAAATGCCCCATATACATATTTATATGGAGGTATGGCTTGAAGCAACATTTTACGTTTTTATGTTATTCAAAAATATTTCTTTCTTTTTTGATTTATTACAATGAACAACCCAGCAACAAAATGTTTGTCATAATAAGCTAACATAGAAAAATTATACCACCTACTAAGTGTCAAGTGTATGTATGTACATTTAGTTTTTTCTATAACTGAGTAAATAATTTTGAAAATATTTGCGTTTTAAATTTTGATATTATTTTCTATGCAAAAATTTTTTTTTTTTTTTTTTGTGGATTTTATCCTCCATATTCACGAATTTTGTTTGGAAAAAGTGCTTAAACACCATTATTAACTTTAATATTTTTCGAATATGGGGGTATGAATTTAGGCCTTTATATTGACATGACTATATACTCGTATTGTATATACATTAGGGATATAACTATTGACATATTTTGCAAATTGGTCGAATAGAGCATTAAAAAATATGAAAAACCACGATATTACTTTTTCGCGGTTGTTAAAAAAGTTCACGCACCAAACGCAATAAAGTTTTTCATTAAATATTTAAATTTATTTGAAATACAATATACAGTGAGGCCTTGATTATCCGTGAATCGATTAACCGGCAACATCAATTATCCGGGAAAGAAAAAGCTTAAGGAGTGTTAGACATTATAAAAAACAATTCTGATTCAGTTATTGTCTTTGGAAACCTAAAGTAGATTTTGCAGATTTAAAGGAACTCCAATTTCTGGAATAACAGTGAAGGAAAGTCTAATATATTCCACTCAAAATTTAAGAAAAAAAACGACATGGTATTCACAAACTTATTGCTGCAGGATAAAAATATTCAACTGATTAGTTGCCACAATTTTTGTGGAAAAATTAAATGAATTCAAATCAATGAAAAAACTTACCAATGAGATAATGGAGAATGGAAAGTGTTTACTTGAGAGAAGTTTGGCTTGGCATAATGCACATTTCATAGAATGACACAAGGTCTGAAAGGAGGGACTTACCTCAATAGTTTGCGTTAATACTGCTGGTTCACAAAAGTGCAAAGCATTAATTATTGGAAAGAGCTTTAAAAAATGTCCATGAGAATATTTTAACAATAACTTTGTACCAGAATTGAGAAATAATTTTAAGAAAATCGGTCTAAAAGATGATAGTAACATCATTCTGCTATTGGACAACATCCAGATGTGCAGGATTTCAATGGTAATAACGTTATTGTGAAATTTTTTTCCACCAAATTGGACGACTTTAATCCAATCGATGGATCAGTGAGAAATATGGAGCTTTAAATGTCATTATCGAAAAAATGTCATTATTAAAAAACTACTAAAAATTGGTACTCAATTAACCGGGAAAATTGATTATCCAGAATGCTCCCGGTCCCGACCCTTATGGATAATCGAGGTCTCACTGTATTTTATTTTAATAATAACTGCGGACATACTTCAAAAGATCATTTTTAAATACAGCAAGTATCCCTCACACTTGCAAAAAAAATATGAAATTATTAATATAATTTTTCAGAGAAAAAAAAATGTGGTATATCTTAGAAATTGGCGTTGGTGCAAATGATTTTCATTATTTATACAACATTGGCCATCACGTGGTGGTATGCCAAAAATTTCGCCAAAATTAGTTATATACGTAATATACATACAGTGGTGGCCATGAGGTTAGCACACTTCATACTTGCTGTTTTCTAAAGCAAATTATTTAATTTCATTGCAATTATAAACTAAAGTTTTTGGTAATTAGTGTTGTTTATGGTGTGATCAATAAGTCCCGTTACTTTTTTTTTGCATTCTATCGCTATTCTCTTTCAAATTTGCATTTTAGTGCAGTAATATGTAAAATAAGCTGGACACAATTTTAGCACATATAAGTATAATTAAATTTTTTAAAAGTTTTTTGAGGGTATAAATATTAATTGGTAAGTTTAGGTATTATTTAATCAATGAGGAAGACAAACTGACTTAATAAACATTATTTAGATATGGCTAAAAAAAAATGGTGTACAGAGGAACAACGAAAGATTATTCAACAAATGAACTCGAGAGGAACAAGTATAAGTGAGATTGCTTATACTTTGGAATGCTCCAGGAAGATGGTTTATAATGCATTAAGAAATATAAAACATCTAAAAATGTTACACAGGCTCCTCGGCCCAGAAAAACTTCACGTAAAGAGGACTCTTTAATATACATAGCCTCTGTCGAAGATCCTTTTAAGAGCTCCACCGTAATCCAGAGAGAAATTTCAGGAAAATATGGTATCAACGTGTCCAGCAAAACGATAAGAAGAAGACTTAATGAAAAAAATTTACGTGGATGTATTTCTCAGCATAAGCCACATGTTTCAAAAAAGAACATACAAGCTCGGTTGTCCTTTGCTCGTGAGCATTTGGAAAAGCCGTTAATTTTTTGGAAAAATGTCCTTTGGAGTGATGAATCTAAATTTTGTAGATTCGGATCGGATGGTAAGAGGTATGTATGGCATCCTCCGAACATGCAACATAATCCAAAGTACACCAGTAAAACAATAAAACACGGTGGGGGTAATGTGATGGTGTGGGCAGCATTTTCTGGGTATGGTGTTGGTCCTATAAAAAAGATTGATACTCGTATGGACCAGTATGTATACCAGAATATACTTCTAAATACAATGATACCTTATGCAGAGGACAACATGCCACTTAGGTGGCGATTTATGCAAGATAATGATCCAAAACACACCTCACGCTTAGTGAGGTGTTGCTTGGAATCGAACAATATCGACGTGTTAAAATGGCCAGCCCAATCTCCGGATCTCAATCCTATTGAGAACCTTTGGAATGATGTGGAGCAGCATGTAATAAGAGAAAAGCCTAAAAATTTGGCCGATTTATGGAAAGAAGTAGAAAAAGCTTGGAATGATATTTCAGTGGATCGCTGTATGTCCCTTGTAGAAAGTATGCCAAGGAGACTAGCAGCTGTGATCAAAAATAAAGGGTATCCAACTAAGTACTAAGTTTTTAGTGAAATAAGTTTTTTTTGTTTTGTTACTTTTTTAATATGAATAAACTTTTTTATTTTGTGCTAAAATACTGTCCAGTGTTTTTTTGAGGTTATTCTATTCTGGATAGAAAAACGCAAAATATATATAAAGGAATAATGCTGGACATGATGGGACGTGATCTTAGAAGGACAAGTAACACACATGCAAAAGATATCATAAAAAAATTAAGAAATATAGGAAATATTTGCGTTTAAAAATAGCAAGTAGCTAGTGTGCTAACCTCATGGCCACCACTGTATATGAATTATTTGTATGGAATTTCATTTGAATGCCAACATTTTTATGAGATTAATGGCTGCTAAAGTGATTTGCGGAAGTAGCTCTTATGGCGTATATCTATATATACAAAAACGCTAAAGCTAGAAACTTAAAATTCAGGTAATGACTTCCGTTTACAACGTATGGATCCACTATGAAGGGATTTTTGTTAACATGTATATCTCTTCAATAAATAAAGGTAGAAATACCATTTCAAATGCATCTGCCTCAGATCAATAAAGACTAGAAATCGTTTTGGTACTTTTTTGAAATTCGAATTCTTTAGGCCTAAAAGTAGTATTCTCTTCGGTACTTTTTTTATCAAAATATATTTTCTCAATAAAGAATTCCATGAACTATTATTTTGAAGTAGTACGTATTACTGATAATTAAAAGGAACTTTTTCGAAAATTATTTCTACACGAGGGACAAAAAAGGGCCCAAGAAGGGGGTAAAACAGGACATTAGCTAACATTAACGAACTTATAAAATAAAATAGAAAATCCTAAAATCTTTCAAAAAACTAACCCACTATTTGAAATTCGATGACAAACGTGTAAAAAAAACTTCACATTCATTTGGTACTTTTTTCAAAAGTATTTTTTTCCTTTTTTTTTATTGTGTACTTTTATTTAATTTTTTTTTTAACAAAAATTGTTGAGCCACCATTTATATTCGAACATACTTTGTTCGGTTACAAAGCAGGAATCTAAACCCTTTGACTACATCACTACATTTATTTTCATGTTTAAAAAACAGAACTTTTAAATTCTTCGAATCAGTGTACATAGGAATGAATTAAAAAAAAGGGCTTACTTTTCCTAAATCCATAAAAACTTAAAATCCTAAATATTTTAATCGATATACAGGTTTGCGATGACATATAGTACTTTTTGTAATAACAAGCTAAATCCCAAATCCCTGATTTAACAAATTAAACATGAATTTTCTCACTTGCATTATACTTTAATTGATTAGCTTCGCTAACGAAGTAGCGGGTTAATAGCTAGTATGAAACATATTTGTGTTGAATTTTATTTGGATACTAACATATTTCAGTGAGTTATGCACATTAATGAAAGTTTCGAAACTGATCTTTATAAGGGAGTTGTGGTAAATTATGGACCGATCGGTAATAAATGTGGTAGTGTGAGTTTAGCTTATATAAAACTTATTTGTGTTAAATTTGGTTTGGATATTTATATAATTATTAAAATATTTATGAGAGCTTAACTTGTTGTATGGGGGCTACTTAGGTGAAATTATATACCGATTCAAACAAAATTCAATAGGCTTTGTCCTTGGGACAATAAAAAAGTTTCTGCAAAATTTTGTCGAATTGTCTTTGAAATTGCGATCTGCAGTTTGATTACAAGGTTTCCATGGACGGACGGTATACTTTAAGGTGGGTGTTTGGAAGTTACAAACATCAGCACTAACCCAATATACCCCCTGCACTATGGCAGTGTCGGGTATAAAAAATTATTCTATTTCAATTACAAATAGATGTATAAATGTAAATTGTACATTTTGGGTTCTTCAGCGGTTTTTGGAAAAATTATTTATTTAAATGACATTTCGTAAACTATTTTATAATATTTGATTTTTTTTTCTAATTTTAATTTTTTTGACTTTTTTGATGCTATTTGGGATCAAATATGTGCATGACAGCAAATAAGACATCTAAAATAAGAATTATTAAAAATATACAATAGACGTAATTAGTTTGTTAAGATAAATTTTTGTACTACATCGAACCGTGAATGTTACAAAATTAATATAATTATTAACCCATATTAATCAGATGACAAGAAGGCAATTTGAAACACATAGAAATTAAATTTTAAATTGAGAAAATCCCAAATAAAATTGAGTACACCAAATTGAAATTGACAACATAGATAAATACACATAGATCGGAAATCATAGAGAAAATATACACAGAGTGGAAACTCTACTGTCAAAGACCTAACTCAGTTGTTAAAGACCTAAGTGGTGAAAATTGTACTTCCCCTGAAAGTTTAAAATTTCAATGTGAAGCAGTTTAAGAAGAGTTTCCAAAAAATCGTAAACATTAAATGTCCGAAATGTTAATCCTATCTTCTGTTTTGTGTTAATATATATGATTTCTATTTACAAATTTCTTAAACATGTTAAAAAAAAAAAATCTCGCTGGGTTTTACAAAATATACTTCAGGACTTTATTCAAATAAGCTCTAAAGTAACAAATTGCACGTAAAATATTTCATGTCAATTACACACAGTTTAGAAATTGATCATAAAAGACATTATGTTGCTACTTGTAAAAAGTCATACAGTATGAGTTTAAGCATGTTTCAGTTTAAATTTAAAATACTTATGTTTATGACGTCTACACTAACTTCTACACTAACATTTCTATTTTGAAAGTCGTGTCATTAATTTCATAATTATATAGTGATTAATAATTAATAAAATGACAAAAATACTTGTCTGCTTATTTTAAGAAGTCACAAGGGCATTGCTGAGTGTATTTTTTAAACAAGATTTTTTGCTGTTAATGTTGTTTTTTCAACAATAAAGTATGTCAATAATGGCAACCGGAAATGTGCTAATGTTTTCTATATGAAATAGTATTTCCTGGCGAATTAAGGATTTCCGGATTATTAATGGCAAAAAGGACAGCAAAATAATTGTAAATAAAAGCGAAAGGATGAGTATAATTTATTTTGCAACAACTTTGAAACTTTAGCTGGAGTAACGGAATGGCATTAATATTTGTGTATTTCCGTTAGTTACAAAAGTAAAGTTTAAAATGTTTAAAAGGGGAAATAAAAGATATTTGATTTTAAAATGTAAACTTTAAATTTGTATGTGTTGTTTTAATTAACAACAAACTAAATAAGCAAAAATAATTATGTAATATACAGTTTTAAAATAAGTAAGAATTTTGTTTCTTTTTAAAAAATTTAATTTCAATACAAGTTTAAAATGAAATATTAAATAGCAAACATATTAAAAGAAACAGAACTAAAGCCATTTATAAATTATAAATTTATGTAAATAGAATGAAATCGTATTTATTTTATATGAGTAATATTATTTTTTATTTTGTAATGCATAAATAATTTAAATAGTCTTGTAATTAAAATCCCTTAAGTCTATAAATCATTCAAACATACTTCACAAAATCAATACACACTCAAATGTTTGTACTCGGTCCACATTTCCCTTACACATACCAACACAGATCTATATACATATTTAATAATTTCCTTTTTGAAAGAAAGTTTCTATTATTGTATTTGCTGTTTTTTTTTTTTTTTTTGTTTCGAAAACAGAAACAATAAAATTAATAAAACAATAAATGCAAAAAGCACAATATTACTTGCAGCTGTTGCCACTCCCTTAAAAGGTTGTTCAACTTTTGGTCAGCAACAACAGCAGCAGCAGAAACTATAAATACAAATACACAATAAGTATTAACAATTCTAAAGAAAAGAAAACAATTTCAACAAAATATGAGAAAAAAAATAGGTCTAAAAAGTTTTTCCAACTCAAGTACGTACGAAAATTTATAGAGAAAACTCCAGCACGTTAGGCACCCCAACATATTGGAAGACCTCAACCACAATGGCCAGCACTGAATGATTTGCTTAACTTTTTTTTTTTTCTTCTTTTTGAAGTACGATTGGGTTGTATTTATTTATTTTTTCTTCTTTACTTTATTTTTACAATTGCCATTTTCCTTTATAATTCATAATTCATTTATATTTGTATGCATACGAGTTTATAAGTTCTGTGTATTAACGATGGTTGTTTGATAATTTTACAATTGTACTTTTTTTTAAATGTCTAGTTTGCATAGATAATGTTCAGTATAACAGCAATTTGTATATAAAATGTTCTATATAAAATTATTTTATATAGAAATATTTGTGTATAACAGTAATTTGGAAAATTTTTAGTTATTTTTTAAATTGCTGTATTGGCTATACAAGAACAATGAGGTGCCCTACCACTCCTTATGTTTATCCAACTAAACAAATATGGTCAATTCACAAGGTCTCTTATGAGTCGTATTGTCATAATGTCCTAATATATCACGACTTGGCGGCTCGGCTTAACCGACTCTTAGGCATTTGGTGTTGGTATCTGCTGGTTGGTTTGTTTGTTTATTGTTGTTAGATATTTCAAAGTCCATTGCAACGATGTATATAAGGCTATAGTAAATTGGACCTACAATGGGTCAAAATCGGGAAAAATATTTTTTAACCCGAATTTTTATCACAAAAAACTCTTTTTAATAAATTAAAAAAAAATAAATTTTTAAATTAAAAAAATTTTTTTTTTTAAATCGGAAAAAATTTAAAAAAAAATTCGAAAAAAAATTTTTTTTTAAAAATAAGAATTTTTTAAATTTTATTTTAAAGTATAATTTGATGAAGGGTATATAAGATTCGGCACAGCCGAATATAGCTCTCTTACTTGTTTATTTTCAAATGCCGAAATTCCTAAACCGGGGAAAATGTGTTCCAAAAACCAAGTTCTTTTTAGAAAAGTACCTACTGTGACTTTATTTACCGTGTGATAGTAAAAAACCTTTATAGATATTCAAGAAGCATATAGGGTTATGCAAATATAAAGCTTTTTCGTGGATCGGTGTTTTGCCTTTTTAGAATTTTTTACTTAAATCTAAAATTTTTTTAAAATTGGCCAAATTTGGATAGGTCTGGGGGGGTGTTGTGTACGCTTAAGTGAGCCAAAATTTACTTTACACGTTTCTGCATTAAATTTTTTTTCTGGATTATATAAAAATTGTATATAGTCCCAAAGAAAATTTATTTCTACAAAATAAAAAATATATGGGCCTTTTTGGGAAAAAAAACTTGAAAAATACGGCACTTTTTACATGTTCCAACTTTGGATACGTTTAACTTTTTATAGGGACAAGATAACTGTTTTTATTTTATTTAGTATTTTATCCCCAATATAGTTGATATCTTAGAAAAAACATTTGACCCTCCGTAGGCCCGCCACATCTAAAAAAAAAAAACATAAAAAGATCGAGCAAAATTTAAAAAATAAATAAACCTAAATATCACTTCAACTAATAGAGATAACCTACACACGGAAGCACATTTTTTGTAGATCTTCTTAAGCACTATTTATATTTTAAATTTCACTTGATTCAGAACATAAATGGATTTTTGGCGATTTAAAAAAAAAAAAAAATTTAGACCCGTGGTGATCATCTTTGAGGAACAACGTACTAGCCCATGTTAGCGTTAGGAAGCTCAATAACTGCAAATCAACTCGAAAACATCTTAATTCCAACCACGTGAAATTTCGTAATAATATCTCAAATAGTTCCCGAGATACCGAACTATTTCAACAAAAAAAAAAAACTTTTCTAAACCAATCATAAATAAAGTGGATATTCAAGTACAAGCTCCCTGCTACATAATCAACATAGAAAAAATTACATCAACATTTTAAAAATTCATTAATTATTTCAATATCCAAATATACTTTTCGAATACATATCGCTCATTTGCTGCAACAACGTCATAACTCAAAATCCGTGTTTTTTGAACTGAGTAATACTAAATATGCGCCGTTCTATAGTCTTTCATATAGTTTTATCAGTTTTCAAAAAAGTCAATTATTTTTTGTGTGAGAGTGTTTTTTTGTTGTAAACGTCAAAATTAAAATTCATGTTTTCTGGTATATCTGACAAGTAAAAATTTGGGTTAAAGACAGATTAGAAAGATATTAACATCTACTATTTAAATTAGGTTTTATTTCTGAAATCGCATGATTTGTTGAAAATTTATTTAAAGTGTCATAAAACATTTAAAGCCGTTTTTCTCGAAACGCCTTTTTTTGAATTATGATATTGTTGCAGCAAATTAGCGATATGTACTTTTATTTAAGATTTCAGTCCAAATATTTCTGTACCATTTATAAATATTGGATGTTCTCTATTAAACATTTTACCTTAAAATGAATATAATACACGATCGATTTTAAAATATGATTACATTAATTACCTGTATGTATAAAATATAAAAAAATTGACCAAACACAGTACAACGACCCTCCTAAATTATAAACCCCTTACAGAGGAAAACGCATTTATATGTTTGCATGCAACGCCTTTTACTAGTCAGGCAGTAATACATACACACATATAACAATTCATACAATAACGGAAATATTGCGGATTTGTATTGATTTCCGGTAGACAGCTTTAGTTTTGTTATCGTTGTATGCCAGTCCTGTAGACTCGCAACAACAGCAGCAGCCTTTACCCAGGCTCAAAGTGTTTATGAGCGAGTGTTTGTGTGTGAATTTGGATTAGTATTCAATACTTCTATTTATAGCGCTCATACATATGAGTAAATGTATATGTTTATGTATGAGAATTGTATTTTTATTTTTGTATAGGGAAAATATCCAGACATTTTAAAAATTCCATATTTTTTCTCACTCATTCTGTATTTTTGTTGTTGCAGTGTGTTTATTTTTTTTTTTGTAATTTTTTTTATTTCCTGCTCCCAATCGTGTATAAATACTTTATAATGCTTAAAGGCATGAAATACAGTTTAAACACACACAATCACAAGTGTATGTATGCAAGTGTGTGTGCCAGTTTGAGTACCGGATGTTGTTCATGTTGCACATGCTGTAGAAAATTCATTTAGATCAAACCAATTTAAACCAACATATAACCAGAGTAACCGAACAACGTTCGCACTAAACGCAGAATGCTGTTAAATTTACTTTTTTTTTCTATTAAAGAATCAACAGCAACAACCAACCAACCAAACAAACAAACAGCAATGGCAGAGCACTGGCAACATTTGTTAAGCAATTGGCTGGTAATGTAACTGTTTATTGAAAATGTTGCACAGACATGGTTACACTGGCATTCATATAGATGTTAATATTGGTATTGGTTTGATTGCAAAAAAAAAAATATGTGAAATTTTGAGATGTCAAGTTTTTGCAAATTTAAAAATTGATTTAAACAAATTTGCTTGATTATTTTTATTATTTTTTTTTTTAAATTTGAGTGGCTTTGTATATTTCCGTGTTTTGTGCAATTTAATTTTCATATTAAAGTTGAGTTTGTGTGCTTGACAATTTTTGTTTAATAGTTTTATTTGTTTAAAATTGGTTTTTGTGTTTATTAATTTCACACTCTTATTTGATGTTTTCGTTCTACTGAAAATCGGAAATAATTATTATATTGCGGAAGTTAGCTTACAACAGCCACAACAACAAACAAACTAACAAACTTTGTCCTTGTTTTATTTTTATTTCGTTTTTAAAGTGTGTTTTTATATTATAATTATTATTATTTAATGTCAATTCAAGGCTTTAACTCTCCTTTCAACTTTTGACATTTTAACTGATGTTTCATTTTGTTTATGTGTAGGTATGTTTAAGTGTATGTGTGTTTTATAAAATTGTTTTCCCTGCTTTTTTCTCAATGTTATATAAAATTATTCAAGCGTAAACTTTGCCATCATGATGTTGATGATGATATTTAAATTGAGTTTTATATTTTAGGAAATTATTCATACTTAAAAGTACGGGTGTTTAAATTGCTTCATTTTTTTCTCTCATTTCGCTTTATTATTTTCAGTTTGTTCTGGCTTTTTACTTCTTCATTAAAACTCTTGTGTTTTATGGCTGAAAGTACAAGAGTACAACCTGCTGATTTACAAATTAAAATCTTTGCATGATTTGTTTTTGCATTATTGCTATAATTCTGTGACAAACCAAATGGCAGAAATTAAATTTTATCAGGTGTGTTCGTTAGCTGGTGCTAGAAACATTAAAAGTCATAGGGGTTACACAAAAATATGGTTTTATTTCTCTTATATTTGTTATATATGTGTGAAATGTATTGCTATTGTTTCAACTAAAAAATTCCATTAACACAACCTAATTGTAAGATTAGCAATGAATTCGCTTGTCACAACAAAACTATTTACTTCATGCAACTCATCATTCGATTTGTCTACCGTTATTTATTTTTAATCATAATATTTAACGAATATCTAATAAATCCTCGCAACACTGCTGTCACTGAGATTGTATACTTCATTTCAAATTTATGAAATTTTCTTAATCTTCATTATTAACTCACCTGTCATGGGCAGAAAAATTCAGTCTTATGGTATGCGCTGGCCCATATTCACCAGCATTTAAGTCTCTTTTTCGACGATGTCGCTTCTGTTCGATATGTTTTTGATGGGCCTCATGTAAATGTGTACGATCGAAATTTGCTGCCTCCCAGTGTTTTATAAATGGTGTAATTTTCTGTGTATGACCTAGAAAGACAAAAATAAAATGAAAATGAAAAACCAATAAACACCAAACTCAAACAAGCAATTGTAATTCAAATTGTATGCAGATAGATACAAATGCCAATTGCATTAAAAACTAATAAAAGTAATTGAACAAAATATAACAATGAAATTAAAAAAATATACATTTCGATTTTCTTTAGATTTTTACCAAATTTGTTTCTGTTTTGTACAAGTACGTACTTACATGCGACTATTTAGTATGGCAAAATTATTATTTTTTTTGTTTGGTTTAACCGTAACACGGATACATGTAATACAATTTGCATAAAATCAAACCTATTTACACACAAACAGACACTAATACACTTCGTAATAGACAAACCAACTACATACTCTACAATATAATTTTACTTATAATCTTGGTTGCAAGTTTAACTCACAGCATAGTTGTAAAAGAATAAAATGAAATAGTGCAAATAATGTGTTTTTAACTGAGCTATAAATGTATATTTGCAAATTAAGCTATTTTCCTTTTGGTTTGATTTTGCAGTGTTCTAAAGAAGGGAAATACAGTTTCAATCAATTGCAACATTTAACTTTCAAAATTATGATCATGTTTTAACACAACCATATTATAGTTGAGGTGGAATCAAAATATGGTTTAGCTCAACCATAATATGAATGTGCTACAACCATAAAATGATCATATCATAATGATATGGTTGGACATACTGATATTATGGTTGTGCTACTTACTATATGATAGTTGCATCATAATATGTTTACCAAGGGAATAGATTATGGTTAAGTTGGATCATATTGTGATATTTTCGAATTCTACACATTAGGAATAATATGATCATATACGAAACATAATATAATTTGACAGCAACCATAAAATCCATTATGATTGTATTTTATGGTTGCAGTCACAGTTTAAGATGCTTTTCGTTTAAGGTTACAGCCATGTTTTATCCTTGTTTGTGGTACTTTTCAACTGAATGTTATTCATTCAAAGTTGTTGAAACATTTTTTAACTTACATTTCATTAAATTACTGCTCTGTCGTACAGTACTTACTTGTATTATGCATGTTAACTTGTATTATTGTTGCAGTTAGCATGGCTTTTTGTAAAATACCGCATTGATCACAACTTGAGACATTCATTTATTTAGATGTAGAACGGCCAGAAGAAGTAAAAGCGCTGAGAGCAGAAAGCAAAACTGCTACATTGTGGGCCATACAACTCGGTCAAAACTCTATGCATACATACGTAGTATGTATACTTTAAATATAAGGCAAGAGTTACATTAAATACCCAGTAGTTCTAGGAGACAGTCCCAAACTAGTGATTTTACCCATCATTTAGGGTGGGAACTAGTTACTTCAATAGATACGTGACTAGTTGTTTTAACACGTGCATGTCCTAAGCATGGGGTCAATTGACCCTTATTGACTAAAATGAGACTGTATAATAGCTGGTCCAAAGTAGTCAACTCATTGAATTCACATTCTGGTTAAATAACGTCAGTTACATTACTAGCTACCTAAGTGGTAACTTGATCAGCTACATAACTAGTTACTTTAACATGTACGACCTCAAATTGAGGTCCAATAAACGATAGCTTGTAAACAAACCTTTCTTCGACAACTCTCCAATCAATGGGTAAAATAACTACTGTCTAAAGTGCAGTACAAAATAAACGCTTAAAGTGACTTTACTATAGGTTACTAAGAGACACTAATGTGACAATTGACTTCACGCTATGTTGCATGGGATATCAGTATACTTAAGCAAAAATAAAAATTAACTGTATGAGAATCATATCAACACAATTTGTATAAAACCAGTTTGAACGAATTATCACACAACACGTTTAAAGTGACTACACTCCAGATTACTTAGAGGCACTTAAGTGACAATTGTCTTCACGCTAGATTACCTGGGATGTATAAAGTAACCAATTGTCTAATCTCTGCACTACAAAGAGCACATACGTGTCAAATGACCAAAATATATAAGTTGGAGTCAGCCAAGTGATAAGACATTTGTGACGATTACTGTCTATAAGGGATACATTAACTACATGTTTAACTGCTGGGTAGTTAGCAGTATGTATGTTTCTGTGCAGTTGCTAGAATGTGTAATGTAACTATTATGTGGTATTGTTGTGGTACTTGCACACAATTTGTTCACGATTGTAATTGCAGCATTGAATACACACAAATACTCATTCTACGTACGTATAGAAGTAGATAATGCAAAATATGTTGCAGCAAATTTTGCTGCGTTACATATCCAACAGCAGCTTGTTACTGTAACTGTCGCTTCAATGACTGCAAACTTCATTTAATGTTTCTAAAACACAAGCCCTTTAAAAATGATGTTGCAAATTATACAATACAGGCTGCAAGTGACCGAGTGTGCGTCTGTCCATGAACCTGGCTGGCCGTTGCTAATAAAACATGCAAGACTTTGGTGACCGACATTTTCAGTTCCAAACAAAATGGCCAGCAGAACAGCAGAACAACACAAACCAGACATTTGTTCTTTTTTATTATTTTTTTTTTTTTTTGAAATGGTGATTATAAATAGTCGTTTATACACTGAGAAAATGTCAATTCATATAAGCCTGTAGATGTGTATGTGGGTGTATGTTTCTGTGTGAATTTGCACTTGACTTCACTTGTGCATGATTTCAAATGCACTTGACCGAGCACAAATAAAGAGCCAAAGCATGTTGAATAATATCACCATCATTATCATCTTTGTCATCATGCTCATCTTGATAACAAACATTAAACTTATGATAATGGCAATGATGATGGCAATAATGAAGTTGGAATTATTAAAGGTGAGCAATAGATAAATGTTCATACTTATTGTAGTTGTTAGTCGGTATAACGGTATTTTATCATATAATGTTCAGTGATTGGAAAATTTTGCTAAATTGTCATTTATTGATGTTCGCATATGTATGTATACTTATATATATTAGGGTGGCCCTACTTGATTGGAGTCATAAAACTGAAATGAAACTACTTTAAAATACTGGATCAAATAATAAAAATTTCCTTTTCTCAGGTTTTTGAAATTATTCATATATGTAATTGTTTCATATCCTTTTCCGAAGCCATTCATATGTGAATTTTTATGATTTTTCACGAACATTTTAAGAAATTAAATTAAGAAATTTTTATTGTGACACTTTTTGATGAAAAATTGTGTATTGCTTTTTTGAAATATGATACAAACTTCAAAAAGGTAAATTTATTAATTTTCCAAATTTTTAAAAAATTTTTTTTTAATTTTGAAAAAAGAAGAATTTAATTTATTAGCGAAAAAAATGTATGCCAAACAAAGTTTTTTGGAGAAAAAAAAATTCAAGTTAAAAAATATTTTTCCCGATTTTGACCCAATGTAGGTCCAACTTACTATAGCCTTATATACATCGATGCAATGGACTTTGAAATTTCTATCATTAGATATCCATATTGTCTATATTAATGACTTAGTAAGACAGATATAGATAAAAAATAGACAAAAATCGAGGTTGTCCCGGTTTTTTCTTATATCTCAGCCATTTGTGGGCCGATTTTCTCGATTTTAAATAGCTACCGAGCCGGAAGAATTACCGATATATTAATGTATGGATCAAGGATGTAAGTTATTTGGGGGCTACGGAAAGTTGATTTCAACATACAGCCGGACAGACGGACATGGCTACATCGACTTCGCTATCTATAACGATCCAGAATATATATACTTTGTGGAGTCGCAAATGAAAAATGTAGAAATTACAAATGGAATGACAAACTTGTATATACCCTTGCCACTCATGGTAAAGGGTATACAAATATTTTGATAAATTACATCTTAAAAAGACATAAACTTTCATATATGATGAGAAAATACACTACTCTTTTTAGTTGCATCCAAAATATATGTATGTATATTTACATATGTGTATGTGTGTGTATCTGCCTTAACTTCCGTTTCCGTTAAATTCATTAACAAATATTTACATTATGTACATTAGATCGCTTTAAAGAAGTTATACTTAATACATCTAAAATAAAACTGTTGTTGGCTTAACCTTAAATTTGTTAATACCATGAATTTATTGTTTTTCCATACACATTAACACGTTTCGAACAATTGAAACAAATTTTCCGCAAGTTACTTTTTGCACAAATATAATTCAAAATTATTTTCTCTTGAAAAATGTATTTCTTGAAACAGAACGAATGATAAAATTTTAACATTTTAAGAAATTAAATTAAATTCTTGTTTTGCTCCGCCTAAAATAATTTTCTTGAATACATACAAATTCTGTATCTAATCAGATAAAGTACTTAATCATATTACATGTAATTGTAGATGACACTTTTACTCATGTTCTATTTTCCCTTTTGGATTAAAAAAAAAACATAAAGAAAAATACAGTAACAACAAGCAATGCAACAAAAAAAAAAAACAGAAAATAATTTATAACTTTCGTGACAATTGCCACAGGTGGTTCACATTTGTCAAAGACAAACAAATTTGAGCAAAAAAAAAAAAAAGATGTCTTCTGTTTTATTTTATTTTTTCATCTATTTTTAACTTTTCTTTATTTGTTAGATTTATGTGTGTATGTAGACAAAGCAGTTAATGCTCATGTTTGTTTAACTATTCCAGCAGTCAAAATCACGAGGCCCTCACATCGCATCCTTTCTTCAAGATTCTATTCACATTTGTATTATAAAAACAATGTTCCAGAAGGCATCTGCCATAGATGACAACTAGATAGATAACTGAGAAACAAAAAACATGAATTAGGTTTTTTGTTTCTCAGTTAGCTCTCTAGTTGTCATAGATTTTGATATTGTACCTTCCAGAACAATATCAAAATACACGACAATACATTCTCTTGAATTTGGCTTAGGACAACAAAATTAGGATTTTGGCTCTCAATTACCTATTTAGTTATCATCTATGCACTCTACTCTCACTCTCTCTCTTCTAAATAATCCGATATTAATTTCAATTTCCCTTGTTTTATACCTGTTTTTCATGATATTTTGTGTTCTTAGCAATAATGATTAAACTACTCCAAAATCATTACAAAAATCATTACAAATCGAAAAAAGAAGAGAACATTTAAAATATATAACTATAGACTTGCAAAACTTATTCCTGCTAAATAAGGCTTTATGAAAGGCCTCTTTATTCCTTATATTTACCGCTAGGTGTTGTTCATATCACTTTTTGCATCAATGTATGAGTGTTTTGTATTTTTCGTTGTTTATAAAATAAAATGTCGTTGACATTTTTCATTGAATTTTCTTATTTGACAAGATGGAACGTAAGTATACGTGTGTACGTACGTACGTACGCATTTTAAATAAATTTATCATCGCACACATCATCGCCAACACCAACACCACCGTCACCATTATCATCGTCATCTTCTCGAACATGAACATGAGTGACAAACAAAACAAAACCGAACCGTACCGTACCAAACCAACCATAGAATCAACCCACCAACGTCAGTCACATCACCAAAAGATACTTGTACAAAGATAAACGAACAAATGAACGACATCAACATGCTACAAGAAGTAACAAAGCGTAACTTGCAACATGTTTTAATTTTTTTTTTAGCAAACATACAAAATAACAACAGCAAACCGAAAGAAAAATCCGAATTAATTTTTTACTTTTAATAAAACAGTTAGGAAAAATAATTAAAATTTTAATCGAAAGTAATTAAAATGAGTAACTGAAATATTTGCACCCTATTGTTGGCAAGTGCTATTGAATATTTTATATACAATGTTCCCATGTCAGTCTGTTTTAGATACCGGAACATATCGGAATTGTTCTAGAGATTTGACATAGAGAAACATAGAGCGGAAACTAAAAAAAAACCCAATCAAAATTATTACTCAAAATCACACATTTTTTCACATAGACTTTTTTACTACTACTTTCTCACCACTTAGATTTTTGACAACTGAGTTAGGTCTTTAGCAGGAGAGTTTCCGATCTATGTCTGTATCTAATAAGTGCTTACATTTCAGATTGCCATGAATTATCTCAAATTGAGGTTTTTTAATTTATTAAAATTTTTAATAGGAATTGTTGGAAACTCCAATTTTAGCGTATTTTTTTCAATAATATTAGCCAATAATTTTTATCCTCAGTACATATCCTGTAAATTTCCAGATTTTAGATGAAATGGGATTATAAAAATTATTCTGGGAATGTGAAAAAATAACCTGGTACGATGCATATAACAATTAGTAAATTATTTGTAAGCTAAATTCATTATAGAAAAACTTCTAAAATCTAATATTAAAATCCCCACTTTGGGATTTTATACATTTTTTATGGGAATTTCGGGGAAAAATATAATAATTCAATTTATACATTCTGCTAGTCAATTATTTTTATGCTAAATGCAAAATCTGTAAATTCCTAAAATCTGAAATAAAAATCCCCACTTTGGGATTTTATAAATTTTTGATGGGAATTTCGGGAAATATAACATAATTCAATTTATTCTGTTAGTCAATTATTTTTTTAGCCTAAATACGAATTCTGTAAATTCCTAAAATCTTTGGGATTTTATAATTTTTTATGGGAATCAGCGGGAACAATATGATTCGATTTTTACAAGCTTGTAGTCAATTATTTTTATTGTAAATACAAATTCTGTAAATTCCAAAATCTAATATAAAAATCCCCACTTTGGGATTTTATAAATTTTTAATGGAAATTTCGGGAAAAATAACATAGTTCAATTTATACATTCTGTTAGTCAATTACTTTTATCCTAAAGACGAATTCTGTAAATTCCAAAAATCCCACCTTGGGATTTTATAAATTTTTTATGGGAATCAGCGGGAACAATATGATTCGATTTTTCATATTGTTTAATCGATTTTTCATTTTCGGCCGAACTGTGAGTTATCATAAATAAATTTATTATGCATTTTAGGGGACTTTCATATGAAATACAATTTATTACAAACAAAGTTTTTTTCCCACCAAATATTATTTACAAAGTTATCAACAATTAAACATATTTTTTAAATATTGTTACGTTTTCACCATTTGAATAAAATTAGTTTATTTCCTTTAAATAAACCGGGTACTTTTAATTGAGAATAAAAGTAGTAGTAAAAGTAGTTTAAAATTGTTACAAATCTTTATTTATTCAAATGTACAATAACAACAGTCTAAATCAATGACGCCCAAGCCCTATACTCTTGGTGCTCATTTGTTTTTGTAAATGCTCTTAGCTATAGGCTGTGTGTTTCTATACTCAATAGAACACTCAGGCACTAGTAATATGAAATACACAAACAACTTTGTCTTGTTTGTTTTTTTGTCGATCTTCACAGTCTTCACTGCAACAACACTTTCGTATGCTTTGCTGGTAAACATTGACGACAGCGATCATCAATGTAGATTTTGTTTTTGTTTATCGTATGGTTTTGTTTAAAAATGTGTGTATTTTTTTCTTTATTCTTTGTATGTTTTGGTTTATACAACAAAAAAATTGCATACAAATTAGTTTTTCTTTAAATGTATTGGTGTTTGCTCTTCCATAAGAAACTTTTGGGCACTCCTGGTCTAAATAGTCACTATGTGTTTTTATACACACACACACATATATAATGCTCAAACTTAAAAGCGCCTATGATAAACTCAATGACTCAATGCAACCGCAGTCACTATTTATACACACTGCCATCTTCATCCGAGTTGCCTAGATTGTTCTTAACGGACAAACTAGTACATTCGAATTCTAGAGCTTTCGATGTCAATGTTAGTTAGCAGCATAAACATTTAGTGTTGCCATACTTATAAACAATGCTAATAACCGCATGCTATCAACATTGTTGATAAGTAAGTAGAAGCTTTTACTGATGGACGTGTTTATAAACAAGATGAATGTTGCTACCGTTAAATTTAAATTGCTAGTATAAAATCGTAACAATATTTATATATTTTTGGTCCGAAATATAAGTGGTTACAAATTGAGATTATTTTCGAACTAAATGATTATTTAGTTATAAATCGAATTTTCAAATAAAACTGAGTGGTCATCGATTGATAAAACTCTTCTTAACTGAACAATTATAATCAACTATTGAAATTCTAAATTGATTTTTGTATATATTTTATTATATAAAAGATTGATTTCTGATAACAAATATTGTGAATATTGAGTTTCTTTGCCCAAAAAGTCATCATAAATGAAGGTTTTGATGCAAGATCTACTTCACTGCTCTAGTAAAGTTCTATTTTCATTAAATTTCATTTGCATATTTAATGCTAAAAAGTATTTATATGATCAGATTTCACTAGCATATACCAAAGATATATACATACAGATATTAAATTAAAAATTTCATTTACTTTCAAATAAAATCAATGTGCATTTTAGAAATTAAAAACTATCAAAAATGTACAACATGTTTAATTTACTCTCTAATAACCACATCGACATTAACAATTATAATTTTCAAACTTAATATTTACACACATACAAATACACATAAATACATGGATATGTTTGTGTGGGAGTGTGTAAATTTACATTGCAATATTCCATTGACAACATGACATATTTTACATCACTAAATATTAACAGTGTGAGAGAATTTTTAAATTTGTATTGACCAAACAGCAAAAAATGTAAAAAAAATAAATGAACGTGTAAATTTACTTAACTCATCATAAAGTTTGAAGGTAAATTTAGCAGTGGTTCTTAATCTTCAACATATAATTGTCAGACCTTAACAATTAATGTAGCTATTATTGCAATCAACATTGTTATAACAGCTTGTTATGGGAAATATTTAACCCTCTAATGCCAGCTCTGCCACCATTTATACACACGCCATCTATCGGGAATATTCTACAATGCTCTTAGCGGACATAGTAGTACATTCGAATTCTAGAGCTTTCGATGTCATTGCCAGAAGCCCAAACATTTAGTGTTGCCATACTTTCAAACAATGCCAATAACCGCATGCTATCAACATTGTTGATAAGTAGAAGCTTCTACTAATGGACGTGTTTATAAACATGATGAATGTTGCAGGCAGTCCATACAGACCGTTAAATTCAAATCGCTATTGCACATTCGTAACAATATAAAAAAAGGAATAAAATTTGCCGAAAAGCATCAACAATTAATACAGAAATATTTTCAATACTACCGTGTAGACATGAGATGTATTCTTCAAAATGATTTCTTGACAAACTGGATGATTTTAATAATATTTTAAATTTGAAAAGTATTAACACTCAGTATTGCCGTCTATAAAAGCCTTAATTACCGTTACCGATATTTTATGAATAATTTAAATTATTTATTTCAATAATTGAGTTTAAATTTTAAATATTTTTTTATTTAAAATTTTTGTAATTTTATTAATATCTTAATTCAGGATGAAATTACAGTTATCATTAAAATAACGTTGCCGATAATACAACAAATACCTTTATCGCTAAGCTGCCATTACCAAAATAATTGCTATTACCGTTAACCGTTTCGAATCAGTAGCCAACCTTGCAAATCACTTTTGGGAATGGCTGCTGCATAAAACTGTTTATATTAAAAACTGTCAATGTCAATTAATTAATTTTACAGTCAGCCGCTTCATACGGTCAATTTATAAAATAAATTTAAGAAAAAAATGTGTTGTGTAAACGTGTTGACAAAAAAAAGTTTTTAAGAAAAATTACATTGTTCATTGATCATTGGTTAAATATGCATACTAAATATATCATGGACTATAATATCTTTAAATAAAATATTATTTTTATACTCTTCACCTTGAGTTTGTAATTTCCACATTTTTCATTTGCGACTCCACAAAGCAGATATATTCTGGATCGTTATATATAGCGAAGTCGATATAGACATGTCCGCCCGTTCGTCTGTATGTTGAAATAAACTTTCCGTAGCCTCCAAATAACTTACAAACATTACTGATACATCAATATATCGGGAATTCTTCCGGCTCGGTCGCTATTTAAAATCGAGAAAATCGGCCAACAAATGGCTGAGATGTATGGAAAAAACCGGGACAACCTCGATTTTGGCCTATTTTTGATCTATATATGATTACTAAGTCTTTAATATAGACAATATGGATATCTAATGATAGATATTTCAAAGTCCATTTCAACGATTTATATAAGGCTATAGTAATTTGGACCTACAATGGTTCAAAATCGGGATAAATATTTTTTAGCCCGAATATTTATTTACCGCAAACAATTTTTTTTCACTAATAAATTTAAAAAAAATTTCTCAAAAAATTAAAAAAAAAAATTTAAAACAATTTTGAAAAAAAAAATAATTTTGAAAAACAATTTGAAAAAAATGTGTTTTTTTAAATTTTGAAAAAAAAAATAATTTTAATAATAATTTGGTGAAGGTTATATAAGATTAGGCACTGCCGAATACAGCTCTCTTACTTGTTTTATACAGTTTCAAACTTTTTGACAATGTATTTTGTAGCATTTTATGTAGCAAATAAAGTTAATTTTATTTTGAAAACTGGAAAAAATTGTATTGTACTTTGTAACCAAACTTTGTATACAAATTAAATTAATTAATTTTTTTCAAATTTTATTCTGCATAACTTATTTTTTTATTTTATTTTTAATTTTTGTGTGCATATTTAAAACTTGCCCTGTTTGTAAACATGTTGCAGCAAAAAATTTGCAAATCATTTTTTGCTGAAATTTATTTATTATCAATGAACACATTAGGATGAACCTTATTTGATTTTTTCTTATTGGATGCTACCAAGGTCTAAAATTGTCATTGGTTAAAATTATTTATTCCAAATGTATTTCAGCTAGTTTCATTCTGTTGCTAATTTAAGATTTTGTAATTTAAATTTCTAGGAGTTTCTTAACCCTTTTATATCTGGGGTTAAAATCAGAATCATTTTATAGGGAAACATTTTTAATTGGATCTTTTTTTTAAACGCAAAACTTGAAATTAAATGTACAACATCCAAACGTTATTAAATTTTGGGCACTTGCTTTTTAGGTGACGTATAACATTTATAAGCATTTGGAGCAGCGACAATCGAAAAAGTCCAATTAAAGGGTCATCATAATTTACATAATACGTAAATTAAAAAAAAAAAAAAAAAAAATTAAAAAATTTTGAAAATTTTTCCAAAAATGTTTGAAAAAAAATATATATTTTGTTTACCTAAAAATATTGTTAATCTGATTAAAATGAGTGATCAGAAAAAAGTACGTACTAAAATTACTCTGCTAAAAATTTAGAAGCCAAAAACAGAGCACGGAAATTGAAGTCAAATTTTATACAAAAATATACCTGCTGCATTTAAGAGCACAAAAAAGGAGTCCAAAAGTGTGGTAGATTTTAAACGGAGATGGACAACCTGTTCGAACAAAGTGACATAAAGCACTATAAAAACTATAATGGAAGGGTTTTCAAAAAAGGTTCAAAATTTCATCATTAGTGATTAGAACTAAAATTTTTTTTTTTTGTAAATTGTAACAATAATTCCAATTTAATAAAAAAAGATTCAAAACTGTAAATTTAGTGGTTTCATTTTTATTAACATATATGTATGTTCAAAATTTTTCGATCTCAGTCCTTAAACCCAGAAAATAAAAATAAGTTTGATCCGAAAAAAACTGGAATAAATTAAATTAAAATACTCTAATTAAAGATTTCATAAATTTTTTTTTTTATATAAGTGAGTAATCCTGCAAGAAAGCCATACCTGAAAGATTTTTCTATGTTTGGACCAACTGATAAGAAAATTCATATTTCTTAAAATTGTTAACCAAAAATAAGTCTTTATTTTTTTATTAATTGTTATTGATTGATACTTTTTGCTACTGTAAACCTTTGCAACTTTCATCCACATAATACATAATGTATGTATGTATATAAAACGTTTGTTTGTTTGCAATTTGTTTCTGTATATAATATACATATATACATACAATAACAATATACAATAATACGAGTTTAAATGAAAAAATAATGACTACATTATTATTTCGCACCAATTCGACAGAGTGATGGCTTCATTAATTTCATACTTTTAACATTCATTTATGTTCGTTTGTTTTTGTGCGCAGCGATTGATGGTTTCGCTACATTTTTTTTAATTTTCTCGCTACCAACGGTAAAAATTGTTGTTAATGATGACGATGATGATGTTGCTATTGTTCATGTCGATGCCAAATACAGAGGCCAATGTTGACGATGATGATGCCTATGACGTTGCTGCTACTTTGTGTTATCACACTCGCAAACAAACCTACACACATTTAGTGTGTGTGATGTGTGTTTTTATGATGACGACGATATAAGAAAGATAATTTTGCTGCTTGTGTTGGCTGCCACAACATTAACAGAGATAAAACAGTAGCAACAAATGTAGGTATCTGGGAATATGTGTATCTGGGAGTGTGTGTGTGTGTGTTGTTGATTAAATATAAAATATAAAATACCGCTGTCGTACAAAATACATGCTCAAGTATTGTAAATATTCATTTAACGTTGTTGTTGCTGTTGTTGTGTATAATTTTTTACGATTAATTGCTGGCAGTCAATTAAATCAATTAATTATGTGCACGAGAACAGCTTCATGTGCGTACATATACATACTTATATACACGTGTGTACGTGTAATGCAAAAAATAATAACAAAATAAAAAAATGCAAACATAAAATAAAAACAAAAAATAAAGCAGAAAACAACAAAAAGGAATTACGAGATGAATATAAATCCCGTTTAATTTTCCCAATCACATTTGAACGTACACGAAAGCACACCGATATCTGTACATTAGACCGGTCCTTAAAAAATCGATTTACTAACTGCTGCAAAATTCAATGTCAGAATTCCGATTTTATAAAAAATGTTGCCATTTAAATAATATTCAAAAATACGCTTGAGATAGTTATGTGTAGGGGGCGGATTTATATGCAAATGCATGTTTTTTCTCGAACGCCCAAAAACAATGTAGACTTATTATCTATCCGAATCGCACATTTTGCTGTAAAATGGCATCGATTTGTTAGTGCATATTTTTGCATATTTTATTGATAATGCATATTTTGTTATATTTTACTTCAAAATGCATATTTATATGCATATTATCCAAGTTTTTAATAAAAATTTATTTTTTTTAAGTCAATGGGCAACATATTGTCTGGACAAAAAGTTTTTTTGTAGAATTTGTTGTAGAAATATTATCAAATGATATCGACTAACTTCTTCCGACATCGAGAAACTGGCATTAAGGTCTTCATTTCTCTATCAGCAATTGAAAATTATCATTTCAAAACATTTTGCTTCAAAAAAGTCTAGAGTTTTTTATGTATGTATCAACAATTCATTCAATGTATCGAAAACATTCATATTTGTTTTCATCGATTCGATTTATAAGATTTTGTAACTTCACATCCACAATTACAGGTCCTGGCAGCCATTTTATAGCAGTTCTAGGAGACTATCCTGAACTAGTGATTTTACATATCAGTAGGGTGACAACTATTTATATAACTAGTTACGTGATTAGTTATTTTAACACGTGCATGTCCTAAGCATAGGCTCAATTGACCCTTTTAGATAACTTAGAGACAAATGCACTACACAGTTAATGCTGAAAGTGACTACACTATAGAATACTTTGAGACACTTTAGTGACAATTGTTTTTACGCTGGATTACATGAAATGTATAAAGTAACCAATTGTTTTCTATCTGCGTTACAAATCTCAGAAGAACAATTATATATTTTTTCCTGGTATAACTTAAAGAATCCTAACTTCTGGGAACACTGTTGTGTATTTTTTGGACATTGCGCGATCCATTGTTTATTATTATATGTTTCTTCACAAAAATATAAGTGCATATTTTTTAAACTTTTAGGTCATATTTTGATTTTTTTGAAGCATATTTTAGGCGCATATTTTCCAATAACAAATGCATGAAAATCCGCCCCCTAGTTATGTGTATAACGAAAACTAGCAAATTTAAATGCAAAAAATACAAATTTTGTTGAATATATGATTTGGAAAATTGCTAATAACTTGGTTATTTTTTCTATATTTTGTTAGAAATATAATCTTCTCTATCATCTTCTCTGGAAATCAAAAAAGTACTATTTTTTACGCAATTTCACAACTTTCAATCGATTACACGATAGACCTAAAACTTTGCAGCAGTTATATTTTCTATTTTTTATAAGGGCAGGTCTAACATACATACAATTATTTTCATATAAGTATGTACACATATATGTTTGTATGTATTTATTTTATTTAATGCTGTTGTATTGTACTTGCATAGTAAATAATATATAGTATGCGAACCAACAACAAAATTCCATTAAATTGTTTCTGTTTAATCGCTTTATAAAATTAACCTAAATTAAATATTTGCTTTAAAACTGAAAATTTAAAAGTTTTTATTGTTTCAAAATAGAGTTGTATGTATTCATTTAAAAGCAGACACATACACATTGGGAAGGCCCTATTGTATAGAGCCAATAAATGTTTTCGATGTTCCCAACTAGAATGAAATTTTGGTTTATTTTAAGAAATCATTAATAAACATTTTTGTAAAATAATTACATAATAATAAAATAAGTCGACAAATATATTACTCATATGTTCTACTTATAACATGTTGCTGCAACCAATAAACATGTTACAGCTAAATATGTCATATAAACAAGTTCCTGCAACATATGTCGAACATTACGTGTTATAAACATCTTGCAGAAACTTATCTTCTAAACAAATGTAGCTGAAAATATGTCTATTAACCAAAGATCGAAAATAACTCGTCCATTTATCAAAAAACCCAAGATGTGATTTATATTTTGGTGATAAAAATAAATCACTCAAAATAACAGTTATAAAATGATTTTTATTTACATGGCTTCGTATGGTCTTTATTAGTTTTTTTTGTTTTTCATTGGTTTGTTACTTCCCTTTTATTTACATACAATAACATATTTTTAGAAATTTTTAACATATTATAGAAAAAATATGATGAATATGAAGTAATGCCTTTTTGAAAAAGAAATTGTCGATTTTTGGGAAACAATTTTACATTCAATGATTTATAAATTTAATATATATAATCGTTGATTTGCATCAAATGAATTTTTGCGATTTATTTTTCATGTTCGCAAATAAAAGTCACAAGCTGACCATTAGGAAAAAAGAATGATAAATCACTCATCTAGATTATTTGTGTTTGTTTATTTTCTGTTTCTCTCTACCCCTAACCTAAAATGTCCTCTAATAAATCACTCACTCAGTGATATAACATAAAGATTATTTTTAAATGGCTGCGAATGTGAATTTACCATTGAAATGAAAGTGAACGCGTTATTTTCGGTCTCTGCTATTAACAAATTTCTGCAACATATGTCCAACATTATATGTTGATGAAACTTATGATAATTATGCATACATGTTGCAACTGCATTTCGGAATATTATTTTTGTATCAACTTTCAAACAACAAGACAATTGTGATTTGCAGAACACACAATAAACTTAATATTGAAATTAAAAGAAACAAATATTTAAGGAAATCCTTTTAATAACACATATGTAGAGAAATCTTGTGTGAGTGGAACTGTCAGCTTTTTTTTAGAATTTAAAACTTCATTGTCCAACCTACTGGTATCTTTGAAGTTATGAATTAGCGAGAAAATACTAATCTTCGTTTGGAAATCGTACGAAATTATATGATTGATATTAAAACATTGATTTCAGTGCATTGAGAACACTGAATTTCAACATTAAATTATAAATAGTACAGCATAGTTAAATTATGAAAACACACCTTTATATCCTGCACTCACAAAAACTAACTGCGTAATAATGATGACGGCAATGATGAGTGCATAACAACTATAGTTGGGTTTTCTTGTTGTTTGACATCGCAACAACACACTATGATGCATCATTTTTAGTCACTTGCAGTTCAGTTGATTTTTTGTTTGCTACTGTTGTGGCTTCCACATATAGCAATACACATACATCACGACAAGCAGAGCACCCATCCCTACATGGCAGTTACTCATCACTGTTATAAAGTTAGATGGGAAACAAAAGATAGTCGTCACTCGTAAAAGGCAACACAAGAAACTTTTTTAGCAAAACTAACCAACGAATAATTTGCAGAGAACATCATTATCATCCTTACCATCAACACAACTTTGTTGCATGACCCCATTCTTGTGTTAGTTGTTTCTTTTACCATATTTTTCATATTAAAAATGTGTGACAAGTCTTATATAAGTATAAATATGGCGAAAAGGTATTTGTTTCTATAGTTCTTTCAGTGAGATCCTCGTACATTTTCATACAGTTTATTACTTATATATGTATGCATGCGTGTTATTCATACCTTTCAGTTCATAGTGTTAATGTTGTGTTAACTAGCTGATCTAATAATATGCCTTACTCTTTTGTTCAAATAAAATCTTCTAAAGATAAGGTCACAGTCATCACATCATCCTCATAATGACAACTTTTTTAGTAATCGCCTGCTCAAATATAAAGTAGCACCCAATGCTTTTAGAACCCGGTACGAGACTGGAAAATTTTCGAGGAGCTTAAGTTGAAATTGAGAAACACTTCGCAGCTATGGGTTTTGCATTTATTTGCAGATGACTTTAGAATTAGTAGAATTATTTTTTCACATATTTTTTACTGTGGTGCGCTTATGAACGCCATGCACTCTCAAACTAGTTTGCCTCTATCAGAATAACCAGGAAGAGGTAAAGTATAGGCAAATTTTGTTAAATCAAAATTTGTTTTGCATTTATATTTTTTCTTCTTTTTTATATGATTTGGGGGGTAATTCCTATTTCACCCCCTCTGGATCCGCTCCTATGCATATGGGGATTACAATTTTGTAAAGCAAAATTAACATTTATAACTTCAAAAAATATTCTTAAAAAATTCATATACCCAATTCCTGAAATTCTGTCTTTCTCTTAGCAAGTTGGAAGTATAATGCTAGGTATACACATTACGATAAGTCGTACGATAAATCGTATAAGTATGAAATTAGTAACGTGAATCATGTTGTCGTACTAACAAAGTATGAAAATCAAAAAAATTTGATTTTTTGAGGGCGGAGCTTCGATAGGTACGATAATTAGTATCGTGTATCATGCTGCCGTACTACGAAATGTATTTCTTCAACGATTTTTTCATATATGTCAGTTATTTTGTGATATTTTTTTTATTTTTTTTTTTTTCAAAGGAAGTAATTCGATTTGTAGTAACGTCTATCACAAAACCGTACTTCTACTCATACTACGATTAGTACGAAAAATAGTATCGTGTATACCCAGCATAAAGTCATATAGTTTTACTAAAAAAAAACTATCTAATATAAAGAAACCTAAAAAATAGAAATTTAATGATATTTATCATAGCATACTTTCCATTGCTGGAATTGATGATTACCAAGATATTTGTTGTTGTTTTGTTGTTTTTATGCAAGGTTTTTAAGTACTGTGTTTGTTAAGTGAGAACATTTTCTTTTTTCCCATGCAGCCGAGCATAACAGAGCAACAAATATTTATGTTTAATTTTCTTCAACATTGTTTCAGCAACAGGATTTTGTTTCTTCAACCACCAATGATGGTTTAAATTGTGATAATTTTGTTGACGTTACAGAGAGTTGGTTATATTTAGCAATACAGTTATGTTCGTCTGTAAGTTTTTGAATAGACTAAGTTCATACAACATGAACAATTCTATTATAACCAAATTTAATTTTTTTACATAATTTGATTCTGCAGACTTTTTTTTTTCTTCTTGGACCAGCACTCAGGGGATGACCACTATTCATGCAAAGCATTGTGTTGGAACTAGGAAAATAGGTTATGGGAGGGAGAAGAGAGGGAGTAGTGTTTGTGGACATTCGATTTGAACTTTCCCACATTTGAAATGGCAGGAAACACTTCGGCGGGAAGTTTGTTCCACATACGTACAGTACGGCTAAAGAACGAATTTTCCCTGTAATGTGTTGTGCGGTCCACTGGCCAATTGACCATAAAGGGATGTGTTCTTGACGAAAAACGTGTATTACGTAAAAATCTGCGGGTATCAGGAACAAGTTCCCTAATCATCAGAACACATTCCATTGTAGTACCGACGGAAGAGTGAAACGCAGCCCACATTGCGAAGGTGCTCCAGCGAATCAATAGAGTTGGACACCCTACTGTCACCAATAATCACCTTCGCCCTCTCTTGTACGCGGTCGAGCAGCTGCAAAATAGACTTTAAAGCACCGGCCCACACATGAGATTGTATTCCATTATCGGTCGGATATATGTGGTGTAAATAGTGAGGAGATCAGATGGAGTGAAGAAATTCCTACACCGTTTCAAAAAACCGAGACACTTGAATGCTTCTTTCTACACTTGAAAAATGTGTTTAGACCAGCGGACATCACATTATATTTTCGTGCCCAGAACATCAAGAGCGTCTGATTCCACAATATTTACACCATCCATAAATACAGATGAAGCAACATTGTTTGTAGTTCGTTTTTGTGTCAACATGCAACACTGGGTCTTGCGGGCGTTGAAAGCGACTCTATTCGCACGACCCCATTCAAAGATTGTCACAAGGTCCCGATTAAGGGAATCATTCATGTTTTGCCTCATTGCCCCAATCCAACAGGTTTGGTTTATAATTGAATGAATATGAATAGCAAATGTTGCTGTCATCTGCAAAAGAATAGATAGGGTTGGACGTTTGACGTAGAGGGTCATTTAGTTAAATGATCATAAAGGATTTAAATATCCTGTATTTGTATATGGACATGACTCATCCACTATTTGGGTTTTAAATATGTTTGAAATCGTTTATACAAATATTCGAAAAAAAATATTTATTAAACCAAAGAATATTTTGAACATGATTAAATACTTTTCCAGTCATAACATACTAATTTCAACAAATATGCTGACAAGATAACAAAAAGTATATTAGAAACATACAATAAACTACCAAATATTTGGAAAAATGTGAACCAGATTTTTATAAATTCTTTGAAAGTTCCTTTATTGACATTAATACACAGAGAAAACAGATTCGTAAAAGCAACCGAATTTGTTGCCAATCGAATGAATCAGATGCACATATTTTAGTTCTATCAACAGAAAGTCAGTTGATATAGAAGAATTTCGGTTGAAGCAACCAAACTTTTGTTATCCCTTCTAAAATTTTGTAGTCACAACTATAAAATTCGGTCACTAAGGTAGAATCATTCGATTGGCAACAAATTCAGTTGCTATTACGAATCTGTATTCTCTGTGTGAGAACCATTGCTTTATTCACAGATTCAGCTGAAACACTGAAAGTCATAAAGTTATACAGCTTCCATGTGAGTATTTACTGTATCAAACATTATATAAAAAGGCATCTACTATTAATATAAATCAATGCTTAAAATGTCCAACAATTTTCAAACCGTAAATGAACATTTCAACTCACTTTGATTATTTATTTTGCGCAAAAATGAAGCAGCTTTTAATTACATTCAAATGTACGCCGAATTAAATTGGCAAATTATAAATTACGTATTCATAAAGCAACTCGACTGCAAATACAAATTATAGTTCTGACACACGCCAAATTGTACTACAAAATCCAATATTGAGAAAATGCAATTAATTATTACAGTGTCAGGCAGGCAGGCAAGCAAGCAGGCCTCAAGTAATTCTGTACAAAATACTAGTGTAAGGGGTAATTGAAATGAATTTAAATATTTAATTCTAAAGTTGCGTGTTAATCGATTTCTATAAACACAAAACACAAATCAAATGCGTACAAAGTGCGTGTAAAACAAAAACATTGGTTTTTCTATGTTGTTTGCTATGAAAAAGAAAAAAAAAAAAACGTTTTTGCTTTTAAAACAACATGAAATGAGTCTAAGCCGTTTTGCTAACACAGTTATTTAGAGGATTTCTTTTATTTTGTGTTTTTTTATAAAATTTTCCAAATCGAAACCGATTAAGTACCTTCAAAAACCCATGTTTGCTACAACGTTATTGAACACACAACTAAAAATCCATACTTGTACACCTACTGACACTTAAAACTCTAATACTAATGACCTGGTTTTCTTTTTTTTTCAAATGGCCATGAGATGAATTTCTGCTTCTGTTTTTGTATTCTTTTTTTTTTTTTCTTGTTTGCAGTTGTTCTTGTTGGTTTGGTTGCTGTTAAATCATTGAACGAAAAAAAAAGTCTAAAATAAAAATTGAAAGCAAACAATTGCATTCAAATGCAATTGCAAAATTCTATTAAATTATAAAACAACAAAATCAAAAGCTTCAATGGAAAATCAAAAAAATAAAAAGAGAAAAATCGTTAAATAAACTAATGCTAACAAAGCAAATACTACTACTACTAATTTATAAATTAAAAGCTCTGGCTCAAATGAATGGAAAATTTGCTTAAACAAATGTATGTTTTAATGTTAAGATTAAAATATAATAAAAAAAAAAACAGAAATCACTCATCATAATAATTATGGATTTAATGGTATATAAAAATTTCAATTTTTTTTTATTAATAATTATAAAAAATAAAAGTTTAATGGTTGAAAAACAGCATAACAGCCAATATGATAAGAATGATGAGAAAAAAAGGTCGAAAAAGTTGTTAATGTATATAAATATTTATTAAAAAATAAATGTGTATAAAATAAATAGGAAATTTATTACATATTTTAGCATTATGTTCTTTTTTAAATAATTACAAAATTTTGAAATTACCAGCTTTTACTAAAAAACTTAATGAAAAAAGCTTTTTGTACATTAGCTCTCTTGGGAACATATGGCTTCCACAAAGCATCTCCATGTAATACGATTTGTTGCAGTTGTTTTCGCGTCTTTCCCAAGTAAGATTGCACTGTTCTAGTTCTTGGAGTATCGTCTATTGTTATTAATGCCTTCACGCAGAAAACACATATAGTTGTGCATTGTTACTGTAACCATTTCAACATTTTTAACAATATTATAGTCACAGTAACTATATATATGATTGTGGTAACAATAATATGGTTAATTTACGATTCACATGATTGTATCAACCATATATATGGTTACAGTAAACATGTATATGTTTGTGACAACCATTTATATGATGAAGTACTTACCATATTATGTTGCTCTCGGCCACAATCATATATATAGTTACTGTGACTATAATATTGTTAAAATGTTGAAATGGTTACAGTAAACATGCACAAATGTTGAAATGGTTACAGTAACAATGCACAACTATATTTTTTTCTGCGTGTTATATCAGTTTCCGTAAAAGGTTGTTGTTCCACCTAAGTGGGGCTGCCTTCTGTCGTTGCCTAGGAACAACACCCTCTGTGCATGGGACAAACACAACAAAGCATACAATTACTAATTCCTTAAGGAATTATTTTTTTACCTTTCTATTTCAGTAAATGTGTTTATAAATGTTTAAATATCTTATAATATTTTAAAAATTTACTTATAATCTCTTATTAACTTCACAAGACACACAACAGGTTCTTTTTATTTTTAAAATACTTTGTTTAAAAAGTCAATGAACTGTTTAATAAAAGCCAAAAGCAACATTATTTAATATTTATATTAGTTCATCTTATTACGCTTTTTGCATAATTCATATTTGAAAATATACTTAAATATTTTTTTCTAAAAACATATTTTTTTATTGTTTATGAAATTTTAAATGAGCACCACGATTGATGATGCTTGAGTTTTTCATTTTCTTTTCAACTTATAATTCTCTTAAATACATACACACATACTGCATACATACATGTATGGATAAATGTGTGAGTGTACAGAACCATTAAAATATTAGATTATTTTTCTTTTATTGTGTATTTTTCAAATACACAAGGAAAAACACTGCAATAAATTTTCCAAGCATCAGAGCAAGTGGAAGTGAAATGAAACAATATAGTAGCTGCTATATTTACAATGTAATTTTTACATTAAAATCATTTTTAATGATGCTTACTGTACCTCAAATCGTATAATAAGAAATAAATTGTTGCTAAGTCAGTTCAAATGAATTTTAAATAACTAAGGAGTGAGATCGAACAATTCATAACATACATATATGTTAATAAGAATGAAACCACTAAACTTACAGTTTAAATTTTTTTTTTATTTGTTACAATTTACAAAAAAAAAAAATGTATAGTTTTAATCACTAGTGATGAAATTTTGAAGCTTTTTCGGAAACTCTTTCATTAACATTTTTATAGTGTTTTCTGTCACTTTGTTCGAACAGATAGTCCATCTCCGTTTAAAATCTACCACACTTTTGGACACCTTTTTTGTGCTCTTCAATTCTCTTTTAACAAGAGCACAATATCTCCCCACCGGTCTTAGCTCCAAGCAGTTTGGAGGATTTGCCTCTCTTGGTACAAAGATCACTCAAGGGCGGGTTTACCATAGTGACAGGATGTTAAGTAAGGCCAAAAATAAGTAGACACATTATGAAGTCTTTTAAATGGAAGCATCCTTTTTGGTAAACATTCCTGGATGTAAATTTCGGTATTTAGAGAGCCCATGATTGGGTTCTTTTGCCGCAACTGCATTTTGCTTGCCACACCAAGATCTTTTTGGGAAATTTTGTCTGCTTTTGGGACCTAAACTTTTCTTCAACATTCCCTCGAGCATCAGCAACATCAAATTTTTGACCAGGAAGTTGCGAAAAATCTGCCAGAACATACGTCATCCATTATGCAGCAAGAATATTTTTTTATAAAAATTGACTTCAATTTCCCTGCTTTATTTTTGGCCACTAAATTTTTAGCAGTGTTCCTGTCAGGAACTTTTTGAGCCTTGTATGTTTTTAAACCTGCATTAGCTTTAACTTTTCGTACCAAATAGTCGGAGCACTGAGCTAACCGGGCTGCTTTCCTACCGGATGAGTTGGGAGCTCTTTTGAAAATGCTTTGTATTTTTTTGGCTTTAGAAACATCATGTGGACCATTCAGTCTACCTGAACCAGGTTTTCTATCAACGGACAAGTTCTCCCGGTACTGTTTAATAACATTGGAAACAGTTTGACGGCAGACCTTTGAATGCTTTGTCAACTTTTTGTAGGACCAAGTTGGGTTTCGTTGAAAATATTTAATAATTTAAGTATGCACTTTTTTTAATAAGATAAACAACAAATGAATATAATTGACATTAAACATAATAACTGACCTGTTTTATAAAGGTAACTTGATCACAAAAAAAAAAAAAAAAATCAAATTATACTTGGTTTAAAAGTTTTAATGAAAAACGTATGTTAAGAATTTTACGATCTCACTCCTTATATATTTTATATTCTATATACTACATTTTCCAAAATTGTTATCTTTTTATACCCTACGCCTTCATAGTGGGGAGGATATAATGCGTTTGTGCGCTCAAAAATATTAGTCTAACACCCACCTTAAAGTAGAACGATCGATTCAGAATCAGTTTATGAGTCAATTAAACGATGTCCGTCTGACTGGTTATCCATGTAAACCTTGTGCTCAAAGTACATCAAAGTATTTACAGAAATCGGTTCATTACTTCACCTATTCCCTATACAAATGTCCTCCCGAAATAGGACTTTATCGATCATAAATGTTTAATATATATATATAGGTAAATACACACATTTTGTTCCAAAAGTTGTATATATACGGAAGTCATGTCACCTAATTTCATGGCGTTCGGTCCATAATTGGTCATAGATCCTATATAAGACCCACTTAGTAAAATCAGTTTAACGAGCATAAATCTCTTAAAAAATTTTGAATCCAAATAAAATTTAACAAACATTTGTTTTATGGTAATCGGCTCACAATTACTTATAGACCTCTTCCGAACATCACTCACGAAAATAAATGATTGAAATTTTAGATAAAGAAAAATGTTTTTGCTCATTTATTATGTATCGGGCTTGATCAAACATACTTTCTTACTTGTTTAAATGAATTTTAGAATATTTTTTTATATTATTTTATACTAGACTTATTTTATCTTTAATTAACATTTAAAATAAATTGATAATAATGAAATACAATAATTTTCTATAATTTGTTTAAATCAAGAGCTCAGCTGGCCTACAAAAATAACTTTAAGCATATAAAGAAAGAAAATAAACAAATAGGACCCTTTACACTTCACACACAAACAAACAAACACTTTCTCCTCCATCCATCGATGTTAAGAAAAAAAAGTTTAAATAAAATATAATAAAAATGGAAGAATATGTATGAATGTATTTTTGTATTTTGTTGTAGTTATCATGGCTGTTTCAGCTACTGCTGATGCGATTGCTTCTGCTCCTGTTCTTGTTTGTTATTATTGTAGTGTTTGCAATAATATCCAAATGATATGAGCATACACACAGATGCATAAACATAGATACTACATATAGATACATATTTGGGTGGCCCTTTTTTATATGGAGGAAAAAATAGGTGTTTTTCCTAGCGTCACTATTTGGTGAGCTATATCAAAGAAAAAAAATTTCCTTTTTTGGGAAACATATGAAATGTTGGTATCATGTAGGAAGAAAGTAAATTTTAGCAAATTTAAATAAAATTCAAACTAGATTGAGTTTTAAAAACCGAAAAAACCCGGAAAACGAGGTATATTACGTATTAATTTGAACTAATTAATACTTTTCGGCTTAGACGCAAATTCTGACATGACATTGGAATTCCAAAATTTCACATGCCTTCTTTGCGAGAAATATGAAAAAAATCCTAGAAACCTTACAAAAAGATATTTTTATCCATTGATCCAACTCACCAAATACTGAACCAAGGACACAAATTTTGAGAAACGGCTGCTTAGAATAAATAAAACTTTTATTTTAGTAGGGAACACCCACAACTTTTTGTATGTGTCACCCTAATATACATACAGTTAAACACCAAAATCGACAGCTACGAAACAATATTGCTATTCAATATAAACACACACATTCACATAAGTATTACCGTTCCTGCATATAAAGGCACTGTTAAATTAAAGCATAAATAAATGTAGGTGTTCACCCAGTAAGCAATATTACAAGATTTCTTTAAATTTAAAATATGTTGTTTGCAAAACAGAGTGAGGAAATATAATTTCCTAAAAACCAGAATGCTGACGTCCTTCAACCTTGCTTTATATCTCGTATATTTAAAATGTACACCAATTTTCAGAATGTCCAGCTTAAAGTTATGCTGACAGTTTTCATACAAAAATTATTTCATTAGTTAAGAAATAACCAGGCATCGTGAAAATGAGGCTTAGTGACAAAAATGGTATCTACAATATAACCTAAAGAGTACAGAATGAAACCACCCTTACCATTACCGTAAGGATAAATGACATCTAAAAGGTTCTCAGTAACGAGGCTAAGTCTCATAAACTAATCATATATATTTTATGAAACTAAGTATATTTTAATGTCTAAAGAGAAAGATATAACAATTTTTGGTACCTAATTTAGTGTGTGTTAAAATGAATCGCTATATGTTACATGCAGCAAAAATATAAACAAAAGGCAGTTCAAAGCGAAGGAGAGAAATATAAAATTTGGTTATCTTCTGTCTCGTGACACCAAAGTAAACTTTGTGCCAAACATAGAGTTTCAAATTATTCTCTGGTTTGATTATCAAGTATTCTACTCTAAAATGCTAAATTTATGAAGTATAAACCAAGCCCATATCGAATATGGTTCATATTTTATAGCCCTTTAAATTTGTATTGAATAGCTTTGAAACACGTCATTCGATTTTAAAAAATGTGGTGTCTTTTTTCAAGTACTAAGTTTTATCTTTAGCTATTCTTAGCAAAAGGAACTTCAAACTTGGAAATGAATAAGTCAAATATAGATATTTTAATTTTTTACAATATTTGCGTGAAAATTACAACTTGGGATTCCAATGGATTCAAAAGTTATGGTAGTTTCTATAACAACTTACACAATATTCTATGAAAAGTAGTGCATTTTATGTATTTTAGTATATTTATTGTCTAGTTAAATAAGAGTATAGAATTAAATGAATTACAAATTGGCATAGATCTTCGACTTACTGATCTAATTTTTTGGATAAACCTTACTTATTGTGTTTAGATGTTATTACACATCTATCTATATATATAAAAATGAAAATATGTAATGGCATCACGTTAGAACGGCTGGTGCGATCTGATTTGTATACCCTTTACCATGAGTGACAAGAGTATATATATGTTTGTCATTCCGTTTGTAATTTCTACATTCTTCATTTGTGACCCCATAAAGTATAAATATTCTGGATCGTTATAGATAGCGAAGTCGATATAGCCATGTCCGTCTGTCCGTCTGTATGTTGAAATCAACTTTCCGTAGCCCCCAAATAACTTACAAACATAAATTATACATTAATATGTCGGGAATTCTTCCGGCTCGGTCGCTATTTAAAATCGAGAAAATCGGCTCACAAATGGCTGAGATATAAGGAAAAAACCGGGACAACCTCGACTTTTGGTATATTTTTGATCTATATCTGGATTACTAAGTCATTAATATAGACAATATGGATATCTAATGATATATATTTCAAAGTCCATTGCAACGATGTATATAAGGCTATAGTAATTTGAACCTACAATGGGTCAAAATCGGGAAAAATACTTTTTAACCCGAATTTGTTTTACCAAAAAAATGTGTTTTCATTAACATTTTTTCACTAATAAATTTAAAAAAAAAAAATTAAAAAAATTGGAAAAAAATTTCGAAAAAAAAAATTGAAAACAATTTTGAAAAAAAAAAAAAATTTTAATTTTGAAAACCAATTTAGAAAAAAAAAATTTTTAAATTTTGAAAAAAAAAATTTTAATTTTGTTTACCTAAAAATATTTAAAATTTTTATTTTAAAGTATAATTTGGTGAAGGGTATATAAGATTCGGCACAGCCGAATATAGCTCTCTTACTTGTTTTTATTCGATTCGAAATTATCAGGAGATGATTTGTAAAGAAAAAATTTATAAATTCGGAAATTTTAATTTTTAATATATTGTCTCCTTTCGCTTCTCACTTTTCTTAGCACTAACATTAGTAAATAGCTACCGAATAAGCTAGTTTTATATAAAATTAAATTTTCTTTTGGTTTTAGAACATTTTTTCATATCATCAACCGTTTTCGTGTTATAGCCAATTTATGTTCTTTTGCAATGTATTTTTTTATTATAAATAAAATTGTAAATGGTAAAAATCCAATATGGGTTAAAAGAATGGAATTATATATGATATATAGTGTACTTTGGCGTCATCTTTTAGACGCTAAAGGTAGCTTAAGCGCATAAAAAATTCATTACGCTTTTTCTCCAATAGACCTGATTTATATCTAGTTTCACGACATTAACAATTAATCTAAAAAAAAAACTGAAAGACAAAGGTATTTTTGTTTTCAGTCTTCTTTCTAAATATATAGAATTTGAAGAAGTATACAAAAAAACTTTATGTCAATATCAATTTGAAATAAAATTATTTATAGGGTATTGATGCAAACTTCTGTGCGAATATTTAAATATGAGTGTAAGAGTGTGTATATTAGTACTAGTGTTTATAAGCATAAATAACACATGTGAATTGTATTTGGTTGAACATTAGGGTGTTCCCGTGTACATGGTGGAAAAATATGGTGTCAATGTTCCCAAATAAAATTAAACTTTAGTTTGTCTGAGATGGTAAAAGAGTAATTTTTTAAAGTTTTTATGATTCTTGTTCATATTTCTCGTAAAGGAAACATTAGCATGTTAAATGTATTTTAAAGGTTCTTTCAATATCACATTTGAATTCACGGCAATATATAAAAATATTCAAAGTTTTGTAATTTTGGCAAACCCATTTCGGAGAATTCACAAGGTCTCTTATCAGTCATAATGTCCTAATATATCACGACTCGGCGGCTCGGCTTAACCGACATTCAGCAAGGCATTCGGTGTTGCTCTCTGCTGGTTCGTTACGATAACACAATAAACTTAGCATAGAATGTAATATTATTTTAGGACATTTTTTGCTTGAAAATCAATGAAAACCATTGTGAAATGTTAGGACAATATGACATGAAAAAAAAACCTTAAAATTTTTTGCAAAACATTATCAAAGATCAAATATTTTTGGACTTAGATGACATACCAATATTTCACATGTTTCCTTTGAGAGAAATTTGAAAAAATAAATCATTTTGATCCAGCTCATCAAATACTAAACCCAGAACAAAAATTTCAAGCAATAGTATCTTATAATGAATTTAACTTTTATTTTAATTGGGAACATCTAGAAATTCTTTGGGTGCCAGCCTAATATACCTCCATATCAATGCACATATGTATGTATGTGTGTTTATATAATCCTGTACAGTTAAGTATATTTGCACTAAAGCTTTTACAGGGTATTTATATACCAACACAAATGTACATGCAAAGATTTGTGTATATGTACATTAGGGCTATAACCATCCAATGCCGAATGTTGTGTTATTTACGAAATCAAATTTTTCGGAACATTTTGGAATGAAAACCTCACCCACAAAAACGATTTTTTAAAATCTCCAAAAAAAAAAACACATTAATTTTAAATAAAAAATTGTAAATACTTTATTAATAAAGTAAAAAAGTTTGAAATTTATAAATAAAAAAAAACGGATTTCCCAACTTTATGGCGTTTTGTGGGTGAACTTTTTTGTAAACCGCGAAAAAGTAATACCATTTTTTTAAATAATTTTCAATGGCCTATTATGCTATTTGCAAAAAATTTAAAAAAAGTTATATCCCTAATGTACATACACGCATCCACGTACACATACATAAATATCTCATCATTCCCCAGCACCCAGCAGTTAAGCAAGTAGTCAATGTATCCCTTATAGGCAGTTATCGTCACAAACGTCTTATCATGTTATTTTGGCAATTTGACACTTATATGCTCTTCGTAGCGCAGAGAGAAGACAATTGGTAACTATATACATCCCAGGTAATCTAACGTGAATACAATTGTCAGTTAAGTGTCTCTAAGTAATCTGGAGTATAGTAACTTTAAACGTTTTGTGAGTAATTCGTTCAAACTGGTTTTATACAAATTGTGTTGATATAATTCTCATACAGTTTATTTTTATTTTTGCTTAAGTATATTGATATCCCATGTAACATAGCATAAAGTCAATAGTAACTTTAGTGTCTCTTAGTAACCTATAGCGAAGTCACTTTTAACGTTTATTTTGTACTGCACTTTAGAAAGTAGTTATTTTACCCACCAGAAGCAATCCATTAGAGAGTTTTCGAAGCAAGGTTTGTTTACAAGCTATCGTTTATTAGACTGCTTATAATACATGTACGGTTAAAATAACTACACACAGAAAACAGATTGGTTGGAACACGGTTCCAATTATCAAAATTTAATAAGCTAAACTAACATTTGATTGTATCCATTAAAAAACGATCAACTTAATCTATTTTCCGTGTTAAGGATTATAAAAACATTATTGCAATTGAATTATGGTTCAGACTATTCTTATATAAGTTGATTTAATCGAATTGTCTATTTATAAATTTGTTCCTATTAATTCCATACACACAACCTACTTAAATTCTGTTAATATACGTTTAATTTCGGAATATTGGTGACTATAACCAAAGTTTTCAGTTGTGATATAAAAAGTCGAATTCGATAATCACAACCGAATGATATTTTCAATTGGTAGATTATTTTTTGAAGTTTGTAAATAATAAAACCAAAAAAAATTTATTAGAGAATCAAATAAATTATGAACAAGAAGAAAGAAAAGGCTATTTTAGAAATTCATGGTAAGAATAATATCTTGACAAATATGTATTGTATGTAAATTAACATGTGGCCAATAACCAATATGCGTTTGCATTTTTATGTGCCTACATATGTACATATTATGTTTGTAAATTTTATAAAAATATATTTGTAATATTCTATATTCTTCACAGGAATTTTGTCACAAATCTCTTGAGATTTTGAAATGACTGGTGCCAACACTACAAATCTATTTCAATACGTTTTTGTCCACTACTCGTTGGGTATCGTAAATTCTTGTTATCCCTCGGCAGTCATCAGTTTCTGTACGACTTTAATAGCTGATCCATCCATACAATTTATTTGAAAATAGACCTGACCCCTGACCACTGACCAAATTTAGCTGAAGAGGTATGCAGCATATCTGAAAATTGTTTATGTTTAGTTTATTTTTCAAATTTAATTGAATTGCTTGTTTTTATATTTGATTATATATGTATTTATTTTGTATTTTCAATAAAAACAGTTGAAAGAAAATGTCAAATAATAATTAACAATAGTAGAATATATTTTATACTGAATACAGTTGGGTTCACCAATATCATAGAAAAAATTCAGTAATTACAATCGAATTTTGCGATAGTACACAGAACCTCATAAATTCGATTGGCGACAAATTCGGTTGTGATCACGAATCTGTTTTCTCTGTGTATACACACAGAAAACAAATTGGTTGGAAAACGGTTGCTATTACGATAATTTTATAAAGGTAACCAAAATATTATTATCATAACTAAGAATTCATAAATTCAACAGATTTTCCGTATTTATAGCTGTGAAAACATAGTTATAATGGAAATATGGTTACTACAATAGCAACATCGGTTATTGCAATCAATTTGTATTTGTTTAAATTAAATTCAAGGAAATCGGCAGACACAACCTAATTAAATTCACCTCTTATTACTGAATATTGGTTGTTGCAATCGTAAACGTGTTTGTATTCAAATAAGTTGAACTTTAACTATATTTTCAGTTGTAGTTATTAATAAATTCAAAAATTCTGTGTTCCCAACCGACAAAAGAATACGTAAACCCAAAAATTTAAATTTTGTAGGACTTTTTTCAAAAATAAATATTTATTAAAATAAAAGTTATTAAAATCGGAAATTGTTTACATAAAAAATTTAAATGAATGAAACAATAAATTAATGTGAATTAATAATCAAGGAAGCAGTACGTCTTCTTTAGAACTCTCAAGGGTAAGTTTGCGTATGTTCTTTGTTTCATTATGTATTTCAATTCATTTATCTTGTAAACAGAATGGAAGATGGTTAAAACATATACAGCTTATACCAAGAAACATGAACTTTGATAAAATGCATTCTTAAAATTCTTCACAACCTCCTGCTGACTTTTTTGATATTTTTCGTTGTATTGGTCGTATGGTGTCGACACATCTTGTCTTTGAATTGAAGTGGAAATATTACAGTCTTATATGGTATTTGTGGTAGATTGGTGACAAACGAAGGATAGTGAATGATGAGACTTACTTCCTGATGTTGAATGTACGTAATAAAGTTATATTATGAGATATTCCTTAATCATTCCTTAGACTGTTGTGTAAATTCTCTTCAGAAATTCTATAACTATGGGCCATGTGAGAATCGTTTTGAAAATCATCATGGTAAAGTGGTTACATATACGTTTGTACCCAAGTACTGACATATAACGAAAAAATGACTGTTTGTCTACTGCGACCAGTTAGCGAGACATTACTTCACAAGGTTATAAGTCGATTGTTGCTGACTATCGATTCTGGAAAGTTTCGTATTGTAAATAGTTTGTATTAGTTCCTGGTCATGAATGTCCAAAAGGAAGGTAATCTAACTTATGACTTATGATATATTCTTTTAAAAATATTAATTTTCTTTATTATTCTCCTCAGGAATACCACGTAAAGATTATGTACATCAGTCGTTCTGCAAAATGTATCGAGTCAACTTAAGTGATTATATGAATGATTTTTACGTGTTCATATTTGTAGAAATTTACAATTATTTACACTTGTTTCAGCTACTAAACGTTAATAAAACATGCATAATTAAAAAAATAATATTTTTTTTTTCAATGAACTAGCCTAATAAATATATATTAAATTTGTATGTATTCCAACCGAATAAGTTTTTTTTAGCAGTTGTGACTATCAATATATTCAGCAACTACAACCGAATTATGCGATAGTACATGCAACCGACAGAATTCGATTGGCGACAAATTCGGTTGTGACAACGAATCTGTTTTCTCTGTGTAGTTATGTAGCTGATCAAGTTACCAGTCAGGTAACCGACGCCATTTAACCAGTATGTGAATTCAATGATTGACTACTTTGGACCAGCTATTAGACCAGTCTCATTGTAGTCAAAAAGGGTCAATTGACCCCCTGCTTAGGACATTCACGTGTTAAAATAACTAGTCATGTAGCTACTGAAGCAACTACTTCCCACCCTAAATGATGGGTAAAATCGCTAGTTCGGGACTGTCTCCTAGAACTGCCGGGTAAACATTTGCACACATACAAACATACGTATGACTCTTAACATTTAAACAAAACCACAAATATAATAGAATAGAATAATATATGACTGGCTAGATGTACGCGCATATTTTACTCTATGTCTATGTGTATATGCATGTGTACATAGTATGTGTACTGAATATGTTTTGCTCCTATTTCAGGTCTCTGAAGGGGAATTTTTATATATTTCCTATATTGTATGGGGTTTTATTTATATTTCTTTCTGTTTTGTTTCGTTTTGTTTTGGAGTTGAAAATGTTTTCCTTTTTATTTCTATTGAAAAACAAATAACACGAAAAAAACTAAACGAAACCACCATGAAATTTATAGTTAAAATCAAGCCGTACATCTATAATGCAGCCAAGAACAGTGATCCCTCGTAAAACCAAAGTAAACTTTTTTTTTGAAAAACAAAGGTCACTCCAAATATAGATTCAGATATAAGTAATAAAATAAGAGTTAATAACTTTAAAGTACGAGTACATACATATGAATATATGTATGTATGTATATTTGCTGTGGAGTTTACAAAAATAATCTACGTTTTAGCTTTTTAGAAATTTATGTTTGTTTAGCAACTTTGAACATTTTATTAAAAACACTGACATGAGTTTTTGTTTCATTGAAAGGAAAGTTTGTTTTTTTTGGGAAGGGGTGGTGGGTTTTTGTGTGGGTTAAACAATTTCAATGTCTTTTTTAATGTTTCTGACACGTAAAATCCATTTTGAGACTTAATATGAACCCTTAATATGTATGTTTATAAAATAATAATAAAACAAATCAACTGAAAACAAAATAAAATATAAATCAGAAAACACATGCAAATTATAATATGGATAATATCAGAATTGATAAATTTTGTTTATAAAAATAAAAATAAATAAAACATTTTCAATATCAATTGTGTGCTACTTTAAGAAAGTTTTAAAGTTATAATCTATATGATGATATATACATATGTACATACATATGTATTTATGAAGGAACTTAAATTTTTAAAATTAAAAAAAAAAGTTCTCTTCTAAAGATATTCCATACAAATTCTCCATATCTCACAGAAAAATGTACTTAAAACTCACAAAGAGAAGAAAACTAAATTATGCCTATTGCCATTCAATACATTCACGACAGCAGGCTACCGACTACACGACTACAAATGGCGCTAGCAACAATTGTCGACATGCAGTCAGCTACTTAATTATTTTGAAAACGGTAGCAATATGGTATTTATGAAAAAAAAAACTTAATACTCAAATTTCAATTAAGCGCCACATTGTGTCCAAGTAATTAAATCCAATTTGCGACGTGTAATTAAATTTCATTTATCAGAGATCATTATCACATAATTATATCTTGGCTCCAAGATATTTATGTGATTCGGATATTAATGAGCGTTAGAACAAGATTCCGGGCGAACGTAAGCAAACTGTGTATTGTTCTTGTGTTGAATTGTGCGGCTATGCCGAACCTTATATACCCTACACCTTTGTTGTGGATGCATTAATTGCCCACTTTCAGCGTATTGCATCCTAAATATACCAAGAAAACTTTTAAACATTTTACATTTAATTGCTGACGAACAGATCATATTGTAGAAGTTACAAACGAAATGACAATCTTATATATACCCTTCTCACGAAGGTGAAGAGAATAAAAACAAAAACGCCAAACGAAACGAAACGCAAAAAAAACAAAATACGCAATGCAATGAAACCAACACACAGCCAAACATACGTTTTGTTGTTTTTTTGTCAAAGCATGAAATAAATTGTCTTTTTTTGATGAAATTTTCAGAGGTTGTCTCGGATTTTTGCTCATATCTCCGTTATTTATGAACGGATTTTGCTGATTTTTAAAGCATGTCTGGCAGAATTATTGAAGATTTGGATCCCGAAGATATCTGGGGTTTTCAGAAATTTGATTTCAACAGACAGACGGTCATGGCTTAATCGACTCCGCTATCTATAAGGACCCAGAATATATATTCTCTATAGGGTAGGAAAATTATATTGTGGAAATTACAAACGGAATGAAGGGTATATAAATTTTAAGTAGAGACGTATACTTTAATAAAGGTGAAATCAGTTTCTTTCATTTAGCTGCAAAGACTGAGTATAATATAAGTCGTATTAACCATACTATTTTAGTAGCTGCTGTAGTAAAAGTACCATCACTTTTAAAAATTATAATCAACATACATAAGTACACAAAATTAAACAACACAATTAATCAAAAAAGTAACAACCATATTAAATAATCATCTACCAAATAAACAACCGGAAATTATTGCAAAATTTTTGGTTTCAAAAAAAAAAAAAAAACAAACTCTTCTTCCCAAATAAATTAAAAACAAAACAAAATATAATAGAAAAACATATTATATAAACAGATCATGAATGTAACATCACAGCACAGTTGAACTTTCCACAAGCATAGCTCGTAATATACATACATGAATATACATACATAGACGAGTATGTATCTTATAAATAGCAAACAAACAAATAAATAAATGTTTTATTGGTACTTCAGTTACAACTGTAATACATGGGAGTCGTTGGCAAATCTAAAAGAAACCCTGCTGGGAACATAAATTGATTTTAAACAAGCGGAGCAATTCGATTTATAGTTAACTGTTTATTATTGAAGAAGTACAGCAACTGTATCATTATCATCTGCAGTCAGTCGTTTCAAACTCATACCCCATCAACTACGGTATTATCATTCTGGTCATTGTCAGCAGCACACTGCCGTTAATGCCACAACTATTTACTAACAACCAACCAACTCTAGTTACAATAGAAAGAAATGAAATAAAATAAAATAAAAAACACAGAATACTGAACAGTCAACAGTGACTTTAGCCATCATTAATCACTTGGTTAATCGCAAGACTGACCTTAAACGTTGAAATAATACAAAAAAGCTCTCTATGAAAATATTATAAATACAATATAAATGTTTCTTTTATTAATACTCGCATACAATTTAATATATCTTTGTGTGAGTGTTTCTTTAAAAGAAACAAAAAAATAATTGTTATTATTTATTTCTTTTATTTCAGCAGAAAGAGTAGAGAATAACGACCCAGACCTAGACCTGTTTGAACAAATTATCAGCAACATCATCATTAAACATCAGCAGCAGCACAATTATAAACGTCATCGTCATTAACAATTGTTAAAACTACAACATCTAGTTAAATTACAAAAACTAACAAAATAATTTATGATATAAAAATATTACGTAAAATAGTAAACATTTATAGTTATTAAATCAAATTTCCATGAGTAATTACAACTAAAAATAATAGAGTTATTATTATTACCATCTATACATATGCATGTATGTATGTATGTATTGGTAGTCTTAGTTTTAACCACATTAATACATATACATATTAAATCAAATTTAATATGAAAATATTGCAAATACTTTCATTTAATAGGATGAATATGTATGCTCTACAATTGAGTGTTTGTTGAACTGTATTGAAATAAGGATTAAATTGTCTCGTTTACATCAGAGTATGTATGTCTGTCTGTCATACACGTAAATATCATTATTTCGACTACATGCTAGTCACTCATTCACTTACTCACTCACATACTCGTAGTACACTATCATCACAATAAAACATTCACAACACAATAAAACAGTTCAATACGGAAATTCCATTTCCTATTAGCCCTGCTAGCAATTTTCAACATTTTCCATTTCCGTTTTTATTTATTATGTTTTTTTTTCTCGTCTTTTTCTTCTTTTACATACAAATAACCCCAGGCTTTTTAATACAGTCTGCCACTCAACTCCCCTTCTCTCTTTCTCTCTCGCTGATTTCCATTCTTTATACATATTATGGCTTTAAAAAGCTTGTGAATAATTTAAGCAATTTATTTTTGTTGTTACTTTTATTATTTTGGTCGTTTTTCACTAAATAACACAAGTGAAAAGTTCACACAAATTATTATCGACCTTAACTGCAACCATTCGTTTGTATCCCTTGTTTTTATCGATTTCGTTTCATTTTAACGACATTTCCACTTCAGTTTTGACAGTTGGCAAGATTTGGGTTTCGATTAAAGTTTTTCCCTATAAATTTATAATAGTCCTGCATGTGCATACATTTAGTTGGTTTTCAAAAACAATCACTTAAGATAATTGCTTGTCGGCTGTCATTTCTTGTTTGATAAACAAGATGAGAACATGATAAATAAAAAGTGGCAAAGATTTAAATGGACATAAATATACATTTTCTTATTAATAATTTTGGGTTTAAAAGTGAAACATTTTTTTCAACGCCAGGAAATTTAAATGTCTAAACCATGATACAATAATTGTAGAAGGTAGAATCACTAGGGAGAGTTTTCAATATTTAGCCCTATAACGTCAATTTTTGATTTTGATTTTTTTCATATTTTCTTTTGTTTGACGTTACAAGAATTGTATAATTGAGAATTTATTTTCTTATACGGTTGTGTCATGGTCTAAACCAAAAATTAATATAAATAAATATTTGAGTACCGATCCAAGAATCCAAAAAAAATTTATGTCTGTCCGGTCTTGTTCCATTATAATCTGGTAATAAAATTTTGGACAAAAAAAACGTTAATTTTAAATTTATTATTTAAATTATTTATTACTTAAGAAAGCTACTTTTAAGACTATACATATACTATGGCCTTTATATTGGACTTTTTAGATTTTCAGTGTTCCCTCCGGAAGCGCAGAAGTAATGAAAATAAATAATGTTTTTCGTACTAAACAGGACTAAAACACAATCGCAATGGAACAAAAAAGTTATTGTGAAGGGTAATCTAAATTTAAAATTTAAAAATATTGTGTCTACAAAATATTGTTACGAATGTTCAATGACGATTTGAATTTAACGGTCTGTAACTACTGCCTGCAAACATTCATCATGTTTATGAACACTTCCATTAGTGGAGACTAGCATTGTTTGTAAGTATGGCAACACTAAATGTTGACATCGAAAAGCTCTAGAAATCGAATGTACTAGTATGTCCGTTAAGAACATTGTAGATGATTCCCGATAGATGGCGCGTGTATAAATAGTGGCAGAGCTGGCAGTCGTGAGTGGAGTTTATAATTGGCGCTGTTAGAGTTAACATCAACTGTCTTGTGCATATAAGGTTGTACGTAATAGAGTGTGTGTGCATTTCTGCGAATTGATATACATGTATAAAGACATTGAGTGACTATTTAATTCTGTTGTTGTTGTACATTCTAAATAAATAAAGAGTTGTTACAATTTTAAACTACTAAAACTGCTTTTATTTGCAATCAAAAGTATCCGGTTTATTTAAAGGAAATAAACCCACGTTTTTAAAAGGTAAAAACGTAACAATATCATAAAAAATAGTTTTGTGTGTACACAGAAAAAAGTTTTAACGTAAATAGTATGATATGATTTCGTTGATTTCAATTCATAACATTTATATGTATATAATTTCTTAAATAGTATGATTTTGTTCATAATTTTTTGTTTTCAAATAAAATCTAGAAGGCTTGAAAAAAAATATTTCAATTTTAATATATGTTGTTTAAGAATGTTTGAAATTTTCCATTAAAAATTTTTATTTTTTTTTTTATTATTTTCAGCTACATAATGAGAAAATATGCCCGAAATTGACTCCATTTTTTGGAGCAGATGAAATGCTTTAATGATAATGGATGCTAAATTATTCTTAATGGTATTTTTTACGTTTCAGATTTGGTTGTCTTATCTTGAATAAATGGTCAATATAGGGCTATTTAACAAACATATTTGAACTATAAGGATATGTAATGCAATTGTAAAGCAAATTTATTATAAAATATCAACAAATTTATGCAAAAAAAGCAAAAAATTCCGTCATGTACAATTTTATAATATTTATGAACATGTTCCTATTCTGAATGAAAAAAGTTTGGGAAAAAAAAGTCAAGTTCGATTAATAATATTTATTACAATACTCATTCCAATTATGAATTTCTTTTTTCTGTGTATGTCTTGTGGTATTTTTTAAAATGTTTTGCTTTTATTTTTAAACATTTGTACAATATGAATTTATTTAAAGTATTGGCCATTGTTAGCGATGACCTTTTCCCATCTTTCTGGCAACATATGTACTGCTCGTCTTTTGAAACCAAGAACTAAGCCAATTTCGGATACCCTGTTTCAAAGTGAATCGTATCTCAGAAAGAGCGTTCTGGACTATAAGGTGAGGGAACCAAAACTTCCCAACATTCTAAATACTTTTTAACAGATACTGTAACATGTGGTCGAGCATTGTCCAGAATATGTCTGGCCGCATATTATGGGCGTTTTGCAGCCAATGATCGCTTCAAACGAATCAGTTGCGTTCGGTACAGGTTACCTGTGATGGTCTGGTTAGATTTCGGTAGATCATAATAGTACCCTTTTGCTCCCACTAAATGAATATTGGGCACATACGATCTCTAATGCTTCGGTTTATCGTAATGGATCCATTTTTCAACGCAAATAATGATTCGGTGCTTTTTATGGTCTCTCAGCTTTTAGTTGAATCTTGCTGCTCGCAAAGGTTTTTAAACTGCTGCTTGAATAGCTTGCAAGCTCTTGTTGAACGTGAGAACAATCTTAATGGAGAAATGCCTAAAATTCTTGGTCTTCAAACTTTTTTTGGCTGACCAGGGCGATTATTGTCTTACGTGTCAAAATCACCACTTCTGAACCGCACAAAACCATTCCTCACACGTTGAAACCGATAAAACACATTCACCATAAACATAGGTGAGCAATCGGCGTGCATTAGCGGCACTTTTTTTAAATTAAAGAAGTACACCTATCCCTCGATTTACACGATAGATGCGTTCCTGAAAAAATCGTGTGAATCGAAATGAAAAATGTTTGTATGAGAAATCGTCTAAATCAAAAAAAGATCCAAATACAAATAAATTTAAAATTTTGTTTAGAAAATTATTTTATTTTAAAGCAAAGTAATATTCATAAAAAAATTTCAATTTAAACAATGTTTTAAAGCAAAATTTCCATAAAAAATTTGATTTTAAAACGATGTTTAAATTTAAAAATTGAATTAGCTTTTGATGGAAAAGTCCACTGTGGCATTATTTTCCAAAACTCTCCCGATTCGTCTGTATTGAAGACTTTATCAGGAGTATTTGAATGCAGCAAAAATTTCAGTAAATTATAGGGGATATTCTTTAGACACATCTATATCAGCAAAAGCTTGTTTAACTTTTAACTATAGATTATGTAAGGAATGTCTTTGGTTAAATATTTCAAACCAACCATGACTTGACGAAAACGATATTTTTATGAAGTTGATGACGTAGATGGTAGCTGATCAATAAGTTTTTCATAAATCCTCAAAGGTTTATTTGTAATAGCAATGGTGTCAATTGGGATTTACTTTTGAGTTTGATTTTCTATCCAGATCATTTCTGGCTTTTCCATATTTTCAATTGTAATGTCCCGAAAGCATGAAGTTGTACTCAGGCTAATTTTAGTTTTCATTTTTTATACATAACTATTTTTGACAATTGTGCTAAAATATTTTAAAACAAAAATCGTTTAAATTGAGGTAATTTCCACATCCCTCGATGTAAACGAAAACCAAAAAAATCGTGTAAAAGTGAAATCGTGTAAAAAAAGTATCGTGTAAATCGAGGGATAGGTGTATAGCAAAACTTCCCGCATATGACGTTTTGTTGGTACAAAATTAGTTTTTTGTTTACACTGTAATGCAGAGTACGGAAATAAACAAAACGAAACGTTTGCATTCATTTTGTTTTATTCTTTGCAGTGAGTAAAACAAAGTTTAATGTTCAATAACTAAGTGAGATTAAATGACAGATATGTACCCTTCAAAATAACATATAAGTTATGAAAAACCAAAAGCCGCTTTCAGAAGATACGCCACCCAATATAAACCAAGAACATTTACAGCTATTGCTGGCATTATTGATACACTACTTTTGTTACACACTGTCTGTTATTCTGTAAAACCTATTCTTTCATAACAACTATTTAACTACAAGTACATACTTGTATTCTTATATAGACATACTAATATTTATTTATTTTTTCTCACAAATATAATTAATTATTAATAATTCGACATTTCGTTATTATTACAATATTTTTTTTTATAGTAAATAAATGAAATTTTAATAATGTGTATATAAGTTTAAAATAGGCATATGTTTGTATATACAAACACATACATATGTTTCATATATACACACATATAAATACATACATATGTATTTACATATATAAGTATGTAAATATATTTAAAAGTTAATATGTATTTTTTGAAACATGCACTTGTGTATTCTGTACATATTTATTTAATTAATTATTCATTATATTGTTAATAATATTTATTTTGTTATCATTAATTTAAAATGTAATACAGGATATTAAATACACATACAAGGCATATTAGACAGGCTTTTAAAAAGATGTTTGTAAAAATAAGCAACAACATTTTAAATAGTGACACCAATTCTCATTATCTGATTAGCTTAAAAATCATTACAGAATTGATTTTAGATTTTATAAAACAACATTTCAGCCATGTAATCCTATTTATTTTGCAACAGGTCTAATTCATATACAACCAATTTGAAAAATACATTTGAAAGGATAAATGTTATTATACATTTAGAGCTAACACATTTACTATGCTGGTTATGGAATTGTAACTTTAATTTAGAGAAAAAGAAAGATTATTAAAATATCAAATTGTTTGATCGAATTAAATATTTATTGTGTTCAATTTTAAGCTCAAATTTATTACAAATTAATGAGTATTATAATTGATAATAATTTAATAGATTTATGGACAATTACATGGGCTCTAAAATAAAAACTATGTAGACAAATATGTAGCTACATTTTAATTAACTTTTAAATTAATTATGTTTTAAACAATATGAATTTAATTTGCATAATTTGTGTTTATAAGTTTAAAATGAATTTAGACTAAAGTCTTTATGGTATTGTACACAGTAGAGTGCTCCAAGAGTGTACTGACGTAAACAAATTTTTTGACTGATTTTAATAAAACTTTAGAAAAATATTATGTTTAGTCTAGTAATGGGTTTTCCAACAAGAGGTGTTATTTTGGTATTCAAAGAAAAATTGATTTTTTTGGGATAAATGATCGGATGTTTATTTCATAATAAAGAAAAACAACATCAGCCAAATGGCCACCACGACCACGCTTACAGGACCATATCCTTTTCATGAAATTTTCCATAACCAAATCGCAAAGTGGCTGCCCTATGCCTCGATAGCCTCACGAATTCTATCTTTGAGGTCTTGAATCGACACTAGGCTGTTGGCGTAGACCTTATCTTTCACGTGGTCGCAAAGGAAGAAGTCGCAAGGTGTTAAATCACAAAATCCCGGCGGCCAATTGTGATCACCTCTTTGAGAGATACTTATCACGGTCCGGAAACTTTTCCCGTAAAAGAGCAATGGCTTCGTTGCTTGTGTGGCACGTATCTCCGTTTTGTTGAAAGTAAACGTTGTCCAGATCAATATTATCAAACTCCGACCATAAGATACGGTGTAATAACGTTTGTGGAATGCTCAATTCCAAAAAACGACTAGGAATGGACAAACTTGGGTTTTCTTCAACACTTTGGGCTACAGCAGCAATATTCTCAGTTGTTCTTGAGCGACGTGTACGGGTTTTATTCTTCACATCACTAACTTGTCCCAAAAGCTCGAATTTTTCCACCAATTTCTGTATTGCGGTCCGACAAGGCGCTTCACGACGACCCAAAGATGGTTTAGTTTTGCGAACTGTAACTCCAAGAATTTCACCATTTTTGTAGTGAATTTTATCGTTCTACTTGTCTACTTGTCAAAGACAAGTTGGAAAACCCTTTATTTACAAAACTGGAAAACACAGTCAATATAAGTTGGTAAAAAAAATTTAGGTTCATATAAAACTAGTTTATTTACAACTAGCATATTACCCGCTACTTTGCTAGAGTATATTGTGATATTAAAATAAAACTATATCAGTGTACAATTAAAAAATGTGTTATTTATGGAGCATACAACATCTTAACTTACCAAATAATTTGATTAACAAATAATATTTGTACATAATTTTCAAAATATTTAATTTTCCTATTCCATCTGATTCCTATTTAATTTAAATTTTCTAGGTCCATTATTATAAAAAATTCAAAAAGTACCACTACAATAAAGAAAAAGTACCATAAACTCCCACTTGTGAATTCCTACTCGCTCAGGTACATATAAACTTTATTTCATGTTCTTATGTTCATTGGTGAAGAGAGTGCAAAAAGTATCATACAAATAAAGAAATGGTAGCAAAAGTTTCCCCTTTGAATTCTCAATCACTTACGACCATAGCAATGGAACATTTTAAAAATACCAATAGAATAAAGAAAAGGTATCATAAAACACCTTGAATTCTCACTTACTTAGAACCATATATGCTTAATTTTATGTTTCTAGGTCCATTATTATAAAAAATGTATAAATAACCATTAGAAGGAAAAATTAACCACTAAGTATTCTAAGTATTAACCACTAAGAATTCTAACTCATTCAGCATTCATTCTAATTTCATGATTCCATGTTCGTTTTTATAAATGTATTCAAAAAGTGCCATTAGAATAAAAAAGTACCATAGAATCTCCCCTTGGATTCTTATTAACTCAGAAGCATATATGATTAATTTCATATTTCTGGGCTGTGCCGAATCTTATATACCCTTCACCAAATTATACTTTAAAATAAAATTGAAAAAAAAAATTTAATTTTTTTCGATATTGTTTTCAAAAATTTAAAAAAAATTTTTTTTTTTTTTTAATTTCAAAATTTATTTTTTTTTTATTTTATTAGTAAAAAAAATGTTTTTTGTGAAAAAAAAAAATTCGGGTTAAAAAATATTTTTCCCGATTTTGACCCATTGTAGGTCCAACTTACTATAGCCTTATATACATCGTGGCAATGGACTTTGAAATATCTATCATTAGATATCCATATTGTCTATATTTATGACTTAGTAATCGAGATAGATCAAAAATAGGCCAAAAAAGAGGTTGCCTCGGATTTTTGCTCATATCTCCGAAATTTTTTGGACGGATTTAGCTGATTTTAAATAGGAAACTTCTCGAAAGCATGTCTGACAGAATCCTTCAAGATTTGGATCCCGAAGATATCTGGGGTCTTCAGAAAATTGATTTCAACACACAGACAGACGGACATGGCTAAATCGACTCCTCTATCTATAAGGATCCAGAATATAAATACTTTATAGTGTCGGAAAATAATATTGTGGAAATTACAAACGGAATGACAAACTTATATACCCCTCACGAAGGTGAAGGGTATAATTATAAAAGTACAATTAGTAGAACGAAATACTACCTATAGTTCAGTTCTCACATGTTGGTACCTAAATATTATTCCCTTTTCCTAACTCTTATTTCAATCAGTTTAAAATATTAAAAAAATACTATTAGGAGAAAAGTACCAATTTCACTTTTCCTTCTTGAAGTTTAAAATTTAAAAATACTCCATTTTGCCACAAATTTTTGTGCTACAGACACGTCTCAAATGATTAAAATCTGTGTTAATGTGCAGAAGAAAAAAATATATTTCAAAAAAGTATCAACCGGATTTGTCCCAATATACCCCTTTACACTGGAGTTCCAAATAGCAATCTGTTAGTTAATTTTTGTATGAATCCAGGAACCAATTTTAAAAAAAAATATCAAAATTAGCTAAATAATTATCCCGGGCTAACCCTTTGTGGTAAATTTTGGTGGTAAAATTTTATTCAAATAAATTTCCGTATCATGGTGGGTGCTCATTAGACTGTCCACAAAAAATCGATTTTGGAATCTTGTTGGTCTTAACCCCACAAAACGATTCCCCTTTCCAGATATTGAGATAGCCGAAATTTGAGCTCGATTAAACGACGTTAACCCGTGCCGCTCGTCGCCCAAAGTTTGAAAAAATCAAAATTTTTGGCCAAAAAGCTAACATAAGAAGCTATAACTCCAGAACGGTAAATAATAGAAACACGATTAGTATCTCAAAACAAAGCTAATATTGTTTTTCAAAATTTATTTTATATACATTATTCTTGTTACTTTAAGCCAAACAGAGTTACAACAGCTTTTGTCTCCAAAAACGTGACCTAGTCGCGGTAGGAGCATACTTCGTATATTTTGATATTATGTGAAAAATGTTGCTAGTAAGTAAATATTTTTATATTTTATTGTTATTGAATCATAATGTACATCGATTTAGTATTTCAAAAAGATGTAAAACACAAAAATTGGTTGAGAAATGTAAAAGTTAAAAAAAAAAATTTTTTTTTTGGACGACAGTTTCAAAACACCATTTTCAGTTTTTTTTAAACTTTGTTAAACAAATTTTTAAATTTTTTAAATATCACCGGGGGTTTATGGTCAATAGATTAGGGAACAAAACAGTGAAAAAATTAGGTCAATACCTCTTATAGTTCAGGTGTACAAAAGCTGTTGTAACTCTGTTTGGCTTAAAGTAACAAGAATAATGTATATGAAATAAATTTTGAAAAACAATATTAGCTTTGTTTTGAGATACTAATCGTGTTTCTATTATTTACCGTTCTGGAGTTATAGCTTCTTATGTTAGCTTTTTGGCCAAAAATGTTGATTTTTTTAAACTTTGAGCGACGAGCGGCACGGGTTAACGTCGTTTAATCGAGCTCAAATTTCGGCTATCTCAATATCTGGAAAGGGGAATCATTTTGTGGGGTTAAGACCAACAAGATTCCGACATTTTTTTTCCCCCATACAAATAGTGGACAGTCTAGTGCTCATAATAAAATATTCGTTTAGCTATTCAATTTATAGAAAAACATATTTTATTGAAAAAGTACCAAAAATAATTGTTGGTCCCTCCCTTAAGAGTTATAATTTCCAAAAAGTACCAAATCCATAATTGTTTTTTTTAAATTTGTTTCTATGTTTATTGGTTTAAAAGATACATAGGATGCCAAAAAAGTACCAAAATACAGTTTTTAGTACTTTTCGCCCCTAAAGGGTTCGAATTTCGAAAAAGTACCAAAAAGTACCTGTCAGCTTTTTTTCAAGTGGAGTTTTCAGTACTTTTCTCCCCTAAAGGGTTCGAATTTCGAAAAAGTACCAAAAGTACCAAAAAGTACCTGCCAGCTTTTTTTTCAAGTGGAGTATCATGCAGTTTAAAGTTTTTTTGTATCTTTATTAGTATTGAAGATATAAGGTTACCGAATTTACCCAAAGTTTCCCCTTTTTTTGTCCGTACTTTACAGCATAACTTTAGAATTTATGACAGCTCAACTAGAATTCCAGGGAGACTAGGTTAAATCATGGACCGATATTGCCCATTTTCAATATCAACAGAAAGAATTTGTGGACAATTTCAGACAGCTAGCTCCTTTCGTTTGGTCCCTATCGTGTTTTCAACAGATAGACAGACAAGTAATAAATATAAATTTTCTGGATCAGCAATGAATATTTCAATGTTTACAAAAGGAATGGCAAAATCAATATACCCACCATCTATTTTGATGATGGGTATAAATAAGAATTCTATATAAAGAGTAGAATTTGTTTGGTCACCATTATGACTGCTGCAATATATACCTAGTTTAATCTGCAAACAAATTTTTAAATTAAAAAAAGGCAACATTTTCGAACTTAAAAAAAAGTGTATTAAAAAAGTATACAATAACAACTCAGTTTTTTTTTTTTTTATTCCTTGACCTACTTTTATCATTTAAATATTATTTCAAACCAAGGTCGTCGTATTGATTTAATTTTTTCCAAAAAAAAAGAAATGATTTTTTTTAATTTAATAAAAAAAAAGTATTGTTAGAAAAAAGTGTGTATATTCTATTTAACAATAAAATAATTTGTATGGATAGCTATTTCTATAATCTTTTTGAATTGAAATTTAAAATAAATACCATTTAATTTTTTTAGGGTTTATTTTGCAAATTTATTTATCAATTTTGTTGTTGCATTTTGGTGAATCATGTAAAATCACAATTAAACAAGTTTAGTAAAAAAACGTGCTGCAAATATTAAAATCGTGGGACACACAAAAAAAAACGTGCGTAATTTCATGTGAATTCCAGGGAGAAAGAGAGTAAGAGAGAATGCAAATACTAGCAATAATAAATAAATAAAACTAAACAAAAAAAGAAATGCTAAAACAAACTGAATGTTTTAGTTTTATGCAACAATGGTAGACATGGAATTGAATCAAATAGATGACTACTGGCTCAATGACTGACTGACTGACTGAATTAACCGCACATTTAGACCAACAACCAACTGCATACAACATGTCCAAATTGCCAAAAAACAACAACAAAAAAACTAAAGTTTATATGAGTAAATCTATGTATGAATGTGAAGAGAGTGATATTTGGTTGTTTAAGTGTATGAGTGTTAAATGATACTTGTTCAGTTGAGTTTATTTTGGCAACAATAAATATGTAGTAGTATTTTGCCAAACTTGTATAAAACCGAGTTGCATAATAGATTTTTATTTTTATTTCTTTCATTTATTTATTGTATTTATTTTGCATTTTGTTGTATGTGGGTTGATTATTTAAATATACTACTGCCGCAAAACAAAAACAAAAACTCAACTAAATTTATATTTAATTATATTTATTTATCACTGCAAATGAATTGATTTCCTACAACAGTTCAACTAAATCCATTGTACATGGTTTCTTTTAAAGCAATCTTGCACACAAAAACCAAAAATATTTCTAAACTAATGAGAATTATGTTTTAATATTTAAATTAAAAAAAAAAAATCATATTTTTTTATACATTATGTATTAACAAAGTCAGTTCAAAAGAATTTGTTTGTTCGTTATAAAATTGTTGTAGCTTAGTTTTATTTGTTAGTGTTGTTTTGAGAAACTTGTTTGTGTTTACAAATGTCTTTTAACATGATTTTTAAGTCAAGACCAACTATAAAAATCAACTTAACAACAAAAATATGCATACAAATATACTCCAAAGATTCAAGCAGTCAGTCAGACTGTCTGTCCGTCCGTCCGTCATTCAGTTGGATGCTGCTTAAAGCTAGAATTCAAATTTTCTATTCATACAAAATTCACAAATTCAAAAATTCACAAGCTAAAATGCAAAGTAGATGATGACAGATGTACAGACAGACCCTATGCCACCACACAGTTTACTTAAGCAGTGACTAAGAAACTTAAGCTGGTGGGGGGATGAAACAGTCTGCTCAAGTTTATGAAAGCAACTCAGTTTTATTTTTTTCTGTTAAAGAATTTTTATAAAAGATTTCTTAAATAAAAAAATAGCGGGCTACTTTTTATAGAATGTGTTGTAATACAGACATGGAATGTCTGCTCAAAAAAAATGGAACTAAAAAAAAAAAGAAATACCAGTATCAAATTGCATGAAAATGTTAACAATACAATTATATTTTGAGAGAGAGCAACAAAACATAAATAAATAAATATAAAATTCTCAAAGTAAACTTGTATTCGTGCAATGTTTAAATAAAATTTTATTTTGCATTTTGTTACACATATTTCGGATGCTGCCACTGTTACTGCCTCTAAGACTGGCGTATTCAAAATGTGAGGTATTTCGTACTCAAATGCATAACTCAAATTTGCAAGTTAATTACTTTATATGGATATAATTATAAGTTTTTGTGTATTTGATTTAGTTTTATACATGTGTTTTAAGCAGAGTTTATAATTACTACTATATTAGTCAAAAAATTGCAAAATATTTCATAATTTTAAATAAAAACTGCAACAAATATTTAACAAAATAATATTTCCTCACATACATACTAAAAATATAAATACTATTTACGAATTCCATATATGCACAAGCTTCATAGTAGAAATATTTGTCGCAGTTTTTCCAAAAATATTTTGTCTTACAAAATATTTTACGTTGCAGCTAGAAGACAAAATGAAAATTTTTCATTTCTAAAACATTTGCTGCCCAAATATATTTATATTTTTGGTTAGCAAAAACAAATATATTGCTTGTGTATAATATACAAAAAATTTACTACAAAAACATCAAACATGCAAACAAATTGCAGCGTGAAAACCATAAACTGCAAACGATATGCGCAGTAAAAAATTCAAACAATGGAAATATGGAAGATGCTAAATGTAGACTGCCAAACCATACGAAGTTGAAATATGTAAAATACGAAATTGTGCGAAGTTAAAAATGTTTAAAACGAAAATGTGCATTTATAAAATATTTCAGCCACATATATGGAAATATTTTGCCGCATATAGTCACTGAGTAGAAAAATGTGAAAAAAACTATGAACAACAAGTGTGCGTTGATTTGGGTGTACAAAATAAAAATTTATATTGAATCGTGTGTTAAAGAATTTAAATGCAATAAAATAGAAGCTTTATTTTTTGAGGTATGTAATTGTATTATGAAAGATAGGAATGCAGTGAAAATATATTAAATAAGATTCTGGGCAAAGGATAGCGGACGATATTATTTTATTGAATTTTTTGATTAAATGATTTTTGTAATACGAATTCAAATGTATTCCTGCTGCTTGTAATAGGAGTCCAGAAAAATTAGTAACATAAAATGTTGTATGTAAAGTGGCTAAAAAAAGATAGATAATGCAACAACAAAATGTAACAACAGACAAGCAAAACAGCCAATGAATACAATGTAATAAAAAATAACAGGATCTACAAAAAAATAGTATGTAGCATAAAAATGCAATGTAGATAGATAGATTACTTTTTGTTTGTACACTCAAATGTATCCTTTCATAAAATTTGTAACAGGAGAACAAACAAATAAATAAGCAGCATAGAAAATAATTGTGCAAGAAGAATTTGATGTGTAAAATATAAATGCAAAATGGCACAGGCATGAGTACAACAGGAGCAAAAGGAAATTAACTGTATAAAACTGCTGTATGTGTGTACATGTGTTCTGTAACCGCATAATGCAACAACAATTTACGCAAAAACCATAAACAAACACATAAATAGGTTCAATGTGATCGTGAGTGTAGCAGGAGAAAAAAGGATAAAGAGGAATGATAGAAATATATAATTATGCAATGAAGAAAATTTTACATAATTATGTATGACTTGTATTCTGAAAGATCGACTTTGTGTTTTTAAATGCACATTCATATGTATCCATTCGTAATATTTGTAACAGGAGAACAAAAAAACAAATAAGCAACAGAGAACAAATTATGCAACGAAGGCACAACAATTTTTTACATAGCCACGAGTGCAGCAGGAGAAAAAGGAAATACAATAACAACTACTTATACACTCAAGTAATTGTGATATACAACTGTTGTATGTGTGTTCTTTAGCTGCAAAAAACAAAAACAACTCGTGCAAAAAAAAGAAACAAATGCATAGTAAAGGAACAACAATTCAGTGCACATGACAAAAATTCCTCGAGCTAAAAATAAACCAAAATGCGTAAAAAAAATGATCTGTAACGGTACCCAACAAAAATCAGTTCTACACAAACAATGCAATAATAATATCATCCGCTATCCTTTGCCCATAACCTTCTTTAATGTACTTTTACTGCCATTCCTATCGTTCACAATACAAGTAGGTACATACCACAGGTTCTTCATTGTATAATTATATTTTTTTCAGCATTCTATACTTTATTATTTTACTCCTGTTACAAACGCTCAGCCAATCATACTCATTTGCATTTGAGAGTGCACAAGTTGTTGTTGATTTTCTACATTAACAATAAAAAAACAACAAAATGCAATTAATTGCAACGGTTCCTACTCTACTCCTTCATATTTCTAGAAATTCCTTTACTATGCATTTGTTTCTTTTTTTTGCACGAGTTGTTTTTGCTTTTTGCAGCTAAAGAACACACATACAACAGTTGTATATCACAATTACTTGAGTGTATAAGTAGTTGTTATTGTATTTCCTTTTTCTCCTGCTGCACTCGTGGCTATGTAAAAAATTGTTGTGCCTTCGTTGCATAATTTGTTCTCTGTTGCTTATTTGTTTTTTTGTTCTCCTGTTACAAATATTACGAATGGATACATATGAATGTGCATTTAAAAACACAAAGTCGATCTTTCAGAATACAAGTCATACATAATTATGTAAAATTTTCTTCATTGCATAATTATATATTTCTATCATTCCTCTTTATCCTTTTTTCTCCTGCTACACTCACGATCACATTGAACCTATTTATGTGTTTGTTTATGGTTTTTGCGTAAATTGTTGTTGCATTATGCGGTTACAGAACACATGTACACACATACAGCAGTTTTATACAGTTAATTTCCTTTTGCTCCTGTTGTACTCATGCCTGTGCCATTTTGCATTTATATTTTACACATCAAATTCTTCTTGCACAATTATTTTCTATGCTGCTTATTTATTTGTTTGTTCTCCTGTTACAAATTTTATGAAAGGATACATTTGAGTGTACAAACAAAAAGTAATCTATCTATCTACATTGCATTTTTATGCTACATACTATTTTTTTGTAGATCCTGTTATTTTTTATTACATTGTATTCATTGGCTGTTTTGCTTGTCTGTTGTTACATTTTGTTGTTGCATTATCTATCTTTTTTTAGCCACTTTACATACAACATTTTATGTTACTAATTTTTCTGGACTCCTATTACAAGCAGCAGGAATACATTTGAATTCGTATTACAAAAATCATTTAATCAAAAAATTCAATAAAATAATATCGTCCGCTATCCTTTGCCCAGAATCTTATTTAATATATTTTCACTGCATTCCTATCTTTCATAATACAATTACATACCTCAAAAAATAAAGCTTCTATTTTATTGCATTTAAATTCTTTAACACACGATTCAATATAAATTTTTATTTTGTACACCCAAATCAACGCACACTTGTTGTTCATAGTTTTTTTTCACATTTTTCTACTCAGTGACTATATGCGGCAAAATATTTCCATATATGTGGCTGAAATATTTTATAAATGCACATTTTCGTTTTAAACATTTTTAACTTCGCACAATTTCGTATTTTACATATTTCAACTTCGTATGGTTTGGCAGTCTACATTTAGCATCTTCCATATTTCCATTGTTTGAATTTTTTACTGCGCATATCGTTTGCAGTTTATGGTTTTCACGCTGCAATTTGTTTGCATGTTTGATGTTTTTGTAGTAAATTTTTTGTATATTATACACAAGCAATATATTTGTTTTTGCTAACCAAAAATATAAATATATTTGGGCAGCAAATGTTTTAGAAATGAAAAATTTTCATTTTGTCTTCTAGCTGCAACGTAAAATATTTTGTAAGGCAAAATATTTTTGGAAAAACTGCGACAAATATTTCTACTATGAAGCTTGTGCATATATGGCATTGGTTTATAGTTTGTATATTTTTAGTATATGTGGACATTAATATGAAAACGATTCATATTTATTGCGTAGTCGGTAGTCAAATGTAAAAAACGTTTAACTAAATATTAAACCCTGGTTTTAAGGCCCACGGCAGACAGTTTATATAAACTTAAAGTTCCAAATTTCCTGGACTTCTTTTATCCCAGGGAAATATAAAAAAATTACGGTAACTCCCGGAAATTATTACAAAATAAATTCAGTCAAAAACCAGTAAACTTTTTAAAAAAAACCGATTAATTTATATGATGTACAAGGTGGCGCAAAAGTAAACTTCCGATGTTTTTTGGGTGTAATTAAAAAAAAAATGAAAAACTTTGATTCTTCTTGTGGATCTCGACATCAAGTCGAGAATATGATGTCATGTAAATGGCCGCCGCCACAGTTGATTGTCATTTGAGCCCTTTTTATGGCATTTTCCATCACTTTGGTCAAAACTTCCGGCGATAGGTCCTCACATTTGTGACGGATATTGTCTTTAGGAGCTGCAAGAGTCTGAGGCTTGTTGACATAAACCCGCGACTTCAAAAAGACCCACAAAAAGAAGTCTGGAGCGGTCAAATCAGGCGATCTTGCGTGGCACGTCGTCTGGTCGATGTCGACGGCGCTTCCATGACATCCTCGGCTACAGCAGCAATATTATCTGCAGAACGGCTACTCCGGGGTCTGCCACGCCTGGCAGCATCTCGTGTTGTGCCAGTCTCTTCGAGGCGTGCGGCTAAACGTCGCAGTGTTTCACCAGTAGGCGTTGGACGGCCACGAAATCTGCGACGAAATTCACGTTGTGCCAAAGTCACCGACCGATTATTGGTCAAATAAATAGTCAGCAATATTCCGCGTTCTGGAGCAGTGTAGCGTAACATTGTTTATTAACGTGTATTTCGCATGTGTTTACTACTCAAATGTCAAAACAGAATCGCAAAATTTATAGCATTTTCTGATAGGAGGATTACTTTTGCACCACCTTGTACATTAGAGTGCTCTAAGATTTTGTACTGTTGTTATAAATACTAGGCTTTATGTTATATTTTTCTTAAGTTTCATCAAAATCGGAACAAAAATATATAACATTTCGCTATCTTTCCATGAGAAATTCCAAATATTGAGAAATTTGACCTTTGACCTTCTTGATTTAAGGGTTTACGTTTTCCAATTTTAGTAAAACTTTCAGACTATATTTATAAATACATGGAATATTCTGAATAGGTCTTACTTAAAATTCTTAACAGTAAGGAAATTCGGATCATTCGCCAAAATATGTGCAAAAAATTAGTTTTTCTCGAAAATCGCAAAATTTAATTCGCAGGTACGGACAAACTATATGAGGTATTGTCATACTTTTTTCATATTTTTATTCCTTATTATGTTCTCAATAAATCCCAATGTGACAGTCAAAAAATTCTGAAATTTATTTAACAAAATTTTTAAAAATTTTAAATTGGAGTTAATAAAATTAAATTTTGTTGGTCATACCTGCGAATTAACGGTATTTTACAAAGACAAAAACTCATATACAAGTAACTATGGATATATTTTAAGTAAAAATAAGCTTTTATTTTAATATTTCACAAAAAATGTTCATTTTGTTTCTACATTTCTTGTTCTAGTGGCCTGAGACACGTTAATGGCCTGGGGATTTTTTAATAACTTTTAAATTTTTTAACCAATTTTTGTCTTTTATATCCTATTAGAACGACAATTACGTACACATTTCAATTCTTTTAAACTTAATTACAAAAGTAATTATTTCATGGCAAAATTTTTACAAAAACTAAAAAAATTGCATTTTCCCCCTTGTAAATGCACCTCAAAACTTCAGCGTCGTTGCGGCACCAGTTAACGTTATCCTATCATCTTAATATTTTACACAACGTATTTATACAATACATAGAACAATTCTAAAAAGGGGGGGGGGGTTGTTCAAAATTCGCAATTTTATTTTTTTTTTGAGCACTCTATTGTACATATATACCTTTACTAAACGATTTATGAAGTCGGACTAAGTTAAATCTGGAATAAATTCAAATGAGACAATTTTCAAATCAGAACTTAATTTAGTATTATTTTTTAAAAGTTTTAATGTTGCCAATTAAATGATTTAATCTAAATTACCGAATTAAACTTTTCTGACCCGTTATACTTCTGTGTCAACTGATTATCTGTTAGTAGTATTGAAAAATCTATGCTTATAATTGAATCATTCGATGAACAACAAATTACAAGGAATCTTTAACTTTAAGAAGAAAACTTATAAAGAAATTTCTCCACAAAAATGTTCACGGTTAAGAAGGATCCCTAGTATATAGAATATAGTTGTACATGCTTACCAAAATCATTTCAACATTTTTCAAAGTTTTTTAACAATTATGTGTATGATTGCGGTAACCATAATATGCTTAAGATACCATTAACATAATTGTAGCAATCATATACATGATAGTGTTGTTCCACGATTATACCTATCATAACCTGATAACATCATATTGTGATATAACAATTCATCATGAACCATGCTTGCCATTGTATTTACTACAATCATATATATGATTGCTGCATCTCTTTCATAATCATAACAATAAATTTAAAAAATGGAAAGCCCCATTCAAATCAGTAAATCTAATTCACATCATTATTATCATGCAACATGTTGGGCATGAAATTTTCTTTCTTTGCTCCGTAAAATAATATTTGTTTTCTTTTTAATAACCTAAGTACACTCCCAAAGGTGTGGTGAGTATTATGAGTTTATGTTGATGTTTGTAACGGCCAAACATATTGATACTAATCAAGCTACAGGTCACAAGTTTTGAAGGCACTTTAGTGAAATTTCTATGAAGATTTAGACTCCATGAATTTATGATGAAATCAAGATTTTTTTATAAAAACCCCGGTTAGAAATGAAAATTATGAAAAGCAACCATAACTATAAATTATAGACACTAAAATATTTGAATATTACGAAGAATTGAATGTAATGGGCAAACGACTGGATGAACATATAAGGTTTCACTATATATCTACATATTTTATAGGGTCACAAATTAATCCCAGTAGTTAAGGAAGAAGTCAATGTATCCCTTATAGACAGTAATCGTCACAAATGTCATATCACTTGTCTGACCCTAATTTATATATTTTCGTCATTTGACACGTATGTGCTAGTTGTAGTGCAGAGATAAGACAATTAGTTACTTTATACATCCCAGGTAATTTAGCGTGAAGACAATTGTCACTTAAGTGTTTCTAAGTAATCTGGAGTGTAGTCACTTTAAACGTGTTGATATTGTGTGTTGTGTTGATATAATTCTCATACAGTTAATTTTTATTTTTGCTTAAGTATACTGATATCCCATGTAACATAGCATAAAGTCAATAGTTACTTTAGTGTCACTTAGTAATCTACAATGAAGTCACTTTAAACATTTATTTTGTACTGCCCCTTAGAAAGTAGTTATTTTACCCACCAGAAGCAATCCATTGGAGAGTTGTGGAAGAAAGGTTTGTTTACAAGCTATCGTTTATTGGACTGCTGACTATTTGAGGTCAATTAGCAACCGTAAATGTTAAAATAACTATAGTTATGTAGCTGATCAAGTTACCAGTTAGGTAGCTTGTAAGGTAACTGAGGCTATTTAACCAGTATGTGAATTCAATACTTTGACTACTTTGGACCAGCTATTAGACAGTCTCGTTTTAGTAAAAAAGAGGACATGCACGTGTTAAAATAACTAGTCACGTAGCTATTGAAGTAACTAGTTCCTACCCAAAATGATGAGTAAAATCACTAGTTCGGGACTGTGTCCTAGAACTGCTGGGATGTTGTAGATATTACAAACCAGAATAAGTATAGGTGCACACACATCAAATATACTTGCACAAGTCTTGAATATATAGAAGAGAGAGGAGATAGAGTCTTCCTCTATCTTTTACAAACCCAAAACTTGCGGATGTAAAATTGTATTGTGTGTGAATCGAATCTTAAGCTACGTTCACACGGTTGTCAGATTGTACTACATTGTCAGAAAAGTATTCAGAAAATGTCTAACAACCGTGTGAACTTACAATTTTTGTCTTATAACGATGTCAGAAAAAGTATTGTCAGTACATTGTAAGACAATACTATTATCAGACATCTGACAATCGTGTAAACACCTTATGTTGCCATTGCCAGATCATTGTAAGATCATTGTCAGAAACTTCTTATTGTCATACGTGCGAAGTTTATGCATCTGACAATGGCATCATTGTCAGATAAATTATTTATATTGGCAACACTGTGCATATGTATTTAAAATAAACAAAAGTGAAGCAACCGTGTGAACTGACAATTTTGGTTGCCAGGTAAATTTATTGTATGACAATGAAATTATAAGGTTTTCTTACAATCGTCTAAACTGACAATTAAACTTTTGCTAATAATGTTTCATTGGCAGTACATTGCGAGCACATTGCCAGATCTGACAACATTGTACAATCTGACAACCGTGTGTACGTAACCTAACAATTATACATATTGGTATAATTCAAAATTTAAGGTGATGAAAATGTCACTCACTAAGAATTACTTCCATATTTGTATGACGTTCATTCCGTTTGCAATTCATACAATATTCATTTGCGACACTAAAACGTATAAATATTCTGGATTTTAATATGATGTTTGGGATACATTTCCGAAGTAACTAGATAGATTATCAGATGACTTTTGCCTGAGACATAAACACAAAACAACGACTACCTTGATTTTCTGTCAATACTTGTAACTGTTGTAAAGGATTATATTTTCGGTTATGCCCCTCTATATTTTCTTAAAGTCTTTGTATAATAAATATTTTTTTTTTATATATATTTTCATTTCTTTGTTGTTTCTTGTATAATTTGTTATTTTCTATTTATTCCTTTTTTTGTTTTTTTTTTTTGTCAAAAGTTTATTATAAAAATTCTTAACTTGCATAAAGAGTCCCCTAACAAATTGAATAATAAATTCAGTCTGTTTTTGAGCTGGAATATGAAAAAGAAAGCAGCGAATAGAAAACGTAAAATAAATGTAGTGAAAAAACTCAAACATTATTTAGCATAAAACATTTTGTGTGGAAAATCAACTATTTGGCATTTTCTTTATGTATGTATATTATTACTTATACATTGCATATTTAGTACATAAATGTGATGCTAAAGTAAATTGTTGTCTGTTGACCTTCTCTTTAGTTTAGCTTTTCATGTTACTTTAGTGCAAAAATTGGCTTTAGAATGAAGCATTGAAAATTTCAAAAAAAGTTTATTTTAATTTTTTTTATGTCTGTTTTTTTAGTAATAATAATAAAAATACTTAAGAAGAATTTGCAAATTTTTCATTTAGTTCTGATTTATGGCAGTTCATGTTAAAGTTTTATGAACATTTAACACTTAATGTGTTCTGGACAATAAATTTATCAGCAGATTTTAAGATTCTAAATGATTTGACTCTGTTAAAGTTCTGTCCAGCATAATCTGTTTTATGGTCATAATTGCGTTAAACACACATTTCATATACAATAAATAAAGTCCATTAATAAAAAAACCACAATTATTTAGTGCTGGTTTGGCACTCATTTTATAGAAATTAAAAAATAATAATAATAATAATAAAACAATAGCAACAACAAACAACAAATTAAACAAATAACAACAAAAATTAAATAAAACCAAAGATGGGTGGGTTAATGTGTGTGTAAGTCCTTATGCGTTTGTCTGTGGGTTAGTGCATTATAATTGTATTTACAAAATCTGTTGGTGGTCAAAATTATTAAGAGCAAACGCCAGCAGCAACAATATAAAACCTTTACCGATTTATTATATTGTACAAAACTCACTCTCTTGCAAAACGCCAGGCTCTTTCATTCTTACCTCACTCAATCAATCACTCACTCATTTAGTCGATACCATCGCACAGTGTTTGCTGATTAATTCAGGGAGACCATAATTTTCATATATTTTAATTTTTTTTTTATCAATAAAATAATCAACAATTTTAAACATATTTGTTTGTATTGTGGAAGTCTGTCATTCCGTTTGTAATTTCCACAATATAATTTTCCGACCCTATAAAGTTTAGCCATGTCCGTCTGTCTGTCTGTCCATCTGTCTGTTGAAATCAATTTTCTGAAGACCCCAGATATCTTCGGGATCCAAATCTTCAAGAATTCTGTCAGACATGCTTTCGAGAAGTTTCCTATTTATAATCAGCAAAATCCGTCCATAAATAACGGAGATATGAGCAAAAATCCGAGACAACCTCTATTCTTGGCCTATTTTTGATCTATATCTCGATTACTAAGTCATAAATATAGACAATATGAATATCTAATGATAGATATTTCAAAGTCCATTGCTACGATGTATATAAGGCTATAGTAAGTGTAGAAAAAGCTGCTTGAGTAGCAATTGCAAAATCACCACTTCTGAACCGCACAAAATATCTCTAGTACGCAAATTGAATTTTTTTTTAAATACGAAAACATTTTTAGGTTTACATTATTAAAATAAAACTTTATAAATATTTGGTCAATTCACAAGGTCTCTTATCAGTCATATTGTCATAAGGTCCATATATATCACGACTCGGCGGCTCGGCTTAACAGACTCTTAGGCATTCGGCGTTGGTCTCTACTGGTTGGTTACGATAACACAATTTCTCAAAATTTTATATAGTTTTAGCCACTGCGAGTAATTATGAAAAAAAAAAAATAAAAATAATTCTAAATTTCAATTAAGCTCCACTTTGGACGCATTTGAACCCAATGTGTGTCGGACACAGTTTGTTAATCGTTGTTGTTCTTCTGATTGGCGGTGATTGTGTTAATGCGTATGTGTGGGAGAGTGTGTGTGTGTGTGTGATAATGTATCTGAGTGGTGAAGGTGGAGTTTGGAGGTGGATTTTATGAATGATGGTAAAAATCATAATTAAAAATGGCACAATTAGAGCATGAAATTGACGCATTTAATTCGCAACACTTAACACGGTTTATTATTGTTCAATAATAAACAACAACAACAACAACAGCAATGGCTATAACTAGCAGCAAATATTAAAAACGTCAATAACAACTACATACAACAATAACATCAATTAGAGAAACAATAAGCTTCACAACAAAAAGGGAAACATTAAATTAAAACAGACTAAAATTTAAACACAAATTTATATTAATGTAATTATCATTAACAAAAATAAACAAAAGAAAATACCGAAAAAGATCTTAATACAAAAATAATTTTCTTGTTAATTTAGAGTTTTTTTTATGAAGAGAATTTGAAAAAAAAGAAACGGAATTTATTATTAAAGCTAATTAGCACTGTGGGCTACAAGATGGAAATTAAATTACAAAACAAAATCGATTAAATGCGAGGGCTACTATTTACGTTTTGAGACATCTAATATAAGCATTTTAAAGTTTTACGTTTTGTATCTACTAGAATCACGTTAATAAATTTGGTGACTAACAGGGTTCTTTTTGTCGGGAGATGTCTTTACAAAATATCTTCTTAAAGTCGAAGATTTATTTTTGCGCAGATAAAACAGATTCGATGTGAAAATCAGTTGACCGAATTTTTGCCACCCCAGACTAAAATTGTTTAGTCAGAACATAAAAATTTGGTCATTTAAACTTAATCATTTGATTAGGAATCGACACTATTTGCTCTTTGCGACAAAAACAGAAAAACGATATGTATTTTTAAAACAGAAAAATAAACTTATCTAACTAGTCGACTCAATACAAATTGAAATTTTATGTTATTTAAAAATTATTAAGACCCAGCGGGAAAAATTGCTAGGGCTTCACTTTGTTGGCGTTCTAAAAGACCTGTTTAAACATTCTATAAGATTCGATACACATTCCTCTCTGCCTTTTAAGAAGGCTTTGCTTCTCCTTCTTAAAACCTTCATACACACTGAAAACTGCATTGCATAATTAAACATGCTTGGCTTTGCAATTATTACTATATAATGTCTCTCTATAACAATGGTGTCCATTTCATTGTGCTTTGTCCAGTTTTCCTTTTTTTGCAAGTTTTTTCAGATGCAAAAAATTTTATTTTTTAAAAAAAAAAGTTTATTGGAAAATTGTAAACCTATGTTATCTATAAGTTGAACCGTTTATTTCATAATGATTGTTTCCAAATTCGTTTACGAAATGGGGAGATAGATTTGAATATATTTAAAGTACTAAATTCACATAAATTATATCAGTTTGATTTATGTACGAATTGGGTTTTGTAATTTTAGTATTTATGTACTTAAACAAAGTTTTTTTGTTGAAAAAATTTTTTTTTTTTAGAAATAAAAAGTTTTCTTCAAAAAATATATGGCAATACTGCTAACAACACACATATTCTTATTCTCTTTTGTTTAGTAGTCACTGAGACAGCGACGAATGCACACGCTAAGCAGATGTATTGCTATTTTTTAATTTTTTTAAATTTATTTTTCATGATCACTGAAAGAAATATTTGGATTGTTTAATATATTTCGAACTTTAAAAAATTATTGAAGTGTTGTCTGGTTTTTTCCCCCAATTTACTTTTGTGAACAAGTTTTTTCATATTTGAAATGATTTTAATCAAGACAGCGTAATTAAATAAGCAAAAAATGGTTACATATTTTGAATATCTTTAAATTTGTCGAAAATTATTAATAACGAGCTCTCAATTAATGAGCTATAGTAATATGTAGCAGACAATTTGATTAAGATTGTTGATTTGATTATTGTTAATAAATAAAGCCTTAACAAATCTTATATTTATTTCATTAAAATTTTCTTTCAGTGGAGCTCACATTCGCTCACCAACACAAATACAGTTTTAGCTTTGGACATCCTTGCTCTATAATAAATGTAGTAATAAAATGTATTTTGCACTCTCTCTTATGAACCATTACCTGAATGCAGAAGAAGGAACAAAATCTTCTAAAATAGTATTTTATAACATTTGATGTTGCTTCACGTGATACTTTAAAGTCCATTCTTTAGGTTTATGGTGAATTCATCACGAATTTTTTTCCTAATAACCCTCTTCAAAAGCAAACCTTAGGCTCCTTGGAAGGTCTCCTTACAGGTCTCTAATATGCCTTCTTAAGTAGGCTGTAACAGAAGCGTGTAGGCAAGGCCTTGGCTCATAATGACAAGCTGAAACGATTTTGCAATGCGGATGGGTTTTTTTGTGTCTGCAAAATAAGGTCTTTAGGAAGTCCTCTTTACTTCATCTTTTTCCTGCTGGGTATGATTACTTAACACTAAAACTTCTTTAGAAAAAATAATGAGAGTAATACTGGCTTAAATTTGTTTATATACATTCTGATTTGAAAAGGAAACGAATTATGCATTTTTTCCAGATTTAACTTAGTTGGAACTCTTAAATATTTTATAAAATTATATACATTATTGGATTTTGAAATCATTTCAAAAAATATATACTGGGTTTTAACTTTATATAGTACTAGCTGACCCGGTGCGCTTAGCCACCCCAATTGGATGAAATAAATAGTACTATTAAGTCTCCGTTTGTGAATTAATACTAATTCAGGATAACATGTCTCTAGTTTCATGTATATTAATTCATTACAAAAAGTACCATTTGAATAATGAAAGAATAACAAAAAGTCTCCCCCTAGAATTCTCACACACTTAGGACCATATATGCTTAATTTCATGTTCCTAAGTCCGTTGTTATAGAAATTTCAAAAAGTACCATTAGAATATAGAAAAAGTACCAAAAAGCCCACACTTGTGGTTTCCCACTCAATCGGGTCCATATGAACTTTATTTCATGTTTCTAGGTTCATTATTGGAGAAATTACAAAAAGTACCATTTTAAAGAATTCTCACTCACTTAGGACCATATATGCTTAATTTCATGTTCTAAGTCCATTGTTATAGAAAATTCAAAATGTACCGTTAGAACAATAAAAAAGTACTTATAATTCAGTTCTCACATTTTGGTACCTAAATATTATCCTAACACTAACTTCACTCAGATACATATCAGCTAACTTTAATGTCGATAAGTAAAATAATGTAAAATATTAAAAAAGTACCATTAGGAGAAAAGTTTGAAATTTAAAAATATTACATTTTGCCAAAATTGTTTATGATATAGACATGTCTCAAACGATTAAAATCTGTGTTAATATGCCCAAGAAAAAATATGTTTTAATAAAAGTACCAAACTGTTTACCCGGATTTGGTCCAATATAAACCTTGGCACTCTAGTTCCAAATAACAACCTGTTAGTTAATTTTTGTATCAATCCAATGTTAAAAAAATTGGCTTAATAATTTCAAATAAAATGTATTTTCCCGATTTTATCCCCTTTCTGGTACCGTTTTCATCCCCATTACGGTGGTAAAATTATATTCAAATTAATTTCTGTATCGTGGTGGGAGCTCATAATAAAATATTCGTATCTCTGTCAAATTATAAAAAAAAACATATTTTATGAAAAAGTACCAAAAATAAACACAATTTTTTTCCCTTAAGGATTCGAAATTCCAAAAAGTACCAAACTTATATTTTTTATTTTTTGATAAGTAAAGAATACGATTTAAAATTTGTTTGTATGTTTATTAGTTTAAAAGATACATAGGGTGCCAAAATGTACCAAAATAGTGTTTTTACCCGTTTTCTCGAATTTCGGAAAAGTACGAAACACCTGTCAGCTTATTTTTTAAATGGAGTAACATGCAATTTTAAGTTTTTTTTAAGGTTACCGAATTTACCCTTTTTTACCCCTAAACGTTCGAATTTCCAAAAATCCCTTCTTATCGGATCGTTTTGTGGAGGGAGGAACCCACAGCTAAAATTTCATGATTCTAGCTTCAGTCGTTTGGGCTGTGCCATGATGAATCAGTCAGGCAGACAGTCAGTAACGTTACTCTTTTATATATATAGATTAAAATAATTGGCCGAGAATGAACAGATTTTTTCATTATTTCCCGGCAATGGAAACAGTATGGAAAATTAGGAACTATAACTGGCCGTAGGTCATATTTTAAATTTTCCCCTGAAAATCGCTAATAGTTATATACCCTAACCCCGATTATCACAATGTATAGTTATGTGTTAACCTTAAGTTAAACTGACAGTTTTCATACAAAACATATTTTAACCAACAGTATAACTATAAGTTAAGGCATAACCAGACTTTGAGTTAATGGGGGTAATCCTGATAGTTGCAGGGTATTATAAGTTTTTTTTAAATACATTTTTCATGCTCCACTGTACTTAATAATGGTTAATTTTTGGCAGTTACTTAATTTTGGGAAAATTCTGTTGCCTTTTGTTTTCCTTTTCGAAAATGTTTAACGAATTTATTTAACGATTCACTGTTCCATTGTTGTTGCTCTTTATATTGTTGCATAAAAAACCTTTGGTATTTTTTTTTTTTTTTTTGTTTTCTTTCGCCCTCTCGTCTGTTTTAAGCAGAGATGACTACAATTATTTTTATTACTTTGCTTATTGCAGCAAATTTTCGTTATTGTTGGAAACAAAAAAAACAAAAAATTTAAAACAATAAAATTAAAATAGACTTAAATAAAAACCAAAATAAATTGAAGTTGCATGTTGTTTGGGCTGTATGTACGTAGTCGTCTGCAGTGATACTAGTAATAGTGGCAGCTATTAAAGGCCATAATTCGTAATTTCAGTGTATGCAACAGACTCAAATTATACTCATACTAGTATATGGTTGCACTTCTTGCCATCAGTTGACGTTGTAATTAAATGCATCTGCAACATCATCATCATCATCACCATCGTCATCGTCATCATGTTACATACATATATTGTTGCATTCAGCATATTTTTCATTCATTCTTTATTAATTGTGGGGCATAAATACATACACACTTTATACACACGTTTATTTGTACATTAGGGTGACCCAAAGAAGTGATCAATGCTGCCATATAAAATAAAAGTTTACTTCATTTAGTGTTGGTGATCTGAATATGAGAAAAAATTTCACTTATTGACATAAGTGCTTTCCTCATTTCACACAATTTGTATTTGACGTATAGATGAGTACTACATTATTGCATTACTCTGTGGTTCGAATTCCAAATCTAGCTGGATAAAATTATTCAATTTGTGTCTTCAGAATAAAGTGAAATACGAGGGTGGGTCAAAAAGTCCGTGGCTTTTTGAAAGAAACACATGTTTTTGGATAAAATATATTCGGACATATTCTCCTTTGAGCTCTATAAACCTTGTCCAACGTTTCTTCAATTTTGTTTACCTTCCAGAAATAGGATTTGTCGAGGTCATCAAAATAGGTTTGTTTTTGAGATGATTTCATCGATAGGGTCAAATCCATAGAATAGGGTGGAAGAGGTAGCATTTCGTAGCCTAACTCATGGATTTTTTTTCCATTGAAACTGCACATGTGTGTATAAACGCATCAACTACCTTGCGGAAAGACTTCGCATACCCAAAAAATCATTCAAAATTCCACAATCTCTCGCACTTTCAGTCTCCCATCGGCCAGCACCATATTGTGATTTTTTTCAATTGTTTGGGTGTAGAGACCTCAAGTGCGTTCAAATTATATAAAAAACGATTAAAAAATGGGGCAAAACAATTGAAATTGAGCGATTTTACACCATTCTTATATAAAATTTAAAAGTTTAAATTTCTCAATAAATAGTTAAATCTATTTGTTTTTCATTTTGTGAAAACAATTATTAGTTATTATAAATTTTAATTTTAGTTGGAAACATCAACAATTTGTTTTGTATAATAGGGGGCACCCTAAATAATGTATACGAATGTATGTTTATGTATATGTGTAAGAGTATGCTTGGTATTCATATGCGTGCAAATATTGTTTATTCATTTATTAAAATTTTATATTAAAATGAATTAAAACAAAAAAAAAAACTGGAGAAAAAAAAATTGGATTTTATGCATTTTTTCCCCAGTCTCTTCTCACACTTTGTTGGTAATTAAAGTTGTTGTTTTGTTAATGCTGCTGTGTTGTGTTGTGTTTTTTTTAATATCATGAATAAACATATTTTCATTTCAATTAAAGTATTTAAACGCTTTTTAAACTCTTCGTGTGATATATTTGTAACAAGTTCAGATTTTGTTTTATTTTTCCATGTTTTTTTTCTTTTTAACATAAAAATTAAAAGAATGTTTACGGAAAAGGTTTTAAAATGGCACAAAATGTTAATTATAAGAGATATATTGCACTAAGTAACAAATGTAAAAATTTCTTTGCTGGCAGCCTGTTTTCTAATGAACAGATTTTTTTTTTTTTTTAATTTTTTTAACATATTTTTTGTCTCCGCACTACTTAAACCAACTTTATCATAATTTTATTCTAAGTTTTTCCGTTTTACCCGTTTTGTATACGTTTCGTTTTTTGTGCTATCCCCGCTGATGTTCTAAAGTGAGTGAAATGTTTTTCCAAGTGACAAAATGCTTAAAAAATGTAAAACGCCAGAGAGAGCAAAAAATAAAAAATAAAAAAATTAACACAAAATAGGAGAAAAAAAAAGGAAAAGTTTTATTGCATTAATTGTCGCATAATTTCCTCTTGCACTGTTGGTTTAATGTCAGTCACTGTTTCAGTCACAGTTTTTATGTTTATTTTATTTTTACTATGCTGCTGATTTTGCTGTGTTGCAAGTTTGTTGCTGTTAGTTAAAAAAATTCTGTTTCAGCGGCATCATCATCTTCATCATCGTCTATTTGTTGCTTGCAGCAGTTGTGGTTGTAGTTTAAAGATTGCATTTTTTTTTTTTTTGCCAGCATTTTTGTTGTACACTGTTTTAATTTTTGCATTCATCCAGGATAATTATGAATTATGCACACACCAAATGTGTTGGCATAACTTTATTTCTTAATGCAATATGCTCTTTTTCATCTAAGAGTGTATTTGTGTGAGTGTGTAAAGTTTTGCTCATTTCAGTTTTTAACTCTGCTCTAGCTCTCTTCGTTGACTTACAGTGTATTTGTCATTTAATAAGACTAAATTACTTCATAAAACTTGAAGTATTTCTTTTTTTTTTTTTTTTGTTTGATGATGAATTTAATTTATGTTGATGATCTACTTCTGCATTATGGAATGAAACGTGTACCAATTAAATCTTAGCAATGAAATCCTTAAAGTAACTACTAATTAAGGATTGAGCTCTTTTAATATTGGAACTGTACAAACATAGGTTTTTTGAGCAAATTTCTTGTTTAAACAAACTATATACTATATACCATAAATAAAAAAGAAATATCACATAAAAACTTTAATTTTCCAACATCCCTATTGAAACTTTAACATATTTTTCAAACACTTAAACAAAATTCTTCAGCACGAATAACATTTTAATTTTAATTATTGTTTATACCATTTAACGTTACAAATAACCATTAAATGTTAAGTTTCTATATGCGTACACATAATATGTTTAAGATGCAAACATAATATGTTTACTTTTAATAGTATTATGTTCTCACCATTTGTAGAACTCTTTTGCATTATTCTGTAGTGTAGTAACTTTAAACGTTTTGTGAGTAAGTCGTCCAAACTGGTTATATACAAATTATTAATAATAAAGACGTCCGATATTAATATTAATAATAAAGACGTCAGCAATATTTCAGATTAAAAATATTTTCTCTCCGTGCATTTTCAGCGCAATAAAAAAAAAATTGCATAAAAAGTGGGTTAAACACTATCAATTAAAATTGCAAACAAATAAACACAGTTCACAAACAAATATTCTACAATATATCCATCCACACACACACTCAAATTCTTCATGAACATTTAAACACGAATGTTGAAATCAAACAACATCAACAAAAAAAAAAAAGCAACAAGAATCGATGTGATGAAACAAGTCATAAAATAAATCAACCAATATTTGTACTTGATAACTTTTCAAACAACAACGACGACAACAACAACACGAAAACATAAACTGGGTCAACAAGTGAAAATTGACTGAATCAATGACAAAAAGATGCTAAAAAGTCTATAAAATGTTTATAATGAAAAAATAAAAAAAAATATATCTGACTCAACTGCGTATCAAAACAAATAAATAATTTACAAAAAAAAAAAAAACTTATTTGCAATAAAACTTACTACGAAAATTTTTAAAATTTTTGATTTTATTAAATATTTTCACACTTTAAATATTTCACACTAGTGGCTGGTTGGTTTAAGTCAGAATTTTTGAAAAACGAGGAATGTTTAATATGAAAGTAGAAATTACTAATGGCCAATTTTATGAGGACAAAAAAACAGTTTTTAGTGGAGTTATATAGTAAACAAATATAGGAATTTCCCAAAACCGAAAAGTTTTCATATAAAAAAGAAGGAAAAAAGAAAAATGTAGAACAAATTTTGATTTATTTCCCTCCCCCAAATGGTTGACCTGGATCCGCGCCTGTATGTATACAATATATAATTTGGGCTATATGCTCTGACAATATTGCTACTTAGTCAATTCATCATGTACAACTTATTATGATCGTTGCTGATATCCTGTTTATTACAAAAATTTACTGTAAGTAGAAAACGGAGAATCCTACCAAAATGTAGATAATTTTATTGTCTAAACACGTAGGTTGCTAAATAAGCGAGTTCTATCCAAGGAATCGATTTATGTTATATATGACCTATAATATTTAGAGTAACGAATCATTTATCATATTTGCAAACTGTGGAAGTTTCTATAGAGAAACTAAAAATAAAAATTTTGCCAGTCACTATGAATCCACAAAACATCGTTGCTGTATTGAATTGATTAATTGCACTCTCTGGACTGGTACTTTAAATTGGCCACTACCTGTCATTACGACTACATCTACCCAATGCAAATAACAATATACATATTAGGGACGTAACCAAAATTTCTCCCAACCAGAACATGGTAACCAGTGATGCAATGTAGAACAATCATAATAGTTATGGTTAAATACACTCGTAGAGAAAAAACATGGTTGTGGTAAACATAATCTAAGAGCAACATATTATGATAAGATTTATGATTTTAGTCCAAATATATTATGATCATTATTAGTATCATTATGATCAAATATAGTCGTAATACTTAATATGTTCTATTTGCTTTAGAAAAGCAATATAAATAAAACTATAGAGCGCATGAGAATTACTGATTTACAATCATGATATGATCACAAATACTCAATAATATGATCATGCCGCTACAACCATAAAATCCACATGTCATCTAATAGGTTAAAGAATAGTCTTATTATGATTGAGCTCGAATCATAATATGGTTGGGCTTAACTATAATAGAAGGTTCTATAACCATACTATAATCATATAGTATAGCATGTTCTATTTGGTGTATGACTTAAAAATGCATATCTGGATTACTAAGTCATTAATATAGACAATATGGATATCTAATGATAGATATTTCAAAGTCCATTGCAACGATGTATATAAGGCTATAATAATTTGGACCTATAATGGGTCAAAATCGGGAAAGATAATTTTTAACCCGAATTTTTTTTTACCAAAAAAAAATTTTTTCATAATTTTTTTTCAGTAATAAATTTAAAAAAATATTTTTCAAAAATTAAAAAAAAATTAGAAAAAAATTAAAAAAAAAAAATTTGAAAAAAATTAAATCAGACAATTTTGAAAAAAAAAAATTTAAAACAATTTTGAAAAAAAAAATTTTTTAAATATTGGAAAACAGTTTTGAAAAAAAAATTTTGAAATTTTGAAAAAAAAAATTAATTTTGTTTACCTAAAAATATTAAAAATTTTTATTTTAAAGTATAATTTGGTGAAGGGTATATAAGATTGAATAATTTTGCAGCTCTTGTTGACAACAAACTCTTTAAACTTTTTTGGCTGGCCTTTGTCCAATCTATCCAATCAAAAATAGTTGTTATTCATATATACTTTTTTATGCAATATACCCTACCGATGGGGGCGTTTTAATATATTCGAAACTTGATTTAAAGTTATATCCCTAATACCCATACATATATACATATATGTACATTAGGGTGGCCCCAAAATTAAAGTTGCGGATGTTCCCGACTAAAATTAAAATTTGATTCATTTTAAGACTACGTTTTGAAATTTTTTCGTCCTGAGATCAATATTTGGCGAGCTGGATCAAAGGATAAAAAGGTCCTTTTTTGAGGTTTTTTACATTTTCTCCATATTTCTTCCAAAGGAAGTATATGTAAATTTGGTATCATGTGAAAGGTCTTTGAGAGACGCATTCAATTGGTTATTAAAAATTTAAAAAAAAAAAAAATTTATTTAAAAATTTTAAAAATTTTCGACAAAATTTTAGTTTTTTTTAATTTGTTCATAGAATTTGTTCAAATATATAGATGAAATTTCTTGATCATAAACATAATGTAATTTCACCGAAACGGTTTTTCTCGTTTTTTAAAATTCAGTCCAGTTCAATGTTTATTCAAATTTGTTTAAACCTAATTTCATCCCTATCTGACAATCTCTGTATACTCAATTCTTAGTATATGTAATGGGCATCAAAATAACTCAAAATTTAAAAGCTTTCACCATTTCGGTGAAATTACATTATGTTTATGATCAAGAATTTCATATATTTATTTGAATAAATTCTATGAAAAAATTAAAAAAAAAACTAAAATTTTGTCGAAAATTTTTAAAGTTTTTAAAGTTTTTGAATTTTAATTTTTTTTTTAAGATTCTAATAACCTATTGAATGCGTCTTTTAAAGACCTTTTATATGATATCAAATTTACATATACTTCCTTTGGAAGAAATATGGAGAAAATGTAAAAAACCTCGAAAAAGGACCTTTTTATCCTTTGATCCAGCTCGCCAAATATTGACTCAAGGACGAAAAAATTTCAAAAGGTAGTCTTAGAATGAATCAAATTTTCATTTTAGGCGGAAACATCGATACCTTATTTTTTCTCCATACAAACGGGGCCACCCTAATGTACATATATAAATGCAACATAGAAAACAATACAATTCAATTGATCAAAAGAATATTCGAATTGACCACTTGAAAGGGATAACAAAAGGTAACATTGAAATTGGATTGGGTGCTATTGATATTGGCATTGGGTTGAGGAGGCACAGGCATTTATTAGAAGCGAAATAATAAAACCAAACCAATAATGAAATATTTCTGGTTTTATTTGCATCGCAAAAATGCGTTCAATCGGTTGTTTGTATGTTCATTCGCTCACTCATCCATAGACAGATATTCAATTGTTTCAATGCAAAATTATATTTATGTTATACGTATGTATGTATATTTATATGAGTGCGTGGTGGAGGGGAAAATCTACACAAAAAATTGTGTGTTAAATCGCAATAAAAATATATTTTCTTTTTCGTTTGTTATGTTTTTTCTCCATTAAGAATTTTCCATTCTATAACAATTCGTTTTTTTTTATTTTTTATTTTTTGAAGTTTCAGAATAAAGGGAATGGAAAATTGTGAAAATCAACTAAAGCATAAATTTATAATGATCAAAGTTTATGGGGAGTCTTTGTTCAAGCAAATTTCTTGGTTAATAAATTTGTTACCTTTAGAATTCTTTATTTCCTCCATCAACTACACTACCACCAGCGACAACAGCACAACTACGCCAGCAGTTAATGGGTAGTGAAATGTGTATTAAGGAGGCAAAAGAAAAAAAACAAGCTTTTTATAACTGGTTTTATTAGCTCATTGTAATTTTAACAATTTTATGGCTGTTATGCTAATTTATGGTATTTTGTTGTTTTTCCAAACATCCACCCCAACGAAACCACTTTCCCTGTAACTCTCTGTCTTCCTCTGCCCACCAAATGAAAAGAAAAATAAATTAATGATTTTAGCTCATAAAACTTGATATTAATTTCTCAGAAATACATTATTATACACATATACTACTATATACTACTTGTTTGAAGCATGTAAGAGTGTACGTATGTATGTAGCTAGGCATGTCTGGCTCATCCTTATCATATCCTTCTTGCTTTCTAACAAGAGCTTTACTCTATTCATGTTCTTTGTTTTATTTCTGTTCTAATCACATTGAAAAGCTTATCAATTATTTATGTTTAGATGTTGTTGTTGTTTTTTTTTCTATTTGAGATGGATAAATGTTTCACTTTTTTTAACGAGGATGAGAATACTATGTGGATACACAAAGATACACTGAAATACGTGATTTTATTTACGAGCAATACCCATGCCATTTATTTTTAGAGCTCATTGCCTTTGGGCAAATGAAAGAACATCAGTCTTGTGTCAGTCATCACATGTCATTGCCTGCCACTTTTACTCTCGCTCTCTTCTTGTCATACTACTATGCCTTCGTTCGTTACATTAAAGCCTAATCAAACTATAAAAGGATTGATTCTTTAAAAAAAATGTATATGTTTATAAGTTGGTCGATATTTGGTTTCTTGGTTCGTTTTTGTCTATTAATTTAATAAAATATTATTGAATTAAATTGTTATTAAATTATAAATATGAAAGGAAAATTTAAAAACAATTGGTCAATTCACAAGGTCTCTTATCATGTCATATTTTCATAATGTCCTAATATTTGACAATGGTCCTAAAATAATACTACTTTCTATGCTATGTTTATTGTGTTATCGTAACGAACCAGCAGAGACCAACGCCGAAAGCCTAAGAGTCGATTAAGCCGAGCCGCCGAATCGTGATATATTAGGACAATATGACTGATAAGAGACCTATAAACATGTTATTATATTATATTGAAAGAGCTTTTAAAACAATAAAATGTTGTAGTAACATGTTTATAGAAAAATTGTTGCAGAAACATAATTATGTGGCAAATACAGCAGCAACATGTTTATAAAATATGTTTCTCCAACATGTTTATAAAATTCTTAGCAACATGTTCATAAAATATGCATGTTGCAGCAACATGAAAAATGTTTATCCAACATGTTTAAAAAATTCTTAACAACATGTTTATAAAATATGTTGCAACAACATGTTTTTTAGAAAAATGTTTCTCCAACATGTTTAAAAAAAATAATGTTGCAGCTCACTTATTCACAAGAAACCCTAAAATTAGTTTTTTTTACAAAGATCCTATTTTGTTAAAAAAAATTCGTTGGTTCGTGTGCAAACGTGATAATCCCATTTTCACAAATTGCACATGAGATACAAACAACTATTTAACATCATTTACTTCATTTATGTATACAGAAAGAGCTTTTAAAACAGGAGTATATATTTAGTAGTCAGACCAAATGTTTGATATAATGTGTAAAATTTAATTTAAATTAAGTGCGTAATTTAATTTAAAAAAAAAAAAAACTTAAAATTAACCGTATGATATCAGAAAAACCTGGCTTATAAACACTAGTCGTGTTATAAACTTTCAGTCCAAACGTTGCTAATTTGATTCCTGTCACAGAATTTAATACATTTTTTACTGATGACCTTTTTTAAAAAATGTCCATTTCATTTAAGGGTCCCAAGACAAATGAATAAATTCTTTAAATGATCTTTGTAGCCGTAATAAATATTTTGTATTTATTTCAGACAACATTTTAACATTTTAACGTTTTGTTATTTCATTTTATTTTATTCCATTTCGTTACATTTTAGTTGATTCTATTTGCCATTTATGCTCCGCTGAATCCACCTGTAAAATATTGCCAACCTTGCAATGTTGCTCCAACAACCTACAAACAAACAAACAAATGATGTAGAGATGGGAGTATACACATACAATGTAGAAAAACCTTCGTTTACGTTTTTGATATGGCAACAACAACCTTATAATTGTAAATATTCATTCATTCATTCATTCATCTGTTTGTATGTAAGTTTGTTGTTTATATCAAATTTTAGTTAATTTGTAATATTTGTTGTTCTCAAAAGCTCAACAAACAAATAAACAAACAAACACAAGCAGAGATCCAGGCAATCAAGCTTAATGTATAATAAAATAGAAGACAGACAAATTAGAAAATAGTTTATCTTTCTAGCCTGGCTCATGACAGACTCACTATCTTGTCAACAATATGTATGGAAGTAATCGTAAACATACAACATTTAACAATTTCTCTTGAATTGATCCCATTAAACTAAACTAAGTAAAATATTTTGAATACTTTTTTATACGTACTGGTAAATTTCAATGTAAAAATATTAGTTTGTACACAGAGAAAACAGATTCGTAGTGGCAACCGAATTTGTTTCCAATCGAATGATTCGGTTGCATACATAGAATTTGTCGGTTCTAGCAACAGAAAATCGGTTAATAGAGAAGAATTTCAGTTGAACCATCCAAAATTTTGTTACCCCTTCTAAAACTTTGTAGCCACAACTGTAAAAGTCAGTCACCAAGGCAGAATCATTCGATTGGCAACAAATTCGGTTGCTACTACGAATCTGTTTTCTCTGTGTAGCACATTTGCACAGTCTCACACCTTTGCGATGATAATGAACGTGTTGTTTTTCATACATTCATTAATCCATTCATTCATTGAACCAGCCAAGCGTCTTGCCAGCCAGCCAGTCACTCATTCATTCACTTTTTCGCACTAATTTCCCTTCCATTCTTTCTCTCACTCTTTATATTATCTGTTTGTCGTGTTATTTCTACTACATAAATTTTTGTTTCTGGTAGCAAATTAGTTCTGCTTTCTGAATTTCTGTCGTTTATTAGTATCAACATTTAAATTATTTTTTTTCCACTTACACACTTCCACACGCACCCTCACTCTGTCACATTTCTTTGTTCTAATTTTGAACTAATGCCGTTTTAACTAAAAACAGTTTCGCTGAAAAAAAAAAATTTGTTATCGATAGCAATTTTCGTTAATTATCTTTATCTAGTCACGTGATGCCAACTTATGGTTCATTTCAGTATTTGTTGTTGTGGTTGTTGACGTTTTTCCATTATTTTTGTTCTTTTGACTTTCTACTAGTGTGCGTGTCACATTCTCTGGGGTCTTGGTTTTTTTTTTTTTTTTTTTTTGAAAAATTTGAATTCATGTAGACATTAATTTTTACACACACAAACGAACATTTACATACACCCGGTTAATGTTTGTTTCATTTAATTAAATAGTACACGTGTGTGTGTGATTAATTTGTTAGATTTTTGGAATTTTAAGTACATATGTATGTCAGTGGAGCTTTTGTTTTCACCAGAAATAAGAAAGCCTTAAATAATAGCAGTTATTTGAAAAAGAAAATATTTATTCACACAATTAGAATTAGAATTTTAAAGAATTGAAATATTATATTGTAAGTTTTCGACCGATTTTTGATATCGTTGAACACAATTAATTAATCAAATATAACTTATATAAAGTTGCAGCCAAATGTAAAAAAAAATGTCATTGTAACACATTCATGTAGAATATGTTACAGCAACATGTTTAAACAGAACAAAAATGTTCCTGCAATATGTTTATAAAACAAATGTTGCAGAAATATATTCATATGTAGAAAAACTTAAAAAAAAAAATGTTGCAGCAACATGTTTATAAAAAAAAATGTTGCAGCAACATGTTTATAGAAAGAAATGTTGCAGCAAAATGTTTATAAAAAAAATGTTGCAACAACATGTTTATACAAAAGAATGGTGCAGCAACTTGTTTATAGAAAATAATGTTTCAGCAACATTTTTAAAGAAAATAATGTTGCAGCAACATGTTTATAGAAAATAATGTTACAGCTACATGTTTATAGAAAATAATGTTGCAGCAACATGTTTAAAGAAAGAAATGTTGCAGCAACATGTTTATAAAAAAAAATGTTGCAGCAACATGTTTATAGAAAGAAATGTTGCAGCAAAATGTTTATAAAAAAAATGTTCAGGCAACATGTTTATAGAAAGAAATGTTGCAGCAACATGTTTATAGAAAAAATGTTGCAACAACATGTTTATACAAAAGAATGTTGCAGCAACTTGTTTGTAGAAAATAATGTTTCAGCAACATGTTTATAGAAAGAAATGTTGCAGCAAAATGTTTATAAAAAAATGTTGCAGCAACGTGTTTATAAAAAAAAATGTTGCAGCAACATGTTTAGAGAAAAATGTTGCAACAACATGTTTATACAAAAGAATGATGCAGCAACAAGTTTATAGAAAAGAATGTCACAGCTACATGTTTATATAAAAGAATGTTGCAGCAACATGTTTAAAGAAACATGTTTATAAAAAATTATGAATTTATAGAGAAAATGTTGCGGAAACATAATTATAGGAAAAATATTAGAACAATATGTTTATAAAAAAAATGTAGCAACATGATTATAAAATATGTGTGAACAACATTTTTATAAAAAAAACTGTTTTTCAAAAATTTCACATGACACACAAACAACTATTTAAAATCATTTCCTTTACATATATTTAGGTATGATTAATAACGATAAATAATCACAGTTTAGAAGAAGTTTATGGACACATATTCTCTTAGTTATTTTGTTTTAGTGGATTTATTACATTTTCTTATAACATTTTTTCTTTAAAGTCCCTATAAGTTCTTTATTGATATCAGTAGTCGAGATGATAACAAATTTCAAAATTATGCAATTTCCGAAACAAATTTATGATTTACGTTTTTCGGTTTAATAACGAAGTTTTACTCAGTTCCATTTAAATGAGATGCAATTTTGCAATTTAAAAAAAAAATGGACTTGGCACATTTGCAACTACAGTATAACAACGAGAAACAACTAAATAAATAAAAAAATCTCCATTTCCATAAAAAGTGGAAGCCCACTAAACTAACGAATTACTTCCTTTCATCCTTATATGTATTTTACTTTCTAATAAATATATATTTTTTTTCAATTCCTAGGAAAAAATCTACTAACTATTAAGTAGTTTTCATTGATGATGCTTGACTAAATACGTTAGATGACGTAGGTCACTCATGCATACTTATAGATGCTGGTAATGATGTGTTTGTTAAGAATAAAATTTGCTGTTGTTAAATAAACGTGTTTTGTTTTCAGCCATCAAAATTTAATAGCGATACAAAATTCTCCTACTCGTATCTCGTATCATCTCAAAACGTTAATTTGCAAATTTCGTTTGCTCTCTCTCTCTGTTTATTTACTCTGTTATAGTCTGTAGTATGGAACTAGATATATCTATGTACGTTGATAAACTAATACATTTATGCTTCCACATCTACATGCATACATACGTACATTTATTCATTAATTCATTTAAATTATCTATGGCTGTGTGAGTGTATCGTTTGCTTGCACTTAAAGCATCATTGAATTTTGTTTTCCTAACGAAGAGGAAAAACTAAATATTTGTTTAATATTGTTCAGCATCATAACGAGTTGATGATGTTGTTGTCCATATCTGGATATCGTCTCCTGAAATGTAAATAGCCCTAAACAACATTTAGAATAATATTTATTATGGGAAAAGACAAATACGTCTCAAAATTTAGAGTTAAATAAATTTAGAATAATTTGCATCTGATTGTTAATTTTAGCAGTTTGCATTTCTGTTAACGATATAAGTATATTTTTATTTTTTCATTCTTTCTTTCTAATAACATCACAACGTACTCATCCACATGCACATTCATATACACTTCAAACGTACTCTCTCAATGGCACTCGTAAATATTTGTAGTTGTTATAAATTTGTATTTTTATAAATAAATGAAAACATGCAGATGAAGAAAAAAAAAAATGAAAACTCACAGAATGATGATGAAAAACTTTTTAATTTTCCTTCTCTTTTAGATGGGTACACTACCACATACAAATGCATATATACAATGACATATACGCCATTGTTTTTATGCACAAATACGCACACATTCAATCATACATATACTAATACAAGTGCATTAGGAAGGACCCAAAAAAATGTTGGATGTTCCCAACTAAAATAAATGTTTAATTCATATAAAACTTGTTTATGTCCAATTTCATTTTCATTTTATAAGGATTTCCGCATAATCAACATATTCAAAACCAAGCCCATAGGGCCAAATATGGCTTATATTCTACTCATTTTTATAAGGGCTAGGTGAAATCATTGATAAATTTTGCTCATTTTCAATATCAAATAAACCTTATCAACAGAGAGTATTTGGAAAATTTATACCAGCTACCTCTCTTCGTTTGCGGCCTATCGTGTCAGACAGACAAACTGACGGACATAGCTAAATCGTCTTTAAATTTCATAAGGACCCAAAATATGCATATATACTTCTATGGGTCTGCGATGAATATTTCGATGTGTTATAAACAGAATGATATAATCATTACCCCCCAATCTTTGTTGATGGTGTTTATAAAAACTTTAAAAAATTAGCTTTTGATCCAGCTCATCAAATACTGACGTCAGGATTGAAAATTAGAGAAAAGGTCTCTTCAAATCAACTAAACTTTAACCCTGTAACCGGTAAGACCACCTTAAGGCGGTCTTCGATTTTTGGACCCCAGTGCTGTATTAAACATTTTTTCGCTTCAAAATAGTGAAAACTGTCTTTAGACAACACTTTTTTACAATTTCTTTATACCTTCCAATATATTCTGTCAAGTCGTTTTATTATATTTAAGTTTTAAAACGTATTTGAAGTGAAAAAAATGAAAAGTTTGATTTAAAAACGAAATAGCGAAGACCTCCTCAAGGCGGTCTTGCCGGTTTGCGTGTACAAAAATGTCCTCCTCTCTTACATTGTAGTTTTCACCCTATTGTTTGCTTATGGTTTTATTATTTTTCCTTTTATTTTACTATTGTGTTAAAGATGGATATTACTAAACGGCCCTATACGAAAAATATCAATTTGGAGCAAATGTCTGATTAAAAATTTCTCGAGTTCATCGATTCTGTAGAGTTGTGTAGACAGCACAGATGAAAGTATTGATAGCGATGACAGTGTTGCTGATTCCATTTATGTTCCAAAGACGAAACACCATCTCCGAAAATACATGCCCTATAAGCCGCATAAAAGAGGGATCAAATTGTTCGTGCTTTGTGATTCAAACCGTTTTGCCTACCGGTTTTAAATCTACAATGGGTCCGAAGATAATATCATTTTACTTGTTATACCGGGCATTGGAGCTACCAAAAATCTTTGGAGATTCCTAATTTCGAGCATCACATTCTATATTTTGATAACTTTTACAAATTGAAGCCGCTGTTAGTCTATTTACGAGCCAGAGAAATTTATGGTTTGGGCACAATGAGAGGTACTAATTTTGTTTTGTCATATTTCTTGTTTCTCATGATTTGCTTTTGTGTAAACTGTGAAATGAACCAAGAGAAGAGATGATTTTGCGTAGAATACATGACCTCAATACATGTAGTCGATGTGAATACTGTATTATGGAAGGATAACAAATATGTCTTCTCGATTCAAAAGAACCAATCCTGGCGAAAAACAATCAGAGGTTCCTCGGTATGATAGAAAGCTGAAGAAATTCATCGAAATTAACTGCCCTCAAATTATTCGAGAATACAATGATCGCATGGGTGGAGTAGATATCATGAATGATCTCCAGGGTCGATAACATTTTTGAGCTAAGACTCGCAATATTATAATTAGGTTGTTGTACTATTTTGTGGGCATGGTCTTTACAAATTCATTCTTTTTATACAAATGTCTGCAGGCCGATGAAGCCAATGCTTCCACCAATGTGTCCGATTAAAAAACCGTTTTTACAGCTTCCAGATTTGTGGGAGCAAATAGCTGCTGGACTTGTTTCCTTCAAAAATATATCGTCTGTAGGATAACCATCTGTTCACAATCTCGGTGAGCCTTTATCACTACAGCCAGACATATCAGGTGTTGGGAAAAGAGCTGCTCATCAAGTAGCTGATGTTCAGTTTGATGCTGACGATATTTTTCTTGTTTGAGTGGAGAGAAAATGTGACACCCAGTCATATGTTCCAAATGAGACCTGTCTTTACGCGGTCAGTTTGATAAAAATTGTTTCTGGAACTACCACCATCGAAAATAATGCGTATTTTAACTTTGTTCCCTTCCCTATATAAAATTTAGCTTTGGCGTCATATTACACGTAAACTGGCAAGACCCCCTACAGGCGGCCTTCACAATTTTTTACCTGGCGTTCGTTCAGAATGATTTTTTCTCCATGATTTTTCTTGCCAGTTAGAGGGTTAATTTAATGCTTAAGTATGCCCAAGGCACTCAATGCAAAATTGACAATAAATGCAAATATAGCTGATTTTTCATTTCAAAACTCTTGTAACAGTTGCAAAAAACCTACTTAAATATTTTAAAAAGTTGATGAAATGAAAAATCTGTTGAAATGAAAAATCAGTTAAATTTGCATTTATTGGCATTTTTGCGATTAGTGCCTTGAGGCATGCTTAAGCTTCAGAGGGTTAATTGGGAACATCGACACCTTATTTTTACTCTATACAAAAGGGGCCACACTAATGTGCATAATTCATATTAAAAAAAAAAGTATGCAACAGTTCTACTGCTACTTTTACTTCTTTCGAATTTTTTTATTTTTTTTATTCTCTTTTTTGTAAGTGACAGACCTTCTGTGCACATTTGTTTACATGCCCATGAGTGCGTGTATGTGTGTGTGTGTTACTCTCTGTCTGTGTGTCAACCTTGATAATCATTATATTGTTATTATCTTGTTTTTGTTGTTGTTTTTCGCATATACATACATCTTTCTTGACGTTTTACAATGGGAGTGCACCAAAAGAGACCTTTTTTTCTTATGAAAACATACATACGATTATTATATTTTTATTTTTTATTTATTTATAAATTTATGTTGTTACTACTCGCATAAATATAACAATAAAACAAGAATAAATGAGTTTGCTGCTGATGTATGTATGTGTGTACTCAGATTTGTTTGTCATTACTGTTGACTTAAATTGCAAGTAAAATGAAATGAATAGTTAAAGAAGATGATGGAAAAATATTTTATAGAAGCAGGCAAATATGTACAACTGTCATTGCTAAATAAGTACCAGGGCATGCTTTACATGTCATACAAACAGACATACATTCGAGGGCAATATAAAAAGTTCTTTGTTTGGAACAACTTTGATAAACAGTGAATGAACTTTAGAATTTGAGAAAATATTTATTTCTCTTTCACAGCCTTGGAAAATTGGATACATTACATTACTTCAAGGAGGATCAAGATTTTGGTATATAATACATTTAAGGATATGGCTCAACTGTAATGAATAAAGTTGTAATGACTTTTCAGACTACCTCTTGCATTTGTATCTGCATCTGTACCAAAGTTCAGCTTTAATATTGTGGGTGACTGACTGAGTTACTGACTGAATTCTTACAAGCCTAAGTATGTTTATACATTTGTGTGTGTGTGTGTGTAATGGTTGGTTACTTTATTGTTGTGGATGGTTTAATTTTCTACATCAGAGTATTTGATTGTTTGTGTTTAATGTTGAAAATGTTTGTTAAAGAAGACGAAGTAGAAGACTTAAGTGGCCATAATCATGTATGTATGTTTTTACGTTGTACATGAGAGAGACTTAAACTAGTTTCTTTTGCATTTTTCCACAACATAATGCATTTAGTTTAGTGTGGAAAAAAGGGAACAAAAACTAGTAGAACTAATTCTATATGTTAAAAAAATTATGCGTAAAATTCTGAAAATAAAGAAATCTTAAAATAATTATATACTCCTTTAGAGTTGTATGGTAAAAAGTTTTAAGTTTTTATTTAAGAAAAATATTTTTTGTTATTGTTTTTATTGTCACTTAACTTGTAAAAGTTTAAAATGGAAATAAACATTAAAAAAAACTGAATTTTTTTTTTATATTTCCTTTAGTTTGTTATAAGTTGTTTAGATATAGCCAAGTACAGCCCTGTTACTTGTCTCTAAGTATTGCCATTTTAGTCCCATTTATTTAGTTAATGACGAAAAATCTTATAATTTTCGTCATTAAATTTGAAAAATTAAAAAGGTATTCTCATTAATTTATCAAGCTAAAAAGGACAAAAAGGTAAATTTACAAATCCAATTAAATATATTTTGTCTAATTGTTTGCAGTTCATTAATTAATTTGCTTTAGTCGTTTTCTTAAACAACCACCTTTTGTCGAACCTTATTAATCACTACATTGTATTTGAAATTAATCAAAACAATCGACAACAAAAAAGGAAATTTATAAAAGAAAAAAAGAAAATTATAAAGCCTGTTTATAGGAGTTAAATTTAGCACATTCTTTGGAACAGATAGTTAAATAATTAAAATTATATATGTATGTAATTTTAGTAGAATGGTTAAATTATAAAAAAACTTTTTCTTTAAAATTTTTTATTTTTTTATTTTCATAAGGTTAAGAATAAATAGGTTAATTTTTAATAAATTTTTTCGTTTTTGTATCCAAAATTTGTACCCACTTATCTTAAAACTTTCATTTGTGTTAACTGGTTATCAGGATCAACGAATAAGAAAGAATAAGATGTACTTTGAAACACGAATTCCAAAAATACTTATTGAAAATCTTACCAAATCAGATTATTATACCCTTCACCATGAGAGGCAGTTTAATAAGTTTATCTTTCCATTTGTATTTTCCAAATTTTTCATTTGCGAACCCATAAATTATATATACTCCGGATCGTTATAGATAGCGGAGTGGATAAGGCAATGTCCGTCTGTCTGTATGTATGTTGAAATCAACTTACCGAAGCTAAAAAATAACTTACATACATGATTGATACATCAATATATCTGCTATAGTATAACTTAGAATGCTATTTAACATCAAGACAAATGGCTGAGATATAGCCGGCACTATGACGATTTGTCCACCTATTTTATACCAAATTTTTTGTCACCGATTTAATAGCTTTCTTTATACAAAGCATGCTCGGTATTCGTGACTACCCATTACCGCGACGACCCGGTTATCGCGATGGCTTATTTTTAAACATAGCAGGGGGTCGATTCTGGTTCTGTGAAACGATGAAATGAAAAAAAAAATTTTCATTTTCTTTTCATATTAATTGCACAATTCATTCCATTTTAGCCGTGAAACTTTTGTTTATATGTTAATGTAAAAGTCAAATGCAGATGTCGAAGCTTAACAGTTTTAAACCGGCACTAAGCCGCAAACGAGTTTTTTAACTGCTCTTTCATTTCACTTGTTCTTTTCATATGAAAACATTTGAATTTATTTATCATTTTTTCACTAAACGAGAATCAGAAACTCTATGAAAATATGAAAAAACTTTTCATTTCACCGTTTCACAGAACGAGAATTGCCCCACAGGTTCTAAAATCGCGACAGTTTATGAAAAACAGGTTCTATTTTCGCGGCTTTTATCTGTTTGTTTTAAATTTGATTACAATGTCTATAACCAAAAAAGGGAAATACACGTCTTTTGGTATATTAACCTTTTTGGTTGATTTTAATCTTCAATTTTGTCAGTTTATTCGTGTTATTTCAACATATTGTAAAACCAACGATTTCTCAAAAATTTTAAATTTCAAACAAAAAAATTGAAAAGTGGAGATTCCATAAATTCAATTTGCGTAAATTACAAGTTACATAAGTCTTCGGTTTACCGCATTACAAAGCTAGAAAATTCAATAAAAAAGTTCATACGAACAACAGAAGGTTGCCCAGGAAAACGTTGCACCTTAAAGAGAGCTGAGTACCCATGAATGGAAAAAATGCTTTTTAAGTGGTTTCTAAAACAAAGAGAAAAAAATGTTCCAATATCAGCAGCGATTTTAAAAAACAAAAGACAGTCATTCGTTTTCAGAAATGTTTCAAACCAATTCAGGTTTTAATACCAGTGAAGGATGGTTGAAGAAATTTAAGCGTCGACATGGAATTAGATTCTTATAAATTACGGGCGAGAAATTGTCTTCGAAACCTCAACTTATTGATCCATTTGTGAAAGAGTTTAAGGATCATGATGATCACACTCACACTCTTGTCACATGTAATGAGAAAACAGCGCCCGGAAGAAAAATATTGTTACGAATGTGCAATAGCGATTTGAATTTAACGGTCCGCAACGGCTGCCTGGAACATTCATCATGTTTATAAAGACGTCAATCAGTAGAAGCTTCTACTTATCAACAATGTTGATAGCATGCGGTTATTAGCATTGTTTGTAAGTATGGCAACACTGCATGTTTAGGCTGCTAACATTAACATCGAAAGCTCTAGAATTCGAATGTACTAGTATGTCCGTTAAGAGCATTGTAGATGATTCCCGATAGATGGCGCGTGTATAAATAGTGACAGTTGTGAGTGAGTTGATCATTGTCGCTGTTAGAGTTAACATCAATTGTCGTGTACATGTGTGCTTGTACATTATAAAGTTTGTGTGCATTTCTGCGAATTCATAAACGTGTATAAAGACACTGAGTGACTATTTAATTCTGTTGTTGTACATTCTAAATAAATAAAGAGTTGTTACAATTTTAAACTACTAAAACTGCTTTTATTTGCAATCAAATGTATTCGGTTTATTCAACCGCTTGGTAAAATTAAATTATAAAAAACAACTGATCACCCATTTGCTTGACCAGAAGGGAACAAATTTGGAGCTCAAACTAAAAAACTTCAATCTCAAAAATACAGTTCAGATTCTATCTACGTCCTGGGAAAAAAATGTCATTTTTAACAAAATATAATTCAGGCAGAAAACGAAGATCTTTCTATTATTGGTACACTTATAGCTCAAATTGATCTTTTCACGAATACTGACATAAACAACTCGATTCAAGAATAATTTCATGTTGAAAGTAATGAGAAGCAAATGGAATTATCAGATATGGAATCGGAGGATTTATACGATAGCAGTCATGAAGAAAACAAAATTAAAGTGGACGATTGTTTAGCATCGATAAAGATATGCATACAATGGGCTTTGGAAAATGATAAGCCGACAACAGCACAGTAAACAAGTATATGTTTGTGACAACCATTGTTATGATGAATCTTTATATCATAATATGTTGTTCTAATATGGTAAAACCTTAATCATAAAAATTGTTGTCACAAACATATACTTGTTAACTGTAACCATATATATGATTGATACAATCATGTGAATCGTAATATAACCATATTATGGTTACCACAATCACGGAAATAGTTAATGTGACCATAATATTGTTAAAAATCTTGTTGAAATGGTTACTCTAAATATGCACAACTATATTTTTTCTCTGCGTGTAGATAGGGTTTTTTAGTGAAGAACATCGACTACATTTTTTAGTTGCATGTACCATGTACATTATGTATATCATTTCAATAAATACCTATACAATATAATTATGCATGTAGTTAACTTTATATCATTGACAGTAAGGAACATGGTTCATTATTAGAAATTTACAGTGTTTCAAGTAATAAATAGATACATTAAAACTGACGTTGACATCTCCATATAGCGGTCAAATAATACCCTATTGAGGGATTTTAGATAATTGTATGTATTATCCTTTACCCACACTTAAGTATTGTTGCCATAATTTTTTTTATAATTCCTCTGGTTATTTTATAATTTAAATTGTGAAATATTATTTGCAAACAAAGTTTTTCTGTAGTACTTAGTTTGTTGTTAGTAATACATATTATCATTGTAGTAGCAATTGTTGTTGTTGTTGTCGCTACTACAGCTACAAATACTGCTGCTGTTGTTCTAACTATAAGTAACAATGTTGCCATTAAAAAGTTGTACACATTATTGTATAGTTGTTTTTGTTGTTGCTGTTATATATGTATGTATGTATATATATTCTTCCCTCTGTTGCTCGGTTGTATATCACCCCATTTTTTTTCTTTCTGCGTTTTCATTTTGTTGCATGCATGTTTATTGCTATTGTTGCAACTAATATGTTGATGTAGTTGCTGCCGTTGTTTCCAATTATGTATATGTGTATCTATGTATGAGTTTGCTACTGATATTACTATTGCTATTGTTGCTGCTGCTGTTATTGTTTCAGTTGTTGCGATACTTCAACTGCCAAGTGGAAAATGCATTAATGTCACTTGTGGGAAAAATTGAGTTGCAAAACTTTTATTACATTTCATGTGTACATGGATTTGTATTTTGTGTGTGTGTGTGTGTGTGTGAGTATATTGTGCATACGAGTGTAGGTATCATTGTGTTTTCTCGCTACAGAAAAAAATTTGCAGCAACAATATAATAAAATAATAAAAACAGCAAATACAACTACAAATATATTGAGTTAAGAATGTGTGTTTGCATGTGTATCTGTTTCAGTAGTTGTGCATGTATGCATACCAGGGTATTCATTCGAATAATCGAACAATTTCTTACGAATGATTATTCGAATAATTTAAAAAAAAAACTTTTCGAATAATGCCAATAATTTTATGTAGAATAATCGAATAAAATTATTAATTTAATTTATAATTCTAAACAAAACTGAAAAGAAGATTTAATGATTTTGGAATAGATTTTGAAACAAAAATTGTCCACATATGACAGGAAGGCAGTAATGCAAAAATATGGTGGCAATTATGCATTAAATACGCTATATATTTAATCGTCAATTATAAGATTTGTGTTTAAACAAACACGTTTGCTCAGAAGAAATTGATATTGAAAATTTTGTCGCAAATAATCTTGAGGAAGAGGTTGAAACAGATCTCTACAAGTGATGTTATTAATGTTGGATTTAGATGATGATCTTAATTGTTTAAAACATATTTCTATTATACGAATAATTCGCTTAATTTAAAATGTGTGAGCGAATTATTCGAACAAGTAAAAATCTTTTATTCGAATTATTAGTTTTATTCGAACAAAAGAAAATCCGAATAATTTGTATACCCTAATGCATACGCAACATAAAATAATACAATACAACACAACACAATGCAACAACTTATAATAATGACACTTTGAAAATCTCATCGAACATAAAAGGCACGTGTGTTTCATTATTAGCATAGAAAGAAAGAAAGAAAAAAAAACAGCATGTACTAAAATTAAAGTTGCATTAAACTAACAGAAATTTGCATTAAAAGTTTTCTCTGGCAACATTAAAATAAATAACTATTTGAAAAGTTCATTATAAATCTAACAAAAAATAATTATTATTTTACACGTGAGTAACATTACAGAAATTATAAAAAGATGATCTGTAAATCTTAATGTATAATATGTAAACATATTCTATATTTTCTAGAAGTAGAGCAAAAATAAATACATATTTGGGTTTTACAGTTTTTCCAACTAATAATACAAATTGGTTTTCACAGAGACACATACACATTAAATTAAAATATACTGACAATTACAAAGTTGAAAGAATGTCAAGAATCTTGACTTTTCTATGAATAAAGTTTTCCCTATTTTTTACCTTAACTTAACCCAATTATACTACCGCTCTATTTTACCCCCTACAAAATAAATATGGCCACCTCTGTTTTCCATAACATTAAAGAGATACATATAGTCAGTCGTACAAGTAAATTATATGCAGAAAATAACAAAATAAAACAAACAAAGCATGAAAGAACAAATAAATGTTGCCAATGTCAGTCATTCAGTCATACATTCTTGTTGCCACAGTCAGGTGGCAGCAACAACAATAACCACTACTACAATAGAGATAATAACAAAGCGAATAGTACAAGTAGTAGCAGTCAGTCAGAACATGTAATAGAAGATGAGTAAAGAAATAAATACATGTGTTGTATTGTATTATATATTGTTGTATTGTTTGTTTTCTTTCTTTCTTTTTTTTTTCATTATTAATAATAAAAACAAAACAACACTCATAAAGACTAGGGTAACCATTATATTGAACTTTTATGAATTTCGATGGTAACAAGTCTAAAAATGTTCTAAAAACCAAGTGCAGATATTTTTGTTCAAAATCGGATTAAGATTTTATTTGAAGTTTTGAATTTTGTTAAAACTGAATGTCTAATTATAAATAGTTTTGGGTTTTTATTAACCGCTAATCATTTAAATAAAAAATTAAAACAATTTCTGACAAAAAAAATCAAAAAATCCCAAAATTTTAAAATTTTAATTTTTTTTAAACGAAATTTTAATAACTAAAAATAATTTTCGATTGTAATAAACGTTAAATGAGGAATAAAATTAAAATTTTAAAGATTGTACATATTTTGGGTTAAAGTCGGGAACAATTTGAAATTAGCAGGTTTATGGATTTGAAGTCCATAAATTTAATTATTATTATATTTTATTTGACTTTTTTATACCCTTCACCACGAATGTCAAGGGTATATATAAGTTTGTCATTTCCGTATGTAATTTCTACACTTCACATTTGCGACCCCATGGATCGTTATAGATAGGGGAGTCGATATATTCCAAATCCCCTAGATAACTTACAAACATGATTGATACATCAATACATCGGGAATTCTTCTAATTCGGTTGCATTTGAAATCGACAAAATCGGCCCACAAATGTCTGAGATATAAGGAAAAAAAAACGGAGGAACCTTGATTTTTTGCCTGGATTACTATAGACAATATGGATATCTAATGATAGATATTTCAAAATGCATTGCAACGATGTATATAAGAATCGGGAAAACTATTTTTTTTTTTTTTTTTACCAAAAAATTATTTTGTCATACATTTTTTTTACTAATAAATTTAAAAAATTTGGTTAAAAATTAAAACAAAAATAATTTTGACCAAAGACCTCCCTTTCATGGGTACAAAAATCAGGTTACTTAGGAGCTTCAACCAGCAGACCGTTAGGTAACCATAATATGATTAACTAACGATTTACATGTGACAACCATTTTTATGATTAGGGTTTTACCATATTATGTTGCTCTCGGCTTATGGATATCATAATCTGAGAAAACATATTAGGATATAAAGATTCATCATAACAATGGTTATCACAAACATATACTTGTTTACTGTAAACAGTTACTGTTACTATAATATTGTTAAAAAAACGTTTAAAAATTTGGAAATGGTTACTGTAAACATGCACAGCTATATTTTTTCTCTGCATGTACAGGTCGGTCTCTTGAAAACATTTCTGGTGTAAACGAGAGTGTCACCGAAAACCCAAAAACATCAGTTCGGCATCGTTCTCAACATCTTCAAATTTCATGAAACACTACGCAGCGAATTTTGATAAAAAAAAAACCTACCCTTTATGAGTAGTCATCCTCTTCGATGAAGTGCACTTGCATCTGAATACACAAAATTGTCGAGTATTGGGCTTAGAAAATACTCATGCAATGCATGAGATTCAAATGCACCCACAACGAGCAACTGTCTGGTGTGGATTTTGGTCATCCAATAACGATTGGGCATTACTTTTTTGAAGATGAGGCCGAAATTACATTGACTGAGCACGATGATAACGGAGTTCTTGTGGCTTAAATTGGACGGCATGGATCTTGACGACATGTGGTTGCAGCAAGACGGCACCACCTGTCACACCGCGTATGCAACACTCGATTTATTCCAGCAACGATTTCCAGAATTCTGATGTCAACTGGCCTCCAAGATCATGCGATTTAAAATCTCGCGTGATGCCGAGATCCAATGCATCATCTGTGACAATTATTTGTCAAAATTAAATCATCATCATCCGAACCTGCTCGCTAGGCTACTTGCAGTAACTCAAAACAGATCAAGGCTACGTAGAGCTGATTTACCACTCATCTAATTTGAGACTGAGTAATTTGGCAAATATGATTCTCCACTGAGAGAACAATTATTGTTTAGTTATAAGATTTAATTACTTATTGTAAGGCCTAGACATTAAATATTATAAAATTTCTAGGACATAATAAATGGGGCCAAAATGGTCGAAGTTTAGAAAAACAATAAGGGTACTCATTTAAACGCTTAAGTTACCCATTTGTGTAAATGTGCAAATTTGCGCGACGTTTTTCATGAACCCACCTTTTCAATTTTGTGCAAGTTTACACAGAAAATTTATATTTGTTAAAAATGTCAAATAAAAATAAATTCAACAAAAGCTGTAAAAAAAAGTTTCTCAAATTGTATAAATTTAAATTCTAAAATTGCTGAATACAAATTAAATCAATGGAACAAATGATGATATACATAGTTTGAAGATTTTGTTTATGTTCTAGCTGTTGGTTAATGTTTCCATACACATTGCCATTCAATCCAATCATTCTGTTCCAAAGTTACACAATTCTCACATGCACAAAATATTTACAGTTTGTCAAGAAAATGTTTTGACATAGTGAAAAAAGTTTTTGTTTTGAGTTTCATCATTAAAAAAAACAAAATCTGTTCAATTTTTACTATTTTTGTTTATTAATTCATTTTTAGCTATATATTAACTAACAAATAACGGCAATGAGAAAAAACCAGAAACTTAAGATTAAGAAATAAGATCTAAAAACAAAAGAAACTCCAGAATTTTGTTGTCAAGAAAATGTTTTTACAATTTCTTTTTTAGTGTGTTTTTTGTATTTCCGCTAATTTTTACAGCTCAAAATATAATTTGTTTTAGTCAAGTAATCATTGATAATGATTTAACCAAAGTTTTGTTTTTTTATTACTAAAAATGATAAATTTTCGAGAATTTATAATGCCTGGCAAAAGAACATCCATGGATGTGATTCAGTAAGTTTATTATAACCACCAGATCGGAAAAGCTGTGCATGAATTATGTAAAACGTCTTCAGTAACAAGGCAAACAGTGTACACAATTTAAAATCGCGCTGAATACGTAAATATGTTGTTTTTGAAGCTTCTAACTGGCCGCCCACGTAAGCTTTCGGAGAGAACAGAGCGAGTTTTAAGAAGAAAGGTAGACGAAAACCCTTTGGTATCCATACAAACGCTTGCATATGAACTTAAAGAAGAATGTAGCGTGACAGTCTCTCACGAAACGGTAAGGAACGTTTTGAAAAAGAACGACTATTCATCCAGAGTAGCTCGAAAAAAAACACTGCTTACAATACAATATACAAAAAGTCGATTATCTTTTGCTGTAACGCATATTTCAAAACCCGACGACTACTGAGTTGACGTTATATTTTGCGACGAAACCAAAATTATGCTTTTTTATAATCTGGACCTAGGGTATGAAGAAATCCTTTAAAAGCATTGGAAAGCCGTAACATAATTCCAACTGTAAAATTTGGTAAACTTTCGGTAATGGTTTGGGGTACATATCTAGTAAGGGAGTTGGAGATATTTATTTTATTGAGAACACCATGGATGCGAAGTAATACCTGGATATATTAAAGCATCATCTAGTTAACACAGCGAATAGATTTGGGTTTTATACTGATAAGAAGCCGAATTTAAAATTGTATCATGATAATGATCCCAAATATAAGGCTCTGTTGGTAATGACGTTGCTTCTCTACAACTGCGGTAAGGTACTGGATATTCCTTCTAAGAGTCCAGATGTAAATCCGATTGATAATTTATAGACTTATCTGAAGAAAAATACTGCAAAACGGCGTCCCAAAAACCAGAACTGTAATATTGGAGGAATGGAATAAAATACCAACGAATATGTGCAAAAACTAATCAATTCTATAAAACGGCGTCTGCAAGCCACTATTGATGCGAATGGTGGCCACACCTTATATTGATCATTCTTCAATTAAAGATACACCCCATTTTCTCATATTATATTAGTATGTAAAAACATTTTCTTGACAACAAAATTCTGGAGTTTCTTTTGTTTTTTGGTCATATTTCTTAATCTTAAGTTTTTGGTTTTTTCTCCTTGCTGTTCTTTGTTAGTTAATATATAGCTTAAAATGAATTAATAAACAAAAATAGTAAAAATTAAATGGATTTTGTTTTTTTAATGATGAAAGTCAAAACAGAAATTATTTTTACTATGTCAAAACATTTTCTTGACAAACTGTATATTTTATTTGATTTTTATTTTCCATAAATAAAAGTAAACAAAAGCAGCTGATTAATCAAATGCAAAATAAATTCATGTTTGCGAGTCTAAATTGTCGCGCAAACTTATCGGAGTTGTGCAAACGAATTTCCATACATATTTTGACAGTTAATTTACGAGCGTGTAAAAATGCACAGATTGCACAGTTTGCGAGGCTTTTAAACGTTTACATGAGGACCCTTAATGTTTTTTTTTTTAATATAATTTTTTTTTTCTCTATTGAACTGTGACTATTAAAATAATAAGATATTTTTTATACGGAATGTATAAGGAAAACATTTTAACAAAAAATAATTTTCTTCGAATTGCCAAGCTAACCCATTAAACTATTAAATTTGCGCTTTTAATCGAAAACAATTTTATTAATTTTTTTGAAATTTCGTTTAAATACATTTTTTTGAAAATTTGAATTGGAATTTTTTCAACATTTTATTTTGCTAGTTTGACCCTTAATACGAAACTTCTTGTAAAATGTGAAACCTCGTTATCTGATTTTTCTCAAATTTTAGGCATTTAGATTTATAATTTTAGACTAAGTACTGTGTAAGGGCCAACCTAATGGGCACACACAACATAGAAAGAAAATGTATTACAAGTTTAAACATTTCAATGTTCATCATGTTGCAAACGTACGAGAGAGGAGTTGGAAAAAAATACAAAAACTAAATATTATGTATGAATTTTATTTAGTAAATACCTTAAAGACAATATTTATCCATTATTATTATTGTTATTTTTACTTTTGTTGTTACTGCTGCTATTTTACAAAAAAATATTTTTATTTTTATCTGTCTGTCTGTTTGTTTGTTTGTCTTATTCTACCTTTTTTGGTACATTTACATTTAATATGTTCTAAATTTGAGAGTAAGTTAATGTGTTCATGCAATATGTAAGTAAGTGTTAGTGTGTGTGTCAGTGTCTGTATGAAGGATAATAACACTCTCTTGTGTAGTACTTCAAAAAACAATGACAAAGTGAATGGTGTGGAAATAATGCAGAGTAGTGTAGTTTCAAATATGAAAAATGCCGTAGACGAGAAAAATTCTAGTAAGTAAAATGGAAAAAAATGAAAATTACGAAAAGAAAAATCTCATTAAGTGTGAACGGATATAAACATTAATTTTTTTCGTTGTTCTCTTTCCACTTAAAGCTTTTCTTTTTGTTTTTCATTCATGCCACTGCATGTTGCTGCTACCGGAGCAGCAGAATTTTTGTTGTTCATTTTAAGTTCAGTTGTTCAAAAAAAAAAAAAAAAAACTATAAGTAAAACTGCATTTCATATGAAATTGTAAATGTGTAAGTGTGTGTGTGTGGTAGTTTGATGCAGTACTTCAGCATGTTTGTGTGGGTAGCAGAGGTGTTGTTTTGCTATTGGCATTTTTGTCAAGCTTAAAAAATTTTGCATTTTTTAAGTTCTACTTCCCTTTTCAGTTTTTTTTATATTTTTTTCTCTTAGCACACCTTAAGGAAATATGTTTTACAGTTTGGAAATTATTATAATATAATTTCCTTAAAATTATGAATTTTAGCGTGCATATTAATAAAATGAAATTTTATTTTGTTATTTATGCTAAGAGTTCCCTTTTGTTAAAACATTTAAAAAGTGTAATGTATGCATATTTGTTATTGAAATATTAAACAGTATTTACAATATTCAGCTAAAAAACTATTTTATAGTTTCCATAAGGCCGTGATATAGTAATGTAAAAATTATTCAAGCTGAGTGCAGTAATAGATAGTGTGAGGACACAAAACCAGCATTCGCTAAAGCTAATATTTGAAGAATATCGAAATATTGAAATATAAACACAAATGCCGATTTCGTCTGAAATTTATTTCAAATTCGAAAAAGTAGTTTAAAAAAAAATCAAGTTGAAATTAGGCTAAATTTCATTAAAATAACTTGATTAAATTCATTATAACAATTCATTAAACTATAAACAAAGAGGAACTCAATTCAGATTCTTGCAAAAATTGTAATAAATGCATTTTTTCAGTAACAATTGCCTTTTTCGCATTAAACATTTCAGCGTATGAGTAATATTTACTTATTATAACAAGTATACTCAAGAATAACACTCTCGTTCTCAAACAAAAATCAAAGCGAACGAAAGGTTAGTCGATTGAAAATGGATTCCTCTGTTGAAAACACAACTGTAAATTATTGAACAATTTGACGAAACATTGTACAAGATTCAGTTTAGAAAACATTACAATACAATATCATTGTTATACTGTGTGACTTTGTTTGCACTTTCAAAAATAAATCAAGATCAAATAAATGTTTGTTGAAAATAGTGGTTAAGTGTTTTCTATCAAATAGTTGATCGATGTCAATGTACACTAAGTTACTGCTTTTAACATTTGCGTTCGAAATATCTTTACGGTTTCGTTCAAGTCATCGTTCTAATAGAAGTGGAATTAATGAAACCCAAAATAGGTTTCTTTCACTTAGGATGCATACATGCATTTGATATCTGCCTTTAAACATTATCTTAATAAGTAAAATATATATGTTCAAAACATTTATGTTACTGGGACAAATTCAGTAAAAATTTACATCGGAGTCAGCCGTAAACATAATGTATTGGGTTTAAAATGTAAATGAAAATCTGTTGGTGGCTTCGCCTTGCAGGAAATATTAATGTTGCAATTTTTTAAAAGAATTTATAAAAACGAATACATATTAAATTCATTTTAATTTAAGGTTTTTTGTTTAACCTTCACGGTTTTCCGCTTCAAAAAGGTGACGATTTTATGGGAAACATTTTTTTAACTTATTTGTGAAAACAATTTTATAATAACAAAACAAGTAAGAGAGCTAAATGTGTCCCGAATCTTATATAGACTTCACAAAATTGTACTTTAAAATACAAATTTTAAGTAGTTTTAGGTAAACAAAATTTAAAAAAAAAAATTTTTCAAAACTTTTTTAAATTTAAAAAAAATTTCCAAATTTTTTTTTAAATTTAAAAAAATTTAAAATTTTTTTTTTTTAAATTAAACAAAATTTAAAAATTTTTAAAACTTTTTTTCGCAATTGTTTGGTTTTTAGTTATTTCCAATATTTTTTTTTAATTTTTATCCAAATTTTTAAACATTTTTAAATTTCTGAATGAAAAAAAAAAATTGTGTCCCGAATCTTATATAGACTTCACAAAATTATACTTTAAAATACAAATTTTAAGTAGTTTTAGGTAAACAAAATTAAAAAAAAAAAAATTTCAAAACTTTTTTAAATTTAAAAAAAAATTTCCAAATTTTTTTTTTAAATTTAAAAAATTTTCAATTTTTTTTTTTAAATTAAAAAAAATTTTAAAAATTTTTAAAACATTTTTTTCGAAATTGTTTGGTTTTTTGTTATTTCCAATATTTTTTTTTTTAATTTTTATCCAAATTTTTATACATTTTTAAATTTCTGAATGAAAAAAAAAATTGTTTTTTTTTCCCGATTTTGACCCATTGTAGCTCCAAATTACTATAGCCTTATATACATCGTTGCAATGGACTTTGAAATATCTATCATTAGATAATCCATATTGTCTATATTAATGACATAGTAATCCAGATATATATCAAAAATAGGCCAAAAAGCGAGGTTGTCCCGGTTTTTTCCTTATATCTCAGCCATTTGTGGGCTGATTTTATCGATTTCAAATAGCAACCGAATTGGATGAATTCGCAACACATTGATGTATCAATCATGTTTGTAAGTTATTTAAGGGATTTGGAAAGATGATTTCAACCGACAGACGGACATGGCTATATCGACTCCGCTTTCTATAACGATTAGGAATATATAACTTTACAAACGGAATGACATACTTACATATACCCTTGCCACTCATGCTGAAGGGTATACAAATATATCTCACGTAATTAAAAAACGATATAAAGTATTTACCTAATTTTCGAATAATTTTATGGAAAATATATTTCGATTTTAGACTGGTATGTGAGTTCTTGGCCCGATATTTTTAAAATTTTTCAATTTCAAACTAAATTTCATATTTCTAGATTTCAACTCATTTTTGCATAGCCGATTTATGGAAACGAATCGCTTTTTTTTAATATTGCTCTTAAGTAGCTCTACTCGAACAAAAATCACATCTTCTATTTAATATGCTTAAAAATATTTAAAATTAATACTTTTTGTAACATTTATATAAAATGAAGTAAAGTGCAATGTAATCTGTTTTCATTACATAGCAAATTTTGCTGTTTTTTATATATTATTATAAATATTTTATTAAAATGTTAAAGTTTGAAAAAATTCTTTATTAGTTATTTAAAAAGAAAAAAAAAAACTTTGTTGTAAAAAACCATAATGGATGTGCTTTTAACGCTTTTTAAAGGATTATATTTTAAAGCTAAACAATATTTTTGATTAAAAAAAAATTGCTTTATCTGTGAATTTTTTTATAAAACTTAAAATCTGTTTCATTATTATTAGTTTTTTACCACATTTTTACATTTTCACTTAACCAACCATCGATCATGCAACAAACACTGTTTATAAATGAGCAGGGACTATTTGTTTTTGTTTTTTTCCAATATTAAGCTTTTTCAACTCGTTTCTCAATATGTATGAGTGTAAAGTAGAAAAAAAATCTATTTATGTAACTGTCCGTTTGTTAAAAAGCTGTCAAGTTCATGCATCCTTCATCATTTCTGCTTAATCAAATGTTTCATATCGGTTGGGCGTCAAAATGTAATGGAGCAATGCAAGGAAATCGCTAAAAGCAACCAACAACAATTATTTGGAAAACTTTTTAAAATTTTCTTTTTTTCCTTGATAATATTGATAAACCAATTCTATGATTTTATGTGATTTTGTACTCATATTAAAAAACAAAAAAGAGCAAGTTTAGTGACAGTTTTATGGATGAAGTAAAAAGGATACAAAATAATCACTTCATATTGGTGTGCAAGTGTGGGTGTGTGAGTGAGTGTGTGTTTGCTTTGTTTTTCTTTTCTTTTTTACCACATTGACTGATTTTTCAATGAAAATATAAGATGTGCTTTGCATTTAAAGAGATAAAATTCGTTTTAGTTATTTCAATTTGAATTAACAATTTAATAATTTGGGGGAGCATTTTAAGCATGATTTAAATACAAACTTACAAACGCTCATTGATATTTAACTAGGAAATGGGTAAAAACAAATAAAGTCTTTTATATATAATTGAAATTCCAAACTTTAACCCTTAATTTGTAAGTCCTTTATTATTATATTTTAAGAAGCAAAAAACAAAAATTTATAAAAATTGAAAAATCTACATTTTATATACGAAATTTTGAGAATTTGAGTGTTTAAAAGGGTTGAAGCAACTAAACTTTTATTACCCCTTCCAAAAATTTGTAGCCACAACTGTAAAATTCGGTCACTAAGGTAGAATCATTCGATTGGCAACAAATTCGGTTGCTATTACGAATCTGTTTTCTTTGTGTAGTGTCATAACATGCTCCAAAGTCAATTGGAAAATGAATGTAGGAAGTCATCTCAAATAATTTGTTTGATGTAATCAACTTGGAATAGCATTATATGTGTAATATTTTTCTCTAAATTTGTATTTATATAAACTAATGTCATACTAGTGTATGACTTAAAAAAAGTTATTAAACATTATAGTTTAAACAACAACGTTTTTTTTCTTGTTTTCTAAAATGTCGAATTTTGTATCAACGACTCGTCACATGAGGAAAGTTTTACTTTACTTCTTTAATTTAAAAAATTAAAGCATATGTTGAATGTGCTCCATCGGTTTCAAAGTGCGAGAAGTTTTAATTTTGACACGGAAAACAAAGATCAGCCAGGTCAGCCAAAAAAGTTTTAAGACCAAGAATTGGAGGCATTACTCCATGAATATTGTTGCAAACTTCAGCAATTTCAAAATGTTTGGAAGCGCCAGAATTCATCCAAATGCAGGAATTGGGTACCTTGAAAGACAATTTTGCATGTCCGAAATGATGAACAGAAAATCATTTTTTCACCGAATCATTAAAAAATGGATCCATTACAATAACCCGAAGCGTAAGAGATCGTATGTGAGGCCCGCCCAACCAGGCGAATCGACATCAAAACCAAATATCCATGGCGCTAAGGTAATGCTCTGTATTTGGTAAGAGCAAAAGGGTCCTATCTATGATGAGCTGCTGAAATTTGACCCGAATATTACAGGAAACCCGTACCGATTGCAACTGTTTCCTTTGAAGCGAGCATTGCCCGAAAAACGCCGAAAACATAGGGCCAGACATGGAACCGTAATATTCCATCATGACAACGCTCGTCCACATATTGCAATACCTGTTAAAAACTATTTAAAAAGAAGTGGTTGAGAAATTGTTCCACCCACCTTATAGTCCAGACCATAGGGTAGAACTAGAGGTGAAACTGAGAGTACAAATAATTACTCTCTTCCAAATTGTTTGGCTTTTATTTTGTTGTTGCAATACTTCGTTCGGTTTTTGACAACAGACATAGCTTTTTTGTCTCTCAGTAAGGCTTCTATGTATATTTTATTCTGTGGTCCAGACATTCGGACTACCATTTATTCCGAAAGATACAGAACGCTCTCTTTGGGATACGCTTCACTTCAGAACAGAGTATACGAAATTGGCTTGATATGTTGCTAGAAAGATGAGAAACGGTCACAGCTAACAATGGCTAATACTTTGAATAAATTTATATTGTACAAATGTTTCAAAATAAAAGTCTTATTCCATTTGGTTTCCATTGTGCTTTAGAAAGTCGTTTAAACCATTGTTTTATTTTTCGCCAACTTTAAAATCTTATATTGTTAATACAACAATTATAAACCCTACACTGCGGCAAACCTAAAACATAAATTCTGACTTTATTTTGTATTTACGAAAAACTGCAAATTCGAAACTCTATGAACTACCTAAACCCATTTTAATACTCTCAGCAACTTTTAAATACTAACCCGCATTAACACGAAGCTTGGTTATGCGTTAACTAATAGTTATACTGACGGTTAAAATTATTTTTGTAAGAAAACTGTCAGTTTAACTATTAGTTAACATATAACCAGGTTTCGTGTTACTGATGGGTAAGAGTGTGAGATATAGGGCATTTAATATTCATAGTTAACCACTAAAATGTTCATACCGTGTTTGGCAAATTTTTTTGTTGTTAAATAAATTAAAAACTCCCAGATATGGTCATAAAATTAAATATTATTCCTCTTCTTTTATGTATATACGTACATGCATAGATATGTACTTTTTGTGTTTAGTATTTGGATTTTTTTTTTTTTTTTTTTTTGAAACATACATACATAGGTGGGTGTGTGCGTATGAATAATTTTGATGTTTAACAAATTACAGACAAAACGACACACAACAACAAATGAAATGAAAAGAAACCCACTGGCAAAATACAGCAAAACAACCAAAACAACACAGCAAAAGAACAGACTTTCAGGTAATCAAATTTATAAATGACTTTCCTTAAAAAGTACTTCAAGTCGCAAAACGACAACAGCAACAGCAACAACAATGTAGACGACAGCAAACAGCTAAAAACAAAAGTATAAAAAACAGCAAAAAAAGTCTTTATTAAGTAATTTTTTTTTTTAATGGCAACTCCCTCACAAGTAATGTTACTTCCAGCAACACAACACAACGAAATGAAACGAAACAATTCAAACTCTATGCCAAACAAAGTTGACGGCTACAACAAGAACAACATGCCAACTAAACAACATGAGCGTCCCAGGCATTCATGTACACATTTCTGTGAAAAATGCACAGACAGACAGACAGTCTCACACACATTGCAAGCCAATGAACCAAACCACACCTACACAAATTACTAAAAACTGACATAAAAAACTGGAGCCAACCCATCAAGAGACCGGCGACCAAGTATTTTTCTACATCTCAACACATACATACACAATACACAACACACAGCCACATGAGCTTTAATTGAAAAATAGTCACTTTTTACTACTTACCAACAAAAACACAACAGTAAATAAGACTGCCAGCCACTACTACCACTATAATTTCTTTTATAACAAATGTAACCACTGATTCCAGTTGCACACACCATTCCATACTAGCATTTACAACTGCACAAATGGATGTTGTTATGTATATGAACATGTTTATATGTAACTGTGTGTGTTTGGTTTTTTCTGTGGAAACACAAATGTCCTGTTGCATGTTAACAAAACGAGTGAGTGAGTGCATGAATGAATAAATGCATAAATGACCAAGTTACTGTGTATCTTAAACATTATGTTTATGAAAACCTTATTACCCTGGCAGTCTTTTTAAATGAGTAAAAACAGAAATAAATATCCAGCTTATGTTTGTGCAGTTTTTACAACCAAAATTAAATTCTATTATTCACTTCCTTTTCACTATATCTCCCATAATACCAACAAAATGTATATGAATTTATAAAAAAAAAAACATAAATTTTATAAAAAAAAATAAAAATAAATAGGGAAAAGGATACATGTTTGTTGGATATTCTTGGTGAACTAATATGTTGGTTAACACTGTGCCACAAATTCAAAAAAAAAACTAAATTATCTTTACAAATTACTTATTGGTGGTTGTAGGCCAGACTTTGATTATTTTGTAAATACCTCTAAAATCTGAACTTTTGGTGAAATATTGTTTATCTATGAAAAATTCCAGTATTGAACTAAGGACTGAGATCGAAAAATTTGTAACATACATATGTATATGTTAATAAAAATGAAACCACTTAACTTATAGTTTTGAATCTTTTTTTATTTGATTGAAATTATTGTTACAATTTTGAACCTTTTTCGGAAACCCTTCTATTAACGTTTTTATAGTGCTTTCCGTCAATTTGTTCGAACAGGTTGTCCATCTCCGTTTAAAATCTGCCACACTTTTGGACACCTTATTTGAGCTCTTCAATTCTCTTTTAAGAAGAGCCCAATATCTCTCCACTGGACTCAGCTCCAGGCAGTTTCGAGGAATTGCCTCTCTTGGTACAAATACCACATTATTGTTCTTGTACCACTCAAGACCTTTTTTACCATAGTGACGGATGCCAAATCAGGTCAAAAATAAGTGGACACATTAAGAAGTCTTATGAATGGAAACATCATTTTTTGTAAACATTCCTTGATGTAAATTTCGGTATTTATAGACCTCTTTGTAACAAATGTTTGGCTTTTTTGCCGCAACTGCATATTCCTTGCCATACCAAGAACTTTTTGGGAAATCTTGTCTGCTTTTGGGTCCTAAACTTTTCTTCAACATTCCCTCGAGCATCTGCTACATAAAAAAATTGACCCAGCAACTGCGAAAATTTTCCCATACGTACATTTCGTCAGCCATTATGCAGCAGGAATATTTTTTGTATACAATTTGACTTCAATATCCGTGCTCTGTTTCTGGCTTCTAAATTTTTAGCAGAGTTCCTGTCAGGAACTTGTTGAGCCTTGTATGATTTTAAACCTGCTTTAACTTTTCGTACCAAATAGTCCGAGTACTGACCTAACCGGGCTGCTATCCTACGGGAGGTGTTGGTAGCTATTTTGAAAATGCTTTCTATTTGTTTGGCTTTAGAAACATCATCTGGACCAGTCCTTCTACCAGGTTTTATATCAACAGACAAGTTCTCCCGGTACTGTTTAATAACATTGGAAAAAGTTTGAGGGCAGACCTTTGATTGTTTGGCCAACTTTTTGTAGGACCATGTTGGGTTTTGTTGAAAATATTTAATAATTTTAGTACGCACTTTTTTCTGGTCACTCATTTTAATCAGATTAACAACAAAATTATCTACCAAAAATTCGCTTACATGTGTAGGTTATCGCTTTTAATTCTTTGGTCTGGTTTATTGTGTGTATGACTTGCGGGATTTTTTTAAAATGTTAACATTTATTTTGACCATTGTTAGCTATGACCTTTTACCATCTTTCCGGCAACATATGGATTCCAAGCCAAAAGAACTGTTCATCTTTTGAGGGTAAGAACTAATCAAGCCAATATCGGATACTATGTTCCAAAGTGAAGCGTATACCAGAGAGAACGTTCTACATTAATCGAAAAAAATAGTAGTGGAGCAAGGTTTGGTCTACAAGAGGGTGAGGCAAAACTTCCCAACCATTTCATTCTAAATAGTTTTCATGTCTGGCAGCATATTCTGAGCGTTTTTTAGGTCAATGCTAGCTTTAAACGAATCAGTTGGATTCGGTACAGGTTCCCTGTGTTGGTCTGGTCAGATTTCAGCAGCTCATAATAGTTAGGACCCTTTTGGCTCCACCAAATACAGAGCATTACCTTTGCTTCACAGATATTTGGTTTGGTTTCGATTCGGCTGGTTGGCCGAGCTTCACATACGATCTCTTAAGCCTCGGGTATAGTATTGTATGCATTTTTCATCGCAAAAAAAAATTCGTTGCGAAAATCATTTTTATTTCATGCTGCGTTTCAGACATAAAATCGTCTTTCAAGTTCTCTCAAATTCAAGTCGTATGGTACCCTATTTCCCTGCTTTTGGATGAATCCTGCTGCTTGCAAACATTTTGAAATTGCTGATTGTATAGCTCCCAATGATATTGCAAGCTCTTGTTGTGACGACTTCTTCATGGAGTTTTTAAACTTTTGAGGCTGGCCTGGGCAATCTTTATCTTCCGTGTCAAAGTTAACACTTCTAAACCGCACAAACCATATCTCTCACTTTGAAACTGATAAAACACATTCACCTTAAGCTTCAGTGAGCAATTGGTATGTTTCAGCGGCACTTTTTTCGAATTAAAGAAGTAAAGCAATACTTCCCGCATATGTAGCTTTTGGTACAAAAATTTGACAAAAAAAATTTATTGTTTACACTATAACGTTCAATAACTATGTAAGAATAAATGACAAATATGTTCCCTTTAAAATGACATATAAGTTATGAAAAACAAAAACCGAGTTCAAAAGATACGCCATCTATCCCGAATTTTTAAGTCATACACCCAATATTATGATTCGAATTTTAATTTTTTCTAAGCGTTAATCACTATATAAGGAAATAATATAAGTTTTTATGGTAAATATTATTCTGAAGATTGCGTGGAATCATTTGTTCTTTAAAATGTCAATGCTTAAATACTTGCACATTGTGCTTATATCTACCATTTGCATTATAAATACATTTTTTGGTGAGGCCACCAACTATGGGCGACCTCTTACTACAAATCAACTGAGAAATACCTCATGTCTGACTGTGTAAAATTTTGTTCACGAGCTACAGAATTATTTCCAAAATAAAATGTTTCTAATCCACTGTTCATCGATCTGTACTGTCTGTGTAAGTCACGCTCACTTCCAAAATAAAGAGGGTGTAGCAGTACCCGAAACTAACTCTCATAGCTCTATTGAGAATCTAATTCAAACCATGCACAGCTTCATGGCGAACATGCAAAATATGTGTCAACAATTGAGGCAGAATCAAAGCATGCTCATGCATGCTAACTTCCTTAGCCAACATAAAAATTAAGTACAACAATTTCTCCAGCTTCAAGAAATTGATGTACTACTCGTCTCTGAAACACACTTTACCATAAAGAACTGTTTCAGAATTAACGGATACTACACGTATGATACAAACCATCCAAGTGGTAGAGCATGTGGCGGAACAGCTATATTAGCGAGAAAAGATATAAGGCATTTCCCAATGCCAGAATATAAAAAGGACCACATCCAGGCCACATTTATAAATATACCTCATGGTAGAGTTACAATATCTTCAATATATTGTCCTCCTGGGTATAATATTAATCCAGAGCAGTTTCTCGAATATTTTAAAACTTTAGGTCCAAGATTTATAGCAACTACTGAAGTATACTCAGCATTGAATTTAACATACCACACAAATTTATAAATGTAATTGAAGATGGTGTAGAGTATATATACAACTATTTTGAGTAAGTAATACTAAATAAGGTTTTTTGCAACATTGCTCGTTACTGCATGAATGAAAGTCTCTTACCACGAGACTATTTGCTAAAGAGATCTTCCAAACCCATTTAAGAACATAAACATTATTTTTATTGTAGATGTTGTTGTTATTTATAGTTGTTTCGTCACGTTGTTGGTGGGTATTTCTCATAAGCCACAGTTAAAAGGGCCTGCACTATTACCGTTAATAACCACAATGACAACAACAACAACAAATACTACATTAACTACATTCTTTTTTTTTTTGCTTTGTAACAGAAAACAGACCTACACACCCATACTTACAAACAAAAAGAACCAAAACACAAACACACATAAATATTTAACTACTACATTTAAACATTTATGTCTGAAAACACACACATACACAGAAAAACAGCAGCAAAATATTCATGGTTTATCTTTCTTTCTTTTTTTATTTTTTGTTTAAGTAGTTGGAGAAGGACAAGAACCAGAACAAACAGAAATGAAAATAAAATGATAAACCTCCCTGGCTCACAAAAATTGTTCATGAAATTTCAGAGGGAGTGATAAGTGTAGTAGCAGTAGTAATAGAAGATATGGTAGCTAAAAATGTCACTGGAATAGAAACAAGCATGACAAACAAAAAAATAAAATAAAAAATAAAAGACAGAGAAGAGGGTAAGAAAATAATAAATAAAAATAATAAACAATATAAATGAAGCCAAAAATGCCTTTAGCAGACACATTTCGCCACTTAACCATAGAGAAATAATAAAAGACAAAAAACACAAATACTGGCAGAAACACACATACACAAATGTTTGCATATGTATGCAAAAAGGAAATAATAACGAAGTTGCCTTTATTTAGCTTCTGTTTTTGTTTGCCACATTGAAAACCAAAAAATACCAAAAAAAAAAATGCCATTCAAAACATTACACAAATTATCGTAAGACACACACGCACTCACTCACTCACACTTAAACAAATCGTCACCTAAAATGCAAAACAACGTATCATCAAAAAATTCGAAACTGATTTTATTATTAATTACGATTTACTACATTATATTACATATGTTTACAAAATTTTAAACTTTTCTATCAAAAATAACATAGTTATAAACAAAATTGAAAGTAAAGTATCATCAAGTATATGATTTTCTCAAAACGAAATAACATATACTCTTTGAGTAATTAATTAGTAAATCGTTTTTACCTTATTTTATGTAGCATCCTAATCTTTTTTAATAAATTTTTTTTTTAATTTTTTTTGTTTTGCTCAAAAGAAAGCTAATAAGGTCTGTTGAATTAAGAGGTTTTTGGTCGCTTAGTGGGATTTTTTTGCAAAATCGAACCTTCTTGGCCAAAATGTCAAATTTTGATCTCCTCTAATTTAGAAAGTTTTCGACCCATCTTGTTGAAAAATTGTGTCTGAATTACTATCCAACAGAACTAACATTGGTGCAAGTTTCATCCCAATCGGAAAACATCGATTTCAAAAGTTGGTTCACTTGACATGAAATACCCCATATATATGTATATATAACTGCTTTTATATAAAATAAAAAAAAAAATATTTTAATTTAAATTTTTTTGATGATACGTTTTTTTGTTTCAAAAAACAACAATTCAAAAAAACGTAAGACAATTCTTTGAAAAAGTAATTTTTTTTTTAATTTTATTTCAATATCTCAAGTAGTTTTCATTTTATAAAGTTTTTTTTAGTTCTACTATAAACTTATGAAAATTGATGTTACGTTATTTTGCATTTTAGGTAACGATATACATTAAAATCTAAAACCATTGTACATATTTTTGCCAAAAACTTTCTCATCCACACACTCACACACACGTATGCTGATTTATACATAAAATTACATTTATCAACTATAATTTGTCTTTATAAAGCTCTAAACATTTCAAAGATACATACATACTCGTATGTACACATTGTAAGTAAGTATGTGTACTGATATGTTGATACATTTTAAAAGCTTAAACTCAAACAGACACACATCTAAATGTTGTTGTTGTGTGGATTAGTAGTAAAAATCTGTGTTTGTATGTTTCTATCACATACATATATTCATATCTCTCATTTTTTAACATTTTTCTTGAACCTAAATTATTGTAATAATTAGGTGTATAACTTAAAAATGTGAACATTTTTTTTTAAATTTTTAGCCTTTATTTTGAAATATTTGTATAATATAAATGTATTCAAAGTATTTTTCATTGTAACCAATGACCTTTTCCCATCTTTCTGGCAGTATATGGATTCCGCTGCAGAAGAATTGCTCATCTTTTGAGGCTAATAAAGAATCAACGCAATTTGAGAGGTGAAGCGTATCCCAGAGAGCGCGTTCTGCATCGATCGAATATAAAGGCGGTTGACGCAAAACTTCCCAACCACTTCTTGGAATGTTATGGTTTCATGACTGGCCGCATAATAGATAATACATTGCCCAGCAGTTCTAGGAGACAGTCCAGAACTAGTGATTTTACCGATCATTTAGGGTGGGAAGTAGTTACTTATATAGCAACGTGACTAGTTATTTTAACACGTGCGTGTCCTAAGCGGGGGGTCAATTGACCCATTTTGAGTTCAATGAGACTGTCTAATAGCTGGTCCAAAGTAGTCAACGCATTGAATTGACATATTGGTTAAATAACCTCAGTTACCTTAGTAGCTACCTAACTGGTAACTTGATCAGCTACATAACTAGTTATTTTAACATGTACGAATGCTAGTTAACCTCAAAGAGTCAGCTAAAAAGACATATAGCCAGAAGAATAAACGATTACATGTAAATAAACCTTTCTTCGACAACTCTCCAATGGATTGCTTCATGTGTGTAAAATAACTAATTTCTAAAGTGCAGTACAAAATAAACGTTTAAAGTGACATCACTATATGTAGGTTACAAAGAGACACTAAAGTGACTATTGACTTCATGCTTGTTACATGGGATATCAGTATACTTAAACAAAAATAAAAATTAACTGTATGAGAATTATGTATATCTACACAATTTGTACAAAACCAGTTTGAACGAATTACTCACAAAACGTTTAAAGTGACTACACTCCAGATTACTTAGAGACACTTAAGTGACAATTGTCTTCACTCTAGATTTCCTGGGATGTATAAAGTAACCAATTGTCTTCTCTCTGCACTACAAAGAGCACATACGTATCAAATGACCAAAATATATAAATTGGAGTCAGCCAAGTGATAAGACATTTGTGACGATTACTGTCTATAAGGGATACATTGACTACTTGCATAATTCCTGGGTGGCTTCTGTGTCAAAATCACCACTTATGAACCGCACAAACCATCTCTCACATTTTGAAACCGAAAGAACACATTCACCATAAGCTTTGGTGAGCAATCGGTGTTCTTTAGCGGCGCTTTATTCAAATTAAAGAAGTAAAGATAATCTTCCCTATGACATATGACAATTTGTTGGCATAAAATCCGACATTTTCGAAGCAGAAAAAAACGTTGTTGTTTATAATATAATGAGAATAAATGACATATATTACGAATTCAAATAAAAAAAAAGCAAAAGCTTTCTATGCACTATAGTGGGGAGGGTAACTTCATGGCGATCGTACTATAATAAATCATAACTCCAATATAAGCCAATCTTCCGAAAATCACTCACGAAAATATTTACTCAGTGTAGGGTATTATACTTGCTGACTTGCTTTTAATTATATATTTGTATTTTCTCATTAAACAACAATATGGGGTATAATTGGCAAGGGCTCTTTAAGCTGTATAGAATGCTATATTCGACATGTCCAAGCTTGACTTTATTGTGATATTTCATAATATTAATTAAAGAAATGGTTTGGTTATTTTATTTCCAATAATTATAAACTAATATCACTAAATTTAAAGTATTGTTACGTTTTTACCTTTTAAAAACGTGGGTTTATTTCCTTTAAATAAACCGGATTCTTTTGATTGCAAATAAAAGCAGTTTTAGTAGTTTAAAATTGTAACAGCTCTTTATTTATTTAGAATGTACAACAACAACAGAATTAAATAGTCACTCAGTGTCTTTATACACGTTTATCAATTCGCAGAAATGCACACACACTCTATTACGTACAACCTTAAATGCACAAGACAGTTGATGTTAACTCTAACAGCGCCAATCATAAACTCAACTCACGACTGCCAGCTCTGCCACTATTTATACATCCGCCATCTATCGGAAATCTTCTGCAATGCTCTTAACGGACATACTAGTACATTCGAATTCCAGAGCCTTCGATTAAACATTCAGTGTTGCCACACTTACAAACAATGCCAACAACCGCATACTATCAACATTGTTGAATGTTGCAGTCGCTACAGACCTTTAAATTCAAATCGCTTTTGCAAATTCGTAACAGTATTTTGGGAAACATACCAAAGTTTATTACATGTGGGTTCACAAAATAACTTTCTGAAAGAAGTAAGTATTTCTAATGTTTCTATATCCTAAGTGTTCTATATCCTAAGTGTTAGAGGATAAAATATTCTACATTTTGATAGCTTTTACATATCACCACCTTGTTTAAGTTATAGCTTATTTCTGATACTTTGCAATATGTCTTTCTAACATCAATATATTGTATATAATTAATACAAGTTTTTATGATAAACGTACACACTAATGAGCACATGCTAATAGCTTGTTAAGGCTTCAACCCAGAATCACTCTCTAGTCCATAGTGCGATATCAGTTTTGTAGCGAGATTACAGATTGTGCATACAATTAAATTTGTGACAGGATTAACACCATCAAATCATAGAGAAAGATTATTCATTATTTCAAGTTGTTCAAGTACTTTTAAAATCAAATTAGACTTTTACCATGTTCGTATCATCAGTAGTCTTTTTTACTCACAGTTGATTTGAATATTTTATATTGTTTAAATTACAAAAGGATTTTTATTGTCATTTATAATCTACAGTAGTGTGTACAATAATAATTTATAACATTTTAAAAAGTTTTAGTAAACTGTAAATAAAGAAATATGGATTTGCTTCATAACTATAATAATTCAACAAAATTAAGCAGTTTATTAGACAAGTAAAAGTAAATGCAAATTTCCATTATTAATTTCCATTTTTATGTAAAAGCAAACATGCTCTAATAAAAACATAGACAAACTCATGAGTTTTTATTTATTAAATAATAATCACAAACACATGCATATTTCTAAAAATCTCTGAATTTTTTTTATAAAATTCGCGAATTTCCTAACGAACAATTGCTCAACAAACGTTTGTGTGACTAATTATTGTAGGTTTTTATAAATCACAAACATTCTCAAACGACACACACAAAATGTTTATATACGCATTGCAGTATATATTAATATACATATTGTACATACATACATATGTAGTTTTGTATACATAGGTATCCATTAGTTAAGCAAGTAGTCATTGAATCCCCTATAGACAGTAATTGTGACTAATGTCTGGTCACTTGGCTGACTCTAATTTATGTATATATATATTGGGGGATTTAACACGTATGTGCTCTTTGTAGTGCAGAGAGACGACAGTTGGTTACTTTATACATACCATCTAATCTAGCTTGAAGTCAATTGTCACTTCAGTGTCTATAAGCAATGAAGAGTGTAGTCACGTTTATTTTATACTGCACTTTAGAAAGTATATTGTTACGAATATGCAATAGCGATTTGAATTTAACAGTCTGTAATGACTGCCTTCAACATTCATCATGTTTATAAACATGTCCATCAAATAACCTTCTATGTTGATAGCATGCGGTTACTAGCATTGTTTATAAGTGTGGCAACACTAAATGTTTAAGCTGCTAACATTACCATCGAAAGCTCTAGAATTCGAATGTTCTACTTCTCCGTTAAGATTAGAGTTTCCAATTCGGTTCTAACCGAAACCGAAACCGCGGTTTTTCAAGGCCTACAATTATTCTTCGGTTTTCACTTTTAATCTATTTTCAATAGAAAAATTCAAAATTTAGAAATGAGAAACAAACTTTTTCATCCAATTATTCATCCAATATCTCTAAACACAAATCGTAAAAATATCTTAAGATTTGTTTAAATTCTTTAAATTGTATTACAATAATTGCTTCAGATGATGTAGCAGGCTACCTTTCGCAGGCTAAATAATGCAAAATTTTTGTAACAAAGTCTTAGTTATTTTCAAATATCCGATAAAAGTATGGAGTACTAGCTGACCGGTGCGCTTCCCCACCTCAATTGGAATAAAGATATAATACTATTAAGTCTCCCTTAGTAAATTAATACTAATTCAGGAAAACATATCTCTAGTTTCATGTTTATTGATTCATTGTAATGTGGATTGTAGCTCATTCGAAACGTATTATTAGAATAAAAACAGTACCATAAAGACTTACATTTTGTATTCGTACTCAGCATCATGAATTTTTAATTTCATATTTCTGTTTCCATTATTATAGAAAATACAAAAGAAAGGTACCACTATAATCACTTTTTGTGAATTCTAACTCATTCAGAATCATTTATGCCTAATTTTAAGGTTTATTATAAAAATTTACAATAAAGAAATAGTAATATTAATTACCCCTTTTGAATTCGCGTTTCTAGGTTCATCGTTATAAAATATTCTAAAAGTACTACTAGTTCGAAAAAGTACCTGCAATTCCCTTTATTATATTCTAACTCAGTCAGGATCAAGTGTGTTTAATATCCTGCTTATAGGTTCATTATTATAGAAATTTCAGTAATAGTTTCTGTTACCTCAATATCATTATGCCCTCTATCCTTGATTCTTTCTTTACTCAGAAGCATATCAATCAACTATTATGTATATACAATAAGTAAAATAATTTATTATAATAAAAAGTACCATTAGAAGAAAAAGTAACAATTTTTCACACTTGAACCACTGTCAAGTTTGAAATTTCAAAGTAATTTCCTGATTCTAGGTTCAATATTATAGAAAATTCATTATGAAGAACGAATTTTCTAACCAGTTAGGTCTCACCGTAATCCGAAAGAGTCAGTCAGACCCCCTGCTTAGGACATGCAAGTGTTGAAATAACTAGTCACGTTAACTAGTGGGTGACAACATGGTAAGTAAAATCACTAGTTCGGAACAGTCTCCTAGAACTGCTGGGGATAAACATGTTGGATTTATTAAAACAAATAATAATACCTACAATATTATTTTACCACGAAAAATCATATCTTTTATAAATCACTTCTTACTTTTAAAGATTAACAAAAAAAATAGAAACTTTATAATACAAATAAAGAATTTTATAACATACTATGGCATTAAACAAAAAATCATATCCTGTATAAATCACTTCCTACTTTTAAAGATGAACAAAAAAATAAATAGAAACTTTGTAATACAAATAAAGGATTTTAAATATTAAAATACTTTTCTCATAAAATTTAAAGGATTTTGAATATTGTTATATAAAGCATTATATATGAACAGTAGGTAAAGTTCTCATTCATATAGCATTTGTAGTATTAGTAAATGACAAACAAGTTTTGTGGGAAAACAATTACTTAAATGAAAGTAATCCCAAAGGACATTATAACAGTGGTTTTCATTTTTAATGTTAATGTTAATGTACTTAAGTGTATGACATATGCATGAATGTATAACTGTTTATCAAATATCATTTCTGACATACTGTTTGATTTGGAAAATTAAGTTTGAATTATTAATAGAGTGGGAGGACGTAGGAATTGTGACAGGTGGGGAATAAGGTTTATGCTGACAAAGCTATACATTAAATTAAAATTAATAATTTAAAGTAGAATATGTTCTGGTACTAATACACCACTTAGAGATTTTTAATATTTCAAACACATTTTTTTAATGCACATTTCAAATTATTATTTAGTATTTATATTTTTAATTTCTTACATTATGAAAATTATTTCAATATATCTCTTAAATTTAAATTTTTAAACAAATAGTTGTCTGTTCTATATGGTTTAGTAAACTGTTTTTAACGATTGAAGTTGGGTATCATTTATTTTAAAAAATTGTGTGAAATAAAGTAAATGGCAACATATTTTACGAAAGTAGATTCGCCGGCAACGATAATATTTATTTAGGTTTTATGATTTTTTCATATTTTTTACAAAGGGAACATATAGAATATTGGCATAGAATAATTTTGTGTAATGGTCACCACAAATCAACCAATCTTTAATCTTTACAAACGGAGCCACCCTAATGTAACTACACACATCCTCAAAAGTGTAAAAAATGTAAACATTAGTAGTAGAAGCTCTTACTAAAATATTAATTTTGTATTCCCGAATAACCTTTTAATGATAAATTTGCAGGTGCCCGTGCATCAAGACTAAACTGGCAGCTCGCTTTATAATGATTTTCTTGCGAAAACAATAAAGCAAGTTGTTTTATTTTTTCTTTACTCACTTACACACTACAGTTTGTGTCGGCAAGAAACCAACCAATTGTAGTAGAGAATGTAAGAAAAGATAAAATCGCTGTTTATTGTTGGTGTTTTGTTTAAGCTTTGTTATTTTTACAAATAAAGCTTGAGTGTCTGTAATTCTCATTCACTCTATAGTTTTATTTGTATAATATCTTTAGTTTTTCTAAAGCCTTTTGGGAAAAGGTTTCCTGATGATCTGGCCTAAGCAACCAGTGAAATTCATTTCAGTGAATTTATCAATAAAAATTGGGAATTTAGCATAGAAGCTCTTACTAAAATATTAATTTTGTATTCCCGAATAACCTTTTAATGATAAGTAAATTACGTTATTTTTTAAAACTAACAAAAAACAAAAAACCTAATAATCGCCCTAATCTGCAACAGATTTTATGATTTTCATTATCTTAAACAATTTAAATAAATCAGTAGTGTTTACACACTTTTAACTATATATGTTATTACAAGCGGAATGACAAACGAATATACAAGGTGGAGCAAAAGTAAACTTCCGATGTTTTTTGGCTGTAATTAAAAACAAAAATTAAAAACTTTGATTCTTCTTGTGGATTATTTTTATTTGGTCTTTTAATTTTTTTTACATCAAGTCGAGAATATGATGTCATGTAAATGGCCGCCGCCACAGTTGATTGTCATTTGAGCCCTTTTTATGGCATTTTCCATCACTTTGGCCAAAACTTCCGGCGATAGGTCCTCACATTCTTGACGGATATTGTCTTTAAGAGCTGCAAGAGTCTGAGGCTTGTTGACATAAACTCGCGACTTGAAAAAGCCCCACAAAAAGAAGTCTGGAGCGGTGAAATCAGGCGATCTTGCTGGCCAGTGCAAATCACCAAAACGGGAGATTAGGCGCCCGGGAAATGCATCCTTCAGCATATCAGTTGTGGCACGTGCAGTGTTTGCCGTTGCACCGTCCTGTTGGAACCACATGTTTTCCAATCCCAATTCATCAAGTTGCGGCAAAAAGAACTCGTTGATCATTGCTCTGTAGCGCTCACCATTCACAGTAACCGATTGGCCCGCGATGTCTTCGAAGAAAAAAGGTCCGATGACAGCACACCATACAGTGACTTTGAGCGGGTGTAATGGCTCTTCGTTGGTTACACGTAGATTTTCAGTGCCACAGAAGCGTAAATTTTGCTTATTTACGTACCCGCTAGGATGGAAATGGGCCTCATCACTCATGATTATTTTTGATGAAAAATCATCTTCCTCTTGGTGGTGATTAAGGATGGCTTGAGCGTATGTTAGACGCGATTGGCGGTCAGCAGCTAACAGCTGATGCACCGTCTGGACTTTGTACGGAAATATCTTCAAATCTTGTACCAAAATTCGCTGTAAGGACCGTCGACTGATACCCATTGGCGTGGCACGTCGTCTGGTCGATGTCGACGGCGCTTCCATGACATCCTCGGCTACAGCAGCAATATTCTCTGCAGAACCGCTACTCCGGGGTCTGCCACGCCTGGCAGCATCTCGTGTTGTGCCAGTCTCTTCGAGTCGAGCGGCTAAACGTCGCAGTGTTTCACCAGTAGGCGTTGGACGGCCAGGAAATCTGCGACGAAACTCACGTTGTGCCAAAGTCACCGACCGATTATTGGTCAAATAAATAGTCAGCAATATTCCGCGTTCTGGAGCAGTGTAGCGTAACATTGCTTATTAACGTGTATTTCGCATGTGTTTACTATACAAATGTTAAAACAGAACTGACATTAGGGGCCAATCGCAAAATTTATAGCATTTTCTGATAGGAGGATTACTTTTGCGCCACCATGTACTACCAAAAAACTTACAAAAGGGTTATCTGTCATACTGCTTTCACTTTTCGACATTTATGATCAGTAAACTCTGGCAAACCATGAGGCTGATTTTTGGCTTAACGGGTTGGTAATGAACAATATTGCCGCACATGGAGTGAGACCAATCCACCTACAGACCCTACAGACTCCATTACATACAGAAAAATACACCGTTTTGGTTCTGTCATCATCGGACCTCAATTCTTCAACAATGAAGCCTTAGCTCGCGTTACAGTCAATCGGGATCGTTACCGCACCATGATCAATGATTTTTTGTTAGAAAATATGGTTTCAATAGGATGGCGCTCGTGCCATATGGCGACGATATATTAAAATCAAAATTTGGCGATAACTTGACACAACTCGACTATTTCCTGTGGTGCCACGCTAAGTCACAGGTTATTTATGTTGATACATTAACAAAAATTGAAGCCTTGGAGGCCAACATTGTTCGTTACAAATTTAACGTTCAGACTGCTGTACAATCTTCAAATGCTAATGTCATGTATTGATATTTCCAATAATTTGATTAAACTAAACTCTTTTTTGTTTTTGTACAAGTTCTATCGGGCTTCAAAAATACCCTTTATTCAGAAATATTCAAAGCTAAAACTAATTTTCTACTACTTTCTATATCAATCTTCTGTCAAAGGTATTAAAATTTCATTTTCCAAATAACTAAAAATTAAATCTTAAAACTATTGTTTCCAACATTCGCAACGAATAAATTAATACCCCGGGCGTATGATTAATTTATAGAAATATTGCCACATTCCTCATACGTCCGGAGGGAGAAACTCTTGAAAAAAACTTTAAATATTTTTGCAAACTTTAAACTTAAAATGAAGTTAGTTTCCCAACTCCCCAAATACATACCAAACGTCAAATATTTATTTTGATTTGCAAATGTATAAAACAGAAAAGTCAGAAAGAAACAAAATGTAAAGTTTTCTTCAATACTTTTAATGTTTGATATGTATTTGAAGAACAAAAGCCAAATAAAATCTGCTTTTAATGCTGGCATTTGGAATAAACTTTGCTGTGTGCATGAGCACAAAGTTACAAAGTTTAGGTTAATCCTAAAAGAAGCAAATATAATATTATTCAGCAGAAAAAGTGAAAAAGTGAAAAATTGAATAATATTTTCAAAGATTTAATGGGTTAATCATGTAGAACAACAGAAATAACAAGAAAATAAGGAAATCAAAAGGTGTGATTTATGATTGTAAATAAAATCACAATCATCATTGTAACCATTTATTTTAAATATAATTCTGTGTATTATTTCTGTTTCCCTTTTTTTTTTTTTTTTTGTTTGTGATAGGTTCTGTGATAAGCCTTATAATATGTATAGAATACATGCACACATGTAGGTGAGCTTAACTACTAATACACTCACACAGGCAAACAATACATACAATTGATCCTTTTATTTTTACGTATTCGTTTCCTATTTGATGGTTTAAGTTTGAAAGTGTGGTAGAGTGCAAGTGTGTTTGTGTGTGTGTGTGAGTGTCTGTGAGCATGATACATGTCTAATTTCTTGATGTCATCAAATATCCATCTTAAAACCTTTACAAGTTAATGTAAAATTTATGTAAATACTTTTTCCATTTTTTTTACAATACAAACGTCCTAAACACACATCTACATAAGTGAATGTGTATGTATTAGGGTGACCTTATTCTCAAATAGTTTCTCACATTTTCTGTCCTGGCTTCTGTATTTGGTGAGTATAGAAAGTGAAATATTTTACGGTATCTTAGGATAAATTAGACTTTTATTTTACTTGGGAACATCCACAAGTTCTTTTTTTGAGGCCACCTTAATGTACAGTCTTCATGCATAAATACTACAACTAGAAGTACATTTTATTTTTGTTTTTGTTGTTTTCTTTAGTTGATAGAAAAACAAATCTTGGTTGTTCATTGAAACAGAATAAAGAAACGAAGGGATTTTGTTTGTATTGAATTGAATTTTAGCTCAGAAAAAAAGTCTTTGGAAAAGTGTACAAGTGTGTGTTTACAAGTATTAAAATTGAATTTATTTGCTGTTTCTCTCCACTCTACTCTTCCGTACTCTTCTCTAGTATTTGCTTTATTTCACCCCATTGTTCTTTTGTTTTCTTTATTCCTCCTTTTTTTCCTTTTTTTGCAAATATTGTATTGATAACCTTTCGATAAATTGTAGTGGGGAAATACTAATAAACAAAAAAAAAAAAAAAAACACGGAGAACTTATAAAAAGTGAAAAATGAAGAAAAGAATCCTTAAGGTTATTAAGATTTGTTTAGTGTATTGAAAATAAACACTTAATACATTCTCATTCATAAACAAATCCAAACTATAGCACTTGCAGACTCTAAATGGAAAATTAAAAGGGATTTGTTTGCAATTGGTGCGAGCACAAGTTTTTTCAATAAATATCAAAGCATAAAACAATTTATTTTACACATTTGGAATACAAAATAAATTTAACCTGCTAAGAAAGAGTTTTATATATGTATGTATATACCAAACAATTTTAATTAAAAAAAGGAATTTATAATCTTTCTATATAATAATAATGAACACAGCGCTACAACAGTTTTGAAAATAAATAACAGCCCAGCTGGCAAAATTGCTAAGCCCTCGCATGCTAAAAAACCTATTTACACATTGTAAAAGATGCGTTACTCATTCCAATCTGCCTTCTCTCAGAAAATATTATAGGAGGAATTTCTTTACCCTTCTAAATGATTTTATAAACATTAAGAATTGCGTTACAAAATGACAAAGCAATAACAAAACAAGTAAGAGAGCTATATTCGGCTGTGCCGAATCTTATAAACCCTTCACAAAATTATACTTTAAATACTTTTAGGTATTTAAAAAAATCCAAATTGTTTTTCAAAATTTAAAAAAAAAAAATATCTAAATTAAAAAATAAAAAAAAATTTTCGAAATTTTTTTTAATATTTTTTATATTTAAATTTTTTTTTTTTTTAATTTTTTTAAATTTATTAGTGAAAAAAAATTATGACAAAAACATTTTAGGGTAAAAAATAATTGGGTTAAAAAATATTTTTCCCGATATTGACCCATTGTAGGTCCAAACTACTATAGCTTTATATACATCGTTGCAATGGACTTTGAAATATATATATCATTATATATCCATATTGCCTATATAAATGACTTAGTAATCCAGATATAAATAGATCAAAAATAGGCAAAAAAAAGGGGTTGCCCCGGTTTTTACTTCATCAGCCATTTATAGGCCGATTTTATTGATTTCATATAGCAACCGAATTGGAAGAATTCCCGATATATTGATGTATCAATCATGTTTGTAAGTTATTTAGGGGATTTGGAAAGTTGATTTCAACCGACAGACGGACATGGCTATATCAAGTCCGCTATCTATAACGATCCAGAATATATATACTTTATGGGGTCGCAAATATAAAATGTAAATGGTTATCCCAACAAAATTCTTAATTTCATCCCTGCACGTAACCTGCAGTTATCACGAAGTCATCGGCAACACTGTTCTCCACCTGTACGAAGGAGGTAAAACACAACTTAGGTATCATGTTCGACGGCGAACAAATTTTATAGACTTTTTACCTCCTCAGCACACGCAACTGCAATCACGCTAAAACTGCGAAATAGGAACAAGGTCTCTTAGGCAATAGCCGGCAACACTTGGACAAAGAAACCTTGCTAGCTACCGACAAGATAATTGGTCGATCAGTGGTCAACTATGCACAGTGGGGCAGAATCAAAAATTTTTTGGAAATAAATCTGGTATTTCTAAACGGCTGGTTCGATCGGGATCAAATTTAACATTGGTGTAGCCAAGAAGTATTCGAGTTTAAGTTATTAAAAAATGCTCCAGGCGCGGTGCTATTGGGGCTCAAAGTAGGGTACCTTTGACATGTAAAATTTTTAAACACGTGCCATTTTTTTGTTTCCCATCCGATTTCAAAGATTTTTATATTTTTGGAAAGCGCTAGGTCTTGCATATGCTATTTATCTCTTATAATTTCCGAGTCATAGGCATTTCAAAATTTCAATTTTTAAATTTTGCCATACCTTGATGCTTTTTTTTAATATGGCGCCTACTTTTGTACCTTTTGAACTCAAATTTTTGTCGTTAGTTAGACAACTAAATTACCAATAATATACAAAAGATTTCAGAACAATATCAATTACAGATTCAAAACTAAACGATTTTCAATTTAAAAATTCAAAAAATAGTAGATTTGTGCTGTTTTTTGGGCGAAAAGGTGACTTAACTCTTTTTTAATTTAAAAAAAAAAACTTTCTTTAAGGACATTTAAACATTTTATGTTTTTCTGTAAGATATCTTTACGGAGAATATTTTGGTATAAAAAACTTGTCATAGTTTTTAAATATGTCGTTCCTACGCCCTTTGGAATTTGACCTATTTTTTTATCAAAATTTCAATTTTGGCCACATGTTCTAAAATCCCAAAGCTGAGATCAGAAAATGGAAGGCAGTTTTGGAAACCATGATGTGATCCCTATTTATTCCCAAAATATTTTCCCAGCCCCAATGAAAATGTGGACCCTATGGGAAAAATAGTAAAAAAAAATATAATTTTTGTGATTTTCGCTCCAATTTATAGGAACTGCGGGATTCTCTTTGACCTTTTGACCTTTTTTTTACACATTGTTATTCAGAATAAAAAACATTCAATTTCATTGAATTTTGTTAATAAATAAAGATTTTATTACATATTTATTGAGCTTCTAAAACTAAAATTTGTATCAACATTTTGAAAGGATTGCAAATATTAGCAACAATTTGATCCACATTTTTCCGAACTATTTTTTTAGATAAGTAAATTTTTGGTCTTATTTCAAGTCTATTTCTCAATTAGATTCGAAAACATGCCACTTTAAAACTCCGTCCTTCAAAAATATAGCACAGGCCTTCTATCAGCCGTCTAACAATTAGCGAATAGATAAAGCCATCCTCCAAACCGTGTATAATTTAAACGATTTTCTAATGAAACTGTGCCTTTAGGAAAACCACATTATTATTGAATTTTATTAGTTTTATTGTTATGAGTTGCATCATAAAATAAAATGATCCTACCTAACCATAATTTAATCCCTCGTAGAAATTATTTGTTTGGTAATTAAAATAAAATCATTTTATGGTTCAAACATCATATTATGGTTGTAGCACAATCATATTATGCCTGAGTCCAACCATATTATGATTACAGCTCAATATAATTATTTTAAATCTTATTAGATGACATGACCATATAATGTTTCTAGCCTCATTAAAATACTCTTGGGTTTTTGTGATCATGTCATGATTATAAATATTACAATACTTGTTCATAGCGACAATCATTTTATTATAAAATATGAACTAAAACATAAATGGTTTCAACCAAGTTATTATTAAAATAAAAAAGTTTCGACAAACATGTATGACTACATAAAACGTGGTTGCAACCATATATTTTCTCTGTTGGTACATTAGGGTGGCACTTGTTTGAGTACAACCATATTATGATTCCAGCTCAATCATATTATGATTATTTTCAAATCTTTTAGATGACATTTAAACATCTATATTGATTAGATACACGATACTCGAAACTTCATATAAAATATGAAAACGTTACCCGATTTTGCTCAAATTTCCTGTTGTTGGTTTTTACTCGTATATGACGGAGAATAATTTTAGACTTTGGAAGCATCAATAATCAAAAATAAGGGCCACCCTAGGACATCGCTAAACAAACAAACCCTAAGTTTTCACTCAAAATCTTCACTCATATCAAATTTGTGCAAAAATTAAATTTTTTCTTAATTTTCTACAGCTTAGTTTCTAATCATATTCCCTGGTAGATAATTCAAGTTACTTTAAAAATGTTCCTTAGTAGCCCCTTGAAATTTATTTATTGGCAATAAATTTTAATTTTAATGACTTTAATTATATGAAAGCCACCTTAAACCAAAAATAATTTAGTTCTTTAAGGCAGAAAAAAACCTCATTATCAAAAAAAAAATAAGTCATTCATATTTAACCATTTAATGGCAGCCTATTAATTTCTTTTAAAGGTTTTTATTTTTCTATTTTATTCCTCCTTAATATCTAATGTATTGTAGTGTTTTTAGTATCCTTTTAAGGTTTTTTTTTTATTTTTATTTTTTGGTAACTCCACCCCATATAACATGGTTAACAATTTTGTGGATTAGTAAAATACCATTCGTTTTTACGCCTTTTAATAAAAATGTGGAAATTTGTTGAGTATGTAGGGGTGTGAGTGAATAAGGGGGTAACGTACATTAGCACACAGCTGCGTGACCATTAACATGGGGGGAGTTCATTTCATTTAATGAATATTCGTCCCTTCTTTCAACGCTTGCTTATAAGTTTGTGTTTCAACAGAATGGCATTAAAATCTTTTAGTTTTCTTTGCTTTAAAAAAAAAAAAATACTTAATACCTTTTAATAGAAAATTAAAATATTAAAAGAATAGCACTGTTTCTAAGAAAAAAATTATAAATATTTAAAGATTTAAATGCTTTAATTTGTATAAAATGTTATTTTAGGAAACAGTGCAGTTTGCTGCTTTGGCTTGCCACGACAATTTATACCTATTAGCCAACTTTGGGCATTCTTTAAAACGTTAGCGGAAAGTAAAAGTGTTAATTAAATATTCCGTAATTTATATTTTTCTTGGGTTAAATTAAAACTCATTTTTAAGAAAGAAAACCCGAAAAAGAAATGCAAAAACAAAAACAAATTATATCTTTACTTTTTAAAAGAAAATATATTTACACCTTTTTGACAGTTTTGTTTATTTTTTGCTTAAATTTATTCTGAGCATATAGTCTATATAGTCAAAGTATTTATTATACCAAGACGTCTTCAAAGTTGTAAAAGAAAAATAACAATTTAATTAGTCTTTAGCTTCTTTGTACGAAATGTTTTCTTCTACTTCTTCTTACACATTTTGCTTATAAATTAATGAAGATCCTAAAAAAATATAGAAGAACAGAACAAAAGCAGCCATCATTCATTTAACTTTTACTTTGAATATCGTAACTTATCAAAGGAATTAAAAGGCGAAATCAAACAACCAACAACTGAAATAAAAAAAAACATACAAAACAAGTATCACGCGATTCAAATTGTTGCTAAAAATAACACAAATTTTGAAAAACAAATTCGCACAAAAGAGGCAAAGTGAACCAATGTTACAAATGAAGGGTGTTTACTTTATTAATAATTTTTGTGATAAAATAACAAGTAAGTACCTACAGACACACACAACACATTCACACTCTCTCTCTTTCACTCTCTCTCAAAGTTGTTTTCAACCAGGATAATTAAACATGGAGACAATTACTGAAATCACAATATCAGCGTTGTTGTTGTTGTTGATGTAGCCTTGTTTATTACAAAATAATTTCTTAAGAATTTCTCTTCAATATAAAATTCATTAAAAACATTTTTCTGATAAATTTAATTGTAGCTATGTAGCTACTTTTTTTTTTTTTTTTGTTTTGTGTCAGCCATTTACTCTAATTAAATTTCTAAACAATTATTATTAAGATTAAATAAGAACAGCAAGGAGAGCACAATGCCAGCAAAATATTTCAATTATTTCGCTGAATTTGTATTACTTATATTGTTTAAAGCTTAAATTTCTAAATATTTCATTAGAATTTAATGCTTTTGAAAAATGTTGAATATTTGTTAGAACATTGTAAAACAAAAGTAAAATTATGTTAATAAAAATAGTGTAGTACATTTTAGGCATAGACATGATGTTTAAAAGAAATTCTAAAATTCATTCATTCGTTGGTTCGTTCGTATTAAACTGAAATGGAATAAAATGTATGAAATATGTAAGGGAGTGAAGACAGAATGTTAACGTGGAATAACAACGAATCTTACATTCCCTTCACCAAGTACTAAATGGAAATACTTATTGGTGGTGTGTAGATCTAAGGCGAATTTATATACAAGGTGGTGTCTGTGGCGAAGTCAGGCAAATACGAGCAAATTCATTGATATTTTATAAATGGAGTTTCAATGGAGAAACAATGAGAGAGTTGTTTCGAATGTCAAACTCAAGGAAATCAATGATAGAGTTTTCTGCATATTAATGAATTCGCTGGCATTTACCTGAATTCGCCACAAACACCAGCTTGTATATAAAGTCGCTTTGTGTAGATCGATACAAACTTAAGGGGCTATGTACACAGGTTTGCAAAAATTATAAGGAATGGTCGTAGAGCGCTGAAATTTGGCACCGAGATTTATATGAACCAAACTAAGAAAAAAGTAAAATTTTATCAAAATCGACCACGCCCACTGCCCATACAATCCAAATAGATTTTTTAGCATAATCTTTTTCATATCCAAGTAAAAGTCTAGATATTTGGTACATATATTTTCTGAAACAAAATAAGAACGTATGCCGAGTTGCAATAAAATCGACCATGCCCACCACATACCGCCCATGCAATCAAAATCGACGTTTTTTGCATAAAACTTATTCTAACCAAACAAAAGTTTTAAAATTTGGAAAATACTTTTTCCCATGAAACCCATTCTTAGATAAGATTTTTTTTTTTTTTTTGAAATTTCGTTTAGCATTCGACAAAAAACTTTAATTTTCTTAATCTATCACATCTTTGACTACATCGTCATATTCCAAGTCCTGGTTGAATGGCTCATGTCTTAAGCTAGTTACAAAAGGGTCTGATGAAACCAGTAAGCGGTGAAAAATGTTAGTGTTTGTCAAAACTCCATTGAATTTTCTAGAAAACATTAGCCTGTATTTTCATAGTCCTTATTTCTTGCTTCTGCAGCTTCTTCACTTAGAATACCAATATGAAGAACCGCTGCATCCATGATTTCTTTTCCATGTATAAGTATTTTATGGACACTGACCGGCATAAAATACCAACCATATTTTTCAACGAAGAGCTTAGCCGTGTAGTTTTTGAACTTTTCCGAATTGATTTTCTGTCCATACGTTATTATTTGTAATATTACTCGGAAACGATCTATCAAATCTTCGTCAACACCGCTGATAATCAATTGCCAATCCAAAAAATCACATGGTTTTGTTTTTTTAAATTTTACCCTCCAATCTTTAATAAATTGTTATATTCAATAAAACTTGACCTAAAAATATGCAATAGTTTTTTTTGGCAAAAGTTCTATGACAAGTTTCGTGAATTTTACCAGAAATTTTAAGTTTTCATCCTGTTCCGAAAACTACTTTTTTTTTTAATCGAAACAAGACACTTCCTCCTTTCATTTTATTAAAAAAAACTGCTTGGGGGAAAGAGGGGTTACATTTTTTTTCCATGGAAAATCAAAAACAAAATAATTTTTAGAGATTTATGGATTTGGGCATATCTTCTTAACGGTTTATGATATCCCCATAATTTTCTTTCTTTATTTATGGAGAAATGTTATATTTTTCAAATATATTTAAGGTAAATGGTATTATTAGAAAAATTATACATATATAAACCACTGAATTGCGTGAAAATATATGTCAATTTTTGCTAACAACCTTGCATGGACTTTACTTCAACTTTTTAAAAAAAAAATAAAATTTTTCTTAAAACTATAAGTGTACATTTCATCCTTAAACATTTCTGTACAAAACTGCATTATTTGATTTTTGAAATTGAGTGTTTGAAAAATTGACTTTTTGACAGCAAAATCCCTCTGAGGGACTTTCACACAAATGATCAAATATAATACATATTTTCTGGTTTAAAGATCTGAAACAAAAAATGCAGGAATTAAATATTCAAACTTAAATCTTAGAAAGTAACAACACAATTTGAAACGACAACTGCATAAATATTATTGAGATCATGAAGACAAGAATTCATCATGATCATGAAATTAAAACAGTTAGTAGTCAACAAAGAATTTATACATGATCTTTCACCCGGTGTGCTTCGCTACCCGTACCATAATGATTTACAATATATTTGGTCTATCTAAAATTTGTTTCTAATGTAATAAAAAGTACATTGTTTATTTCTTATTTTCTAACCTTAATGTGAATTGTAATAGAATAGAAAAGTTTAGAACAAAAAATATTTGTATTTAATGTTTAGTATATAAAACTTTTTATTAATTATTTGTTGTTCTAATGCCATAGGATATACAATATTTTTGATTTTTCCATCTGGTGCATAGATTATAAGTCTGTGGATTTTTTGGTGTTCATGTAAAAAACATGGATTTTCTAGATTTAGTACACAAATTTACAAAGACTGACCTTGAGATTTATCAATTGTCATTGGAAATGCTAAGCAAATATCAAAGTGCAATCGCTTAAAACCGAAAATCACAAAATTTAAATCGTAGGTACGGAAATACTGTAAGAGGTATTGACATATTTTTCATATTTTTATTCTCTATTATGATCTCAATAAATCCCAATGTGATGATCAAAAAATTCTGAAATTTGTGTAAGAAAATTTTTAAAAATTTGAAAATGGAGATTTGAAACTGCCGTTAAAAAAAATAATTTTTTTGGCAATCCCTGCCAATAGGTTAACGGTATTCTACAAAGACAAAAACTCATACGAATGTAAATACGGATATATTTTAAGAAAAAATTAGCTTTTATTTTAATATTTTTTAAAATATGTTAATTTTGTTCCTACATTTCTCTTCAAGTGGCCTGAGACACGTTAATGGTCTGGGGAATTTTTAATAACTTCAAAATTTTTTAACCAATTTTTATCTTTTATATCTCATTAGAACGACAATTACGTACACATTTCGATTCTTATGCATTCGATTGCAAAAATAATTATTTAGTAGCAAAATTTTTACAAAAACTGAAGAATTTAACGATAATACAGTTTGTGGGTCAATTTGACCGAAAGGAGATATAGGTTTAATCTGAAAAATATTTTTTGGACTGTAATTTTCATTAATATAAATAAATATACATATTTATGTAACATAATGCAGAAAGTTAAGGACTTTCACAAATTTATTTCATATAAATAGTAAAATTTTACATATATCTGACCTTTGACCTCGATGCACGTCCGATTTGGCTCAAATTTTCAGTACTTATCTTTTAGACCTAGTGTCACAATATTCCACCCGGCACTCTTCAAAAATCGAACTCAAATTTTTTTCCATACAACTGATTGTCACTCTAATATATATAGAAGGTTTTCAAATGTATACATATTTTAACATTTACTTAATATTACTTAATATTGATAGCTGCTGTATCTTCCCCTATATATAATTGGACATTTGTCTATGGGAGTTGCCACGCCCACTATTGCTAGTTTGCCCATTTTTTGTCTAAATTATTAGTTCATACAAAGCCTCAAGGCAATATGTAAAGCCTTATACAGATAGATATGATTTTTAGTATTTAGTTTGTATGAGAGTTGCCACGCCCACTATTCATAGTCCGCCCCATTCATGTCCTTAATTTTAATATTGATGCTAGAGTAATAGAATAGTATCCTATAAAAAATGTTCTGAAATAGACATCTATGTTAATAAATGAATTTTCACAAACTTTATGAAAACACCACACTGTCAGCATAATTTTGGGTAGTGGCTTAGAAAAAGGCAGGAATTAAATGAGACAGAAATTCATTCAAACGTAAATGTAATACAGGCAAAATAAATGTTATTTTCAGGTCAAGCATATGACAAGCATTTTTATTTATCTCACTCTCTCTCTCTCTCTCTCTCTCTCTCCATCTCTTTTTCTTACATAACCTCTACATATGTAACTACGACAAATAATAGTTATGGCTACTATTTATTTAAAGGAATGAATTTATTTATGGTTGTGAAATAGATGAAAAACTTAACGAAGATTAAATTAATTTAAGCAGAGATTGTTTTTTTTAACATTAGGAAGAATAAATCAGTTTTGGACAGCAAGAAAAAACAACTTAAAATCAATAAAAGCTATATTGAATCAATAGGAAACATTAACGAAAAATTTTATTTCAATATGGAAAAAAATTAATTTAAAGTTGAAAATTATAGATTTATCGTATTTCAATATGGTTTTTCTATTATGATGAACATTATTGTATTAATATGACACGTTCTTGCTTTAAGTTGCAGTTTTTCCCTCAGTGCAGTTATAAGAGGAAGGAGTTTTGTAATTCAAAATAATCTTGAAATGTTGTCGTCCTACCTGCAAAAAAACTTATGTGTTTTTATCAACTTTTCATGAAAGCCAAAAAAAATAGTGTTACGAATGTGCAATGACGATTTAAATTCAACGGTATGTAACGACTGACTGCAGCATTCATCATGTTTGAAGGCACGTCCATCATTGACGTTGTTTGTAAGTATGGCAACACTAAATGTTTGGGCTGCTGGCAATGACATCGAAAGCTCTAGAAATCGAACATACTAGTTGACCGTTAAGAACAATCTCGACTACTCGGATGAAGATGGCAGTGCGTGTATAAATAGTGGCAGAGGCTGCAGTCGTGAGTGGAGTTGATCATTGGCGGTGATAGAGTTAACATAAACTGTCTTGTACGTGTATAAAGTGTGTATTTCTGCGAATTAATATACGGGTATAAAGACACTGAGTGACTATTTAATTCTGTTGTTGTTGTACATTCTAAGTAAATAAAGAGTTGTTACAATTTTAAACTACTAAAACTGCTTTTATTGGCAATCAAAAGTATCCGGTTTATTTAAAGGAAATAAACCCCGTTTTTAAAAGGTAAAAACATAACAATAATTAATGTTTTATATAAAGGCCATACAAATTGACACACGATTCTTTGATATAGTTTTGGCATCATTAGAAATATTTGCATATATTTATTAATAACTGAACAGACAAACAAATATTTCAAATACAAATTTCTAGAAATTGCAAATGTGCAAGGTGAAGTTATGTAACTTAAAGGAAATAGCTATGTGTGAATTATGAACAATATTAAGCACAGCTTTTAGTAGATGTTATCAATTTTGTTATACTTTTTTACTTAATCTAAACACGACACACGCTTCATATAAAAACCTTACTTGCATTGCAACAATTCACTCCTTTCATAACCTGACCTACATGCACATACATGCCATATAAAACTAAAAATTCATTGCTAAAAGAAAACTATGTATAAGAATATTCTATTACAGATACCTTGAGTAGTAGGTTTCTTTTTTCCAAAATACTCGTAGCCATTATTCTATGGTTGTTGAATAAAAAAAGAAATGTGTTTATGTAGTGCACTGGAAAATTGTGTATAAAACTAAACTGTTGTTTTAGGAAACTATTTTGCAAAAATGCTTTTTATTTGTTAGGTTTTTTTTTACGAATTTATTTTAGCAAAATGTTGTTTTATTTTACGTTATATTTTGAAGAAAAATGTTATGCCAAAAACAAAGCTAAAAACGTTTTACAAATATGTCATTTTGAGTGTCACAAACATACGATAAAAGAGGGCATATTTGCATTCTAATGTTAAACTGAAATTCAAAGAAATAAATGAAACAAAAAATTTTAATATTCTTGCTATCGCTATTGCTCAGTATAAACTTTAGTTGCAATTTCAACTTCAATGGTTACCCGGCAGTGAAACAAGAAGTCAGCGTGTGGTTTATAGACAGTAATGGCTATCTCGAATTTGTATATTTTGGCTCATATATGTTATTTCTAGTGCAAAGAGCAGCCAATTGGTTAATATATACATCCCATGTAATTTAGTGGGGAGACAATTGTCACCTAAGTGTCTCTAAGTAATTTAGAGTGTAGTCACTTTGACTCTTTAAGCTTAAAATCAAAACAATTGCATTTTTACTTTAATCAAGGTTAGTTAAATATAAAAAAGTAATAAAAAATAAATCAAAATATAAAAAACCAAGGTTTTGTGCAGTTGGCATTAAAAATTATTATGATACAAATTTTTCTATCGTATACATTTTTTGGAAATCTAATAATTTTGACAAAATTTCTTCTAACCCAATGAACGAAATAAGGACTGAGATCGAAAAATTCTTAACATATATATATATTAATAAAAATGAAACCACTAAACTTACAGTTTTGATTTTTTTTATTTGATTGAAATTATTATTACAATTTACAAAAAAAAAAATATTTTTATAGTTCTTATCACTAATGATGAAATTTTGAACCTTTTTCGGAAACCCTTCCATTATGGTTTTATAGTGATTTCTGTCACTTTGTTTGAACAGGTTGTCCATCTCCCTTGAAAATCTACCACACTTTTGGACACCTTTTTTTGTGCTCTTCAATTCTTTTAAAACAAGAGCCCATTATCTCTCCATTGGCCTTAGCTGAAGGCAGTTTGGAGAATTTGCCTCACTTGGTACAAATACCACATTATTGTTCTCTTGGTACAAATTACCACTCAAAGGCTTGTTTACCATAATGACAGAATGCCAAGTCAGGCCAAAAATAAGTGTACACTTTATGAAGTCATATGAATGGAAGCAGCCTTTTTTTAAACATTCCTTGATGTAAATTTCGGTATTTATAGAGCCCTTTGTAACAAATGTCTGGCTTTTTTGCCACAACTACATATTGCTTGCCATACCAAGAACTTTTTGGGAAATTTTGTCTGCTTTTGGATCCTAAAGTTTTCTTCAACATTCCCTCGAGCATCTACAACATAAAAAAATTTAACCAGAAGCTGCGAAAATTTTTCTGTACGTACATTTCGTCATCCATTATGCAGCAGGTATATTTTTTGTATAAGATTTGACTTCAATTTTCGTGCTCTGACTTTGGCCTCTAAATTTTTAGCAGAGTTCCTTTTTGAGCCTTGTATGCTTTTAAACCTTTATTGACTGACCTAACCGGGCTGCTTTCCTACTGGAGGTGTTGAGAGCTCTTTTAAATGCTTTCTATTTTTTGGCTTTAGAAACGTCATATAAACCATTCCTTCTACCTGAAACAGGTTGTCTATCAACGGACAAGTTCTCCCGGTACTGTTTAATAACATTGGAAAAAGTTTGATAGCAGACTTTGATTGTTTGGCCAACTTTTTGTAGGACCAAGTTGGGTTTTGTTGAAAATATTTAATAATTTTAATACGCACTTTTTTCTCGTCACTCATTTTAAATAGATTAACAACAAATGAACATAATTGACATTAAACCAATAGTGCGCAGCCCATAGCACAATTGTGCAAAATCGAATCACACGTATTCTTATGCTCTTACAATTTAGTAGTCGTTGTCCACTCAACAAGACAACTACAAAAGCGCATGAGCATGGGTGTATGATTTTTTCTTTATTTGTTCAGTTTTTGTATTTGTTTGTAGGTGCACTGAACAAAATAAAGAATTGAATGTGTTGGTGAGAGAATTTACTTTTGCGCACCTCTGCATTAAACATAATAACTGACATGCTTTACAAAGGTAACTTGATAAAAAAAAATAATCAAATAATACTTGGATTAAAAGTTTTAATGATTAAGGTGTGCTAAGAATTTTATGATCTCAGTCCTTAGCAAAGTAACACTGAATTCGATTAACAATAAACACTCTGTTCTTTTTTTATTGAATGCGTGAAAGTCTCTTAAAATAACTGCGGTTTACAATATTGTTACGTTTTTAACTATTAAAAACGTGGGTTTATTTCCTTTAAATAAACCAGATACTTTTGGTTGCAAATAAAAGCAGTTTTAGTAGTTTAAAATTGTAACAACTCTTTATTTATCACTCAGTGTCTTTATGCACGTATATCAATTCACAGAAATACACACACACACTTTATAACGTACAAGTATACACGTACAAGACAGCTGATGTTAACTCTAACACCGCCAATGATCAACTCAACTCACGACTGCAGTCTCTGCCACTATATATACACACGCCATCTCTCTGGAATCTTCTACAATGCTCTTAACGGCCAAAACTCGTATGTTCGAATTACAGAGCCTTCGATGTCATTGCCAGCAGCCCAAACATTTAGTGTTGCCATGCTTACAAACAATGTCAATGATGGACGTGCCTTCAAATATGATGAATGCTGCAGACAGTCGTTACAGACTGTTAAATTCAAATCGCCATTGCACATTCGTAACAATATTTTAAAATTAATATATTTAACTAACCAGAGCAGTCTGACGCAAAGTTTTGCAAAAAAAACATAAACGATGGCTTCAAAAAATATAATTGTTTAGCAAAATGCCAATAGATGCCAACAAACTATGTTTTAAAGACTATAGAAAAGGTGGTTAGTAAAGTGACCACTAAATCGCAAAGAGTTAAACGTTAATTTTGTTCTCCACTTGTTTGTGAGTAATTCGTTCAAACTAGTTTTATACAAATTGTGTTGATACAATTCTCATTTTGTTTATTTTCTTCTTGCTTAAGTTTACTGACATGTAACCAAGTCAATTGTCACTTTAGTGTCTCTAAGTAATCTCGAGAGTAGTCACTTTAAACATGTATTTTGTACTGCACATTAGAAAGTATTATTTTACCCATCAGAAGTAATTGAAGAGTGGTCGGAGGAAGTTTTGTTAACAGGCAATTGTTTATTGGACTGAGGTCAATAAGCTCCCTTAAATATTAAAACTAGCAGTTATGCAGCTAATCAGGTAACCAATTAGATAGCTAGTAAGTTACCTGACTCTATGTAACCGGTATGTGAATCCATTGCGTTGACTACTTTGGAGCATTTATCATTGCAATCAAAAAGGGTCAATTGACTCCCTGCTTAGGACATGGACGTGCTAAAATAACTAGTCACGTCACTAGTTGTCACCCTAAGTGATTACTAGTTTGAAACAGTCAACAAGAACTGCTGGGTAATAACTTTCTTGTAATCATGTACTCAGTAGTTGTCTCTGAAGCCCCTCAATGCGTATGAGTAATAAACAATTTTACATTCCCACAATAAACATACGCCCCAAAGAACACGAGTTTAATAATGTTCTTTTTCCCGTACATTTATTTTATTAATATCTTCACGCTTTGCCATTTAAAAGAAAAGAAAACCGTCATTCTTAAAAGAAATTAAAAGCGTTTTAATTGCAAAAACTCTTTCTTCGTGCCATAAACAAAAATATAACAATTTTGGACATTAATTAAATGTACAACAACAATTTTCCACTGACCGCACCATAATTGTTCACATTTATTACACTCATTTTCGCAAAAAAAAAAAAAAAAGAACAATATAAAAATAAGGATAATTAGTGCAACAAAGTTGTTATATTATGAAAAAAAAAAGAAAAGAAAAGAAAAACAACATTACATTTACGATGCTTTCACCTGGCCGACCAACCAAGAACAATATTTTGCTATTTAGTTCACCAACAGTTTGTTTAGACACTAACATACTACAAAACCTACATGCTACATCCACCAGAAGATTCATGAGACACGCTGTGCTTAACACAGAGAGAGAGAGAGAGATAGAGAGAGGGGCTGGTTAGGATCCCATAAACCTAACTTGAGCGTAAAAAGCGAAAAAATATAAAACAATGAACAAAATCATTATTACAAAATAATTAAGGAAGGAATCCATTGTTGTTTGCTCTAGCTAAAAATACTTACTTACTTGCTTACAAACATACATACTTAGTTACAAGTATAATTTTCATTTCTATAAAATTGCTATCTTTTCCTTTGCCAAATCCTGGCATAAATAAAACCTTTTGAAATTCTATACTTACAATGTGTTAAAAGTATTTGGAGTGAAAAATGTTGTGGAGCTGGATTAAAAGTAAAAGTGGGCAAAATTATTTAAGAAATAAATTACCTTGTTTCTTATTCTCGGCTACACTTAATACAACTTGAAGCAGGTTAAAGGCTTTTGAAATTAGAAAGAGGATTTTATGTGAGATGAATATAAATTTTAGCCAACCCTTTTATAGATTTAGCAATTTCATTTTCATGATCCAATTTTAAGGTGCTTTGTGCTCTTAAAAGTTTATGGCACAATTTATAGAGATTTGTTTTGTAGAGAAAGCACAACAAAATAAACAGATTTTAATTGTCCTGCAAAAGAAGACTATAACTTTTTTTTAAAGTACTTTATTACAACGACAATATTGAAAATTAGGTTTTATTTTTGAATAATAAAAAACTGCAGGAATAAATAATTCGATCGAGTTTAAGAGCTGAGGCAATGGATGTTAAACACAAACTAAATTGCGCAGCTTATTCAAATTTTGACAGAAGTCAATTGAGTGATGGCTGTTGACAGGAGCAGTATTGCCCTTTCAGTTAATAGGCGGAAAATTCAAAAAGTCAATTAGAAGACTTATTAACCAGTACATTAACTTCGTTTCGTTTTTAAGTTAGGTTTCATAATGTTGTGATTATCGATTGGGAAACTTGTATGTAGAAACTTGGAATAAAATTCTATCTTGATTCATTTTGATAGATTTGTATAAACTATGTTTTTTTTAATTTTATTCAACTCTTTGATCAATCGACAATTAAAATGAAAATGTTATTCATTTGAATAAAAACAAGTAAGAGAGCTATATTCGGCTGTGCCGAATCTTATATACCCTTCACCAAACTATACTTTAAAATAAAAATTTTAAATATTTTTAGGTAAACAAAATTAAATATTTTTTTCCAAAATTTTTTTTCAAAATTTAAAAAAAAAAATTTTTATTTCGAAATTGTTTTGTTTTAATTTTTTTCCAATTTTTTTAAAATTTTTTTTTTAATTTTTTAAAATTTTTTTTTTAATTTTTTAAAATTTTTTTTTAAATTTATTAGTGAAAAAAAGTTAATGAAAAAAAAAATTCGGGTTAAAAAATATTTTTCCCGATTTTGACCCATTGTAGGTCCAAATTACTATAGCCTTATATACATCGTTGCAATAGACTTTGAAATATCTATCATTAGATATCCATATTGTCTATATTAATGACTTAGTAATCCAGATATATATCAAAAATATACCAAAAATCGAGGTTGTCCCGGTTTTTTCCTTATATCTCAGCCATTTGTGGGCCGATTTTCTCGATTTTAAATAGCGACCGAGCCGGAAGAATTCTCGACATATTGATGTATAAATTATGTTTGTAAGTTATTTGGGGGCTACGGAAAGTTGATTTCAACATACAGACGGACAAACGGACATGGCTATATCGACTTCGCTATCTATAGCGATCCAGAATATATATACTTTGTGGGGTCGCAAATGAAAAATGTAGAAATTACAAACGGTGAAGGGTATAAAAAAATATATTTCGAATAATTTTTATTCGAATAATCTCTATTTACTAGTTAAAGTTGTTTCTGCTAATAAAATTCATGTTTGCTATTTGATGGCTTTGATATTTTTATGCAGCCTAATTAAATGTAAAGTTCACGACTACATAGAGTTGAATTGTTAACCCACTTTTTACTCCATTAATTAAGCAAATTGAAAATATTGCTGTTTTTATGCCAAAGAAAAACTAAAATAGAAATAAACAAATAAAATAACTTCAAAGGTCCTTGTTATAAAAAGCCACTCATCATTTACATTTGCGTATTGTCATTAGAATGGTCCCACAAACAGTTTCTTATATTGCTAATAAACAAAGGATTTAGTTTGTTATATTTCCAAAAATAAGAAGAGACTTGCACTTTTTCAACTTTTTTAAAATTTTTCATAAGGAACTATGAACTACAATTGTCGATTGATTCTATTGAACATATGTCGCGTTATAAATTTCGCTTTCTTAATCATAAACAAACAAGTAAGAGTACCATATTCGGCTGTGCCCAATCTTATATACCCTTCACCAAGTATACTTAACGAAAAATAACTTTTGGTAAAAACAAATTTTGGTAAATAGTAATTTTTTTTTTAAAGTTTACTAAAAAACAAGAGTAACACAACTTTCCTATATAAAATCTAGTACGTGACTGACAGCTTTTGTTTAGTTTTGTACGTCTGCACACATAAATAATACAAACAAAAACAAGTCTAGGTAGTCGAGGTTTTTACTTATATCTCAGCCATTTATGGACTCATTTTCTCGAGTTTTAATAGCCGTCTAAGTTGGACTATAGCGGACATAATAATGTATCAATCATATATGTAAGTTATTTGGGGACTTTGAAAAGTTGATTTCAACAGACATACGGATAGACGGACTTGGATATATTGACTGCGATATCTATAACCATCCATAATACATTGCTACGAATGTGCAATAGCGATTTGAATTTAACGGTCTCTAACGACTGCCTGCAGCATTCATCATGTTTATAAACACGTCCATCAGTAGAAGCTTCTACTTATCAACAATGTTGATAGCATGCGGTTATTGGCATTGTTTATAAGTATGGCAACACTAAATGTTTAAGCTGCTAACATTAACATCGAAAGCTCTAGAAATCGAATGTACTAGTTTATCCGTTAAGAGCATTGTAGAAGATTCCCGAGAGATGGCGTGTGTATAAATAGTGGCAGAGTTTGCAGTCGTGAGTGGAGTTGATCATTGTCGCTATTAGAGTTAACATCAAGTGTCGTGTACATGTGACTTTGTACATTATAAAGTTTGTGTGCATTTCTGCGAATTGATAAACATGTATAAAGACACTGAGTGACTATTTGAACTGTTGTTGTTGTTCATTTTAAATAAATAAATAGTTGTTACAAATTTTAAACTACTAAAACTGCTTTTTATTTGCAATCAAAAGTATCCGGTTTATTTAAAGGAAATAAACCCTGTTTTTAAAAGGTAAAAACGTAACAATATATATACCTCGTGGTCGTAAATAAAAATGCCACTCATGATGAAGGGTATTAAAACGAATGCAAAACGACTATCAGCAGAAAGTCACATTATATTTAAGTTTAAAAAAAGAAAATTGCTTTAAAAACAGATTTTTGCATTTTCTATTTTTTGTCGCGTTCTTGATTGAAGGGTATTAAAACGAATGCAAAACGACTATCAGCAGAAAGTCACATTATATTCAAGTTTAATAAAAAATAGCTTTAAAAACTAATTTTTGCATTTTCTATTTTTTGTCGCGTTCTTGATGAAAGGGTATTAAACGAATGCAAAACGACTATCAGCAGAAAGTCACATTATATTTTAGTTTAAAGAAAATTGTTTTAAAAACTGATTTTTTCATTTTCTATTTTTTGTCGCGTTCTTGATTGAAGGGTATTAAAACGAATGCAAAACGAATATCAGCAGAAAGTCACATTATATTTAAGTTAAAAAAAAAATTGCTTTAAAAACAGATTTTTGCATTTTCTATTTTTTGTCGCGTTCTTGATCTCATGTTTATTAGTAATAATATCTTATGCACTAAACGTAATGCCATCAAAATACTTCGATAAATGATAAAAAAAGATTTTTTTATTTTTTCACTGCAAAGGCTTACGAATGTCACGTTCTTGACCGTAAAAATTACCATTAATAATTATTTCATGCCAGGCATTTTAGGTGATTCCATTTCAGGTATCTTGTAAAAAATAAATAGTGTTGGTCTGGTTGCTACTCAATTTCCAGTTAGACTCAGGGCATCGAATCACCAAATTGTAAATAGACCCTAGTCTCCCTATGGTATTTTAGAACATACATTGCATTCGTTTTAGTTATTTTTGGCATCATCCTAATAAACATACGTGGGTATAAATGTATTCAAAGAATAAAGGAAAAATACACTAAAACTCTACTCAGGCTTTTGTGTGTGTGTGTGTGCGTTCTTGTAAAAGCAGCAGCAGCACTTCATATTGAAACAAAAACTGCAAACTGTGTGCATAAAATGAAATTCAAAAATAAAAGTTTTTGACTTTTTCAATTATTTTAAATCAATAGTAATGTTACGGAAATTGGCCACAAGCCGGAAAAGAGCCAAACAAAACCAACTACAGTAAACAGCTTGTTTACCTTCATCATCCTCATCATTCATACAACACAAATCCTTGAAACAACTTTACAACAACTACAACTAACTACATGAACAAGAGAGACAGAAAAAAACCCAATTGCTGCATCATGACTGCCTTTACAACAAAAATTGTATTGTTTGTAAATTAAACACAGATTTGTTGTTCTATAGAAAATATACATACATTTTTTGGAATTTTTATTTTCGGAAAAAATTTCCTTTTAAATAAAAGAGAAAATGCTCAAAAACTGTATATACGCTGGCTACCATTCAGTCTGGTGTAAAGTAACAAACTTTGGCTACTTCAATATTTTAAAAAAAAAAAAACAATAATAAAGCACATTATAGAGTTGGGAAAAACTATAGAGTTTTTGAAAAAAAATTAATGAAAAGTTTTTAAACAACTACTGGTACAACATTTTAATACCCAGCAGTTCCAGGATACAGTCCAGAACTAGTGATTTTACCCAAGGATTAATTTTCATTTTTGTGCTGTTATTATAAATACTAGACTACATGTTATATTTTTCTTAAGTTTCATCAAAATCGTCCCAAAAATAAATAACATTTCGCTGTCTTTAATTTATAAATTGCAAATATTGAAAAATTTGACCTTTGACCTTCACAATTTAAGGTTTAACATTTTCTAATTTTAGTAAAACTTTCTGAATATATTTAGAATTATAATAATATTCTGAATAGGTTTTACTTAGAATTCATAATTGAAAGAAAATAGAGCTCAATGGCCAAAAAATGGCCAAATATTAGTTTTTCTCGAAAATTTCAAAATTTAGATCGCAGGTACGGAAAATCTATAAGAGATATTTTTATAATTTTTTCATATTTTTATTCCCTATTATATTCTCAATAAATCCCAATGAGATGATCAAAAAATTCTGAAATTTGTTTAACAAAATTTGTAAAAATTTAAAAATAGAGTTTTGAAACTGCCGTTAAAAAATTTTTATTTTTTTGGACCAATTGCTGTTTTTTATGTCTTATTAGAATGACAATTACGTACACATTTCTATTCTATTCAATTAAATTGCAAAAGTAGTTTTTTAATGGCAAAATTTTTACAAAACTGAAAAAATTAATTTTTCCCCTTTGTAAATGCATCTCAAAACTTCTTAACCCCAACCGATTTACCTAAAATTTTTTCAGGATGAATTTTTTTACCAAAGTTCACCAAACTGGGGGGTAAGCTGGCAAAAATACAACTTTCGTTTATTAAGGGCCACCCTAATCAGTATACTTTAGCAAAAATAAAAAATAAACTGTATGAGAATTATATCAACACAATTTGTATAAAACCTGTTTCTACGATTTACTCACAAAACGTTTAAAGTGACTACACTCTAGATTACTTAGAGACACTTAAGTGACAATTGTCTTCACGCTAGATTACCTGGGATATATAAAGTAACCAATGGTTTTCTCTCTGTACATGATGTAAATGACCCAAAATATTACAACTATTGTCTATAAGGGATACATTGACTACTTGCTTAACTGCTGGGTATTGAATGGTATAATAAATAAACTCCTTGAATTATGCAATGAATAGTAAAAGTTAAACAAATGTACTTATGAACATGTTTTACTCCAAATGAAAATTATACAAAAATTATTCATGGTTTTTACTAAAAATATTCAATAGCGAGAAAAATTATAATTTTATTCATTTACCCTGAATTTCCCTAGAGATACACACTATTATTGCAAAAAAATTGTATTGCAAGATTTTTCCAGTCGAAATTTTCCTAAAAATATTCTCATAAGGCTTGTCAAGATGAAATTTCCTAAGTATTTCATAAAATCACTCTAATTTATTTTATCTCCTAATTATACCCTACACCAGCATAGTGGGGAGGTATTAGGTTAGTGATGATGTTTGTAACGTACAAAAATATTGTCCCAACACCCACCTTAAAGTATACCAATCTGCTCAGAATCCCTTTCTGAAATAAGCGATGTCCGTCCGTCTAACCCTCCGTCCGTCCATGATAACCTTGTAATCAAACTTAAGGTCGCAATTTCAAAGAAAATTTAAAAAAAACTTCGCTCAAACTTGTTTATTACCCCAAGGATGAAGCCTATTGAATTTGATAAGAATCGGTCCATTATTTCTCCTAGCCCCCATACACATAAATATCTTAATTATATTGTTACGAATGTGCAATAGCGATTTGATTTTAACGGTCGGTAGCAACTGCCAGCAACATTCATCATGTTCATAAACCTTTTTATATCATTAGAAGATTCCACTTATCAGTAATGTTGATAGCATGGGGTTATTAGCACTGTTTGTAAGTATCTCAACACAGAATGTTTAAGCTGCTAACATTGAAACCGAAAGCTCTAGAATTCGAATGTTCTAGTTTGTCCGTTAAGAGCATTATAGAAGATTCCCGAAAGATGGCGTGTGTATAAATAGTGGCAGAGGTGGCAGTCGTGAGTGAGTTTATCATAGACGCTGTTAGAGTTAACATCAATTGTGGTGTACATGTGTGTTAGTACATTATAAAGTGTGTGTACATTTCTGCGAATTGATAAATGTGTATAAAGACACTGAGTGACTCTTTGAACTGTTGTTGTTGTACATTTTAAATAAAGAGTTGTTACAAATTTTAAACTACTGCAATCAAAAGTATCCTGTTTATTTAAAGAAAATAAACCAACGTTTTAAAAAGGTTAAAATGTAACAATATAGATAACCGAATTCAACAGAAGTAAGTTTTATACAAGTCGAAATCGTACTATCAAATTTTATGACGTACGATCAATAAGTAGTCATAGTATATATGCCGACTTTCGAAAATTACTTTAACTAGCATAAATCTCTTAAAAATGTTGGTATCCACATAAAATTCAACACAAATTAGTTTTATATATACAGAAGACATACCAAGTAATTGTATGGCGATCGGTTCATAATTAGTCATAGCTCCTATATAAATTTCAAAAGAAAACTGTTTATAATCATCCTCACGGTGTAGGGTATCATATGGTCGAGCTTGACCGACTATACTTTCTTAATTTTTTTTTTCTAATGATATTTGGCAAAATATTAATTATTAAATTATGTACGTGCCTTTAGTGAATTAAAACAAATATTTCAATTAATTTTAAAGCTGTTTATTTAAAATTTAACATCCTGTTTCCAACATTCCCAGGCTCTCAGTAACGACAGCTAATGAGAATTCTAAATTAAACAATAAAATGTATTTTAAAAATCATTATTTTCTTAATCGCCTTAATGATTTTTCAAGTGAAGCTCATTTATTTATTTGTTTATTTATTTATTTATACTCAAGTACATTTATGCTTTCGTTAAGAGGATAAAAACAAAAGTCCACTTAGAATAATAAAAATAAAAAAGAATTAAAAAAAAAGGAAAGGAAACATCTACACACATAATATATTGAACTACGTTTTCTACAACTGTATTAATTGTTTTTTCCGGGAATTCTAGTCTTTCAATTTCTTTGCGCAGGCATTTTTATCATTTCCATCATCCATTATTAAGACTTTGTTTGCAAAAATAATTTTATCGCTTCAACAGAAAAGTCATTGATTAATTAATGATTGACTGACTGAATGAATGACTAAGTTACTAAATGTCTGCAGCACAGACAACTTGGAGGCAAAAATAATAAATAGAAAACAGAAAACAAACAAAACAACAAGGTAGGGCTCTAAATCATCCCTACCCGAAACCATTTCCACAGGCATCATGTACTCGAGCCAATAAGAAATTTACCAATAAATATGGTCAAATGTTGCTGACAGTACGACGAATGGTTGAAAGAACCAACAAACTGACAGAGGGTTGTTAAGTTCATCAATGTTTACGATGGTCATTTAACTTTTTTTTTCTTCTATTGCTATTTTTATAAAAGAATTAAATAGAAACGAAAAAAAACAAAACAACAAGTAAACATATTGAACCTGTTTTGACTGCCGGGCTGAAATGGTTGTTTATTCAATTAGAACTGGCCAGCAACCAGAACAAAACCAGAAGTTATAACAGCAGCAAAACACAAAACAAATAGCTCAACAATAATTAAAATAAAATGCAAATTAAAAACACAACAAGAACAACAATAACAATTGAATCAAATGTATAAGAAATAAAACATAAAAGTTCATTAATTAGTTAAATTGGCAAAAATCATTCACACCACTCTATCTCTATCTCTCTCCCATATATACATATAGGATACAATAGGATGGCTCCTGTTTTAAAAGGCAGCTCTTGATTGAAATAATAGCATCATAAAGATGTAATATAATCATCACCCTACTCTTTTTTACAATGTTGCCACAATACCGTAAATATAAATTTACAGTATTGGAAACTGACATATCTAACATTCATCCTAATTGAATTTATTAAAAAAAAACATTCTTAATATCTGTGTATCTTGATGAGGTACTTCTCCTTTGCGGTTAATGACCCGACATCTCTCTGTCCCATCTTTGCCAGAAAGGCCAGAGATTTCCTGGTGCTATTTTTTGCCCTATCCTCCTTCGTTCGGCTGGTTTTTTCACTGACATGTGGAGTGGCACTAGGCGACTCCACGGCGACCTGCCGTACTAGATTGGCGACATTATCGCCATGTGGACAGCCTTCTGCCGATTGACTCTTTTAGTTATCCTTGTCCTCCGAAACGTGGGGAGATGTCTCAGCAGTCTGATTCTGAGCATATATCACAGTGATATCTTGTTCATCATCAGAGAGCAGAACCATTTCCTCCAGCTTCTGAGTGGCGCAAGTTTCCCCAAAACAGTCTTTCGACAACCCCAGAAAACCGTCCACATCAAGTTGTAAAACCTGTCCTTCATGCTCCAGGATCCTGGCATGAACGTCCGTTAGGGTAAACTCACGTTCTAGGGTGCTTTCCATTACCCCCCCCCCCTTCCGACTCTCTAGTATCCCTGAAAGCGGAAGTCTCCTTAGCAGAATTGTTGTTAATTAAATTTTCAATTAAATAAAGACCATCCACGCAGTGACGACGTACGTGGACTGGGCTGCTTACATTGCAGCGTTTTGAAGATCCCTTAGAAATCCCCGGGAATGTGCTGTTCGAACGGTAAAGTTGTTTTGTCAAAAATTATTACGCCGCTTTTAAGTTATATTTCCGATGCCACTTCGATTTCCAAGCACTTCCTTTAAAATATCCGATAGTGCAACTCATGCTTTCAAATGACGTCCTTCGGGGCAACTAATATCGTAAACAACGTCGGCTTCATTCCCACCTTTAAAGTTCAAGGCCAAATGTTCCACATAAATGGGTTATTACTCCCGCCTCCCAATGATGATGCGAAGTTCCATCAAATATATTTGACTGGAAATGAAGCTATATAAGTCGAACGCTATCGATGAACATGTATTTGCTGCAAGAACCTTATTGGACATCGGAAATGGAAAATTTCCAATTGATACCGCCACAAATGAGATTTCGTTCCCGCCTAACTTCTGCCAAATGCAAATGTGGACAAGGTATTTCCAAGTCTTACAACCAACTACATAAATTCGGATTGGCTGTGAGAACATGCTCAATGAGCACATTCAATTGAGACTGCCTGGCGTTCGTTCATTACTGTGAACGAAGAACAAGCCGTCAATTATCCTACTGAATTTTTGATTTTATTGAAACCACACGTTTTAACATTGAGAGTTGGATTACCAATAATGCTTCTCCGCAACTTATACGCGTCAAAATTATGCAACGAAACAAGATTGACCAACAAAAAATGTTCACCAGATTTCATTGAGACAATAATCATCGGCTTGCTTGTGGCTTGCTACCGAGTTGACACACCTAATAATTTATATATTTTTACTCTTTTTTACTTTTTCGCCTTAAATACATACGTTTCTTTTTTTAAGGGCATGGTAACGAACTCTGCTACAACTTTGTCATATGACCACCTCATTCGTCATCATCTGGCTACAGATAATAAGTGTTTCGGTGGGAAGTCAGGTCGTGGAAGTCCTTGATTTAGTTTTGTCCGACAGATGTTTTCTAATGGCCAGCAACGCGGACCGGGTTCAGCTAGTATGTTAATAATATTAAAAATTTAATCATTTTCTATTTTTCATAAAGTGTATACAAATATTAATATAAAAAATATAGCTCAAAATTCAATTTTCAATTTAAAGTTGTGTTTTTAGTTTTTCAATGTTTTGAGGGTACATAATTTCTGCAAGAGTTTTAATTTTATATTAATAGTGTTGTAGTGGTACACAATACTTGGGAAGAGTCGTAGTAACTACTGCCTGGGTTACATTTGAATCAATTAAATTCTGTTATTTAAATATCATCTACGATGGAATGCAAATGAGGCCATCCTAATGTCGCACACATACACAAAAAGGGAGAACAGTTTGTTTGTGTATTAGTTAAAGATGAATTAGAAAAGGTCAGTCAATTGGAAAAACGATTTATATTATTTAGTGTTTGTTAATGGTGGAATCAAAAGGAAATTTCTACCTAAAATCAATAATTACGATAAAAGGAAAATACAAAAAAAAGGAAGAAAATTAATAAAATGGAAATGAGAAAATTTTACTCAACACCCTCTAAGGCAATCGATATATTAGTTTTGTCATTCGTTTTGTGTCTTAGAAGTAAAATATCTAATTGCATGTCGTACAACTGATTTTAATACAAACAAGTAAGAGAGATATATTCGGCTGTGCCGAATCTTATATACCCTTCACCAAATTATACATTAAAATAAAATTTAAAAAATTCTTATTTTTTAAAAAAAAAAATTTTTCGAAATTTTTTTTTCAATTTTTTTAAAAAAACTTTTTTTAATTTAAAAATTTATTTTTTTTAATTCATTAGTGAAAAAAGAGTTTTTTGTGAAAAAAATTCGGGTTAAAAAATATTTTTCCCGATTAAGACCCATTGTAGGTCCAACTTACTATAGCCTTATACATATCTTTGCAATGGACTTTGAAGTATCTATCATTAGATATCTATATTGTCTATATTTATGACTTAGTAATCGAGATATAGATAAAAAATAGACAACAAAAATAGAGGTTGTCTCGAATTTGTGCTCTTATCTCCGTTATTTATGGACGGATTTTGCTGATTTTAAATAGGAAACTTCTCGAAAGCATGTCTGACAGAATTATTGAAGATTTGGATCCCGAAGATATCTGGGGCCTTCAGAAAATTGATTTCAACAGACAGAGAGACAGACGGACATGGCTAAGTCGACTCCGCTATCTATAAGGATCCCGAATATATATACTTTATAGGGTCGGAAAATTATATTGTGGAAATTACAAACGGAATGACAAATTTATATAGACCCTTCTCACGAAGGTGATGGGTATAATAACACGTCTTCACAATTTTTAGCTTTCTATTTATAAAAATAAATACTTTATTAAATACAGAAAATCATATTTGTAACCAACACTTGTGTAAATTTTTAAAAAGTGCTGATAGGCCCTTTTGCATTTTAGGTGACGTTTAGAATTTCAATCATTAGGTTTTCCACTAAGACCTTCGCTATTATTTTTCAGTTTTCTTCAAAGCGGAACATAGCTTTTCGACTTTGTGGTCTTTTATAAAAAAAATAAAAAGTTTTTTTTTATATACTTCTTTCTGTATATTTTCCTTATAATGTTTTTCCTTCTTGTAAAACACCCGTATAATTTTATTATTATTTTAAGAGTTGGCCTTTTATGTAACGTAAATAAGTATAAATGTAAAATAAAAATGAAAATGAAATGTTCAACACAATATGGATGGTAAGTTAGTTAATATACATTCTTTCATTCCAGCCATCATACATTCATTCAATTTTAACCATATTAAAACTCAATACACGTTTTAATACTTTTTCTTTACACATCATTCCTCTGCCTTTTCTCCAGCTTTTCAGCCCATCATGACTTAACCAAGCACCTTTAACAGGAATATGCAATGAAGGAAATGAATAAGGAACGAAATTTACTTTTTATTTTATAAAATTCTATTTACAGCTGAGAAAAAGGTATGAAAACCCCAAAAGCTTTCTTGTGTGTATTTTCTGAAAAACCACAATATTATTAACCAAATAGGGTTGTGTGTAGTTGTGTTGAAAAACAGCTAAGAATCTAATTCAAATATATATGTACATACATACATATATGCAGATACACTGTGTTACATATTTAAACATATAAACGTATAAACGCATACATATATACTTAGTATTAAAATGCATAGAAGCAGGAAAGGAAATTTTAAACGTTAAGCACCGACAACATGTTGCACATTTTTAATTCTCCCTCTAGTTATGAAACCAGAAAGAACAAGAGACGTACTAAAAATAGAAACCGTCCAAACAACACAACAAAAATAACGCACCTTCTTCCTTATACGCAGAAAGAAAAATAATCTAAATACGAATGCAGACAGACACTGAAACGAAATACAATAGATGAAGGGAACTCAAGACTGCAAGAACAACAAAAAAATTATAGTGAACCTGTCATAAAATAGAGGAAGGAAGACCAGAGATTCTTATGCTGTTTGTGTAGAGATTTGAAAGAATTGTAATCATTTGACAATACAAGAAAATCTACGTAGTTTTTTACTATAATGAAATTTTCTTTAGAAGAAAAATATTTGTACTTTTAGAAGCATCCAATATTCATTATTTTTTGCTAGTTCCGTGAATTGTCACAGTCTTAAATTTACTTCTTCTATACATGTCCTTTAGAAAATCATGGTTGTTGCGACCATTTTATGGTTGCTGTCAAATTATATTATTTATCGTATATGACCTTAATATTACTAATGAACAGAGCAAGTTTAAATATGCACAATAATAATTTTTAATAACCAAGCTAAAAAAAACGGAAAATATGGAAAAATTCAGAAACATGACTTCGATCAAAATCTACCATATTGTCAACCATTTAGCGACAATCATGTAATTATAAAATATTAACAAAAACATTGCTGTACAAAACAGGTTATTATTGAAATAAAACATTTATGTCTGCGTAGAACATAGCATCCCAGCAGTTCTAGGAGACAGTTCCGAACTAGTGATTTTACTTATCATTTAGGGTGGGAACTAGTTACTTCAATAGCTACGTGACTAGTTATTTTAACACGTGCATGTACTAAGCACGGACACTCTTTTTGACTACAATGAGACTGTATAATAGCTGGTCCAAAGTATTCAACGCTTTGGATTCATATATTGGTTAAATAACGTCAGTTACCTTACTAGCTACCAACTGGTAACTTAATCAGCTACCTAACTAGTTATTTTAACATATACGGGTGCTAATTGACCTCAAATAGACATATCATAGGAAGTCCAATAAACGATAGCTTGTAAACAAACATTTCTTGGGCAATTCTCCTCTGGTGGGTAAAGTAACTACTTTATAAAATTCAGTACAAAATAAAAGTTTAAAGTAACTAAGAGGTTTCTAAGAGACACTAAAGTGACCATTCACTTCATGCTATGTTACATGGAATATCAGTATACTTAAGCAAAAATAAAAATAAACTGTATGAGAATTATATCAACACAATTTGTATAAAACCAGTTTGAACGAATTACTCACAAAACGTTTAAAGTGTCTACACTCCAGATTACTTAGAGACACTTAAGTGACAATTGTCTTCACGCTATATTAACTGGGATGTATAAAGTAACCAATTGTCTTCTCTCTGCACTACAAAGAGCACATACGTGTCAAATGACCAAAATATATAAATTGGAGTCAACCAAGTGATAAGACATTCGTGACGATTACTGTCTATAGGGGATACATTGACTACTTGCTTAACTGCTGGGATAGTTGCCCTATTCATGACTTTTATCTATATTGCTTGGTTTTTTCTCAACCAATTATCAACAAATTTCTAACATATAAGTAGGTTCCTCTCAGTGAGTGTTTTACTGCGAAAAGTAAATCTTAATAAATACCAGCTAATAATTTTGGGAAAATAAGTGGACCCCTTATTTTTATATTATACATGCACAAGTACTATATGTTCTATATGTGCCCACCAATAAATCTGCAGAGATCTATAGAGCTTGCAGTAGATAAGAATATTTAAAAAAGCTTTAAATAAAACCCCGATGTTAGCACTTACAAACTACAGTTCGAGTCGGAAATAAACCAACCAATTGTAGTAGGGAATGTAAGAAAAGTTAAACTCACTGTTTATTTTTGGTGTTTTGTTTAAGCTTTGATATTTGTACAAATAAAGCTAGAGTTTTTGTAATTCTGATTCACTGTATGGTTTTATTTGTATAATACATTGATGTACATTTCATAGCACAATTGTGCAAGCCAGTGTTGTTAACCGTACGGTAATTACCGTATTGTACGGTAATTTAGACCTCCGAACGGTAGGCAGGTAATTTCTACATTTGTACGGTAATTTGAAAAAGTTTAAATTTTTAAGCATTCGACCCCAAAAGTTATATTTTTTATAATGTGTCTACACATAACACAGGTCAACTAAGTAGGAAAATAGTAAAATTTTTCAATTCTATAGATAGGTTTTTAAAAAAAAAAAAATGTTTTAGTAAAATTATAAATTTTGTTAGATGTTTCTCCACATAATGAATGTTATCGCAAAAAAGGTCAGGCTCAGTCCATTGTTATTAAAATAAACTTAGAAACTTGAGCAATAAATATAATTTTTACGTGAAAATAAATTTTTTTTGTTTTAAAAAAATCATGAAAAATCGAAAACGACAGAAATTGTTCCGGTTTATGGATTTATCGCAAAGCCACATTTAATAGGAATAAAATGATATATCGATCATAAAAATCTATGGATTCTTTTCGAATTTATTCACAATTAAGTGAATTCGCTCATTTTCACAAAATTTTAGTTTTTTGTTTGATATACATACAATTGAGTAGTTAATGTTCTTCTTTCGATTGATTGAATTTTGAAAACATTTGCCCTATGCTATGTACAAATTTTTACATATATATTGCATTTCAATCGGCTCAATAGTTTCGGAGTTATAATAACAAATTGAAGCAAAAAATATAATTTTTAAGTGAAAATAGCAATTTTTTTGTTTTAAAAAAATCATGAAAAATCGAAAACGACAGAAATTGTTCAGGTTTATGGTTTTATCGGAAAGCCACATGTAATAGGAAAAAAAAATGAGAAATCGAACATAAAAATCGAGGTCTTCTTTTCGAATTTATTCACAGTTAAGTGAATTCGCTCATTTTCTCAAAATTGTAAGAAAATATTATTATTTTTGTACAAGACTTTGTATACGGTAATTTTACCCAAAAAACGGTAATTTTTTTAGGGCTGTACGGAAATCGAAACAAAAAAGTTAACATCACTGGTGCAAGCTAACCACATACATATTCTTATTCTTTTTGGTTTAGTGGACACTGAGACAGCGACGAATGAACATGCTAAGCGGGTGTATTGCTATTTTTTCATTCTTTTTTTTTAATTTTTGTTCATGATCACTGAAAAAAATATTTGGATTGCCTAATATATTTAGAACTTTAAAAAATCATTGAGGTTTTTTTAGGTTTTTCACCTCCACTTTTGTGGACAATTTTTTTCAGATTTGAAGCAACTTAATAAAATAAGCAAAAAATAAATATTTTATATATTTACAAATTTGTCAAAAATTATTAATATCTCAGTTCTTTTTTTGCATATGCATATAAAATCCTTAACTATACCATTGGAGTCCATTTTGGATTTTTTTTTTTCCTTTTGATACTTTTAATATTGTGGTTTCGCTAAGTTCTGATAAAAGACTCCAGTTTCGTCTATTATCATGTTAAATATGTCAATTGTTGTACACACTAAACATATTTCTTGGATGTTCGAAAAAATATGTAATTTTACTTCTACATTTGTATTTGAATTAAAATGAAAAAAATAAATACAAAAAAATATGTTATAGTGTAAAAAAGAATAAATTTCGGTTAATCGACACAAATTAATCGGTTTATTTGTTATTTGAAAATCGGCAATTTTAAATTATTCGAACAGTTAACCGACCAAAATTAATCGGTTAACCGATTAACGGTTAATCGATTGAATACCCTACTATCTACAGAAACAGCTAGATGTGTTTCTGTGAAGTTTTATTTATATTGTATATTTAAATTCGAATGCTGAAAGTAAAGAAGAGGTAAACAGTGAACCTTTAATAAATGTTGCAATAACTAAACTCAGTACTTTACTGAGAACTAGCAACATAAAAAATATTCCTTTACACAAAACAGGAATTACAACTTAAGGAAATAACATGAGTGTGTAATATGCTGACTCACTGCTGGTTTAACTGTGATGACATTTGACCAATGTCATGGTAACATTAGGGCTGGCGCGGATACAGAGGGGAATGTAAACTAAATTTTAATTTATTTTCCTCCCAAATGCTTGAACTGGATCCATGCCTGCATTAGGTTATTATATGAAAGCTGAGGTAAATTAAAACTCAAGAATAATATTTAGTTTCAATAGGTTCATTTCTATTAACCATTTGCGAAACACTGACATAAAAGCCATATTAAGAATAAAGTGATTTTTAATAATATTATAAAAATACAATTTTTCTTCTTCATCTACCATTGCGTGATACATTCTAGTTGTACTATACGATTTTATATTGTTTTTATATCCACAACACATAGCCATCATAAAAATATGATTAATCGTGTGCTGCAATACATAAAAACGAGTATATATTTATAAATACATCCGTATAACCATATACCTATAGGTATACTACTTACTTATATGTATGTATGTAGGAAAGAACATAATACACACATTTGGATACATTAAGTACATGGATATGTCAGGTTATTCATCCATCCATTATATGGTCTTATAAACTTATAATATTACATACATTAAGTTCATACATACTTAGCTACAACGTATAGGTACAATAATGGTCGTAAGTGTTCTTGCAACCCACACAAAATGTTCTTTACACGAGTATATCCACACATTGTGATAATGTGTATGTATGAAGTAAGACTGTATGTATGGTTGTATTTTGGTGGTAATATGAATAAATTATTTGCAATTTAAATTATTATTATGAAATGCGTTAAGGTTGTTACCATACGGTGCACTTACTTACTTACTCACTTTCTCACTTCCTCACTCTATCAGCCAGCCATTCAATGAGTTAGACTTTTGGCTGTTGTGCTCTTTTGTGGTTTTCTTTTAGCGTTTAACGTTTAACTTGACTCTAAAGAATTGTTAGGAAATAAAAAGTTACAAGACTTTTTTTTTACATACATTTACTTACACGTACAATAAAGTTATTGCTTCAATCGAAAGAAGAATAATGACGGTGAGTTTTGAAAGGTTAATGACTTTTAACAGAGGAAGCATTATCATGCAGGCTATATATGTCTTTAGTATGGTTAGTATATGAAAAATTAATATTAATAAATGATTAATAAGAATTTAGTATATTTGTAAGCACACAGGGAAATTATAGTTATACATGTTTACTGCAACCATTTCAAAATGTGTACAAGTTGTTTAACAATATTATGATCACTATAAGTATTTATATGATTACGGTAACCATAATTTGTTAAAGTAACGATTCACATGATTGTAGTAAAAAAGTATATGTTTGTGGCAACCATTTTTATGTTCTCTGAGAACAACATATTATAATATAATGATTCATCATGAACATGATTGCCATTTATTTACTACAATAATATGTATATGATTTTGATAACCATGTGGATGGTTATTTTGCCATGTTATGCTTACGGCAATCTTATAAATATTTACAGTGACCATAATATTAGTAAACAAAATTTGAAATGGTTACAGTAAACATGTAAAACTATATTTTTTCTCTGGGTGTGACTGGTAGCATATATGGACAGTCGGTCGTGTGGTAGTTTGCTAACTAACTGATGGATTTATTTTGACAAATGTTTAACCAAACGCAAAAAAAGAAAGAAGAACAACAATGAACATGCATAATTAAATTAAATTGATATGAAGTAAAGTAAACAAAACTGTATAAATATTTTATATGACGCTGTAATTCCTTTTACAAAGACTTCCGGGTTGTTTATGTTTTTTGTTTTTATTAAAAAAACGCTTTTGGGGATTTTTTTCTTAACAGTAGACTTAAATATTTACTATACAAATTATGTACAAGTATGTGCTTAATATAATACTCCATCTCCCTTAAAGCCATAATTGGGACTTCATTTAGACTTTAACTTAAATGGAAATTAATAATTTGTTCCTTTTGGGTAATTACCCTGGAGCCATGTAATAATGAATGGCAACTTATTAGCTTGACAGCTAATATCAAGCAAACTCTCTCTCTCTTCTCTCACACACTACCACCACTCTTATGTAGCAAGTATACTTGTGTACATATACATACTTATATGAATATTTTACATACACACACGCCCCCAAGAATTAATATGTTAAAGATGTAGAAATATGCAATTTGAAATTTAGAACTTTTTCAATTTCTTACACAGCCACCAACAAGAAACACAAAACAATAAATAGAATTCCAACAGCAAAAGTTTAAATAAAAAGAAAATTTGGAGGAAAAAAAAAATAAAACAAGATAAATTGTTTTGGCGCCTAAACAAAATACAGCCAGCAGAACTCAACTGAACTGAACAGAACAGAGTATATTTATATATACTATAGAATGTAAATTGAATTAAAATGACAATGACAAACAACAGCAACAAAAACAACAAAACAAATGTCAGCAACTTAAAGCCGAGACAAATGACAACATTTTCCTTGCTCTTGTTCTAGTACAATTATGTATATGTATTTACTTACACAGCCACACACAATCACAACAACCCAAACCTTTGACAATAGAAAAGAGAAAAACCTTGAAGCTGTAGAAACAATATAAATATTTTTCTATATTCATATTGTAAATTCTTGCAACAACAATGAATTCTTTTATTTTGAAAAAAAGGTATAATAATATACATTAGGGTGGACCCGTTTGTATGAAAGAAAACTAAGGTGTCAATGTAAGACCAAACTAAAATGAGACCAAAATTTTGTGAAACGATGCTTTACGGAACAAACAGCTCTAAAACTAATTCTATCTTAATAGATTTTTCCATTGGTTTTACGACATAAAAATGCGGGATTTTTCCAAAATTTTTAGCATTTATTTTTAAACATTTGTACAATATAAATGTATTCAAAGTATTGACCACAGTCTGGACTATAAAGCGGTTGAGACAAAACTTCCCAATAACTTCATTCTAAATACTGTTACACAGGTATTGCAACATGTGGCCGAGAGTTGTCTTGTGGAATATTACAGTTTCATGTCTGGACGCATATTCAGAGCGTTTTTCGGATAATCAGTTGAGTTCGGAATCGAATCAGTTGAGGAATCGAATCAGTTGAGTTCGGAACAGGTTCCACACGCAGAAAAAAAATATAGTTGGGCATTGTTACTGTAACCATTTCAACATTTGTGCATGGTTACTGTAACCATTTCAAAATTTTTAACAATATTATAGTCACAGTAACTATATATATGATTGTGGTAACAATAATATGGTTAATTTACGATTCATGAATATTTCAACCATATACAGTAAACATATATATGTTTGTTACAACCATTTATATGATGAAGGATTTACCATATTATGTTGATCTTATATCATAATCTGAGAACAACATATTATGATAAAATTATTCATCATATAAATGGTTCTCACAAACATATATACGTTTACTGTATATGGTTGAAATATTCATGTGAATCGTAAATTAACCATATTATTGTTACCACAATCATATATATAGTTACTGTGACTATAACATTGTTAAAAATTTTGAAATGGTTACAGTAACCTTGCACAAATGTACAGTAGTAACCATTTTTAAGTTATATCGAACAGATGAAGCAGATGAGTACAAAAAACATTTTTTGGGATCAATTTGGATAAGGTCCTTCTAATATGCAGTAGTATAAGGAAAGAAACGACCATTTATAAGAAATAAAAGAAAATCAATGATTCAAATATAACAAAATAAACATAAAAACTGCTTCCAAATGCAAAATCGCAATACAAAAATCATATTTCATGTAAAAAATATTTCATGCTCTTCCTTACAGAAAACAATTGATCGTTTGTTTTTATAACAAATATTTTTGACAAAAAAAAATAAAAATCAAGAATTTAAAAAGCATGTTATTTTATGAAAACGATCAAGGTATACAACTTGACTGTCCGATATTTTCTTGTGATGGATTTTATCCTTTGAAATTTCAAGAATAATTATTATTTTCAGTCCCTGCTATGTAGCATTAACCTATCCCAGGTATTGAATTCATTTTTAATGACAGTTTCAAATTTTTAAAAATTTGTTTTACTAAAATCGGACATCTTTAAATCGTGCAGTCAAAAATAAAAACAAGTAAGGCTGTACCGAATCTTTATACCCTTCACCAAATTATACCTTAATATAAAAATTTTTTTTTTTTTTCAAAACTGTTTTTCAAAATTTTAAAAAAATTTTTTTTTTCAAAATTGTTTAAAATTTTTTTCGAAATTGTGTTTTTTTAATTTTTTCCAATTTTTTTTTTTAATTTTTAAAAATTTTTTTTTAATTTATTAGTGAAAAAAATTATATAAATAAATACTTAAAAACTTTAATATGAACTTTTTTTTTTCAAAACTGTTTTTCAAAATTTAAAAAATTTTTTTTTTTTTGAAAATTGTTTTCAATTTTTTTTCGAAATTGTGTTTTTTTAATTTTTTCCAATTTTTTTTTTTTTAATTTTTTCCCATTTTTTTTAATTTTTTTTTTTTTAATTTATTAGTAAAAAAAAAATTATATAAATAAATTTTTTGTGGTAAAAAAAATATTCGGGTTAAAAATAATTTTCCCGATTTTTACCCATTGTAGGTCCAAATTACTATAGCCTTATATAAATCGTTGCAATGGACTTTGAAATATCTATCATTAGATATCCATATTGTCTATATTAATGACTTGGTAATCCAGATATATATCAAAAATAGGCCAAAAAGCGAGGTTGTCCCGGGCCGTTTTTCTCGATTTAAAATAGCGACCGAGTCGGAAGAATTTCCGATATATTGATGTATCAATTATGTTTGTAAGTTATTTGAGGGCTACGGAAAGTTGATTTCAACCTACAGACGGACATGGCTATATAACAATAACGATCCAGAATATATATACTTCGTGGGGTCGCAAATGAAAAATTTAGAAATTACAAACGGAATAACAAACTTATATATACTTTTGCCACTCATGGTGAAGGGTATAATAAAACATTGAGAAATGTTACATATTTTTCGAACGATTTTTATGAAACTTAATAAAAACCATAAAATACCCTACAGTGAGTAAATTATCGACAACGTTTTTCTTTTAAAATTTCAAAAATTTATTTTCGTGAATGATTTTCAGAATTATGGGAGCTAAGAGCAATATTTTTGGTCATTACAAACATTAGCACAAAAGAATAATACTCTCCCCACTATAGTGGTGTAGGCTATAATAAAATTAATTAATATTTGTAATAACAGACAAAAATAGATAAAAAACAATCGAAACCTATCAGTATCATCGCCTGGGAATTCTGATTGTGTAATTATTTTAAATGTAAAAACTTAAAATTTTAGAGAAAAATTTATTTTTTAAAACTAAGTTATTTCAAACAAATTGTTAATATCAACATTTCGTTCTTGTTTCCAAATCAGGCCCTTAGTTTAAATACCGTAATGAAAACACATTTGATTTGTTTGAGCCCGCCCTAATACATAGGTGTATAATAAGTATATCACAGTGCAAGTGTAAGAATGGCTATGTAAAACAGCGTGATAATGAATTCTAGCTTAAAACAACAACAGTAGCAGTTGTAGCAGCAGCAACAAAATAAAAACAACAAACGACTTGTGGATGAATAGCAGCAAGTACAGCAACAGCAACAACAAAAGCAAAAGCAAAAAAAAACATTCAAAATGCAAATCAATAATGCTTGACACTGAAAAATGTTTCTAAATAAAAGTACATGGTGCAAGTAGAAAGAGTAGAGCAAGTAGAAGAGACAAAAATTATAATTTTTTTTTCGTTTGGAAAACTGAATGAAATGCACTTGAATGATTGGTTTTCATTTGCAAATTTCATTGCAGATTATTGATTTTCTTCTCTTTTTTTTTTTTTTGCTGAATTACATTTAAAATAGGATTACATGACATTGGTTCAGGTGATGGGAAAATAATAATTATGAAACCATAAGTTATTTCAATATTATCATATAAATTTAAATCAATTGCTGGCAAAATAATAATTCTAAATGTCTCTGGCATTGAAATTCACCTCCGTTTTCGTTCTGATCCTAACTAAGTGTCATGTTTTTGTTTAACAAAATATTTATAGTTTAATTTTTAAACTACATAAATTAAATTTCAATTAAAGCTTTATTTCACATTTAATCCTTTTTTGTTTGCTTAAAGTAATTAAGCAAAATACCATTAATAATACAATTCATTATATATTTATTTACAAATCTGTGGCGCTAAGAGGAAAGAGTACATAAGTGGTCATTTTATTTTACAAAATAAATAATTTCAATATAATATCCTAGGATTAACACAATATTGAATACAGTTTTTATATACAGATTCCAAGAGTGCATAACTTAACTTATACTGTTTTTCCTTGCTACCACACAAATAACGAGTGATATTGAATTTAATGAAAAATTGTAGAACAGCCGTTTAAACAGAAATTTATTTGCGCATTAATCATGCGATTTTAAAGTGGCTAAAATGAAAAAATTCTCATTTAAACTGCAAACAAAACTTTCGAATTGTATATTGTACAATATTTAAGACTGCTTTCAATGCAAACAACATTTGTTATATTTAATTTTAAGTTTATTTATACTAAATTCCCGTTTAAATCTTTATTTAAACAAATAACGGCCAATGAATTCTTATAAATGTTCGTTGATTTTAATGTACAAACAAAAGTAAATAATAAAAAAAAAAAAAACAATGGCTGACGCTAACAGGAAATTAACACTTCTGGTTGCCATATTTTGATTTTTGTTCTGTGTCTGCATGTGTATTTTTGCGTTGAACAGTTATAACTGCCAATAAATAATGAAAGGAATACAACAGCAATAACAAATTATAAATTTACATTTACATTTATTTTTTATTTTTTGTTTTTATTTTTATATTTAGTTTATAAAACAAATGAAAACTTTGTTGCTTTTATTATTTCCATTAAAATGTAGAAAACTGAATGAAATTTGTTTTGCAAATTGTACACAACAAATACATATGAAGTTTTAAATTTGACATTTTTTGTTGTTACTACTTTTAATTCCTCCAAAAAAAAATAAATACCATGAATAACTGAAATTTTTGCAATAAAACATGTCAAAGTCAGATTTTGTTTATGTATCATACACACATATGACTGCACATATCCCAGCAGTTGTAGAAGACTGTTCCTAACTAGTGATTGTACATAACATTTAGGGTAACAACTAGTTACTTCACTACCTACGTGATTAGTTAATTTAACACGTTTTTGTCCTAAGCCTTGATCGTTTTGGATTTTTATGAGACTGTATGATAGCTGGTCCAGAGTAGACAACGCTACTACTAGCTACCTAACTGGTTACTTGATCAGCTACATAACGGGTTATTTTACAATGTAGGGAATTCAATTAATCGGGTTTCTGGTTTAATCGGTTTATTCGATTAATAATCGTATAATTTTCATTTTGAATTGGAAATAAAACCACGAATTTTGTGTACTTATTTAAGCATTTCGAAAAAGGATTAAATAATAGCAAAAAAAATATGGTATTTGAGATCCCTTTTACATACACTAGAGTGACAATCAGTTGTATGGAAAAAAATTTGAGTTCGATTTTTGAAGGGTGCCGGGTGGAATATTGTGACACTAGGTCTAAAAGTTAAATGCTGACAACGATTTCGGGACGCGCATCGAGGTCAAAGGTCAGATATATGCAAAATTTTACCAATAATATTAAATAAATTTGTAAAACTCCTTAACTGTCTGCATTATGTTACACAAATATGTACATTTATTTATATTAATGGAAATTACAGTCAAAAAAATCTTTTTCAGATTAAACCTATATCTCGTTTGGGTCAAATTGACCCACAAACTGTATTATCGTTAAAATTGGTAAAAAATGCAAATTTATCAGTTTTTGTAAACATTTTGCTACTAAATAATTATTTTTGCAATCGAGTGTATAAGAATCGAAATGTGTACGTAATTGTCGTTCTAATGAGAAAATTGGTTAAAAAATGTTAAAGTTATTAAAAATCCGCCAGACCATTAACGTGTCTCAGGCCACTTGAACAAGAAATGTAGGAACAAAATTAACATATTGTTACGAATGTGCAATGACGATTTGAATTCAACGGTCTATAACGACTGACTGCAGCATTCATCATGTTTGAAGGCACGTCCATCATTGACATTGTTTGTAAGTATGGCAACACTAAATGTTTGGGCTGCAGGCAATGACATCGAAAAGCTCTAGAAATCGAATGTACTAGTATGTCCGTTAAGAGCATTGTAGAAGATTCCCGATAGATGGCGCGTGTATAAATAGTGGCAGAGCTGGCAGTCGTGAGTGGAGTTTATCATTGGCGCTGTTAGAGTTAACATCAACTGTCTTGTGTATATAAGGTTGTACGTAATAGAGTGTGTGTGCATTTCTGCAAATTGATAAACGTGTATAAAGATATTGAGTGACTATTTAGTTCTGTTGTTGTTGTACATTCTAAATGAATAAAGAGTTGTTACAATTTTAAACTACTAAAACTGCTTTTATTTGCAATCAAAAGTATCCGGTTTATTTAAAGGAAATAAACCACGTTTTTAAAAGGTAAAAACGTAACAATATTCTAAGAAATATTAAAATAAAATCTAATTTTTACTTAAAATATATCCGTATTTACATTCGAATGAGTTTTTGTCTTTGTAGAATACCGTTAACCTATTCGCAGGGATGGCCAAAAAATTTATTTTTTTAACGGCAGTTTCGAATCTCCATTTTCAAATTTTTAAAAATTTTGTTAAACTAATTTCAGAATTTTTTGGTCATCACTTTGGGATTTATTGAGATCATAATAGAGAATAAAAATATGAAAAAATTATGTCAATACCTCTTACGATTTAAATTTTGTGATTTTCGGGAAAAAATATTTTTTTGGCCATAATTTGGTGAATGAGAGCAATTTCCTTACTGTTACGAATTTTAAGTAAAAGCTATACAGAATCTTATAATTCAGATCAGTCTAAATATACTCTGAAAGTTTTACTAAAATCGGACAACTTTAACCCTAAAATGGTGAAGGTTAAGCTAAAATTGAGCAATATTTCTGAAAACAGATCCGTAAAAATATTTTAAGATTTGTTTAAATTGTATTACAATAATTGCTTCAGATGATGTAGCAGGCGACCTTTCGCAGGCTAAATAATGCAAAATTTTAGTAACAAAGTCTTAGTTATTTCCAAATATCCGATACAAGTATGGAGTACTTGCTGAACCGGTGCGCTTCGCCACATCAATTGGAATAATGAAATAGTACTATTAAGTCTCCCTTTGTAAATTAATACTAATTCAGGAAAACATGTCTCTAGTTTCATGTTTATTGATTCATTGTAATGTGGATTCTAGCTCATTCGAAACGTATTATTAGAATAAAAACAGTACCATAAAGAGCCACATTTTGTATACCTACTCAGCTTCATGAATGTTTAATTTCATATTTCTGTGTACATTATTATAGAAAATACAAAAGAATGGTACCACTATAATAACCATTTGTGAATTCTAACTCATTCAGAATCATTTGTGCCTAATTTTCAATTTTAAGGTTTATTATTATTAAACATTCAAAAAGTAACTTTACAATAAAGAAATAGTAACATTAATTATGCCTTTTGAATTCGCGTTTCTAGGTCCATCGTTATTAAATATTCAAAAAGTACTATTAGTTAGAAAAAGTACCTGCAAGTCCCTTTTTTATATTCTAACTCAGACAGGATCATGTGTGTTTAATTTCCTGCTTATAGGCACATTATTATAGAAATTTCAATAATAGTTTCTGTTACCTTGATTCTTTCCTTACTCAGAAGCATATCAGCCATCTATTATGTATAAACAATAAGTAAAATAATTTATTATAATAAAAAGTACCATTGAAAGAAAAAGTACCAATTTTCCACACTTAAACACCTGTTAAGTTTGAAATTTAAAAGTAATTTCCTAATTCTAGGTTATAGAAAATTAATTTCGAAGAACGAAAAATTACTCCTTAGTTTGGTTTAGTTCTTAATTTTTGGTATCATAATAAAATTGAGCACCATATTCTTGATTATTTCTTTACTGAGAAGCATATTAGCCAACTTTAATGTATATAAGCTAACTAATTTAATATATTAAAAAGGTACCATTAAAAGAAAAAGTACCAATTTTCCTTTCTCCTCTTGAACACTCGTCAAGTTTGAACTTTAAATTTGTTTAGCATTTCCTATATTATCAACTGATTAAATGTTAATAAATTATCACAAATTTTCACAATTTTTTAAAACCGATAAAAGACTCGTTTCAGTAATGTCTTCAGTTTTGACATTAACATGTATAGAAAAAACATCATTTCCTACTACTTAGTTTCAGTTTCTTATAACTAAAATTAAAACTAAATGCTCTCTGACAGGAGCGTTGATGGTAGCGGGGTGGTAGATCGGCTCTACGAAGCCTTGATCGTGTTTGGGTCTGTGCGAGAAGTCTTGCAAGCGGGTTCGGTTGATTCCGTAAATTCATTATGTATTTCACACGGACATTCTTAAAATCATCCTTAACCAACGGTACTATGGATATTCTCATTTCTCTTATATACCATGGTGCACCCGTCATGGTCCTAAGAATTTTTGATTGGGCCCTCTGTATAAGATCAATATTGGAATTGCTTGCCATTGCCCACAATTAAATTCCTTATGTCCAGATTGGTTTTAAAACACATTTATACAGGATGGCGTTATAGTCAAGGCTTAATTTTGATTGGTCATTGATTAACCAGGAGGAAAAGGAGACTTGGTACTTTTTTCCTAATGGTACATTTTTTAATATTTTAAATTATTTCACTTATCGACATTAAAGTTAGCTGATATGTATCTGAGTGAAGTTAGTGTTAGAAATAGGGGATAATATTTAGGTACCAAAATGTGAGAACTGAATTATAGGTACTTTTTTATTGTTCTAATGGTACTTTTTGAATTTTCTATAACAATGAACTTAGGAACATGAAATTAAGCATATATGGTCCTAAGTGACTGAGAACTCTAGGGGGAGACTTTTTGGTACTTTTTCTTTATTGGAATGGTACTTTTTGTAATTTGTCCAATAATAAACCTAGAAACATGAATATCGATATGAATATGGACCCACAAGTGTGGGTTTTTTGGTACTTTTTCTATATTGTAATGGTACTTTTTGAATTGTCTATAATAATGGACCTAGAAATATGAAATTAAGCGTATATAGTCCTAAGTAAGTGAAAATTCAAGCGGATACTTCATGGTACTTTTTCTTTATTCTAATGGTACTTTTTTTAATTTCTTCACCTAGAAACATGAAATAAAGCTTACATGGGCCCGAGTGGGTGGGAATCCACAAGTGGCTGCTTTTTGGTACTTTTTTATTCTTCTAATGGTACTTTTTGAATTTTATATAACAATGAACTTAGAAACATGAAATTAAACATATATGGTCCTAAGTGAGTTTGAATTCTAGGGGAGACTTTTTGGTACTTTTTCTTTATTCGAATGGTACCTTTTGAAATTTCTATAACAATGGACTCAGGAACATGAAATTAAGAATATATGGTCCTAAATGAGTTTGAATTCTAGGGGGGACTTTTTGGTACTTTTTCTTTATTCGAATGGTACTTTTTGTAATGAATTAATAAACATGAAACTAAAAACATGTTATCCTGAATTAGTATTAATTCACAAACGTAGACTTAATAGTACTATTTATTTCATCCAATTGGGGTGGCGAAGCGCACCGGGTCAGCTAGTATTCAATAAACAAAACCCTAAAAAACAATTCTCCCCTCTAAAAACTCATTTTCAAACATCAGAGAAGATTAGATTGGACTTAAATTTTCAGAATTTTAAATTTTTATATTGTGCAAACACTTTTTAAACCTACTGTCTATGCATAGTACATGTGTACATTTATGTATGTACTAAATGAAATAAATTGTTATTATGTATCTACAATGGATGTATTGCGAGTAGTGTATGAATAATACCAGAGCAATACTTAACAATTAGCAAATGTCAGCTAAATACAGCTATAAAAACGAAATGAAATAAATTCAAAATCACACACTGTCATACTCAAATACACTGAGAAAATAATAAGAACAACAAACAATAAAATAACAAGTTTATTTCATTGTTGGAAGATTGCAAGAGTACGTACATACATATAAATTGAATTAAATATTTTATTTATTTGTTATTATTTTGTGTGTTTTTTTTTTAGGGTATAGTCACTTTCATTGTTTGCCATTTAGAGATTTGTGTCTGCCATGTTTGGGAGGGCGGCGAGACTGTTTGTTTGGTGGGCAAACGTCCGTTATTACTGTTGTTGTAATTGCTATTGTTAACAACAATAAATTTCAAAAATTTTAAAAATGGTCTTTGTTACGTTTTCAATGACAAACAGTTGCGTTTGACTTGAAATGTTTCTAAGCCAAACAAACACACAATTTTGTTAGCCGTCGCTGCTGCTTTAACAATTTTCACTTATATGAACAATAATAATAATAAATAAATAAAAAATCTTGTTTTATTGTTGTTGCTTATTTCTGCTAAAAAAAAAACAAAATAAATGATAAATAATTTGGTTTCATACCTCACACACACTTATGGCCAAAACCACTTATTCCAGCAAAAAAAAAAAAGAAACTGCTAAATAAGAAAAAGCCGGTTTAATTTTAAATGAAATTTTGTATTAGGAAAAACTGGGTATAATGGGACACAAAAAAAGCAACAATTTAACATTGATCTCTTTTTATTACAAATATAAATTGTCTTTTCATCAATATCTTGTTATTTTCAAAGCGAACAAGAAAATGTTAAACAAAAAATATTAAAAGAAAGAAATTTAAATTGAAACTGAAATTGAAATTGAAATTATTTCAATTCATCTATGTATGTATGAGGTACTGGTATGGGTGATTATTGTACTTACCGGGCAATTTGAGTGGCGTTGGACTGGCCATATACTCTTTGTGAGCCATAAGCAGCACTATGGCCACAATAATCCAATTCATATTGTTGGCTAAATAATTTCGTTTTGGCTCGTTTCGTTACGTTTTTTTATTTTAAATATTTTTTAATTTTTTTCTTCTGCTTCACACTGGTGTGCTGTTGCTGCTGCTGCTGTTGTTTTGTAAAATAAATCATAAACTTGTTTTATTTGTTGAAATTTTTCACACTTCTTTTTTTTATTTTGTAATTTTCAACTTCACTTGACTATTGACATTTTATGATTGAAATTTTTTTATCTTTCTGCCTTTTCTTCAATTACAAAACAATTTATGGCAATTTTAGCTGAGTTGTTGGTCTAAAGACCAACATTTTAATAGATTTTCATTATTCTCCCTCCTTCTTTTACTTCTCTTACTACACAATAGATGATTAATTTTTTCAAACTTGTTTTTTTTTTAATTGTTTGTATAATTTTGATTTGATTTCATTACTTATTTTAAGATTTAACAGATTCGTAGGTGTAAAATACTCGTTCACACATCAGAAATCTGCAAAGAGAATTGAAATAATAGTATTAATTAGTATTCAAACACATGTAGATATTAAAAAAAGAAAAGTATAATTAAATTAATTATTAGAAGAAAAAAAAATACTCGTATTATTACAGCTCAAAACCTGTTACAGTTATAGTGGGTCGATGGTTGAAATAGTATTTCAGAACTTTTAATACAGAGTGCACAAAGTACTACGTCAATATAGATTTCCGAAGCCAACAAATAACTTGCAATCAAGATTGATGCATCAATATAACGGCTGTAGTTTTGTTGCTATTGAAATATTTTTATCTATATCTCGATTACTGTATTCTGACCAACAATGGGCAATTTTAGGAAAAACATTCTTCAAGTCGAATTTTGTTTACTGTTTTTTTAAGCACACAATATGCATATCTAATAGGAGCAGTGTTACCATATATTTTTTTAAGAAACTTTTTTTGTTTTTGAAAAAAAAAAAAAAAAAAAATTTAAAAAAAAAAAGTTCTTTATTTGTATGTATTAAAATTATACTAATCCCCATATACTGTGCTGTATAACAAAAGTGAATGCTTTACAACTTTTGTATGAAAATTGTTATAACATGCATTTTTGTTATAATTTAATCATTATAAAGGGTTAATTTCCATTTTTACACTGTTATTGTATATTTTAGGCCTTAAGGTATATTTTTCGCAAGTTTCATTGAAATCGGCCCAAAAATATATAACATTTCGGTATCTTTACATAAGAAATTCCAAATATTGAAAAATTTTACCTTTGACCTTCAGGGTTTTAATAAAACTGGTTTATATAAAACTTTCATAGTATATCTAATATTATCTGAATTATAAGATTCTGTATAGGTTTTACACAAAATTCATAACAGTAAGGAAATTGCTCTCAATCGCCAAAATATGGCTAAAAAAATATTTTTCCCGAAAATCACAAAATTTTAATCGCAGGTACGAAAAAACTGTAAGAGGTATTGACATCGTTTTTTCATAATTTTATTCTCTATTTTCATCTCAATAAATCCCAATGTGATGATCAAAAAATTCTGAAATTTTTTTAACAAAATTTTTAAAAATATGAAAATGGAGATTCGAAACTGCCGTTAAATAAAAAAAAAATTTTTTGGCCATCCCTGCGAATTGGTTAAAGGTATTCTACAAAACTACAAAAACTCATACAAATGTAAATACGGATATATTTTAAGTAAAAATTAGCTTTTATTTTAATATTTCTTAGAATATGTTAATTTTGTTCCTACATTTCTTGTTCAAGTGGCCTGAGACACGTTAATGGTCTGGCGAATTTTTAATAACTTTAACATTTTTCAACCAATTTTTGTCTTTTATATCTAATTAGAACGACAATTACGTACACATTTCGATTCTTAAGCATTCGATTGCAAAAATAATTATTTAGTGGCAAAATTTGTACAAAACCTGAAAAATTTGCATTTTTTCCGAATTTTAACGATAATACAGTTTGTGGATCAATTTTACCCAAAGGAGATATAGGTTTAATCTCAAAAAGAATTTTTTTACTGTAATTTTCATTAATATAAATAAATCTACAAATTTCTGTAACATAATGCAGAAAGTTGAGGAGTTTTACAAATTTATTTCATATTAATAGTAAAATTTTGCATATATCTGACCTTTGACCACGATGCGCGTTCCGAAATCTATGTCCGAATTGGCTCAAATTTTCAGCACTTAACTTTTAGACCTAGTGTCACAATATTCGACCCGGCACTCTTTGAAATCTAAAAAAAAAATTCGGCTGTCACCCTACTGAACATAGTATCAAATTACATTGAAAATAATTTCACGAAATTTTTAAATTTTGTTTCAAAATCTTCATGTTCGAAGTTGGAAAATATATGATTTCAAATAAAATTTAAATTAAAATCAAGAATCCTCATGATTAAGAGATTATTTGAACAGCTTTCAAAAATTTTCGAACATAAGTTCGAATTTTCGAATTTTATTTCAAACATAATTTTTGCATTGGGTAGACTCTAGAGATTATTTTAATAGCTTTAAAAATGTTTCCAACATAACTACGAATTTAATTTCGAATTTTCGAACATGATATTTCATTGCTATCAGCTATATATTTCATAAATTTCAGCCTATTCGGGATACGAATTACAAATTTTGATCTAAAAACATAAAAACAAACAAACAAAAAACATTTCATCGATTGGAAAGGAAAATCATTCGAATTTGTACATGCACATTCAAAAAGTTTTCTTTCATATAGAATTACACAATAGAGAAAAAACATGGTTGTACTAAACATAATCTAAGAACAATTTATGATAAGATTTATGAGTGTGGTCCAAACATATTATGATCATTATTAGTATCATAAAATATCATTTTATGATCAAATATAGTCGTAATAGATAGCGAAGTCGATATAGCCATGTCCGTCTGTATGTTGAAATCAACTTTCCGTAGCCCCAAATAATAAATAAATTTGAATTTTTTTATTGTTTTCAATATAAAATAAGAAAGAAAATGTTCGTTCGCATTTATTGAGCCAGGCCCATAATCGATACATCAATACATCGGGAATTCTTTCGGCTAGAGAAAATCGAGAAAATCGGCCCACAAATTTCTGAGATATAAAAAAAACCGTGAAAACCTCGATTTTTTGCCATACTCGGTGAACCATACTCAAATTTATAACTCCAATGAACAAAAAAAATTTTACAGTAACTAAAATATTGTTAAAATTAAATTAAAATAATTATTATTTATGTACGACAGCAATATATTGTTCCAATGAACTCAGTATAGTTGTTTCTCAAAAAAACTCTAAAATAATTACTTACTATTTGAAGCATTATAACACCTTAACTTGTATAACAATAATTTCTTTTCTCACTTCAGGTTAAAAATGTAAAGAATTACAAACATTGTCCACATAAATTAAAGGAAGTCGTTTATCATTTAAATTCTATGGGAAATATTCCCTGCATTTACAACTCTTAGATAGTCTTTGTTGAGAAAGTGTGTATATGTGTGTGTGTACGAGTATATTGTGGCTTAGAACTCTTGACAAAACTAATTAAAATGCATTTAACGTTTTCTATCAAACAGCCAACAATTTCCTTATTAATTGTTTAAACTTGTTTTTTCAATTTATCATTTCATCGTCTTATGCTGTCATAATAATAGAACTCTCACACAAGAATTATGTATGTAATATGAGTACTAAAACATACCCTGCACTCCATGGAACTAGTTCCGGGTTGACGAATGAATTAGACACAAACGAAGTAATTAATTTCTAATCAACAGATTGCTGTTTGGAGCAATACTAAATTAGATTATTTGTTTTATTTATGGAAAATCGATTATTTTTTCGGCGAAAAGTAATGCAGGGGTAACAACAACTGTATTACTTTGGGTAGCATAGTAAATTCGTTAATAAAACAACTCAACACAGTATTTAAAAAAATTCAAGTGAACTCTGTTGCATTATTAACTGTAGTAGGGTATTTTTGTATAAGCTTTGTTTGTGTTGTAAAAGGTTTTATTTTCAATTTCTTTATTCATTGTTATATAATATTTTAATAATACTAATATTCTTTAGCTTTCCATTTCTAGCTCTATTCTTTTAAAACTATAATTTTGTTATTATCGTTACTGCAGTTAGTTGTAGTTGTTGCTATTAGCTTATGTTTCTTTCAGCTACTACGTTTCTTTTGTTGTACTTGCTGGTTAGTATCTGTTGAGCTGTCTTACATTTTAACTCACAATTACCCAAAGTCTGATTATAGAATATTTAACAAAATAATGACTTAAGTGATGGATGGATGTATCTCTTATATTTTTACAGCAGTTGTCGTTTTTCTTTTATATTGTTGCAGTTATTTTTAATACTGATACTGTTGTTGTTTGTAATGCAATTGTATATTTATGTATCTCATCCATTAAAGAGAAAATAATAAAAAGTAAGAACAAACAAAAACAATAATAATTAGAATAACTATGCATAATAATAGGGAAAAACACTGTAAGCTAAAATATCAAAAAAAAAGTAAGACATCTTTATTCGGCTTTGCCGTATCTTATATACCCTTCACTAGCACGTGACATGGCGTAACATAACATGTGATAAGACATGACCTAACAAGTGACAAGATAGGGCATAACACATGACATAACCCGCTATGTTCGCCAGTGCCGAATCTACGCAGATCCAGGGAAATTCCAAAAAAAAACGAACATTTTTAATATAAACATAAGAGAGCTATATTCGGCTGTGTCGAATCTTATATACCCTTCACCAAGTTATACTTTAATATAAAAATTTTAAATATTTTTAGGTTAACAAAATTAATTTTTTTTTTTCAAAATTGTTTTTCAAAATTTAAAAAAATCAATTTTTATTTCAAGTTGTTTTTCAAAATATAAAAAAAAAAAATTTCAAAATTGTTTCAATTTTTTTTTCGAAATTTTTTTTTTTTAATTTTTTTTCAATCTTTTTTTTAATGTTTAAAAAAAAAAATTTTTAAATTATTAGTGAAAAAAAATTATAAAAAAAAATGTTTGTGGTAAAAAAATATTCGGGTTAAAAAATAATTTTCCCGTTTTTGACCCATTGTAGGTCCAAATTACTATAGCCTTATATAAATCGTTGCAATGGACTTTGAAATATCTATCATTAGATATCCATATTGTCTATATTAATAACTAGTAATCCAGATATATATCAAAAATAGGCCAAAAATCGAGGTTGTCCCGGATTTTTCCTTATATCTCAGCCATTTGTGGGCCGATTTTCTCGATTTTATAGCGACCGAGCCGGAAGAATTGCCGATATATTGATGTATCAATTATGTTTGTAAGTTATTTGGGGGCTACGGAAAGTTGATTTCAACATACAGACGGACATGGCTATATTGACTTCGCTATATGTAACGACCAGAATGTGTATACTTTGTGGGGTCGCAAATGAAAAATGTAGAAATTACAAACGGAATGACAAAGGAAAACTAAATTTGAATGAATTTTTTGATGCAAAAAAATGTTTAGTGAAATAACCCAATAAGCATTTTAACTTGAATGCAAGTTGAAAGCAAGTGCAATTCAAGCCTTGAATTATAGTCAGTTGTTTTATACTTTATTTCAATAACATTCTCCAGTAAAAAGGAAACATAAATTCAAACTATATGTTTTTTGTTTGAAAAATATTTTATTTTTCAAATATTTTTCAAGTTTAAAACATAATTACATTTGCATTCAAGTCAAATTCCAACAAAATGTTCAAGCGCTTGAATTTTTAAGGCTTTGGTGCTTATCGGAAAAATTTTGAAATTAAAAAATTGGTTAACATATTTTTTTTTCTTAATTGATGATATGTATATTGTCTTTCTACATGATTTAGGCCCGTTTTCTCAATGTATTGACAAACTGCCTGTTACTAAATCTCGACATAAATATATTAGGCCAATTTACTGTCCGTTAACAATTTTGGTTTTCCCAATATAACGACAAAAACATTATTTTCAGTTGACAATACCTCTCAAAATAGATGTGAAAGTTTGGAACCCTGCCTTCAATGCGCATAAGAACTACCTTTTCCACTCAAACAATAAATTTCAGTGAATTTACCCAAATAATATTGTTACGAATGTGCAATGACGATTTGAATTCAACGGTATGTAACGACTGCCTGCAGCATTGATCATGTTTGAAGGCACGTCCATCAGAAGCATGTGGTTATTGGCATTGTTTGTAAGTATGGCAACACTAAATGTTTGGACTGCTGGCAATGACATCGTAAGCTCGTAATTCGAATGTACTAGTATGTCCGTTAAGAGCATTGTAGAAGATTCCCGATAGATGGCGTGTGTATAAAGAATGGCAGAGCTGGCAGTCGTCAGTTGAGTTTATCATTGGCGCTGTTAGAGTTAACATCAACTGTCTTGTGCATTTACGGTTGTACGTAATAGAGTGTGTGTGCATTTCTGCGAATTGATAAACGTGTATAAAGACACTGAGTGATTATTTAGACTGTTGTTGTTGTACATTCTAAATAAATAAAGAGTTGTTACAATTTTAAACCACTAAAACTGCTTTTATTTGCAATCAAAAGTATCTGGTTTATTTAAAGGAAATAAACCCACGTTTTTAAAAGGTAAAAACTTAACAATATTTATAACTGGGAAGAAACACGTTTTTTAATAACAAAAACGTACAAAAACTTAAAAATGCGGGATTTTTAAAAATGTTTAGCTTTTATTTTGAAACATTTGTATAATTTCCCATCGTTCTTGGAAATATGGATTCTGAGCAAAAAGAACTGCTCATCTTTTGAGGTGAATCGTATTAAAGAGTGAGCGTTCTACATCTATCGAAACCAATAGTAGTCGGACGGGGCACGGTCTGGACAATAAAGCGGGTGAGGCAAAACATCCCAACCACTTCATTCTAAATACTTTTTAACAGGTATTGAATAAAGTGGCCGAGCGTTGTCATGATGAAATATTACAGTTTCATGTCTGGTCGCATATTCTGTTTGGTATAGATTCCCAGTGATGGTCTGGTCAGATTTCAGCAGCTCATAATAGAAAATTTCTTTAGCGCCATGGATATTTGGCTTTGGTGTCATGTACGATCTCTTATGCTTCGGGTTATCGTAATGGATCCATTTTTTTATAGCAAGTAATAATTCGGTGCAAAAATGGTTTTCTTTTATAGCATTCAAACATAATTTCGGACATGCAAAATCGTCTTTCAAGGTCTCTAGAATATGGTACCCATACGAATTGAAGCGTTTTGAAATTGCTGCTTGAGTAGCTCCCAATGATTTTTCAAAGCTGTTGTTGAGTTTGACAACAATCTTCATGAAGTAATGTCTCCAATTATTCGCTTCAAACTTTTTTGGCTGGCCTCAGTGATCTTTGTCTTCCGTGTCAAAATCAACTTCTGAACCGCACAAACCATCTCTCGCACGTTGATACCGATGAAACACATTCGCCTTAAGCTTTGGTGAGCAATCGTTGTGCTTCAGCGGCACTTTTTTTAAAATTAAAGAAGTAAAGCAAAACTTCCCGCTTATGACGCTTTGTTGGTACAAAATTCGACATTTTCGAAACAAAAAAAACTTTGTTGTTTTAACTATAATGTTCAATAACTAAGTGAGAATAAATAACAAATATGTACCTTTAAAAATTACATATAAGTTATTAAAACCAAAAACCGCATTTAAAAGATACGCCATCTATTGTCAATCCCTCATTTTTAAGTCATACAGCCAATACAAACGCAATTATAAACTTATATACAACGCTACCATTCATGATGTAGAGTATAATAAAGTCCTATGTTAAATAATGGCAAAATGATAGAGAACCAAACAGAAAGACAAACTGACAGATGGACAGTTATTGTCTAATAGGAAAATAACAATTTACATTTTATATAAATACAAAAACTATATTCAATATTTCACAGCAGAGAGTGTTTATATATGGAAGAATCCTTTTGTGTCGGTTTTGTGAGACTTTAAGGCATTTCCAACATTTTGTATACATAGTTTAGTTAATTTTTTATACATTTTTAAGATATTAGAGATCAAAGGTTACTTGTGTCCTTACTTGTGTACTTCAACTATTTCTCTTACAAATTGATAATAATTTAATTGGTTTATTTGGAAACCTACAAAGACTTATTTATATACATTTTATATTTAAAAAAAACACAAGTCAATTATTAATGACCAAAACATTTTTCTTTAGCAACCCTTTTCTGTTTAATGTTTCCTGCCTTTCGACTGCTACAATATTTCACCTGACTGTATCTATTTATATGAATACATACTTAGATACATTTATTATATTTGCAAATAATTCTATATATATTTTAGTGTGCATGTCTGTCTGTATATCTGTCCCTATATACGTGAATAACTGTATGTATTAGTATTATGTTTGACTTTGTATTTGTGTGTATAGGAATGTATGTATATTTCAATGAGTATTTGTTTTGTTGTGGCATGAATGAATTATGATTGTGGCAATTGTTGTAGTTTTATGCTTTATATGATTCTCTGGTTGGTCCCTTGTGTCATAATGCTACAACAATAAGAACAACAAAAAAAAATATAAACATAAAATAAAATAAAAAATAAACATAAATAAAATGTTGTTTTTAATGGTTCCACCTTCTTTGTTTTCTACTACTTGGTCTTCCTTCTGGTTTTTGTCCTGTCTGTTGCTGTTGCATTAATGTATGTATTTGTGTGTGTGTGTGTGTGGGGATGTGTAGTTGTTGGTTTCATTTATGCCCGGCTAAATAAATTGTTTTGTAATGACAGACGGACATTAGTTGATGGGTTTGCAACATTGTTGTAGTTTTTTTTCGTTGGCTTTTTTTACTGAAATTTTTTACAATGTTAAAATTTTTGTTGCAAAAATTTAACAAATCAAACCTAGGAGTATATTTTTTTAATGTTGTTGGTGTCATGCTCGCTGCTGTTGTTTATTATTTGTTCTATTCAAATGACAAACAACTAAAAGGACTCCCAAAAAAAGGAATCGAAACAGCCCAAATGCCTAAACATGATCTCAACTAAGTGATAAATTTTAAGGACTTTTGTTTTTTTCTTCTATCTGAACTGATTGTTGATTCGATTTACTTTGGTTGAGCGATTATGATCAATGTTACAAAAAGATGATTGAAGGAACATATTGCTTTTATTTAGGTATTGAATCTGCACTTAAAAACATTAACAGAACTGATCATTGAAATTTCATTATTTTGAAACTTAATACCACAGTGATGCAAAAGTGAACAAATAAATATGCAGGGGTTCTCATGTAGCAATTATGTTTTGTTGGAGTCCATAGACTACGAAAATTCTTATAGTTTGTCCAGATCAGCTCTTGAAGTTACTACTTCTAAAAATTATAAGAAAAAAGTATATTACTGACTCACGATCAGCTCAGAGCGTGAAGAAAATTAAATTTCTTTTAAAAATTAGTCGACCGTAACACATCCAACCGATTTTCAAAAACTATCTTCTGTTTGAAAGGAATCGAACAATTTAGAAATCAATTTGATGGATTTTCTGAAGTTGTAACTTTAAGAATATTGTTATTTCACTACAATTGCTAATAATAAAGGGTTCTCCCGGTATTTCGGTAGCTGTCACTTTTGAAGCTTTTATTCTTTGACATTTGACAAGTAGAAACTACGCCATTACTAAAAATGGAACGATACACGCTTCAACAACATATTGAAATTATTAAAATTCACTACAAAAATGTGTAAAATCTTGCAGTCACAATTCACAAAACTAAAGCATTTTTGGGTCGTCGTGAAGCACCTTGTCGGACCGCAATACAGAAATTGGTGGAAAAATTCTAGCTGTTGGGACAAATTAGTGATGTGAAAAATAAAACCCGTGCACGTCGCTAAAGAACAACTGAGAATATTGCTGCTGTAGTCCAAAGTGTTGAAGGAAACCCAGGTCTGTTCATTCATCGTCGTTCTTTGGAATTGGGCATTCCACATACGTCATTACACTTTATTTTGCATAAAAACTTGGGTCTTAAGGCTTATAAACTTCAGTTAACACAAGAACTCAAGCCGGCCAATCATCAACAACGTCGTGTCTTTGCTGATAAGGTCCTTGTTATTATCTATCGAAGAGGTGATCTCAATTGGCCACCGAGATCTTTTGATTTAACATCATACGTCTTCTTCCTTTGGGGTCACGTGAAAGATAAGGTCTACGCCAACAAACCAGCGTCGATTCAAGACCTCAATGATAGAATTCGTGAGGCTATCGAGGACATAGGCAGCCACTTTGCGATTTTGTGGATTTCATGAAAATGATATGGTCCTGTAAGCGTGGTCGTGGTGACCATTTGGCTGATGTTGTTTTTCATTATTATTTTCTGTATAAATACTTAAAAAAAGTGATGGAGAAAAACAATAAGTATTTCCGCACTAATGGACTCCAATAAAACAGAATTGCTATATGAGAAATTTTGCATAATTTTGCTGTAAAAAAGTCTTCCCCTGTAATCCTTGCATGTGTTGCAAATGCTATATTTTACTTATTGTTACTGCAAAATATAGCACTTATGCAAGGTTTGCAGGGATAAGTGGTTTGATTTCCCCTCACTAAATAGTTTAAATTAAAATATTTATCGTAATATGACATACGAGATCAATATACATATCATATTGAACTCGTTTCAATTATTTCATAATTGAATTAAGTATTCATATTTTCTACTGAATTTCGAGTTTAGAACTTGGAATAATATATCCATAGAAACGTTACTGAGAGGGAAAAAAGTTGTATAAAAATGTTTACATTTTAATTTATTTAAATTTTCGTCTATTTTCAATACCAAAAACTTAAACTCTTTTCTATAAATTAAATTCTACCACAGATAAAATTAAGTGTAAAAAATAAATAAAAACAAGTAAGATAGCTATATTCGGCTCTGCCGAATCTTATATACCCGTCACGAAATAAAACTGTAAAATAAAATTTAAAACATTTTTTTTTTTTAATTTTTAAAAAAAAAAAATTTTCGAAATTGTTTTTGTAAATATATGACATAAACATTTGTTTGTGATAAAAGATTCGGGTTAAAATATATTTTTCCCGATTTTGACCCATTGTAGGTCCTACTTTGTATAGCCTTGGACTTTGCAATGGACTTTGAAATATCTATCATTAGATATCCATATTGTCTATATTTATGATTTAGTAATCGAGATATAGATAAAAAATAGGCCAAAAATAGAGGTTGTCTCAGATTTTTGCTCATATCTCCGTTATTTATGGACGGATTTTGCTGATTTTAAATAGGAAACTTCTCGAAAGCATGTCTGACAGAATTATTGAAGATTTGGATCCCGAAGATATCTGGGGTGTTCAGAAAGTTGATTTCAACAGACAGACGGACAGACAGACAGACGGGCATGGCTTAATCGACTCCGCTATATATAAGGATCCAGAATATATATTTTATAGGGTCGGAAAATTGTGGAAATTTCAAACGGAATGACAAACTTATGAAGGGTATAAAAATAATTTTTTCATTTAAGCTAAATTAAATTGTGTAAAAGTGTAATAAAGCGGTTCGGTCTATATTTAGTCGGAAAATCAGAGTTGAAATTTCAAGTAGTTTGATGTGTTTAATTCTCTCACAAGTATCCCAGCAGTTAAGCAAGTAGTCATTACTGATAAGAGACCTTGTGAATTGACCAATTACTTCAATAAAAAATAATTCAGATCAACAAAAAAAAAAAAAAATTAACACAAATTATTTTTAATCGTTGTCTTAATACTTTGGTAAAGGCTATATATAAAATTCGTCATCAATGAATATAGCATACTTACATGTTTCTAAAAATAATATTTTTTCAATTAGACAACATGCTTTTAATGAAACTAACTTCCAATAAAATTCAAATTAGAGAAATGGGAATCACCTTTGATATGAAACGATAATAACACAACGTCTCAAAAGTATGATTTTGTATTTGTTGGGAAATAATGACAACTATAAAATAAGCATTATAATAAAACTAAAAGTCTTAAGATATCTAATATCTTACTTTATTAATACTTTTGATTACAGATAAGATATTCGCAGAAATCAAGCAATGACTCTTAATTCAATTCACTCATTATAAATTATTACACGAATACAAATACAATTACCAAACACACAGCAGACTCTCGTAAGCCCAAATCATCAACATCCGTTCACACGATTGTTTCAGACAGCAACAGTCGCATGTACGAATTGGTATAAATCGGATTGTCTATGTAAGTAAAGATAAAGAAATAATAACAACAAAGTCAAGTTAAGAAAATTTCAAGGAGAATTTATAACTAAAAATAGAAACAATAAATGTTGTACAAAGAGGCTAGGAGGGTGCTTTATTTCATATATGTAGATACATAAATATTGTACACATATTTATTTTTATTAATGTGTTCACATACTTTAACATTATACATATCTACTATATTATTGTTATTGTAGCTTTTCTTCAATTTATTTATTTAGCTGCTGCTGCCGCTGCTACTACTGTTACTATTTCCAAATTAATACAACTTTTACAAATTACCATGAATGAGCAAAATATTAACAACAAAATAACAGTGATAAAGTTACAAATTCACAGCAATTAATTAATTACTACACCGAAAAACCAAACGACTACTTCATATTTATTTTTTACATATACAAACAAATGTACGAGTGGTAATAATGATAAAAGCACTTAATTAGGATAAGATTCTTTAAGCAACGCAACAGCAAAATAATCAGCACGATTTGAGAGAAGAGAACATCTATATTTTTTTTTTTTTTTTCAGAACAACATTGTTAATTACTCCTTTGTAACAAATGTGAAACATTTAAAAAAAAAAACAGAGGAGTTGGATCTTGCAAACTAAAGGAAACTATTTTTGAAAATTTAACTTAAAATGTTGCGCTTTTTCTGCACGATCTTTATAAAATCCAATTTTTAATACTTTTCAAATTAAAGGTACTTTTATGAATACCTTCATAAAAGTTTCTGGAAATATGTTTAAGAATCTAACAAATATGAATCCTATATTCTTTCAAAATCTAAAACAGAGTAATTTTACCTTTTATCAAGAACTTTGTCGAGGCCATCGTATAAATAAAACCAGAAATATTTTTAATTTCACTCACAATGAAGTATCTTATACGATTGTGCTTAATGGACACACTACCTCAACAATCAAGGTATCATCTTCTGTAAAATAACCACAACCACAAACATTCATATTCATGTTGTGTGTGTATACAAATACTATATTCTTAACTGAATAAATGTTTGGCTTACTTCTATTAGGTCTCTCTTTCCATTCTTCTTACACTCATCAGCACAAACTCTTTCTCCTTGTGACTCAAAAAGAACTTTTACTCAAATTACACAAATGAAATAAAAAAACAAAAGATAACGTGTAACAAGTTTCATATGTTTGTTGTAAGGAGTGCGTGTGAAATGAATGGTGTATACTTTTAGGTGTTTTCGTTATTCAAAGTTAAAGGTGGGTCATTAACAAATAAAAAGAAAGTCTAAAGAACCAATCTATGTATATCAAAAGTGTTAATTTTCATGAAATTTAGTTTCTATATGTATATAAGGAGTGAGATCGTAAAATTCTTAACACACGTTTTTCATTAAAACTTTTAACCCAAGTATTATTTGATTTTTTTTTTTTTGATCAAGTTACCTTTGTAAAACATGTCAGTTATTATGTTTAATGTCAATTATATTCATTTGTTGTTAATCTGATTAAAATGAGTGACCAGAAAAAAATGAGTACATACTAAAATTATTAAATATTTTAAACAAAACCCAACTTGGTCCTACATAAAGTTGGCCAAGCATTCAAAGGTCTGCCGTCAAACAGTTTCCAATGTTATTAAACAGTACCGGGAGAACTTGTCCGTTGATAGAAAACATAGTACAGGTAGAGGGAATGGTCCACATGATGTTTCTAAAGCCAAAAAAATAGAAAGTATTTTCAAAAGAGCTCCCAACATATCCGGTAGGAAAGCAGCCGGGTTAGCTCAGTGATCGGACTATTTGGTACGAAAAGTTATACCTAATGCAGGTTTAAAAACATACAAGGCTCAAAAAGTTCCTGACAGGAACGCTGCTAAAAATTTAGAAGCCAAAAACAGAGCAATTGAAGTCCAGTTTTATAAAAAAATATTCTTGCTGCATAATGGATGACGAAACGTATGTTCTGGTAGACTTTTCGCAACTTCCTGGTCAAAAATTTATGTTGCTAATGCTCGAGGAAATCTTCCCTAAAAGTTCTTGGTATGGCAAGCAATACGCAGTTGCGGCAAAATAAGGCAATCATTTGTTACAACGGGCTCTATAAAAACCGACATTTACATCAAGGAATGTTTACAAAAAAGGCTGCTTCCATTCAAAAGACTTCATAATGTGTCAACTTATTTTTGGCCTGACTTGGCATCCTGTCACTATGGTAAACAAGCCCTTGAGTGGTACAAGAACAATAATGTGGTATTTGTACCAAGAGAGGCAAATCCTCTAAACTGCCCGGAGCTAAGGCCAGTGGAGAGATATTGAGCTATTATTAAAAGAGAATTGAAGAGCACAAAAAGGGTGTTCAAAAGTGTGGTAGATTTTAAACGGAGATGGACTACCTGTTCGAGCAAAGTGACAGAAAGCATTATAAAAACATTAATGGAAGGGTTTCCGAAAAAGTTTAAAAATTTCATCACTAGTGATTAAAACTATAAAAATATTTTTTTTTTTTTTTTTTGTAAATTTATTACAATTTTCAATCAAATAAAAAAAAAATAATCTGTAGGTTTAGTGGTTTCATTTTTATTAACATATATGTATGTTAAGAATTTTTCGATCTCACTCCTTAATTAGATCATCCTTATGAAACTTAAAGACCATATTGTCATGTATTAAATATAAAATATAAACTTTTTGTAATATTGATTACCCACAACTTGAAAAATTTCATGCATATCTCAAATCTCAAATCCCAAACTTCAAATTTTCAAAATGTTTTTCAACCAAATTTCAGAAAATTTTAGAAGTTTTTTTTCGATTCTAATAAATGATAAATGAGTATTAAAAATGCAAATTTTGCGTGGGGACAGATTTGTCCTTTTTGTAAAAATTTAATTTTGGAATGTTTCTGTGGGTTTCTGTGGATGGTGTAATCGGGATCAAAATTGTCCCAGACAGCAATGTAAGACCTCTAAACTAAGAACAATTTATGTATTCTATGAACCACCATAGCTGAAGCGTAGATTAATTAAAAAAATAATAAATTTGTTTACTTGGAGTTTAGTAACCCATGATAACCTGAAGTTATCATGGAGCGAAAACTCGAAACTTCAAATATAATATGAAACCTCAATCCGATGTTTAGCAAATTGTTAGCATTTGGTTTTTATATTGTTACATTTTAGCCTTTTTAAAACGTTGATTTATTTCCTTTAAATAAACCGGATAATTTTGATTGCAAATAAAAACAGTTTTAGTAGTTTAAAATTGTAACAACTCTTTATTTATTTAAAATGTATAATAACAACAGTTCATATAGTCACTCAGTGTCTTTATACACGTTTATCAATTCTCAGAAATACACACTTTATAATGTATAAACTTAAATGTACAAGACAGTTGATGTTAACTCTAACATCGCCTATGATAAAATCACTCAAGACTGTAACCTGTGCCACTATTTATACACACGCCATCTTTAGTAAATCTTCCACAATGAGCTTAACGGATAAGCTAGAACATTCGAATTCTAGAGCTTTCGATGTTATTGTTAGCAGCTTAAACATTTAGTATTGCCATACCTATAAACAATGCAAATAACCGTATGATATCAACATTGTTGATAAGTAGAAGCTTCTACTAATGGACGTGTTTAATTTCGTTAAACAAATCGCTATTGCTAATTCGTAACAATATAAAGGAGAACATCGACATCTATCTTTAAAAACGGAAAAGTGCAAAATAAGGGACACTTTAATGTATTCATGCCCTTTTCTGCATTTTTCCCAATTATGTTGAGCCATTTTGCTTGTTTATTTTTAAAGTTTGTTGGTGCATATTTAAACTTACGCTGGTTATAACGATTTATGTGTGCACCATTTATTTCACGCACACTGCTTACAAATACGGCTGTGATTGCTCATACATTTTTGATACTTTTTACGAAATTCCAAATAAACAACAAACATTTATTTTATTATTGTGTTGTACCTTTCGGATACCCACATCTTTTACTTCTTACTACACATCAACACAAAGTTTTAGGTCTGTTTATGTGTGTGCCAAAAAGTCACTCATACAACGACACATACACAACAATTGTTGTGATGGTAATAATGACGACGATTTTGTTATTGATGATGAAAATTCAACACAAAACATAATCCCCAAGAAAAGCAACAACTAAACTATTGTTTGACTATATGTTTGTTGATTTTGCTTCTCTTGCATTAAAACTAAGCCCACTCCAATAAGAAATTCTCTTATCTTCTTCAAGTTTAAGAGAGCACTCACTCTTGGTTCATTTGTTACTTACTACTTCTTATTTTGGATTTTCCTCAAAAGATACAAAAACAAGACAACAACATTGGCAAAAAAAAACCATAAACCAGCTGTTTTTCTACAACAAACTTCTCAGTAAAAACCAGTTTTACAGAGTCTTAATACGAAATATAAAAATAAACACAACATTAGGTAGGTATTGTTGAAAAGACCAACAACATGAAAACTATTCTTGAAAAGCAAAAAACATGCGCAGTCTCGAAGCAGAAGAAGAAGAAACAAACAAAAAATGGAATTTAAAACTGAAAAGAAACGAAGAAAAACTTAATAAAACTGGTTAAGAATGGGCTTACGAGAGTATTTATTGTTTATAAATAAAAGTATGAAAAACCAAACATAAATAACATTTAACTGTGGCAAATTTAAAATAAATATTAATAAAAACTAAAAAAAAAACAAAGTAATAATTCTTTTAAACAAATTATAGATATTTGTAAATTGTTGGCACTTTATTGAGCAACTTTAGGCCACTATCGATTTGGAAGTATTGCAATTGATCAATCAATCAATAGTCTTTTATTTATTGTTATTAGGGCTAAAAACAAACGAAATTAAAAGAGAACTAATTCAGCAGGTTGTAAGTAATACCTAGGGAAATATCATTAGATTTGATGTATTTAAGTAGCTTTACCATTTAAACTGTAATGTAAAGTATAAAAAAATAAAGGCCTAGGAATAGGTATCCCCACAAATTCATTTTCAAATAAGTTTTATATAAAAACAAGTAAGAGAGCTATATTCGGTTGTGACGAATCTTATATACCCTTCACCAAATTATACTTTAAAATCGTTGCAATGGACTTTGAAATATCTATCATTAGATATCCATATTGTCTATATTTATGACTTAATCGAGATATAGATCAAAAAATAGAGGTTGTCTCGGATTTTTGCTCATATCTCCGTTGTTTATGGACGGATTTTGCTGATTTTAAATAGGAAACTTCTCGAAAGCATGTCTGACAGAATTATTGAGGATTTGGATCCCGAAGATATCTGGGGTCTTCAGAAAATTGATTTCAACAGACAGACGGACATGGCTAAATCGACTCCGCTATCTATAAGGATTAAGAATATATATACTTTATAGGGTCGGAAAATTATATTGTGGAAATTACAAACGGGATGACAAATTTATACATACCCTTCTCACGTAGGTGAAGGGTATAATAAATAAATTATAAACATTTTATGAGGATCGATTCTTAATTGATCATAGCTCACATATAAGACCCACTTCCGAAAACTACTTCAACGAGCATAAATCACATACAAATAATTTTTACATCGAATTATTACTTGCAGTGAAGAATGGATCCACTACAATAACACGAAGCGCAAGAGATCGTATGTGAAGCCAAATATCCATGGCGCTAAGATAATTCTTATCTATTATGAGCTGGTGAAATCTGACTAGACCATCGCAAGTAGAGTTTCCAATTCGGTTTTAACCGAAACCGAAACCGCGGTTTTTCAAGGCTTAAAAACGAAACCGAAACCGACTATTATTCTTCGGTTTTCACTAGAAATATTCAAAATTTAGAAATGAGAAACAAAATTTGTCATCCAATATCTCTAAACACAGATCGGTAAAAATATCTTAAGATTTGTTTAAATTTTTTTAATTGTATTTCGATAATAGCTTTAGATGATGTAGCAGGCTACCTTTCGCAGGCTAACTAATGCAAAATTGTTGTAACAAAGTCTTAGTTATTTTCAAATATCCGATAAAAGTATGGAGTACTATCTGACCGGTGCGCTTCGCCACCTCAATTGGAATAAAGAAATAGTACTATTAAGTCTCCCTTTGTAAATTCATACTAATTCAGGAAAACATGTCTCTAGTTTCATGTTTATTCATTGTAATGTGGAATCTAGCTCATTCGAAATAGAATAAAAACAGTACCATAAAGACCCACATTTTGTATTCCCAATTTCATATTCTGTAACCATTATTATAGAAAATACAAAAGAAAGGTACCACTATAATCACCTTTTGTGAATTCTAACTCATTCAGAATCATTCATCAATTTTAAGGTTTATTATTATTAAATACTAGATTGTCCTGGTGCGCTTCGCTACCCCCGTCGTAGTCAAAAAGAATATGTAAGGATTTTATATATTTATATGGATTCCAAAAGTACCTTTACCATACTGAAATAGTAACATTAATTATCCCTTTTGAATTCGCGTTTCTAGGTCCATCGTTATAAAATATTCAAAAAGTACTACTAGTACGAAAAAGTACCTGCAATTCCCTTTTTTATATTCTAACTCAGTCAAGATCATGTGTGTTTAATATCCTGCTTATATGTTCATTATTATAGAAATTTCAATAATAGTTTCTGTTACCTCAATATCATTATGACCTCTATCCTTGATTCTTTCCTTACTCAGAAGCATATCAGGAAACTATTATGTATATACAATAAGTAAAATAATTTATTATAAAATAAAGTACTATTAAAAGAAAAAGTAACAATTTTCCACAATTAAACCACTGTCAAGTTTAAAATTTCAAAGTATTTTCCTAATTCTAGGTTCAAGATTATAGAAAATTCATTTTGAAGAACGAAAAAGTACTCCTTAGTTTGGTTTACTTCTCCATTTTTGGTATCATAATACAATTGAGCACCCTATTCTTGATTATTTCTTTACTGAGAAGCATCTAACGGTCTTTAACGACTGCCTGCAGCATTCATCATATTTAAGGGCACGTCCATCAGTAGCATTCGGTTGTTGGTATTGTTTGTAAGTATGGCAACACTAAATGTTTGGGCTGCTGGCAATGACATCGAAGGCTCTGGAAATCGAATGTACTAGTATGTCCGTTAAGAGCATTGTAGAAGATTCCCGATAGATGGCGCGTGTATAAATAATGGCAGAGGTGGCAGTCGTGAGTTGAGTTTATCATTGGCGCTATTGTAGTTAACATCAACTGTCTTGTGCATTTAAGTATGTACATTATAAAGTGTGTGTGCATTTCCGCGATTTGATAAGCATGTATTAAGACACTGAGTGATTATTTAGACTGTTGTTGTTGTACATTCTAAATAAATAAAGAGATGTTACAATTTTAAACTACTAAAACTGCTTTTATTTGCAATCAAAAGTATCCGGTTTATTTAAAGGAAATAAACCACGTTTTTAAAAGGTAAAAACGTAACAATATATTAAAAAGGTACCATTAAAAGAAAAGGTACCAATTTTTCTTGGTACTTTTTAATGACTTTGATTTCTAACAATAAACACTCGTTCAATTTGAACTTTAAATTTGTTTAGCAGTTTCTATATTATCAACTGATTTAAAAGTTAATAAATTATCACAAAACAGAACCGAAACCGATCGGTTTTCAATTTTTAAAACCGAAACCGCGGTTTTTGAAATTCTTCGGTTTTTTGGAAACTCTAATCACAAGGAACCTGCACCGAATGCAACTGATTCGTTCGAAAAACGCCAATGATCGCTTCAAACGAACCGTAATATTCCATCATGCAATAACTGTTAAAATGTATTTAGATTAAAGTGGTTGGAAAGTTTTGCCTCATCCGCTTTAGAGTTCAGACCTTGCCCCGTTCGACTACTATTTGTTTCGCTCCTCTGTTATTGGGCTCCAAAGATGAGCAGTTGTTTTGGCGCGGAATCCATATTGTTACGTTTTTACCTTTTAAAAACGGGGGTTTATTTCCTTTAAATAAACCGGTTACTTTTGATTGCAAATAAAAGCAGTTTAGTAGTTTAAAATTGTCACAACTCTTTATTTATTTCAAATGTACAAAACAACAGAATTAAATAGTCTCTCAGTGTTTTTATACACGTTTATAAATTCGAAGAAATATACACACTTTATAATGTACAAGTATACACTGGCAATGCAGTCGATGTCTTTACTTAACGATACTTCAAATTAGACTGACTCTGTGGTGTTCTCGCTGCCAATTTATATACACTGTATTACCATCTAGAAAGCTCAGTTTCTACAATGATCTTAAAACTAGAATATTCGAATTCTAAAGCTTTCGATGTCGAATGCTCAACTCAAAGCTTCTATTCCATGTTCTATGTTCTATAACAATGTTAATAATACCCACACTTTTGTTAAAGTTTGAGAAGCACTACTGTTGAGAGGCATTATACAACTTAAAACCAGCCGTTAAAACAGTTATATTTAAACTCAAGTGCAACTTCTTTGCAAACAATGCACTATGTGCCCATTTCCAATTTTGCGGCAAAAATTCAATTGTACAACTTTAGCTTTTTGAAAAGAAAAATTTACGGTTCAATCCCTAACACTTTGACGACATAAATGCCAAAAATATATGGCAATTGGCCACTCAGTTTATATATAAACAGCTATGAAAGTTAATGCCAACATTTTTAAAACTTAGATTGAAATCCTTTTTGAAAATGTTTGGTGAGTTGGCGGTTTATTGCCATTTTTTTAAATTCTTACTTTAGCAACAGGGGTCTCTACACAAAGTTTTATGATGCTAGCACCCTTGGAAATAATTTTTGCCACAATTTTGGCTTTTGGACACATCTACTGATATTTAGTAGCCACAATTAGTTTTTGAAATACTTAACAGAATACTTGACCCATTAATGCCTAACTCCCTGAATCCACTGTCCGGTTTTTGATAAAATTTGGTAAAATCATGTCCATGTCGGGGATTTCACCTGGAGAGCTTAGGATATTATACTTATAGATGTGTGGTGTGAAGGTAGATCTGCTCAATTTTTGGAAATTTTTCTAGCAAACGGCCATTAATGGATTGAGTTTTTAACAATGCTAAATTAAATTGAATTTTTTTTATTGTTTCTTTAATTTCTTCAAACATTTTGAAAGAAATTTATGAAATTTAGATTTAGATTTTTGGTTCAAATCAGTTAATATAGTAATTTATAATAAACTTTTCTATATAAAATAAAGCAGAACAGTTTGCTTTGTTTAAAAAAAATTCTTTTGTATGACAAATATAATGAATTCATAAAAGAACATTGAGCCAAATATGCTAAAAAAAACTTTCTATTTATAAGAATTTATATTGAAATCCATGCAATAAAACATTTTCTCGAATAAAATTGTAAAATTTAAACAAAATTATTTTTTAAAACACAATTTTAAAATCAGTTTCCAACAAATAAATTTATGCATAATTTACTTTTTTTTATTTTGTTTTGTTTAAAAACAAACTTTATTAATTCAAAAGTTGACTCAGATAAAAAAGGAAATTTGCATTTTAGAAAACAAATCTTGGGCAATTAATTTTAAAATTTTTAAAATAGAAACACAAAAATAAAATATCCATATACATTTTAAAAAAACAAACACAAATATTACACTAAACCAACAAAAAAAAAATAACATAGATATAAACTTTCTCAACGATTTGGAAACAATGACAACAAGGAAAATGCCAAAAATAAAAAATAGCTGACATAATTTAAGGTTAAAGGTAATAAAGTTAAACAAAAAAAAAACTTTATTTCGCTATTTTCATTATTTTTTTTTTTTTCTCCTTTGCAGTAAAAATATTAGTTCAGTTCCTGATAATACAAAAATTACGATTCTCAGTTTCAGTTAAATAAAGATGAATTACAAAACAAAAAAACCAAACAAACACAAGAAAACAATAGAATCTCATAGATATGAAAACAAATAATACAATACAAATGCATCACGCACTATAAATTCAATAGACACACACACACTCTCTCATCCCACTCGCATAAAGCTTGAAACCAGCAGAGATTTAAAGGTATCTATTGCTAGGAAACAGATAATTCATTTTTAATCAGAAATTTCTGAATAAAAGCTTTTTTAAGTCGAATTATTCTCAAGTACGTTACGCATTGTGATTTCAAATATACATACATACAGAGAGGTATATGAAAGTGGTCGTATGTAACTAGTATTACTACCGGAATGGGGTGATTTAAGGAGTGAGATCGTAAAATTCTTAACACACGTTTTTCATTAAAACTTTTTGATTTTTTTTTTCTAACAAGTTACCTTTGTAAAACATGTCAGTTATTATGTTTAATGTCAATTATGTTCATTTGTTGTTAATCTGATTAAAATGAGTGACCCGAAAAAATGCCTACTAAAATTATTAAATATTTTCAACAAAACCCAACTTGGTCCCACAAAATGTTGGCCATGCATTCAAAGGTCTGCCGTCAAACTGTTTCCAATGTTATTAAACAGAACTTGTCCGTTGATAGAAAACCTGGTTCTGGTAGAAGGAATGGTCCACATGATGTTTCTAAAGCCAAAAAAATAGAAAGCATTTTCAAAAGAGCTCCCAGCACATCCGGTAGGAAAGCAGCCCGGTTAGCTCAGTGCTCGGAGTATTTGGTACGAAAAGTTAAAGCTAATACAGGTTTAAAAACATACAAGGCTCAAAAAGTTCCTGACAGGAATGCTGCTAGAGGCCAAAAACAGAGCATGGAAATTGAAGTTACGAATTTTTCGATCTCACTACTTAAGTAAGACGTTGAAGATTATTTTTTATTGAAAACTGATTTTCAATAATAATTTTGTTACAGTGGCTTAGATTTTGTTAAACGTATAGAACAAATATAGTTGTACATGTTTAACACAACCATTTTAAAAATTTTACATGTTTTTTTAACAATATTATGGTCACTGTAATTATGTATATGATTGCGGTAGCCATAATATGTTTAAGTTATCATTCACATCATTAAAGCTATCATATTTATGATTGTAGTAAATATATATATGTTTGTGACAACCATTTTACTTCACCACATTGTGTTGATTTTGGGTTATGGTTATCATACTCTGAGAACAACATATATATGATATAATGATTCATCATGAACATGATTGCCATAAATATATATTTATTTACTACAATCATATATATAAAGCTTCAATGATGTGAATGATAAACTACAACATATGATGGTTACCGCAGTCATATACATAATTACAGTGACCATAATATTATCAAAAAACTTCCAAAAATTTTGAAATGGACAAGTATTTTCATTCAAAGAAATACCAAAAAATAGGGTGAAAACAAATTATGGATAGATCTAAAATTGCTTAAATAAATGTACAGTATGCGGAAATATATGCAGACGCAGAGAAAAACATGGTTGTGATGATGATAAAAACATATTATGATCATTATCAGTATCACAAAATGTCATAATATGATCAAAAATAGTCGTAATATCATTGTCGTACATGATCATAACATGTTTTGAAGTAATCATACTATAAACCAAAGTAACCATATCATAACCCAATGAAATCATATCGCACTGCTTCAACAATACTATATTAACTCAAATTTGTTCTAGTTTATCTTTTTGGAAAAAAAACAATACATAACACTATCTACAGACAATGAACAAATAAAATGGATGCAGCGGAATACAAGAATTTATAGACTTAATATGTATTGCGGAATTTTAAAGAAAACTTTCTTATGCTATGTTCACACTTGGGTTTTTAAACACGTTTAAGCAAAATGTTGATTAAGTTAATCAAAGCCGTTCACATTACATTTGAGATGATTAAGTTGACAGTAACTTGATTAAGTTGACAAATAAACAAGTAAGAGAGATATATTCGGCTGGGCCGAATCTTATATACCCTTCACCAAACTATACTTCAAAATAAAAATTTTTAGGTAATTTTAGGTAAACAAATTTTTTTTTAGTTGTTTTTTTTTTCATTTTTTGGAAAAAAAATATTTTTCGAATTTTTTTTTTAAAGTTTTTATGTAAATTTTTTTTTAAATTTTAAATTTTTTTTTTTTTTAAATTTAAATTTATTTATTTTTTTTAATATTTAGCGAAAAAACCTTTTGGTGAAAAAAAAAATCTGGTTAAAAATTTTTCCCGATTTTGACCCATTGTAGGTCCAACTTACTATGGTCTTATATACGTTGTTGCAAAGGTCTTTGAAATATCTATCATTTGATATCCATATTGTCTATATTAATGACTTAGTAATCCAAAGTCTGGAATTTGAAGGGTATTAGAAAACTCCATAGTCATCGGGGCGTGACAGTTAGATAATGTAACAGTTAAGAAGAATTTTTTTTTTTTAACTAATCACTGATGTTTTCTTTTTATGAAATGATTAATTTTTTTTTACACATTTCATAATATATTAATTAGAATTGATGGTCCAATCAAATTCCAAAAAAGTCAAAATTTACATTTACATCTGATTGATTAAGATCCATATATATATTTTTTTTTGAAAAAAAGATTATGTTCTACTTTGCACAGTATAGTTGTAGTAACCATGCCGAACTATGGTTTTTGTCTGTGTGCAATCAGTAAACATCTTATGATGGCAAAAAAGAATATTACCAAAAATTCAGAATATGTGAACAGGTAAAAAAATTCTATTTTCAAATGCGAATATATCTGTATAATCAAAAATGGAAATGTAAACATGTAAATGAGGTCCCCCCTTTGAGGGTTATATTTGGACAGACAGCAATCGACTCTGCTATAAGAATCTATAGGATCTAGAATATTTACTTTATGGGGTAGCAAATAAAAATAGTGAAAATTACAAACGGAATCACAAATGTTTGAAATTTTCCAAAGCAATATAAAATTCAAAAAAATTTTAAATTCATTATAAGGACTGAGTTCGAAAAATTCCATTAAGGTTTTTACAATGCTTTCTGTTGTTAACAGGTAGTCCATCTCCGTTTAAAATCTACCACACTTTTGGACACCTTTTTTATGCTCTTCAATTCTCCAGAACTTAGCTCCAGCCAGTTTAGAGGATTTGCCTCTCTGGTACAAATACCACATTATTGTTCTTGTACCACTCAAGTCCTTGCTTACCATAGTGACAGGATGACAAATCAGGCCAAAAATAAGTGGACACATTATGAAGTCTTATGAATGGAAGCAGCCTTTTTTGTAAACATTTCTTGATGTAAATTTCGGTATTTATAGAGCCCTTTGTAACAAATGTTTGGCTTATTTTGCCGCAACTGCATATTGCTTGCCATGCCAAGAACTTTTTGGGAAAATTTTCTACTTTTGGGTCCTAAACTTTTCTACAGCATTCCCTCGAGCATCAGCATCATACAAATATTGACCCGGAAGCTGCGAAAAATCTGCTCCACTGTGCATGTTTTTTAGCGGTCAAGTGAGTAACAATTAAATGACAGATTTTGAAAAAAGTTTTTCTTATTAGTTTGTAGTTTATTAGAAACATTTTTGAACAACTACTACGAAAGGTATTTGCGAAAAAAAAAGTTAAAAATTTAATAATTCAAAATCTTTTAAAGATACCGTGGAAAAAGGATTTCCTTTATTATCTAATTTGCTTTATAACAAAAAATTTAATATCTTAACGAGCTCTACAAAGTTTTGAAAACTAAATATGACCAACTTTGACAGCCTGTATCTCACCTTGTATTACAATGGGGTGGTCACAAATATAAGTTCCTGAAAGTATATGACCTACCGTACGATTTGTTAGTACATCATTTTGCAATCGGATCAGTAGTTTAGAAGAGCCAGATTTATTATCGATCCCACTTTCTTAATAAATATTTTAAAAGCTCTACGTCCTGGTTTTTTTTTTTCATATATGTTTCACATAATGAACAAAGACCTTGTAAACTAGTGTTATTAATATTGATAATGGTTTACCCATTTTCAAATTCATTTAGATATGTATATTAAAATTGTTGCGGTTGTTTGTTGGGTTTTAAGATGAAGAAACAAATTGAAATACACATTTAAATTCGTGACTCAGTTTCTGTTCTAAACCGGCTAAATAAATTTGCATCAAGAAAAATTAATATGCAAGATGTAGAGTCAGTTAAAGCTTTAATCTAAATGAATTTATTATTTAAGGTTCTGCTTAGAAACATGTACAAATGTACATGAGTATGAATGAATGAATGAGTGTATGTGCAGCAGAATAATGTACACAATTGTAAGACGTACAATACATGAATATAAGAAACAACAATAAGAAATGTATGCATACATAAATTTGTATGTATGTATGTACGTATTAATGTATGGTATGTACATATACATAAATGTATGAATATGAAAATGCTGGATGGATGGATAGATGCATGGATGGTTTGATGATTGAACGAAAATGTATAAGACGGAGATACAGAAGAAGATGAACAAAAAGAAAAATAAGTTGTTTTAAGTCAACCATCCATGTCAGACAAACAACACAAGATTTAAATACAAATTTGTTTTCATACACACACATACATACATACATACATCAGTAAGTTTTATTGTATGTATTTGTATTATGAGATAACAATGCCCACACACACACACGCACACACACACATACAGATATACATTTAGATATTTTTGCAATTTCACGAAATTCTAGCTAAATAAACTTAACAAATATTGAAGAAAATAAAGAAAATATTTAGTTTTTGGTTTATTTTTTTACACGTACCACCACAATTGCTTGGCTTTTAAGTATGACAATGCAAAATCTAAATAGATACAATTAAATAAATGAAACTTAGCCACAAAAGATGCCTATTTATACTTATAGATACAAATGTACATATGTAGGTATGTATCTACATAATACCACAACTATTTAGACATGCATGTTTATCTAGGTTTGAAGGTAAACTGCTCTCCACAAAACAAAAAAAAATAAAAAAAAAACCATGCATAAAATCCAAATACACTCATAACTGCTGTCAGTCTTCACTAACACTCACCTTAATACACTAGCTATGATTAATTTATAAACGAAAGAAATATGTATTTGAATGTTAAAACGGAATGACAAGAAATGCGTAACCGAAAGATACATTTTTCTGTGTACATACACATGTATAGTTCTAGAATACAATTTCACATAGGAAAGAATAAGTGTGCATAAATAAAGAAAAATCTTTAAAATAAAAATAATTAATCTCATAAAAGTGCTTTACTTTTAATTGTGTAATAAAATGTTAATTACAATTTTATTAGGTAAACGTTTTTCCTTTGAAAGTTAAAACAATTTTATTATTTACAAGGTTAAATATGTAAATATGTTGACACGAAGCTCGTTGTAGGCCATAACTTTTTTAATAATAGCTTTTAATTTGTCTCTGGTAAAGTCAAACAATCAAAAATTCTACATTGAAAATCCAAAAAGGTACAAAAATCTTAATTTTCTTCAAATGCGAAATAATAAAAATACAAACTCAAAATTAAAATATCATGTAACCCCACAATACAGGAATAACTTAAACACGACTTAATCACCCCTATCGTGAAAAACATGTGAAATTTATGTTCCCATGAAATATCCATTTCCCTCGAAGGGATAATTTGCTATCGTGATATTCCCATGAACTTTTCATTCACAATAGTCAATTTTGTTCGTAACAGCTGTTTATTGTTTACAAAATTCATGTAAAATATTCACAACATGGGGAATTTTTTCATGTGAAATATTGATTCGCGATAGGGGTGAATATTAAAAACAGCGAGTTTACACATATCTTAAGCCGTGTGTCCTCTACCAAGTTTTCTTGCGGAATTTGCCTCCAGAAGTGACTTCCAGAAGATTTTGTCGTGTAAACACGTATTAGAAGTCGACTTCCAGAAGTTACTTGCAGCAATTATGTGGAAACACGTGTTTGTTGCTTGCTGGAAGTAATTTAAACGACTTGCTGTGAACTGCAAGTGTTTTGAAGACTTGCAGAAGAAGTCGGGTAAACGGTTTGTGGTATTCTCTTATGTTTTCAGTTTTGTTTTGCTTTTTTTTATATTCGTTTGGAGTTGTGAAAAAAGTCATTGAAGAGTAACTAAAAGCCGGTTTGTGGGAGGTATAGCCAAAAGATAAAATGTATTCAAAATGATCATTAGACATTCTTATGAAATTTTTTAGCAGCAGGGAATCTTCGGTCCGCAATTATACAAGTAATACATTTTGGAAACTAAAATCTACGCGCCGCAGCACCCAATTTCTCACCCAAACACTTTTTTTTGGTTTTTTTATTAATTTGTGCATTCACATTGTGTGGAAACACGTCTGCAATTTCTTGCAGCAAGTTCGTCGTAATAGCTTCTACAGGGTGGCGCAAAAGTAATCCTCCTATCAGAAAATGCTATAAATTTTGCGATTGGCCCCTAATGTCAGTTCTGTTTTGACATTTGTGTAGTAAACACATGCGAAATACACGTTAATAAACAATGTTACGCTACACTGCTCCAGAACGCGGAATATTGCTGACTATTTATTTGACCAATAATCGGTCGGTGACTTTGGCACAACGTGAATTTCATCGCAGATTTCCTGGCCGTTCAACGCCTACTGGTGAAACACTGCGACGTTTAGCCGCTCGCCTCGAAGAGACTGGCACAACACGAGATGCTGCCAGGCGTGGCAGACCCAGGAGTAGCCGTTCTGCAGAGAATATTGCTGCTGTAGCCGAGAATGTCATGGAAGCGCCGTCGACATCGACCAGACGACGTGCCACGCAAATGGGTATCAGTCGACGGTCTTTACAGCGAATTTTGGTACAAGATTTGAAGATGTTTCCGTACAAAGTCTAGACGGTGCATCAGCTGTTAGTTGCTGACCGCCAATCGCGTCTAACATACGCTCAATCACCACCAAGAGGAAGATGATTTTTCATCAAAAATAATCATGAGTGGTGAGGCCCATTTCCATCCTAGCGGGTACGTAAATAAGCAAAATTTACGCTTCTGGGGCACTGAAAATGTACGTGTAACCCACGAAGAGCCATTACACCCGCTCAAAGTCACTGTATGGTGTGCTGTTTTCGCTGGAGGAGTCATCGGACCTTTTTTCTTCGAAGACGTCGCGGGCCAAACGGTTACTGTGAATGGTGAGCGCTACAGGGCAATGATCAACGAGTTCTTTTTGCCGCAACTTGATGAATTGGGATTGGAAAACATGTGGTTCCAAGTGGACGGTGCAACGGCACACACTGCACGTGCCACAACCGATATGCTGAAGGATGCATTTCCCGGGCGCCCAATCTCCCGTTTTGGCGATTTGCACTGGCCAGCAAGATCGCCTGATTTTACCGCTCCAGGCTTCTTTTTGTGGGGCTTTTTGAAGTCGCGGATTAATGTCAACAAGCCTCAGACTCTTGCAGCTCTTAAAGACAATATCCGTCATGAATGTGAGGACCTATCGCCGGAAGTTTTGGCCAAAGTGATGGAAAATGCCATAAAAAGGGCTCAAATGACAATCAACTGTGGCGGCGGCCATTTACATGACATCATATTCTCGACTTGATGTAAAAAAAATTAAAAGACCAAATAAAAATAATCCACAAGAAGAATCAAAGTTTTTCATTTTTTTTTTTTTTTTTTATGACAGCCAAAAAACATCGGAAGTTTACTTTTGCGCCACCTTGTACAAACTACTTCTGGAAGCAGACTTTCGCAAGTATCGGTTTGAGTGGAAACACTTCAGCAAATACTTGCAGACTTGCTAGTGGACACACGGCTTTACACCACCACACCATACACACAGAAAAATATTACAAATGTTATTAAGTAATTAAATAAAAATGATTGACGATCAATTAAATTTGTTAACAATGTTTTCAATTAATATATTCGTAAATTGTCACATTTAAAATGTTTAATGTTTTAAATGTAAAATGTGTATAATTTCTTGACATTCGGATAAGAACTGAGCCATTATAAAAATAAATCAACTCAAGAACACCTCAACACTAGCTGTCTCCAAAAATAACAAAAAGTTTCTAAACCACTGTGCAGCACCCAAAGCTTTAAGATCAGAAAGAAATGGCTAAAAAATCGAGTTTTTGGAAATATTTCCTTATTTTTAATAGAATACCCATAAAATATTAGTTTTTCCCCCCTAGATATCTATCGTGAACTACATTTATTGTTGAGTGTATTTATTTATTTATTTTCTCCCAACTGTGTCGGTTAGTAGTGTCTGTCTGTCTGGTGTTTGTTTGTGTGTTTGTAATCAAAGACCAAAAGTATCCATTACAATGTTCTTTCTTGTGGCTGTTGTTATTGATGATGACTACAATGTTGATGATGGCAATGATGTTGTTTTTGTTATTCTTGTTATTGTGGCTAAATTGCGCGAAACTCGATTAGTGTTAATACGAACACAAAACACTAGACAACAAACAGCAAACAGTAAAACCCCATAAAACAATATACAATATTTTCCAATTGGAAATTTGCGTGAAATTCAATTTTGTTCCTAATTGGATTCAAGTACTGTCAATAAAAGGAATAGAACCAACTCGCACACATTTACTATAAACATATAAATAAGCACACACTCAGCTATTCTCTCATACAAGCACGCACACACACACACACACATACATACATACGCACTCCAATGCCATCAACACCATCACACAACAGTCATCAAATCAAGCTGGAAGCCAACAAGTTCTAAAATGATGAGACCATAAATGGTTAATAAACTGTGTGTAAGTATGTCGGTCTGAATGACTAGCGAATGAGCGAGAGAAATTGACAATCCTGACAATTCGCGTTTCTCATCAAAGACTGAGTGAGTGGCTGACTGAATGACTAACTGTCTATATGTCTGTTTGTCTCTTTGTCGTTAGCGACCTTTAACGTTGGCCCCCAATTGAACTCACTTACACCTCACATTGACTTCTAACCATAGAAATTCTTATTAAATGAACATCAACAAACACGACCAAATGAAACGACAACAGCGAATAAAAAAAATAAAAAATAAAATAAATTGTATAAAAAAACAATGAAATAAAATAAAATAAAAACATTTGACTCCACTCTACCTTGAAAACACAGAGAAGGAGTATATTGCTTGTTTAGAATTGTGGGGAGAATACCAACAAAGGGGGATCCCATCCGTCCAAACATACATACGAATACAAAATGAAATTAAACTGGTAAGAATATTTTATTTGTCATTGCCGAATCTTATACACCCAACACCAACTACTTATAAGTTTTATTATTATGTATTATTGCAATTCCTCTATTTTGCCACGCCCACTTTATGAAATTATTTACATAATGGCTGAATCTGTTGTTGAAATATTCAGGGTCTATCAAACACCAAACTATATATATCAACAACATGAAGCTCTACAAGATTGAATGATCTTATTAATTAATTTTTGAATGGATCTGATATACATTTTACTGATAACAATGATTTCTTAAATTTTAAAAATATGTAAAATTCAAGGTCCCAAGGACTTAAAATTTAACGCGAATTTTGATTATTTCGATAATGGTAATTGCAGTTATTTCGCTAAGCGGTAATGATACACTAATACTCCGGATTGCGTTGTTAATTGAGACCGGAGAATCGCGACTCAACCCAAAACACGATTTTCGATGCATTTGTATTGATTTTTTTATTTAATTGGTTCCGAGATTTATAATTTAAGCTGAAAAAATAGATTTTTCAACAAAAAAAAAATAACATTGTTACGAATGTGCAATAGCGATTTGAATTTAACGGTCTGTAACGACTGCCTGCAACATTCATCATGTTTATAAACACGTCCATTAGTAGAAGCTTCTACTTATCAATAATGTTGATAGCATTAGCATTGTTTGTAAGTATGGCAATACTACATGTTTAAGCTGCTAACATTAATATTGAAAGCTCTAGAAATCGAATATACTAGTTTGTCCGTTAAGAGCATTGTAGAAGATTCCCGAGAGATGGCGTGTGTATAAATAGTGGCAGAGGTTACAGTAGTGAGTGAATTGATCATAGGCGCTGTTATAGTTAACATCAACTGTCTTTCAGTTTGTACATTATAAAGTGTGTGTGCATTTCTGCGAATTTGTAAACGTGTGTAAAGACACTGAGTGACTATTTAGACTGTTGTACATTTGAATAAATAAAGAGTTGTTACATATTCTAAACTACTAAAACTGCATTTTATTTGCAATCAAAAGTATACGGTTTATTTAAAGGAAATAAACCAACGTTTTAAAAAGGTTAAAACGTAACAATATTAATAACGCAAATCAATGTACTAACGACGCAACTTCGAAGCCATGCTATGTAAATTGAGACCAAAACGAAGCAAATCGAAGCACTTTGCACGAAGAAAAACCTAATTTTTAACTGAATGTTTTAGAAACTGTTAAAAATCTACGGAAGTTAAGCTCTTAGTCGAGTGTTTGTTATTTTAATTGTGTAAGGAATTGCAAAATTCTCATTTTTGAGACTAATGAAAGCAGACTTTATCACGGCTAATATATTTAAGTTTGTTTTGAGTACCACAGATACTAGACACTGGGCGATTGTAGTTTACTAGGATCGCCCTGTGGCTTCTAAAAGAACTTTTTAAACTATATATGTTTCATCAATATTGGAGGACAATGACGTACTTAAAAGTGTACCACAAAAAACCGTGTAACCTATTTATATATAAGCTATTAAAATAACTTTAATTTTCAACAAAAAATTAAAAATTTCTTTAATATGAAAACAATAAATTGTATGTTTAAACCGTAAATATGTATTAATATTGGTCTCTATTTAGAAATTAAAATAAAGCAAATATTTCTTAATTTCATTATTATTTTTAACTTAGAAACATTTAAGGCTTACTTTTAAATCTTAAGGTAGGATTTTACAAATTGTTCCACATGCCAAAATTATATAAAAATTAAGTTTTGCACGAGAAACGCTTTTTGGCTGTTGAGTAGTGTTATTAAAAAAAATTTACAAAAGTTCAAAATAACTTGTCAAAGGTTGTATTTTTATAATATAGATTCCGAGACTCTACGAACCAATCCTGGTGTAGTAGGACGGATATTTGGCCAAAGTTGGATGCAAAGGCAACCTGAATACTAATTGGGTTAGATAGAAAAAGTCTCAGGTCTTTAGTAGGAGTAATAACCGGGCACTGCCGGGTGCCCGGGCACTAACCGGGAGCCTTCATGGGATATGGACGCACAGGACTTTTGTAGGTTGTTCGAGAATATAGAGAAACTACAAACAGTGGAACATATTATGTGTAACTATCCTAGATTACAGGTTCTAAGGCAATGGGTGCCCCGATAGACTAGACGATAGTGTGCTGAACTATAAATCTGAGGGTTGCGGGTTCGATTCCCGCCAGAGACTCTGGGTGTATCTGCAGACAAGCAAAACGCTTCGCAGAAAGATTTAACGATGAACTGGGTGATATTGCTAGAAATGTTCTAGAAAATCCATTAGCCTTTATCAGGGGAATAGGCTGCCTATTTTAGGTAACGGGACCCTGTGAATTCCAGTCTATACTTTCTTCACTTTATCTTTATTTTTCTCTCCACCTGTTTATATTTCGAAAGGGTATCGCAATGGATTCTATGGGACCACAAGTGGAAGTGTACTTCTTATAGTACACACCCCTTCAACCCAACCCATGTTTACTGCTTATGTTAAAAAAAATTGATTTGAATTTTATTTATTTTTATTTTAAGCTTATTCTATTTTTAATTTTGAAAAGAAAAACGAAAATGAGGATGGTATGTGGAATCACCTGCAATCCATTCTTCACCATAAAATAAATAATTTGGAATCGTGATAGCTTCCTGGGTTACCCACATCTGTGTGTAATATGCTTTATAAACACAACATGCTACTTATTGGAGTATATTCGTTGGCGAAACTCACAAAATATCTAAGTAAAGTAGACGACACACTACCGTATTAGGCCAATTTATGTACATCTGTAATTTCTTTAAAAATACTCTTTTATCCCTCCATATATTGTTGCAATTTTTCGTGCTGAAGCACTCTACAATGACGTGTATAGATGACAACACGATGCGAGTTACACATGCACGGGTAGTTGTAAATTCAAGCTTGTACATTTAGAAATTATATCGTTTGAAAATATATCGTTCATTTGCTGCAACAACGTCATAATTAAAAAAATCGTTTCGAGAAAAACGGCTTTGAATGTTTTTTGACATTTTACTATTTCTTAAATAAATTTTCAACAAATCATGCGATTTCAGAAATAAAACCTGATTCAAACAGTAGATGTTAATATCTTTCTAATCAGTATTTAACCCAAATGTTTACTTGTCAAATGTACGAGAAAACATGAATTTTAATTTTGATGTGTACAACTAAAAAACACTCTCACACAAACAATAATTGACTTTTTTGAAAACTGATAAACTATATGAAAGTCTAAAGAACGGAGCATATTTTGTATTACTCAGTTCAAAAAACACGGATTTTGTGTTATGACGTTGTTGCAGCAAATGAGTGATATGTATTTTTAGAAGATAATTGAAACTTTCTGCAATGAAAGAAATATTTTCTGAGCGAAGCCAGATTTTGATATACCCCAGAGGAGAAAACCTTAGCGCCCGGCCGAAGTCCTGCAATGCAAAAAACTTTTCTGAGCGAAGCCAGTTTTTGATACACCCCAGATGAGGAAACCTTTGCGCTACGCCATAGGCCCGCAATAATTCCACCTTTGTAGTTCTTTATTTCATTGGGAGTTAGATTACATAAATAAACTGTTTCGGATTGGGAATTATTTCATTTCTATTAGGATTTATTTCATTGGGAGTTATTTCGCTTTTTTTGGTACTAATATTTTTAAAATTATTAAACCGCCGATTATTGTGAGTTATTTCATTTTTCTATAAATGTAAAAATCCTTAACATTTGCATCTACATACATTTAATAAACAAAATTTAAAAGATTTCAAATTTAAAAATAACCAACTCAAAAGGTTGGATATGTCCCGTTATGTCAGTTAAAATTTTGTTAAATTGGGAATTAGCACGGTAAAAAACTATAACTTGTTCACTTTAATCACTTTTTTTAATATTTGAACTTTTAGTGCATACTACTACTACCAGACGGAACCAATATTGGTGTTAAATTTGTTTATTAATTAAGAAATGTATAAAGTACAGAATTGTGGTTATTATGGATACATCACTATCAAAGAGATGAAAGAACATTTTTTTCCAATTTATTGGATTCCCATAATATAGTATCTTTACAATATCTCCAATATTTTGATATGTTACAAACGGAGTGACAAAATCCATATAGTTCCCATATTTTCGGAAGTGGTTAAAACAAAAAAAAAATAACACAATAATACCAAGAAACACAACTTAACTTCAAACATGAGTAGAAGCCGTTGTTAGGTGACTGCCGCCGCCTGCCTGCCTTAAGCTCGATGGTTGGCAGAATGGTTTTGGCTTATGAACTCACCTTTTTTGTTTCTATTCTGGCTTATATGTTGTTGCTTTTATTGTTGTTGCTACTAATAACTTCTATATTCATTCTCTACTCCTAACAATGTTACCGTCGATGTTGTTGTTGTTGTTGCTGTTAGCTTCTCCGCCGTCGTAGTAGTTGTCTTCCACTAACCAAACCAGTTTTATTAAAACACAACAAACAAACACACTCACATTCTTGTACACTTTTTTTTTATATTCTTTACCTTACATTTTTTTTCGTACACTCACTTGGTAATACACACACACACACAGTTTACATGTACAAGTATGTGTGTGTATGGGGGCACGGGCACGCAAACACTCTGTTATTCGCAGCCACTTATTTATTTATACTAGAGAAGAAGAAATACAACGACACAAAAAATTACTTTTTTTTCTGCTTCTTCTTATTGAAATTTTTATAAATATTTTTCTTTATTTTTTTTTTATTATTATTATTTTGTAATTTCTTAATTTATTTTTAATTAATATTTTTGATTAATTATACAATTTGTTAAACTACTTTTTAATTATTTACATTTACAAATGATTAAAATTATTTTGCATTCGATTTAGTTGTATTATTTCGCTTATTATTACATTTACAATTTAATTTATTTGATTATATTTAGGTATATTTTTGTATTTGAATTAGAATTTCTTTACATACAAACACACACAAACAAACACGACTTCCGCCGCGTTTAACTTTAACGTAATTCGCACGAACCGCAGCGTTACACATTCAACCGTCGACTGTTTTTGATTATTTGGTTTAATGGTTGAAAACTGGTTTTTTGTGTGCTTGTTAACTTGTTTTTATTTTGCTTTTAACCAATTTTTGCATTTTATCACCAACACACACTCACAGAGCAGTAGTAGTAGTTGTTTGTTTATGTTCTCTTAAATTGTTGTTTACACTTTCTCTTTGGTTTCCTGTACAGCTGTTTTAAACACAGGGATGATTTTCATTGCACTGACAGTGTTGCATTTTTTTGGTGTACGTAAGTGGTAGACACTTTTCTACATCAGTATCATATGTTTTCGACCTTATTAAATTAAACCACTCGTCGCAAAGTATGTCTGGGTTGATTTACGACTCGCGCGTCATTGTAATTATTTTTTAAGTGCAATCTGACCTGTTTTTGTTTTTTTTTGCCTTTGACAATTTTGCGTCTCGGGTCCTGTTCTACGTCGTTTACAACAACCGCGTGTCTTCTAATCCAAAATTGGAAAACTTCCAATAAATAATATTACCAATTCGCTTAACATATCTTCTGACAACTAAATTTTAAATTGTCATCATCGAGTTTTCAACAAATGATCAACGTGTTTTATAGCTTTATTATATCTTCAAATTATTCTTGTGTCTATAATATGACAATATTTAAGAAACAAGCCCAAAAAATAACCGAACCGATTGGGTTTCAAGAGAACTATTAGCCACACAATGGTCCTACTATTGAAGATCTTCCTCCATTGGAGTAAGAATATAATACAAGGCCGTCGTTTTTAGCAACACGGATCTTCGGCAACAACATTAAGTGAATATAGGCTAAAAACTACCAATTTGTTTATGCATCGAGTCTCGACAAATATCAAGATACGACTATCTTCTGTTTCCCCTGAGAAAAACTTTGTAGGATCTTGGTGGGACGTAAGAAGGGTTTTAATGCCCGTAATTTAAAATATATATAAATATCTACAGTGTATAAATCGTAGTAGAATAAACTTTTAATGGTGTTATGATTGCAACAGTAATCACACAAAGTTCAAAAACTTTAAACAAATTAATTAAACAAATAAGTTTGGTTTATTACTTTTGGATAATATGTTCGCGTTTTTCAGCATATGTAGCAATTCCGGCAATTTTTGTTGTGGGGAAGAAGACGAAACTTTGAAACACTACTTATGACAGTAATCGGCTTTGGTCGAATTAGAGATAAATATTTACATAGAGAAAACTGTTACCTCTTCTGAACCTAACCTATAATAACCCCATCCGCTCATGGTGAATGGTGTAAAGATTTATAAAAATAGCCCGAAAGGAAAATGTATCAGTAGAAACTTATGCCAATATGGAACCATTACCAAATTTAATCAATATTTGTTGTAAAACGTTTTGTGCTGAGATCCATCCGTACAAAACACATTATAATGTATTCGTGCAAAAGAGCTATAAAGAGATTCAAAATTTAAGGTAATTTTTTAATACATATATCAAATAACGATTTTCAAAAAATACAAATCGCTCATTTGCTGCAATAAAGTCATAATTTAAAAAAAATTCGTTTCGAGATCATTCTAATCTAATATACGAGAAAACATGAATTTTGATTTTGATGTTTACAACAAAAAACACTCTCACACAAAAAAAAAATTGACTTTTTAAAACTGATAAAACTATATGAAGGACTATAGAACGGCGCATATTTTGTATTACTTAGTTCAAAAAACACGGATTTTGAGTTATGACGTTGTTGCAGCAAATGAGCGAAATGATTTATGGTCGGTACTCATGATACAACCATTAGAAGGTATAATCACTAGGGAGAGAGTTTAAGATGCTATGCCTTGTTACGTTAAATAATAAAAAAATAAAAAAACAGAAATCCAAAAATACGAAAAAGAACAAATGAAAATTGAGAAATATTTTTATATTTGAAATACAGGACATTTTTTAAATCTTACGATATTTTGTTCAAATGATCATTTATACAAACAACATTTAACACGCATGTTTCTTCTTATATATTTTAAATTGAATTTAAATTATTTTTCAATTTAGTTAATTTTTAATGTTTTATTTCAATTGTACTTTTATTTTTTATTTTATATTAGTCTGACAATTCAAGGCTTGTATAATTGAGAACATATTTTGTAGTGATTCTACCTTTTATTGTTATATTATGGTCGGTACTCATACATTTTTTAAACAAAACTTTGTATTTTCATATGAATCTAGTATGTATTTATAAATACAAATACAGTGCACTCGCGGTAACGTGAACTAATTAAAACCAAGGGAGTTCATGTTAGTGAAATTGTTCACGTTAGCGATTGTCGAATTTCATGCAAAAAATATAAAATTTTATAATATAAACCTGTGTTTTACACACGAACGTGAAATTCTTTTTCATTATTAAAATATAAAACAAAAAGTATTGATTAAAACGAGAAAATATACATTGACATAAAATTACATAGCAAATAAAATTACTCATTCGTTGTCATAAAAAACAATATTAATTTAGAGGATACAAACACATTTTTATTATAAGGGGATTCCCTTAACTTCAAAAATCGAATTTAATGTATGTATTTCAGTGTTGTCAACATGCTTAGAAAACAAATGCAGTGAAAAAAAATTGTTCACTTTATAGAGCTTTCTGAGTTTGTTCACGTTACAGAGTAGTCAATGTAAACAAAAGCTTGTTCACGTTAAGCGGTGTTCACATTAGACGGTGTTCACGTTACCGCGAGTGCACTGTAAGGCAAACAAAAATTAGAAAAAAATATATAAAATAAAAATAAAGTATGCAGAAAAATATCAATCAACAAAAATAAAATACTTGGGAAATGTTATATTTTTAAAAACGATTTTTTGCCAAACCGAATGATTTCAAAAATATTTTAAGTTTGTAATTTATTGTCGTCTGTAAATACCATTAATAATATTAATATATTGAATACATTTTTTATATTTTATTTATTTATAAAATCTGTCAACAAAATTATATTTCAGAATCTTAATGTGAATGTGAAATTTTTGGATTTTTTTATTTTTGCAATTATGTGTACTCAGATTATCTCTGCGGATTTCACACATACAGTGCACTCGCGGTAACGTGATCTAATTAAAACAAAGGGAGTTCATGTTAGTGAAATTGTTCACGTTAGCGATTGTCGAATTTCATATCAAATAAAATTATTCATTCGTTGCCATTAAAAAAAATTATTTTAGAGGATACAAACACATTTTTTTATAAGGGGATTCTCAAAACCATAGAGAATTATACATAGAGACGAGACACTCCGATTTGTCAAACAAAAATACAACAAATCATGTTTTAGATACAACAACAAAATACATTGACTCGCATGTATTTTGTTGTTGCAAGAGATAGGTTTTTGACAACAGACTTAGGTTTTTGACAATTCCGTCTCGTCTCTATGTTACCCTATGCTCAAAACTTTAAAAATTGAATTTAATGTATGTATTTCAGTGTTGTCTACATGATTATAAAACAAATGCAGTGAAAACAAATTGTTCACGTTATAGAGCTTTCTGAGTTTGTTCACGTTACAGAGTAGTCAATGTAAGTAAAAGCTTGTTTACGTTAGGCGGTGTTCACATTAGACGGTGTTCACGTTACCGCGAGTGCACTGTACTCTGAAATTTAAAATCGGTATATTATTTCATCTTGATTTTATCAGCATTATCAAAAAACAGAGTGCGACTCCACTGTTTGTCGAATGTGAACAAGTTCAGTGCACCATGGGTCAAAAAATACTTACATATATATCCCACCGCTTTTGTTTCACTTTGAGAAATTTCTATATATTTAATGGACTAGAGTAATCAAAAACAAAACTATTTTAATATAAAAATGGTTCTCTAATAACTACTATGTTGAGTTTTTTGTTGTTAAATTGTCAAACATGCTTTAAATATGCAATTCTTTTTCGTATCAGCAAAATGAACATTAATTTTATTTACTAGCCTTCTTCCCTTTGTGAAGAAATTAATATTTCACAGAACACAGCTTTTATATATGTTTTAAAGTCAACCATTTGTTTTTCATTGTTGAATATGTCAACAATCGAGATAGTCGGCTCACTTTCCCTCTATTAAAATAGAACGCTAATATGTATACTCATCTCTTTCTCTCTGTTATATGAAAAGAACAACAACAAACAACGAAAAGAAGCACAAGTAAAATAAAATCAGAAAATTTACTTCAAAGAAAAAATGTAGTTATAAAAACGGCGCGGAAATTTTACAATAAAAATCAACAAAATAATTGAATTTTATATACCAATTTAATTGCCTTAACTTTTTTTACCAATATTTTATAAATTAAAAGTTGCGAGAACCGTTTAGCCGAAGTTTTCATCGATAGAAAATACCTTCAAAAACAGAAGAGTTTTTTCTGTTCATATATTCCTCTTCTGCAGCTACTACTACAGTTTTTTTTTTTGACACGGGTATGTAACAATGGTGCAGTTAGATGCGAGGCAGGTCAGGCTAAATAAAAAATAATGCTATTCTGTATAAAAAAGTTGGGAAAAAATATTTACAAAATATCAAAGTGAAAAATAAATACAATTGAGCGGTAATAAGATTTTTTTTTTATTTTTCTAGATGAGGAAAACCGGAGGCTGACATTAAGATCAAACGCTCTCTGGCTTAAAAAAAATAAGTTGAAAGGCCAAATCAAAGACAATTTTATAGTAGTTCATCGTAAGTCCTACGCAAGTGTCGGCCATTATTAATAACTGAACAATAGATGAAGTGTGAAAACTCAACAAGCAACACTAAACCGCAATTAATGAACTTAATGATAAAATTTTGTTAATTTTTCTGGATTTAAACAAAACGCGTGTTCTTTTGCTGACCAGTTGACTGATTTTGACTGCCTTATTAAGAGTGTATGTGAGTGTCTATTTGATTGTATTTAATTTGTCCACTATTAGGTCACAATAATGGTGCGTCGACGAACGCGCGCTACTGTTGCTCCCAAAGCCACCTCTGTTAATGGAGTATTGGAGAATGGATCGGCTGTTGCATTGACAAATGCCCAGCTACTTGAAGATCAATATTTTGCCAGTCCCAAGAGAAAAGACTGCAAAATCGAAGAGAATTCGTCCAGTAATGATGGATTTGTCAGTGGTGCTAGCGAAGATGATGCAACTGTAAAGCCGCAAACAAAATCACCAAGTCCTAGTAAAATGAAAGGAGAACGTGGCGCCATAAATGGCAAAACTATTGGTACGTGATATTCCCAAATATTATTTGATTTATTTTTATTAATTAATACACACCCATTCGTTATACATCTGACCTCAATTTCGCACTAAGTTTTAAATGAACAAGTAATATTTAATTTATATTACTAATTTGATAACAGTTACAAATAGTAATACTACATGCCTATAAAAATTATTTTCTACACTCCGTATTTAGTGGTAAATACCAAGAAAATTATATACTGTGCTTACAAACATAACCTCACAAAGTATATTTTTATTTTTAATATACCTATCGTAAAATCTATGAAGAAGTGGGCCTTTCTTCAATATTTTCAATAATTTTTTAATTTATGACTCGTTTTAACGATTTTTACAAAAAATCTCTTTTTTACGTACAATACAATATATTTTCTTACCTGTCTGATATGCAAGATATGGCCAAAGGAATGCATTTCTGTGCTCAAAATTTCTTTAATTTTCATCGCTTAATTAGTAAAAAAAAAAAAAATGTGATTGCAAGAATAATCTCATACATTTTTTTATTTATCAACTTTAGGCGTTCCATTGGCAACACGTTCGCAAACTCGCACCATAGAAAACTTTTTCAAAGCTAATGTAGCTGCCAAGCAACGGAATAAATCAAACAACTATTCACAAGAACCTCAAAAGATTATACAACCCACATTGTCTGCCTCTGTAACACCGCCACAAATGGTTAATTACAATTCGATCATCACACCACAACAACAAGAAAATGGACATGATAATCATAACGATCAGGCTGAACAACAAGAGCAATTGTACCAACAACAAGATCAATTGTACCAACAACAGCAGCGGCTGATTCAACTTCAACAACTGCAAACACAACTTCATCTACATCAGCCGATTATAAATCGCCGCAGTTTGGACAATGTAGTCGTTCCACAAGAATTCATCTTTGACCTCAGTGAAGACACTAACGATAGTGAGCGCACCGATATATCCGAAGAAACACCAGTTGAACAAATCCAAGAGACTGTATTGATGACAAATGGTTTTGATTTTACCAATCATCGTTCGTCGCAACGGGCCGACAGCCACTCGTCTTCCCACAGCAGTTCAAATACAAGTGCCACCGAAAATATATTCTTACAGGAACCGGTTCTAACACTGAATGTCGACAAATCTCCTAATCAGGCATCCTCTATAAAGATTAATAAAACTCTGGAAGTCGAACCGAAATTCTCTTCGCCCACTTCATTGACTGCATCAGTTTTGCACGGGCGTTTCAATCAAATTGTTTCCCTAAATCTTTCTCCATCTAAGAGAGATTCGTTTGGCTATGAGAAGAAACCAATTGAAATGTTGAATGGTCACGATTATGCTTTAATGATGATGCCTGAAAATGACAATAGTTCCTGTGATAGTGGTGTGGCGTTTACAAGTACTACAGCTGCCTCATTGGATGACTCTGTACAAGTTTTCCCATCTCCTGGTGTAGCACAAGCAAGTCGTAGGCGTAAACCGGCAACTCCACATCGTATTGTTTGTTGTTCACCAATTAAAGCTCCTCCGCGAGTGGTTTCACCAGCCGGTTCTCCTTCTACAAGAAAAATGGCTTCTTCTCTTTCGCCTCGCAAGTCTCAAAGACATTTAACTACTACAACTGTGGCCGCTGCTACGGGGGGTGGTGGTGTCATAAGTTCTGCTGCCGCTTGCAAAACACGACGAAGACTGAATCCAAGTCCTTCTCATGCTACAAAAGAACACCAACAACATCAACTTCAGCAACAACAGCAGCCACAGTCCAATCTGGAGGAGAAGCGTTACGTTCACGATCACGATAATGATGAAGACGATCCTGTAGTAGTTTTGATCAATGATGACGAGGAGGAGGAGGACGAGGACAATGATGAACACGACCAGGAATGCGAAAATATGGCTACACACATTTCAGCGCCCGACTGCAAATCCACTCAACACATGATGAATGGCGTCTCAAAGTCAATTTTAAATTCAGCTAAACACCCAACAAATCAACAAAACGCCACCAACAATCGAGGAGGAAAACAAAAAAGCCAACATAGCAAAACAAAATCCACTGTCCAGAGGCCTCAACATGCGCCACTTAAACACCAGCCCCCCCAACCACTGGCCGCTACGAATGGCAATCGCGAAATCAACGATTTCTTCCCGGTGCGTAGAAGTGTTCGCAAGACGAAGACAGCCGTTAAAGAAGAAATGATGCGCAATTTGGAACAGGCCATACTGGAGGAACGGTCCGAGGGCCTAAAGGTGGAAAACTTTGAAGGCAAGGGACGTGGTATTATATCCGAAAGACGCTTTCAACGGGGTGAATTTGTTATTGAGTATGTGGGCGATTTGATATCGACCACAGAGGCTGCCGAACGTGAGAAACGTTACGCTTTAGATGAAAATGCCGGCTGTTACATGTACTATTTTAAACATAAGAATCAGCAGTATTGCATAGATGCCACCGAGGACACTGGTAAACTGGGACGCTTAGTTAATCATTCACGCAACGGTAATTTGATGACCAAAGTTGTGGTAGTTAAACAAAAACCTCATTTAGTTTTAATAGCCAAAGATGACATTGAGGCCGGCGAAGAACTCTGCTATGATTATGGCGATCGTTCCAAGGAATCGCTCTTACACCATCCTTGGTTGGCTTTTTAGAATTAGATGATTATTGTTAACAGTTTTTGTACGCTTAGGAAAGAAAACAATAAACTCCCTGCCTGACACCTCCCCCACTCTTTATATCTCTCTTTCATCCACTCCTACACACACACATTCGTTCACACACCCAAACACACGCTCATTTACTAAAAAGTTCTAAGAACTTGAAAATCAAACAAAATATAAGAAAAGCCTCTTCATTCACAACACATTCATTTATTCATTATTATCTTGTTCTAATACACCACTTAATACAGACTTTTGCTTTTAAGTTTAATCTCTCTGAATACAAACAATAATAATTTATTTAAGTTTTAAGAATTTTAAGAACTACATATTTCGGAGTTGAGTCTCCAGCCCCTGTAAATGTGTGGTTCTATTTTATTTAACTATTTAAAACACTGCAAAAGATAGAGGACATACATTTTTAGAACTTAAGAAAGAAAAACTTCAATTCAAATTCCATGAGCACGTATAGTCAGTCATACATGAATCTCTTGATTAGTGCAATTATTACAAAACACATCTAAACATTGATTCCTAAATTGTGTGTTCAAAATAGAATTTTGGGATATTTCGAGATTCGCTCAAAAACATACATACAATTACTTGCTACTCCCTATCTCAACCAAAAAATAAAAATAAACATCAATCAATTTGAATTCAATATCAAAATCCATACAAACGACTGACTCAAGCAGTCCACTCTTCTTGTCAAAAGACCTGAAAGTAACAATTTCTAGGACTCTCTAGTATAATTGAATAAATGATTTATTTAATGATAAAAAAAAAAAAAAATGAATGATGGTTCTCTTAATAGATGCCTACGCCTAAAATAAAACAAATTTATATTAAAAAAAAAACACAAAAACAAAGAAGAATTGAAAAGGAAACAACAACATTTTATTAAAAATTAGTTTCATTAAGGAAAAGAGATAAAACAAACACATGTAGTTTTTAGCAAACAGAAATGAATTATAATTTATTATGATATGATATAATAATACATAATAATATACATAATTACAATTAATAATAATACTAATAATAATAATAATTTTATGTTTATATAGAAAATATATTTAATTGTTAATGACATTTTTCGAATTAGATGTAAGCTAAAGTAATTATAAAAAAGCACTATTTGATTTCCTAAATTCGTTCAGAAGCTAAATTTTTTAAATTATTACAGTCCCCAACCGCATCAAGAAAGAAAAAAAAAAAACAAAAACATCATAATCAATCCTCCTTGGTAGCATTCGGTCTGGCACCTTTTTATACATGAGTGTTAGTAAACGATAATCCTAATGACAGTTTTATATCATATTTTTTTTATTCATTTTTTATCTTCAACTGCAAAAACTCTATAGGTATAAGGGATTCTTGCTTTCTTCTCTTTATGAACAATTTTAACTTTATTTAAACTATGGGTTCGTAAATGCAGTAACAGTGCATCACTGCAGCATAACTACAGTTTTAGGATAAGAAAAAGCATATTTGCCATCATTTCATTACGTCAAACGTTTTTCAGTGCATATTGCTGGCAGTGATGCTGCAAATTAATTAAACCACCGCATCATTTAGTGTACTGTTGCAAATCTTTGCAGGTCATTGCATCAGTGATGCACAAATTTATTGCATTTACGAACACACCCTATATCTACATACATAATTACAAAACAAACATAAAATACTTATATTAATAACATTTATTTTACAACAGTGTATTTCGTTTTATTTATTTAAGTAGTTAGAAATTTTATTGTTTATTTTTTACTTACCAATTTTTTGTTTTAATACACCTACATACAATATTATCACCTACACACTACACTCTTTTATTAATTAATTCATTTCAATTTTAAGTTACTCTTATACAGTCGAACACAGTTATTGTGAACACTATTCGCTGTTCGATTGCAAATAAAAAAAAATCAATGGTTTTTATTATTATTATTTTTATATTTGTTTTTAATTTTAAATAAAACACAACAATTACATTACATGCACACAGACACTGTCCATTATCCATTAGTTAGGGTCGATAATATCCGTTTTTTAGTATGGATACCATTTTTCGTACCATTTCTTTCTAGACACAGCTTTTGTCATTTAGATAATAAACATTTGGTTTTTCCCGCGTACTTTATAAGTTTTAATATTTTTTTCTGCTAATTATAAGCACAAAAGAAAAATAAATTATTAATTTAATACAAACATACATACATACATACATAATAATAAAATAAATACTGGAACAAATTCAATATATTTAATAATAAAGATTACACAAATAAAAGATTTTTTCAAGTTTAAAAAATTATTTAAACGATGAGCTAAGCTGGGCGGTTACTGCGTAACTCAATCCGAAAACGAAAATGTTCGAATTTCCTTTCGCACCGGATTAGCGATTAAACCCACAGGTTTACAACAGTATAAAATTGGTTATATTTTGTTCGCAATAGAATTGTTTAAACATTAAATGAACCAAAATTTCTTGCAGGCAAAATAACATTAAATCGATGGCTTTCAAGACGAGACATACACGCAAATTTAAATGATAGCCTTAAGTAAATAAATTGAAAATTAGAGAAAATAAACAGTACAGACCATAGATAAATACACATAGATCGGAAACTCCCCTGTCAAAGACCTAACTCAGTTGTCAAAAACCTATGTGGTGAGAATGTATTAGTAAAAAAACTATGTGAAAACAAAAACAACACTCGTATGTATAACATTTTTGAGTAATTTTTTTGTTTGAGTTTTTTTCCAGTTTCCGCTCTATGTATATTTTCTCTATGGTACAGACCTTTCCAGTAAACAAACCTGTTTCAATGTACAAAATCATCAATTTCTCAATTATTTGTTTTTGAAGTCACTTGATTTACAGAACAGGGCCAACAATTTCGATTAATTAAATGGAATACTACAAAACGTTCCCTATATGGGGAAGGTTTCTCGATAGAGAGAAACAAATTTGTTAAAAATTGGTAAACAGAGCGATTACTGCGTAACTCAATCTGAAAACAAAAATTTTCGAAAATGTGTGTTAAACACATTGTAATTCGAAAAGATTTCCTTTCGAATCGAATTAGGCAGTAACCCCCCAGGTTCTTTATGGTCATACGACATTTAAAGTTGCTCACAAATTTTGAATTTGCATTGGTTTGTCTTTTATAGAGGTTCAAAGTTCATCTATATACAGCTGCGGTCAAAATAATAGCACCACGACATTCATATTTTTATATAATAATATTGCATAAATACTTTTAAATTAATTTTTGTTTTTTTTTTTGTATAAATTTATACTTAATTCAATAAACTTTCAAACATTAAAAATAATTTTGAAAATTGGATGCAAATTTTAAAGACACTACATAATATATAAATACCTAAGAAATTCATCAGTCAAAAAAATAGCACCAATATAGAAATCGATTAAAATAAACAAAAATTAACCAGGACAATATTTAATTTAGTAACAGTTATTATAGTTTGTAACGTTCTTAACATGTTATTATTAAAATTAAAATATTGTTCTCTTTCATTTTCGTATTTTTTGGCAAAAAAGAGGCCGACCCATAAAGATTCTAAAATTTTGCAATTTTTGTATCGAACTAGTGTGCCAAATATATTTTTTCATTCCCCATAATACATTCTTAAATGTTTTTGCTTTCCTTTTACCCTTTTTGTGAATTTTTGTCAACTATTCTTAATAACATTCTGTTTAGGGATATCGCATAACGTGCCACGACATTGACGTTTTATCTTGAAACCCAAATTAATATAAATTTATCATTCCGGAGATCATTCCTAAAGTCATAATTTCTTTGATTTATATCTGATTATGATTTTATCATATAAGATTGAATTATTTATTCCACATATTCAATATATTCTTCGAATGTTATAGTAGGAAAACCACGATCGAACTATAATTTTAAAATCTGTGTGTTTCATTTATAGATGTTGATGATGTATCTTACATTTTGGTTGAAATTGGATTCAGAGGACATTTTATAGAAGTCTGATATCAAGCAATGTAATTTGTTTAATTATTTGAACAAAAAGTGTTTTGGTACTTGAATGTTGAAGAATGGTAATGCGACTTTTGAAATTTTACCTTTAGTAGATTATGTTATATTGTTATTGGGGAAACTTTTTCAGGATTTAAATAATTTAAATTTTGTTCTCATAATGACCAGCGAATAACTGAAACACTAGTCGTCACTTTTGACCACCGTAGAGAACATAAAGACCTGATTTTCGAAACGGTGGCCCAAGAGTGTTATGATTAAAAGCCATTATCGGCTTCGCAACATAAAAATTATACTTTTATTTGAAAGCTATGGTTTTTAATACCAATTCTAAATATCTATTTTTTTTTACTCTGAATTCAGCAAATTTTTATGTTCAGAAATCATAATTTTTTAAACTAGAGCTCACACAAACACAATTTTTTTGTTACTAAAAAAATAGACAATTTTTTTTTAATTATACTCAATTCGATATAAAAATATTCAAATTATAATTCTATGGCGACTTTTTAAAACGAAAACATAAATATTCTATATTTTTCGACAATTTCTTACGATGGTGCTATTATTTTGACTGCACAAAATCTGGGTATTTTTCAAAAATACCATATAATTAATTGAAAGGGTAATATTTCTTAAAGAAAAACTTTACTCATAGAAGAAATAGGGATTAATCAACGATTTTATAATATATTTAATTAAAATTACTATTGATATAAAAATATTTTCCATGTTAATTGATTTAAGCTTCTGTGGTGCTATTATTTTGACCGGCACTGTATATAAAAGAGTAACGTTACTGACTGACTGATTCATCATCGCACAGCCTATACGACTGAAGCTAGAATCATAAAATTTTAACTGTGGGTTCCTCCCTCCCCAAAACAATCCGATAAGAAGGGATTTTTGGAAATTCGAACGTTTAGGGGGTAAAAACGGGTAAATTCGGTAACCTTATATCTTCAAAACTAATAAAGATACAAAAAAACTTAAAATTACATGTTACTCCATTTTAAACATGAGCTGACAGGTGTTTCGTACTTTTTCAAAACTCGAACCGTTTAGGGGTGAAAACGGGTAAAAACTCTATTTTGGTACTTTTTTTGGCACCCTATGTATATTTTAAACTAATAAACATAGAAACAAATTTTAAATCGTATTCTTTACTTATCAAAAAATAAAAAATATAAGTTTGGTACTTTTTGGAAATTCGAACCCTTAAGGGATAAAAATTGTGTTTATTTTTGGTACTTTTTGCATAAACTATGTTTTTCTACAAATTGATATAGACATATAAATATTTTATTTTAAGCTTCCACCACGATACAGAAATTTAATGGGGATAAAAAAGGTACCAAAAAAGGGGTAAAAACGGAAAAATACATTTTATTTAACATTTTAAGCCAATTTTGATAAATTTTTAACATTGGTTCCTGGATTCATGCAAATATTAACTAACAGAGTGCTATTTGGAACTCGACTGCCAAGTTGTATATTTGGTACTTTTTTTTAAAACGTATTTTTCTTGAGCACATTAACACAGATTTTAATCGTTTGGCAAAATGGAATATTTTTTAAATTTCAAACTTGAGGGGTGTTCAAGGAGGAAAAGGGGATTTGGTACTATTTTCCTAATGGTACATTTTTTAATATTTTAAATTATTTCACTTATAGACATTAAAGTTAGCTGAAATGTATCTGAGTGAAGTTAGTGTTAGGAATAGGGGATAATATTTAGGTACCAAAATGCGAGAACTGAATTATAGGTACTTTTTGAATTTTCTATAACAATTTCCTAAGTGAGTGAGAATTCTAGGGGGAGACTTTTTGATACTTTTTCTTTATTCGATTGGTACTTTTTGTAATTTCTTCATCAATGAACCTAGAAACATGAAATAAATGTTATATGGACCCGAGTCAGTGGAAATCCACAAATGGACTTGTGGTACTTTTTCTTTATTCTAATGGAACTTTTTGAATTTTATATAATAATGGACGTAGAAACACGAAATTAAGCATATATGATCCTAAGTGACTTTGAATTCTAGGGGGAGACTTTTTGGTACTTTTTCTTTATTCGAATGGTACCTTTAGAAATTTCTATAACAATGGACTTAGGAACATGAAATTAAGCATATATGGTCCTAAGTGAGCGATAATTCTAGGAGGAGGCTTTTTGGTACTTTTTCTTTATTCGAATGGTACTTTTTGTAATGAATTAATAAACATGAAACTAGAGACATGTTATCCTGAATTAGTATTAATTCACGAACGGAGACTTAATAGTACTATTTATTTCATCCAATTGGGGTGGCGAAGCGCACCTAGTATTTTATATAAGAATGGTGTGAAATCACTTAATTATATACAATTTTTTAACCGCTTATCCAATTTTATAAATATTGGTAATGCTGATGTACATATCTTAGTTTCAATATATTTTACATGTACTACACCAAATATCGAATTCAGAAGAGTAATGGTTTAAGAATAAATTTGTTTATCAAAATTTTTTGTTTCGTCCCTATAGTGGAGAGGGTATTATGCTTGTAAAACCCAAATTAAAACTCCGAACCAGTTACTGAATCAATTAAACCATTTGGGTTCTTCTGACGGGCTGTCAGAATAAGTGACACATTTCACGATTTAGTACATTGAATCAGGTTTGGAATCGTTCGATGTTAGTGAATAGCATTAAATTATTGGTGATGTCTCAATCATCAACTCTCATGAGGCATTTTAATTCTAAATGTCTTCGAAGATTAGTTCATATACAGTGTTGGAAAAAATAATAGAAAGAAAAGCTTATTTTTAAATTTTGTGAGTATATTAGTCAAGTTTAGTTTTATTAAATAAAATTTATTTGCAGTTTTGTTTATCAGACATACAAGATAAGAAAAAACATAATCATTCCTCGCTTCATTTATATTTCAATACATTATATGACTAACAATGTAAAGAGTCAATATTTTTGCTGGAAAAAATAATAGAAACGCGTAAAAGGATTCAATTTTTAGAGGCACATCTTTTTATTTTTTGTTAAAAAATTATTTTATATTAATATTTCGAGGCTCTAGCTTTGTATTTCACAACTTCATTGCATCGGCGATGAAGTTGGGATGGAATCAATCAATTTTTTTGAAACGTCCTTGTCAATGGAAAACCAATCTACCTGCTTTGTTTCCCCACAATTCGTCCTTATTTTTCGGTCTGATGTCCTACACCTTCCTCTTGAGCAATCCCCAAACGTGTTCCATGGGGTTAAGGTCCGGTGCCTGTGAAGGCCATTCCATAAGAGGTACTTTGTTGATAGCAAAACAAACCTTTGCCAATTTTGAAGAGTGGTTTGGATCATTGACTATCAACAATACTTACGAATTTTGAAAAAAAAAGGTTTCGTTTCTATTATTTTTTCCAACACTGTATGTGTGTATATATAAAACACTTCTGGGGGCTAATTACCGAAGTCGAACACGATCGAATATTTATTCGAACGTGCGAGTTTATTTTATTTTTTGGGATTCTGTTATACGATATCGAATAAAATCTATAGAAAATTGTAATGCTTGTGCTCGATAACGAACGAGTTTTTACTCGAACGCTAATAAGCGTTCGAAATTTATTTCGATAACGAGTGCGAGAATTTGCCCTCTGTATTTGAAAATACTGGAATTTTTATGAAAATGCATAGTATTTCTAAGGTATTTTCCTTCAAATCGAATGACGAAGTAAAGTCCTTTGAAAGCTCATATCATCGATGCGGCAATAGGAAGGATATATTTAAACGGATGCTCATAATTTTTTTTTAAATTACACACGAGTCTTTATTACAGCAAGTACGATAAAACGGTTATAAAAGGTTATAAAACGTCACCGTTTTATAACGTGACGTTTTATAACCTTGCGAAAATTTTAAATTTCGTGTTAAAAAAAGAAACACTAATTTTCAATAAATAAATTAAAAATATTTTATTTTTGCATCAAATTGTAACTACGCTGAAGCTGTCGGTGGAAAATAACCAAAATGTAAACGCAATTGTTCCATCATAAGAAACGTTAATATTGTATGTGGGCCAATGCGTGCAAATGCCGGAATAAAACCCTTGAAAAATCCAACAGGTCCAACGCTTGCTATATCCCTGGCCACAGCCAGCAGTCCAGAATATTGATCGGGTTTAGCATTCATAAGACGGGTCTTCATCACATCCAGCGGCTGTGTACACAGAGTTCCAACTCCTCCCGATATAAGAGAGGTAAGAAAATGGGTAAGAGAATTGTCTTTAAAATACTTGGTTTTCAATAGAAAACGTTTTAACTGAAAATAGCATCATTGATCAATATCAAAGAAAAGTTATTAACGAACAAATAACCATACATAGTCATAGACTGCATTTTGTCCAATCGTCATCATTACACCCCGTAAGACGGCCGCTGAACCACCTCTGAAAAGAGCTTGAACACCCTCCTCCTTCGTTACACGATACAAACCATCAAATACATGTTTGTAACTTCATACATAAAAGAAACAATTTTGAACAGTTTAATGATAAAACGTTATTGTGCAAATATTTGTTAAAATAAGCACAGCTAATATTTTTTTTAATCTCATAAACAATGAGAATCTGGAGTTATTTATTTTGACTCAATCATAATCATATTGTCTTTATAGAATTAGCAAGTATTAGATTGGTAATTCGATTCTAAAGAAAACATTTTTAAGTTTATAATATGTATTATGGAATATATGAATTAATGAATGGTATGAAAAGCTAATAATCGATTTTTTACTTTTCGATCAAGCATTTTCATTTCGTGTTTTGAAATCAATTGATCAAATTCAATAATGATCGATCATATTTTGTGATGTTCTGCCCAATGCAATTCATATGTATTCAAGATGATAATTCCTTTATATTGAAATGTTCATTTTATAAAACAGTTTGAAAATATTTGTTTTATAAAATGTTATCCTTAATAAACATTTTCGAATAGAATTACTGTTGCAACCAGTTGCCACAATTTTGTTATCCTTAATTCGAAAATAAAACTATTCAGAAACATTCTCTTTGAATCGAAATACGGAGAAACAATCAAAATAATATTTGCTGCCTTGTACATATTTTTGCAAATATTTGCCCATTGCTTATAAAATCGAATAACATAATTTTGTATACCCTCTTTGTTTTTCTTTGGGTAGTTTTAAATCATTTTGCATTCTAACATTCACCATATCGGTCGGTACACCAACTACACCCCCGCAAAAACCAGCCGTAGTGGCTAAAGCTAATGTTTGACCTATATTATGGACATCAATATATTGTTTACCCGATTCATATATACCAAAACGTGTAGTGGTGTAGGTTAGTTGTCGTAATAGAGACGCTGACATGCCGCGATAAAATCCCTTCAAACCTTTTAGTATGAACATTTATATTAATAGTAATATAATATTAAAATAATTAATTAATACGTACCTCCTGCAGCATAAATATGACCTACTGTTTCAACTAATGTCTTTCTGGGCAGTTGCTGAGTTTGCAAATGGACTTTTATCAAGTCCAACGGATGTGTTACACTCACCGCTGTAGCACTTGATATACCACCGAAATACCAACGATTCATTCTTTTTTCATTTTCCATATCGAATTCAATTTAAATGATTATTTTTTTAAATTATTATTGAAATTTAAGTTTTCAAAACTATAAAAAAAAATTTATTACACAGAAAGAAATGAAGTTTAAAAAAATGTATTGGAATGAAGTGCCAAACATAGAGCGGAAACTAGAAAAAAACTCAAACAAAAAAATTACTTAAATAATCACACATATGAGTGTTGTTTTTGTTTTCACATAGTTTTTTCAACTAATACATTCTCACCACTTCGGTTTTTGACAACTGAGTTAGGTCTTTCACAGGAGAGTTTCCGCTCAATGTATTTTCTCTATGGTGCCAACATTTTTAATTCTGAATTATGATTAATGAAGATCTGACACAAATTTTGTGTGGAAGTTTGATTATTTGATTCATGTATTTGAATAGAATTCTGTGGCAACAAAGAAAAAGTCCATAAGTTTTTTTTTTTAAAGTATTAAGCCCTTACTTATAATCAATTTTTAAATTTATTACAGGTTTATAAAACAAATTGTGTATGGAAATTATGTTTTATAAAAATAAAATAAAAAAAATTAATTATGAATAAGGCGATTAGTATATCATATACAGTAGAGTTTCCAATTCGGTTTTAACCGAAACCGAAACCGCGGTTTTTCAAGGCCTAAACCCGAAACCGACAATTATTCTTCGGTTTTCACTTTTTATCTATTTTCACTAGAAAAATTCAAAATTTAGAAATGAGAAACAAACTTTTTCATCCAATTATTCATCCAATATCTCTAAACACAGATCGGTAAAAATATCTTAAGATTTGTTTAAATTTTTTAAATTGTATTACAATAATTGCTTCAGATGATGTAGTAGGCTACCTTTCGCAGGCTAATTGGAATAAAGAAATAGTACTATTAAGTCTCCCTTTGTAAATTAATACTAATTCAGGAAAACATATCTCTAGTTTCATGATTATTGATTCATTGTAATGTGGATTGTAGCTCATTATAAACGTATTATTAGAATAAAAACAGTACCATAAAGGCCCACATTTTGTTTTCCTACTGAGCATCATGAATGTCTAATTTCATATTTCTGTAACCATTATTATAGAAAATACAAACCATTAAAATCAACTTTTGTGAATTCTAGCTCATTCAAAATCTTTTGTGCCTAATTTTCAATTTTAAGGTTTATTATTATAAAATATTCAAAAAGTTTACAAATAAAGAAATAGTAACATTAGTTATCCGTTTTGGTGTCTCTAGGTCCATCGTTATAAAATATTCAAAAAGTACTATTAGTTGGAAAAAGTACCTGCAAGTCCCTTTTTTATATTCTAACTCAGTCAGGATCATGTGTGTTTAATTTCCGCTTATAGATTCATTATTATAAAAATTTCAATAATAGTTTTTGTTACCTAAATATCATTATGCCATCTATCCTTGATTCTTTCTTTACTCAGAAGTATATCAGCCAACTATTATGTATATACAATAAGTAAAATAATTTATTATAATAAAAAGTACCATTAGAAGAAAGAAAAGTAAACATTTTCCACACTTAAACCACTGCCAAGTTTGAAATTTCAAAGTAATATCCTGATTCTAGGTACAATATTATAGAAAATTAATTTTGAAGAACGAAAAAGTACTCCTTAGTTTGGTTTAGTTCTCCATTTTTGGTATCATAATACAATTGAGCACCCTATTAGCCAACTTTAAATAATTTAATATATTAAAAAGGTAACATTAAAAGAAAAAGGATAAATTTTCCTTTATCCTCGTAAACATTCGTCAAATTTGAACTTTAAATTTGTTATCAGTTCCTATATTATCAACTGATTTACTAGTTAATAAATTATCACAAAACCGAACCGAAACCGAACGGTTTTCACTTTTTTAAAACCGAAACCGCGGTTTTGAAATTCTTCGGGTTTTTGGAAACTCTAGTTAAAGTACCTAAATAAACATACATTACAAAAAGTAATGGAATTTTATAAAATTTAACACAGTATAATTTAATTATAGAGATTCTAAAAATGCTTGCTTAACTATAATTATTAATTTCATTTAGTGTTCTTTTGTAATCTGAAGTGTAGTGTGTTTAAATGTTTTATTTTAATTCCACTTAAGGGATAAGAAGCCATTTTTTACTCACTACAAAATAGTGAATGGTATGAAAAGCTAATAATCGATTTTCGATCAAACATTTTCATTTCGATTTTTACAGTCGATTAATCGAACACAATAATCGATTTTTTAATAATCGATCTACATTTTTGGTAACTATAGCAAATGACCCACATACGCTATAATTACAGATTAATATCATATTTTGGAAGAGTATTATAACTCTTTTATATTAAGATGCTCATTTTATAAACCGTAACGGAAATCATTTGACAACAATTTTATGAAAAAAAAAAATTCGTAGCACTTTTTATACAAATTTCTTCAGTTTCTCATTAAAATATGAGAACCTGTCAGCTGAAGATTCATATGGTGTAAAATTTAATGAAAGCAACAACGTAGACAAAAAATTCCTGAATTTGATTTCTATTTCGATTAAACGTCATCAAAAATCAATTTCAGCATAAAAATCGGAGTATATAATCGATCACGAAAACATCGATTTTAGACCCTGAAAATCGATGTTCGACCATAATCGGAATCGATTTACAATTCACTACTAAAAAGTATATGTATAATGCTGGATTTATTATTATTTCACTGTCTCTTGTTTATCAATTCGAAACAAACCGAAACTTTTTAAATGTTTTAGAACATGTTTTAGTTCATTTTTATATGCCCTGCAGTACACACTTTACATTGAGAACTCCATTAATCTTTTTTTTTCATCTTCAACTAAAAAGTTTTTTTGAGTAGCACTGTTTTCAGGATTCTATTTTTTCCTTTTAAAAGTTTCCATTTTTGGCCTAATCTGAATATTCAGACTCTGCTAATATTACAGTTAAGATGAATTCATAGATAAATTATATTCAGAGTTATTCGTGTTCTCATCGTATTTTTGGAAGCATAATTACAAGATTATATAATTTCCTCAGCATTTCTAATTGTAAATGTTTGCATGTGTTTTTTTTTAAGCTTAATTATATAATTTTAGAAAATTTATTTTATATAAATATTGTTGTAATTATGCTTCCAAAAGTATGGTGAATGGTGAAAATGAGAACAGGAATAAATCTGATTGTTTTCTTTTAAATACATATATTTTGTAACTAAATATACAAAAAATGTTGATACATTAACAAAAGAAAATACAATGTTCATGTGAATCGGTCTACATTACGTATCATGAAACCATTTAAAAATAAAACAATTTGAATTTTTATATTTTGAGCTTTTTTATGTTTCAAAAAAGCAGTCTATATTTTAACAGAAAATTAAGATTTCCATAGTTGTAAACACTTATATAAAAAACATCAACATAAAACTTTTCTAAATAGACAACAAATAGCAATATAAAGTTATTTTTCTTAAGCTTTAACAAAAAATACAAAATTATAGTAAAAATAAAAGAAGAAATGATGTGCGCGCAATTCAAAACAATAATTCTAAAGTATGTACATATGTATTAAAAGTTGTCATTGAAACTTTTTCATAAATCTTCTTATAAATCTAAAACACATACACATATTAGTACTCTGATTAGCAGGAATGTTAAATATAGTTACAGTTATTACAATCATAATAGTTAAAGTTTCTGTTTAATATTTTTGTTTTTTTACCTTAAAAGAAAAACAACTACATACATATTCGTATAAGAAAAAAAACATTTACGAAACTACTTTATATAGAAATGCAAATACATAGTAAGTAAGTAACAGCAATTAAAAAAAAATGTTTTCAAAATTTGTGTGCTTGAGTTATTTGTTTCTCTTGTAAATTTGCTCTAAAAATATTACAACTATTAGTAGTGGAGTAGCATTTTTATGCAAAAATTTGTTCGTTTTATATTAAAAAGAAAAACTATAAAAATTTGTTTGTTGTCCTGCTGAATTTAGAAAATATGTTTGTTTTAGTTTGAGTCTTAATCGCAAAGCCAAATCGTCCGTTGCTAATTTTAACGATTTATTGTTTGCTTGGTGGCAAAGCTCCAAAATTCAAACGTAATTGTTCCAGGAACACAAATGTTATGATCGTATGTGGGCCCAAACGTACAAAGGCTGGTATGTAGCCCTTGAAGAAACCTAATGGACCCAAGCGAGCTGTGAATTTAATTATATCCCAGAGACCCTTGAACTCGCCAGGTTTGGCATTCATCATACGTGTCTTTAAGACATCCAAGGGTTGCGTTAAAGTTGTGGCAATAGCACCGGCAGCCAAAGAAGCTGTGAAATGCGTTATCAAGTTATCGTCAAAGTGAGGAGTTTCCAATAACATTGTTTTAATCTGAAATTATTGAGAAAATAAATTAAACAAAATACATTTTGAAACTTTTGAAAACTGTTAAATATATTTAGAAGAACCAGAAAATACTTGCAAGGAGAGAGCAAATTAAAAAAATTATAAAATTTGTCTCTATATACTCAAATCATAGATAAATACACATAGATCGGAAACTCTCCTGTCAAAGACCTAACTCAGTTGTCAGAAACCTATTAGGGTTCTATAGTTGAAACAAAAAGTCGACTTTTCGAACTTTCGACTTTTTTCGATTTTTAAAAAGTCGACTTTTCGAACTTTTGACTTTTGGTAATTTATGAAAAGTCGACTTTTCGAACTTTCGACTTTTTAGTTAAATCGACTTTTTTCGACTTTTTTCGACTATTTTCGACTATTTTCGACTTTCCGACTATTTTCGACTTTTTTCCACTTTTTACCATTTTTTGTAAAAAATACATGGTTTCTGCATTTATTGATGCGCCTTGTGTAATGTTTAGCAATAAAAATTAAATGTATTAAGGCGATAATATATAATATGTAGAAAGAGCATTTTTTTATGAACATTTACTTATTATTTATTTTTGCATACACTAGAAAAAATGTAAGTGTACCAAATTGCAATAACATAAAATTATTATGTTATTCTGTGCATATTTTGTTTTAGTATGAATGTTGCAATTAAAAATTTTTTTAACAATCTGAAAAGTCGACTTTTTTCGACTTTTATCGACTATTCGACTTTTTTCGACTTTTATCGACTATTCGACTTTTATCGACTTTTGTGATAACTAATCGATTGTTCGACTTTTTTGTGACCAAAAAGTCGACTTAGACATTTCGACTTTTTTCAGCAAAAAGTCGATTGTTCGAACAATCGAACAATCGACTTATAGAACCCTAAAACCTATGTGAAAACAAAAACAACACTCGTATGTGTGATTATTTTAAGTAATTTTTTTTGTTTGAGTTTTTTTCTAGTTTCCGCTCTATGTTTCTCTATGACTCAAATATTAGAAAAAGTAAATGAACAGTTTATCAGTAAAAACTTGTAAGAACATAAATGCGTCATAATTAAAGATACGTAAATTTTATATTTCATTTAAACACCAGAATACTGGCATACATAACATAAACAAAAAACTGCTGTCACACTTCTAACTGGATCCCAGTAAAGAATAATGAAAGTCTTACGTCATCCTAAGTACATCCAAAAATTCTAATACCCATTTTCTGCTTCTGCGAAATAACAATATAAATAACATCTATGATGTAATGTTTTCATTGGTTTGTAAACGTTATTTAAAATTCAAAAACGTTATTTTAAAGTTCAAAATATAAAATTTTACTTTTTAAACAATATTTTTTTTAAATTAAATGTCATTAATCAAATCATAATCCTTAGTAAACCTTGAACTTTAATATGTTTTATTGTTAACAACTTCTTGAAGGTTCTGGCGGCCAATGGTGTCGAAATTTTACAGTATCAGAAACGTGGATTTTATGAAGTACAAAGTTGTCAAAAAATTAACAACATTCATTGGGTTTTCACCAACATTTTTACTAAGTACATCAGATCACCTATTAGTTTCGTTTTTTCTACTTATTTTTCCTCACATTTTTGCTGGGGATAATACTTACAAGTAGAACAAATTACTAGTAGCAATTTGTAAAAAAATTTTCTCTCAATTTCTTACGCTCTCGTTTATAATTTTTCTTGCAAGTTTTTCGAGTACATGTAAGAATTTGTAAAAAATTTTAGTTATTTAACATGCATTTTATCAACATCGTAAAAAAATCAATCAGTATAAAATGAAACTCATTCTTACCTGATCATAGAAAGCAACTTGGCCAATTGTCATTAATACACCTCTACCAGTGGCAGTAGTAGCTCCTGAGAACAAACGTTTGAAACCTTCCTGGCGGTAAACCTTGATAAGACCATCAATAGCGTTCTTGTAACTTTAGAGAAAAATAGTAATTAAAATTATTAAAAATAAAATTCTGAATAGTTTTGCACTCGTATAAATAAAACTTACTTTCTTCTCTGTTCTGGAGGCAATTTAACGTCGTTTTGCATACGTACATTAACCATATCAGCGGGAGTACCCACAATACCACCAAAAGTACCAGCCAAACCGGCCAAAGTTATTTTTCCGAGGAAAGTGTCGGTGTTAATGTAGGGCTTACCCACTTCATAAATGCCAAAACGAGTCATGGAATAGGTCATTTGACGCAACACAGATGCAGACAAACCATTGTAGAGGGCAAACACACCCTGCTCCCGCACTACTTTGGCTGTCAATTGTACAACGGACAATTTACCCTGTTGAGTTTGTAGGGTGACTTTGATCAAGTCAAGGGGATGGGTACAACAGGCAGCGCCAGCGCTAGCCAAACCACCGAAATACCAACGTCCCAGACGCTTAGACTTCTCAACGGGTGCGGCAGACATTTTTTTTGGGAATATTTATTAAACACTTTACTGAGGAAAATGTATCAAAGTGTTTTTCTTGGTTGGTACTATACGGTACGAGTTGAACTGCAATGAAATGTAAAAATAAAATGAGTTTAATAAGAAAATATAACAGCCAAACATAATCATACATTATTTATTATATATTATATACAATACGTACATATGTAAGTACATACAACGTATGTATTTATCTTTTAAATGACGTCACATATTATTATGTACAATACATTAAATACATACAAATTTATTTATCTTTTTTTTTTTTGTTTAATACACGTCATCATCATCATCAACACACTATGAGTGCCTTTTTGATCAGTGTGGCGCATGTAATTAAGGAAGGCCCTTAGCCTTGACAGAGCCTATGGCCATACATAATTTCTATTGACATTGAATCTATCAACTACTTACTATAAGTAAAATGGCTACTTACACACTTTTTTCTTTTATATTTAAAAAGAATTTGAAATGATGGACGGACGTTAAGACTGCTTTTTATTGAAAAACTATATGCTATTTGTGTATAATTAACATTTAAAATTTGTGCAACATTTTGGAATGTTTCTGTTTCGTCAGTTATGGAATGTTGTGCCTTATAATTATATTTTCATTACAGGAACTTTTTCGTTCGTTTCTTGTAAAAAAAAATTATTGCATTTTTTTTATTTCTATCAACTAAAGGAATTTTGCTTAAAGGTGGTTTTAACCACCGGAAATAAAAAGTTTGTCGCTACAAATTCAATATTTTATATATCCGTCGTATTCTGATTGCAAAAAAATGTATAATAAATACACACAAAAAGAAAATTGTGTGGTCTCCTTGGAAATGTCAAATGTTGTATTTGTTTAGAAGAAAAGGAGAAAGGAAAATAATAAAAACATGTAAATAAGAAAGAGAAATGTCAATTTGTATAGAATGGTAGTAAAACACATAGTTGAATAGTAATCGACATAAAGGTTGTAAAATTGGCTAACATAGAATTGTAAGCTTAAATAATATATTGCTTTAATGAATTATATGTAGTTAGAAAGCAGATATTTAATGTGTAAATGTAATAACACAAGTTTTTAATTATTTAATTTATAAAATCTCAATTGAATTATTGTTTTTTGCAGTTTCTTGAAGTTGTTCTCCTTTGTTTAGGTTCTGAGATTGGCTACACACAAGAGTTGTATTTTGATACTAGCTACTTTCCAACACTGCTGTTGATAAATGTCAAAACAACCGCTAACTGAATCAGCTGTTTGTGTCGTGCAGTAACTACGCGTTCTTATTTGCAAATTGTGTGTTTTTGTTAAAAGTGTTAATTTTTTTGTATTATTTTTCATTCAAAACCAATAAAAAATAAGAGATTAATATGTAAGTTGTGCTAATTATTATTCCCGTTTATTCATTGAACAAAATGTGTGAAGAATTCGTTGGAATTTTAATGAACTTGTTAATGTTGAAAATCTTAAAAAATATATTCTGTCATATGGGTTACTACATCAAGTTTTTAATTATATCCTATTTTGTAAATTCAAAAATAGTGTATAAGAAAATCATAACTATTAAGAAACAAGTATGGGAACAAATTTAGTTTACGGGTGGCAAGGAAAACGAAAGACTTGTAAATTACAAGTCGGCTTATTTTCTAGCTGATTTTATCGGCTGAGTCGATTTTTAAATAAATTTTTGTAAATCTAACAACGTTTAATTGTTACTTTGGAGAGTAAACACACCTTAGAATTAGAAATAGTTCCTGATAGAAGTTAAGGCATTTTTATACCCTTCATATAAATTTGTCATTCCGTTTGTAATTTCCACAATATAATTTTCCGACCCTATAAAGTATATATATTCTGGATTAAGCCATGTCCGACTGTCTGTCTGTTGAAATCAATTTTCTGAAGACTCCAGATATCTTCGGGATTCAAATCTTCAATAATTCTTTCAGACGTGCTTTCGAGAAGTTTCCTATTTAAAATCAGCAAAATCAGTCCATAAATAAAGGAAATATGAGCAAAAATTAGAGACAACATCTGAAAATTTCATCAAAAAAAGACAATTTATTGCATACTTTAACAAAAAAGCAACAAAACTTACATATGGTGTTTGACAAAAAAGCAACAAAACGTACATATGTTTGGATGTGTGTTGGTTTCATTGCTTTGCGTATTTTTTTTTTTTTGTGTTTCGTTTCGTTTGGCGTTGTTGTTTTTATACTCTTCACCTTTGTGAGAAGGGTATATATAAGATTGTTATTTCGTTTGTAACTTCTACAATATAAACTGTTCGTCAGCAATTAAATGTAAAATTTTTAAAAGTTTTCTTGATATATTAGGATGCTATACGCTGAAAGTGGGCAATTAATGTATACACAACAAAGGTGAAGGGTATATAAGATTCGTCATAGCCGAATATAGCACTCTTAATTGTTATTATTTCTATGGTTTAATTATAGAATTAGCTTATAAAGAACAGAATCGAGTAATATGGAGGTATATTGTACTCTATAAACAGGCAATTATATTCACCGAAATAACGTCAAAAAAATGTTTTATTCATTTGAATTTCATCACATTAGGTTTTAATCATCCATAGATACCTAGTAATGAATACTGTTGGACAAGTTTTTGAAAATAAAGATTAATTTGTCTAATTGTTCATTCGAATATATCCTAACGATCCATATTATTTAAGACCTATTTCATGATGTCGAAGGAAAAATTAGACTAACAAATTTATATGAACAACTATTCGAAATAATTTTTAAAACTACTCAAAACTACTGTATTTCACATTTCGATAGTATCAACTTCATGCAGTATTTTTGTCCAAAATACCTTAACTACAAGTTTTAATACTGAACACTTCCTCTCAAAATTGTCGCTATATTTCGCTTATAACCAAATTATATATTGAAAACAGTTCCGTTTTATGAAATAATAAAATGAAAAAATATATAATTTGCTTTTAAAGTCGGCGCAGCCGAAAAAGTTTTTAAGCCGTTAAGCCGCCGCCGCCGACTAATTTTACCCCTTCAGCCGCCGCCGAAAAAAATTAGACGGCTTGCTTCTCTGCTTGTAATACGAGGTAGAAAAGTTATTTTAGAAATGAACAATTTGTCGCCGGTCCATATTTTCCGAGTTATGAGCTTCTGAAGTTAATACGCTATTTTGATCATAACTTTGATATTTGTTATCGGATTCCAACATTTTTTATATCGTTTGAAAGCTTTATAATAAGAAAATAATTAAAATATTTGAGCCCATTCCGGATTTCCGAAATTTTTATTAAAATCTATTTTATTTCAAGAATTTTCTTTTTATTTTGCACAAAATTAAAGTCAATATTTATAGCTTTAATTTAAGATATTATATAAGCCCATAACTTTTAAAATTTCTGTTTTATTGGCAGTCGAAATGCGGTTATGCATAGGTATACAAGTTTTATTGACTGCCTCGAACACCGGCATCATTTAAAATAGTTTATTTTATTTATAAGATGTATGTTTCACCTTACAAACAGACGAGATTTTTTGAAAATCGGTTGGAACATGGTTGTGTTACGGTCGTTTATGTTAAAAACGCACTTTTTTCTAAAAATTTTCAATTTCTAAGATGATTGTGAAGTAGTAAAACATTATTTTCTTATTTAAGTAAGAAAGCATACCAAATTAAAAATATATTAAAAAATTTATATATCATTTTTGGTGTGCTCTTTTTTTTAATCACAAAAAATTAAGTTTCAATTCCAATATTTATCGCATATTGAACTACACCATTTCCAATTGTATTTCAGAATTTTCTAATTGAATTTCAGAAACTTCCATTTGTTTTCCGAATTTTCCAATTGTATTTCAAAATTTTCCAAATGTATTTTAGATTTTTCTAATTGTATATCAGAAATTTCCATTTGTATTTCAGAAAATTCTAATAGCAATACCAATACCTGAAAAACAATTGGAAAATTCTGAAAAACAATAGCGGTATTCACAATGTAGAGTACTTGGTCTAGTAAAAAAGCAGAAAAGCTATTTATTGACAAACATTTCAATTTCTAATGTATTTTGTTTTTAGTTTTTATATTTAATTGAAAATTTTTGAAATTTAACAGGAAAATTCTGAAATTCAATTGAAATTTCTGAAATACAAATAGAAACTTTTGAAATACAATTTTAAATGGTGTAGTTTCAATTATTTGATAATTGAATCAAGTATTCATGTGCTCAAAAACAATTTTTTTTATTATTTTCTACTGATAATTTTAATAATTGAAAGAAAGGTCGTATCTCAACTTTTAGTTACTTTACAGGAGAAGGAAAAAACTGAATAAAATCTAAAAGTGAAAGTGAAAAATAAACAACTAAAAATTTTTAATATATCGAAATATACTTTTAGAAAAGTTGTTTGTTTTAATATGCATTCAACATTAAATGAGTTAGCGCTTTTTCTTTCAAACTATTATTGAAATGAGTTAGGGGTTTGTGTTAATTACTGTTAATCTGTTATTCGTCAACATAGGAAACTGAATTTTTTAGGAGAGGTGTATTTGAGTTTTGTCCACCAGAATATGTGAAAAACCCATTTTGAAAAAAAACGAGATACGACCTTTCTATATTTAGCCATCGATATGTACAATTTTCGGTTGAACTTTAATAAAAAAAAGTTATTGAAAAAACATTTTTCGTATACATATTTGGTCAATTCACAAGGTCTCTTATCATGTCATATTGTCATAATGTCCTAATATTTCAAGCAAAAAATGTGCTAAGTTTATACTGTTTTCTATGCTATGTTTATTGTGTTATCGTAACGAACCAGCAGAGACCAACGCCGAATGCCAAAGAGTCGGTTAAGTCGAGCCGCCGAGTCGTGATATATTAGGACATTATGACAATATGACTGATAAGAGACCTTGTGAATTGACCAATTGTATTTTCAATTACATTTTTTTTATTAAATTTCAACCAATAACGAAAATTTAGTAATTTCTACATTTTTCTTTTGCTACAACAACTTTCCGTAGACCCCAAATAACTTATATCAATATATCATCTATAGACCCGGTTCGGTTGCTATTTAAAATCGGCCCACAAATGGCTGAGGAAAAAATCATGACAACCTCGATTTTAGAACTATTTTTTATCTATATCTGGATTACTAAGTCATTAATATAGACAATATGGATATCTAATGATAGATATTTTAAAGACCTTTGCAATGTTGTATATAAGTAGTAAGACGGACCTACAGTGAATCAAAATCGTCAAAAATATGTTTTAAGCCGAGTTTTTTTTTTAATTTTTATTTTAAAGATCTCTAGATCTATAAATATTCTTACGTATTAAAATGTTAGTAGATTTTTAATTGCACTTTCATTTATTTACACTCTCTGAAGAAAACCTTATAGATATGTATAAAAAACATTAATTATGGTCAGTAATAAATATGAAATATGATTATACATATTATTGTTAGTCTCATATTAGTTAAAATCTTTTGATGGCCTACGTGATTTCTCGAGATGATTTTCCAAAAAAAAAATAAACTTAGCAAAAGAAAATGATTAGAAAGTCACCTTATTTAAATATTAAAGACGGGTTGAAATGCATCTTTTTGGAACCGGTTATTTGATTAGTAAAGATGATAATAATATTATATCAACTCAAATTAAATATACAATGAATTAAAATAAAAAATTAATTATGCAAATAGAACAAACTGGCTGGCTTTATGAGTCGAAAAGAAATTTTGTTTTAATAGTATTTCCTTACATTATACACTCAGGGCAAAACTGCAACGTAAAACCAAGAATGCTACATATTAATTCAATAATGTTCATTATAATAGAAAAACCATATACGATAAATCAATAATTTTCAACTTTAAATTAATATTGTTCCATATTGAAATAAAAAAAATCAACATTACTAGACCTCCGTTAAAGTTTCTTATTGATTTAATATGGTTTTTATTGATTTTAAGTTGTTTTTCTCTGGGTGTATAATTTACATATCGCTCATTTGCTGCAACAACGTCATAATTCAAAAAAAGTCGTTTCGAGAAAAACGGCTTGGAATGTTTTATGACATTCGACTCTTTCTTAAATAAATTTTCAAAAAATCATGAGATTTTAGAAATAAAAACTGATTTGAATAGTAGATGTTAATATCCTTCTAATCTGTATTTAACCCAAATTTTTTCTTGTCAAATATACGAGAAAACATGAATTTTGATTTTGATGTTTACAACAAAAAACACGCTCACGGAAAAAAATATTGACTTTTTTGAAAACTGATAAAACTATATGAAAACCCATAGAACGGCGCATATTTCGTATTACTCAGTTCAAAACACACGGATTTTGAGTTATGACGTTGTTGCAGCAAATGAGCGATATAACTATACGTACAGTGTTGGAAAAAATAATAGAAACGTACATATCGCACTCGTTCACCAATATTGTATTAACTCAAAATTTTTTTATTTCATCTTTTTGGAAAAAAAACAATACATAACACTATCTGCAGACAATGAACAAATTAATTATAGATTTTATTAATATTGCGGAATTTTCGTTAAAACTTTTTTAATCATTACGAAAACAGTTTTTTGTCTCTCCTGAACACTTTAAAGTTTAATACAATTGTTTTGTGTGTTTTTTAAAAATGCATTTCTTTTGGTAAGAGTTTCATTGATATAAAATTATTATAAAAAATCTAAAAGAAACCATCACATAGTGGTACAAAATTTTGTTACGTTTCCATAAAAGTGAACCTCCGATAAAACAAAAGATCCAAGAGTTTTATAGATATGAAATTATTAAAAATTCTAAAGGAAACTATCACATAGTGATACAACATTTTGTTACGATTCCATAAAAGTATACCTCCGACGAAAGATCCAACTATTTACAACAGTTTTGAAAAATCTTATTCATGATTTTGCGTGTCATTTTACTTTTTGGTTTTGAAAAAACCCGTTCATACGTTTATATTTAATCATTATTTTATTTTAAAAATTGTTATTAAAACTTATAAATAACGATTAAATTTCTTTGGCTTTATACAAATAAAAAAATAACTTTGCCATGTTTCAGAACAAGGGGTAGGTATACATATGGGGCATTTCACGTCAAGTGAACCAACTTTTGAAATCGATGTCTTCCGATCGGGATGAAATTTGCACCAATGTTAGTTCTATTGGATAGTAATTCGGACACAATTTTTCAACAAGATCGGTCAAGAACTCTCTGAGTTATAGGAGGTCAAAATTTGACATTTTGGCCAAACAGGTGTTTTTTCTTATCCATATAACTTATTACCTATTGTTCTTAGCAAAATGTGTCCCAAATAGTTTAGATAGCTATTTATGCAATCTTTGGAAAAAAAAAATTAAAAAAATTAAATAAAATATTTTTGACTTTTTTTTTAAAAAATCAAAAACATTTTTGACTTTTTTTTCAAAATGGGCCCTTTTTATTTTTTTTTTTTATTTTTTTTAAGAAAGCTTAGGTCTTTTCCTAAGCGACCTATATGGTCGCTTAGTGGGATGCGAGTGGGATATCTATCAAAAAAAATATTTTGTAACTCAAGATATGAAATATTTGACTTTTTTTGCAAAATCAAAAACTTTGTTGACTTTTTTTAAAAAAATGGACCCATTTTTTAATTTTTTTTTTTGCTCAGAAGAAAGCTTATGTGTTTTTCTTTAACACCTTTTTTGTCGCTTAGGGGGACGCGAGTGGGATATCTATCAAAAAAATGTTTTGTAACTCAAGACATAAAATTTTTTACTTTTTTTTGCAAAATCAAAAACTTTTTTGACTTTTTTTTCCAAAATGGACCCTTTTTTTATTTAATTTTTTTTTTCTCAAAAGAAAGCTTAGGTCTTTTCCTTTAAAACCTTTATGGTCGCTTAGTGGGATGCGAGTGGGATAACTATAAAAATAAATGTTTTGTAACTCAAGACAAAGGTTTTTAAATTGATTTTTTTCATATTTTCATATTTCAAACCTTAAAAAAACCACTACAACTGACCGATAATAGCCACTGGAGGGGTGCAATGTGAGGCCGACCGCTATTAATTTTCCGCCCCCAAAATTTGTTTGAGTTTTGCATCTTGCGGCTTTTTTATTCAATCCTATAGGTAGTTTTCAGCGCAATAATTTATATTCGTGAGCGATTTTTGGAAGAGGACCTTATATGGGAGCTATGTCAAATTATGGACCGATCATCATGAAATTAGGTGGTGTTAATAATGTCTATATGAAAATTATTTATGTTGCATTTTATGTGTATACCAACATTTTTAGGAGATTTATGCTCGTTAAAGTGATTATCGGAAGCAGGCCTTATATGGGAGCTATGACTAATTATGGACGGATCATTATAAAATTTGGTGACATGAATTCCGTATATATAAAACTTATTTGGAGAAAAACTTGCGTAGATACCTATATAAATTAAACATTTGTGACCGATAAAGTCCACTTTCAGGAGGACATTTGTATGGGGGCTAGGTGAAATAATGGACCGATTTCAGCCAGTTTCAATAGGCTTGGTCCTTGGGCCGAACAAATTATATGTACCAAATTTTATCGAAATATCTTCAAATTTGCGACCTGTACTCTGCGCACAAGGTTTACATGGACAACCAGCCAGCCAGACGGACGGACGGACATCGTTTAGTCGACTCAGAAAGCGATTCTGAGTCGATCGGTATACTTTAAGGTGGGCTAGACTAATATTTTTGGGTATTACAAATATCTGCAAAAATTTAATATACCCTCGCCACTATGGTGGTGTAGGGTATAAAAAGTGATTTTTATTCCTGAGGTTAACATATTATGGGTATTACAGTATCGAGGCTATGAAATTTTAGTTAGGTTGTTACATACCATCGGAAAGGCTAATGTGTCTAGTTTCTCCGCGTAAGTTTAGTTTTTAAGGTTTACACACAAATATGAAAAAAATCAAAATAGTGCATATCCTAAAAATTTAAAAACCTTTGTCTTGAGTTACAAAATATTTATTTTGATAGATATCCCACTCGCATCCCACTAAGCGACCATAAAGGTTTTAAAGGAAAAGACCTAAGCTTTCTTTTGAGAAAAAAATAAAGAAATAAAAAAGGGTCCATTTTGGAAAAAAAAGTCAAAAAAGTTTTTGATTTTGCAAAAAAAAAGTAAAAAATTTTATGTCTTGAGTTACAAAACATTTTTTTGATAGATATCCCACTCGCATCCCACTAAGCGACAAAAAAGGTGTTAAAGAAAAACACATAAGCTTTCTTCTGAGCAAAAAAAAAAAATTAAAAAATGGGTCCATTTTTTAAAAAAAGTCAACAAAGTTTTTGATTTTGCAAAAAAAGTCAAAAAATTTCATATCTTGAGTTACAAAATATTTTTTTTGATAGATATCCCACTCGCATCCCACTAAGCGACCATATAGGTCGCTTAGGAAAAGACCTAAGCTTTCTTAAAAAAAATAAAAAAAAAAAATAAAAAGGGCCCATTTTGAAAAAAAAGTCAAAAATGTTTTTGATTTTTTAAAAAAAAAGTCAAAAATATTTTATTTAATTTTTTTAATTTTTTTTTTCCAAAGATTGCATAAATAGCTATCTAAACTATTTGGGACACATTTTGCTAAGAACAATAGGTAATAAGTTATATGGATAAGAAAAAACACCTGTTTGGCCGAAATGTCAAATTTTGACCTCCTATAACTCAGAGAGTTCTTGACCGATCTTGTTGAAAAATTGTGTCCGAATTACTATCCAATAGAACTAACATTGGTGCAAATTTCATCCCGATCGGAAGACATCGATTTCAAAAGTTGGTTCACTTGACGTGAAATGCCCCATATACATATGTATACAAATATAGAAAATATTATTTTAATAGGTATATTTTTAATTTTTATTCATTGAATCATTGGATTTAAAATAAAATGTATTGGGGGAGATTTTGTTGGGGTCAATAATGCATTTCGTAATATAACAATTGTATGTGTCATTAAAGGTGAGCATTTTGGAAAGCTTTAAGTGTTTCCAATTTATTTAGACATACATTTTCACATTATTTACATATATTACAAAATTTATTTTATTTCTAGGCTATGCATTTTTTTAAACAAATGTAACAAGCTGAATTTAGAAACAAGGTATACAAAAACTGCTTGGGTTAATAACCCTTAAAAATACCACTGAGAAAGGCTTGATTCTGTTGTGAAAAATTTAGTTTTTTAAATTTCAATAGATGAAATAAGTATTAAATAAAAACATAAGTACAATGTGCTACTGATTGTACTTAGTACATGCTTATGTACATTCTTACTACCTGTATGAATTATTTATCTATCAACACATGCTATGTATTACTTAAATCTTTTCTATTTTTATTGTTTTCTTTTAGACATAATACTTCTGTTTGGTTGTTTTCTTCTTTTGTTGTTGACGAAATAAGGGGCTTGTTTGTCCCGCTTTCTGAAAAGCGTGTGTATATAAAAAAAAATGTTGTTGGCATGATTGAGTGTTGTTATTCATAAAACATTTTAGCAATATTTTTTGTTCCTATAGTTTGACATTGACCACAAACGTTTTCTATTGTTACGTACAGAATTTTGAATTTAATACATTGAGAGAAGAGGCTAACAGAGAGATATAGAGAGAGTGAGAGTGGGAGATTTAGTTTGATAAACAAATAAATTTGGAAATTTATTTAAAACATTTTTAGTTCAGTCCACTTGCTAATGAGGGAGGTATGAGAGAGTGAAAGGAGATATGAAGGGTATGACAGTGTGAAATTTTGATGAAAAACAATGTTTCAGTTTTTCCTTAGCACGTGGGTTTTATATTTAAATAAATAAATATGTTTAAAAACACCATAAAAAATAAATAAATATGTATTTTTATTATAAAAAAAAAAAATACATAATCATCAGATGTTTTTTTCCATTGTAGTTAGCTATTTTGCAAAACTAAAAATAAAAATCTCAAAAGTAATCAAAAATTCATAACATACAACATACAATTATATGTTTTATATACATAGGTAGGTATTTATGCTTAGTTTACCTGTTTTTTGGATTTATTTTTTCATTGACAATAAGTATTTTGTGTTTGTTTGTTATCGCCTCAAACCCCTTAAATAGTTTCTATGTTAATGCAAAGACTTGTTGAAACTCTTATCAGGTCCGAGTTAACATCGCGTGTGTAGTTTTATTTCGATTTTTATCAAAGTCAAATAAAATATTTTTATGAAATTATTTTTGTATGTTCTACACATGTTTGCGGGAAATAAAATAATACTTATAGGAAAAACTCAATCAATATTTGTACAGATTGTATACAAAAGAAATAAACAATTACAATATTTGGATAATTATAGACTCGATCATAGAGAAATATACATAGAGCGGAAACTCTATTGGCAAATACCTAACTCAGTTGTCAAAAACCTAAATGGTGAGAATATATTTGTAAAAATTAAATTTTATATAATGACATTTTATCAGTTTTAAGATTAAACCCTTTTTCAATTTCATTTAAAAAAAAAAACTTATTGATAAAGTTCAATTATAACTAGGTATTTATCGCAATTATAAAGATAACTTTGCGCTAGATATTTCTTAGATTATCACAATCTGTTGCCAGTGCAACTTTTGACAAGAACTTGAGTTTATAAGGTTTTTATCTATACATTTTAAATGAAAATTAGTTTTTAATCTAAAAACAGTTGAACAAATTAATAAAGTAGCAAGTAACTAGCTTCAAAATGCTGCAGTCGGCTGTAAATATATAAAAAACGAAAAATATAAAATATGTACATTGTACATTAGGCTGGGTCAAATTGTATGGACGATCAAAAATCTACCGAAAATTCTAGGAAATTTTCCCCAAGAATCCATAGGTCTAAAATAAAATCCTATCTTGAGCATTTCGTGTTTTATCCAAAAAAAAAAAAAAAAAACTAAGTGAGCTATATTCGGCTGTGCCGAATCTTATATACCCTTCACCAAATTATACTTTAAAATAAAATTTAAAAAATTCTTATTTTTTTATAAAAAATGTTTTCGAAATTTTTGTTTAAAAGTTTTTTTTCCAATTTTTTTTTTTTAAATATTTGTTTTAATTTAAATTTTTTTTTTTTAATTTATTAGTGAAAAAATAGTTTTTTGTGAAAAAAATTCGGGTTAAAAAATATTTTTTCCGATTTGGCCCATTGTAGGTCCAACTTTGTATAGCCTTATATACATCGTTGCAATGGACTTTGAAATATCTATCATTAGATATCCATATTGTCTATATTTATTACTTAGTAATCGAGATATAGATCAAAAATAGGCAACAAAAATAGAAGTTGTCTCTGATTTTTGCTCATATCTTCGTTATTTATGGACGGATTTTGCTGATTTTAAGTAGGAAACTTCTCGAAAGCATGTCTGACAGAATTATTGAAGATTTGGATCCCGAATATATTTGGGGCCTTCAGAAAATTGATTTCAACAGACAGACAGACAGACGGACATGGCTAAATCGACTCCGCTATCTATAAGGATCCAGAATATATATACTTTATAGGGTCGGAAAATTATATTGTGGAAATTACAAACGGAATGACAAATTTATATATACCCTTCTCACGAAGGTGAAGGTTATAAAAAAAACTGTTACTATGAAATATATTTTGAAAAAAGACGAAATATGGTTTCTTAAGGAAAATTTCTTAGAATTTTCCGTATAATGCTTTTCTGCTATACGATTTTTCTTACGATTTTGCTATATTGTACATACATATTTCTTATTTTAGTTTTTATATTTTATTTTTTACTAGAGGAACAAAAATATTTAAGATTTATTTTTTTCTTATCAACATACATAAGTATATCCCGTCATATGACGTATTCTGATCGCGGTTTGATGTTAAAATTGGATCAAAATTTAACGAATCATTTTTAAAATTTTTAAATGTAAACAATAAAATTTTAATATCGTTCTCAAACCTGAAGACAATTTTAAAATAAAGAACAATATTTTAATTATTTTTCTCATTTCTCAAATTTGGAATAAATTTCAACGTTTGGCTTTAATTTTAAACCGTGTTTTATGGGAGAATATCATTTTCTCGAGATATTTTATCTAAATTTTCTGTTTAAAAAATATTCATTGTGAACCATTGCTAATCGAATAATACGTTCCCATGAAAATTAGATCTTCCCTCCGGAACTACCCGAGTCATACTCGGCCAAAGATTGTCAACTCAGCGACAGCTTAACAAACCGAAAGTTTTTTCCCCAGGAAAGAACTATAGGCCACACTGGAACTGTTACAACAACAACAACTATATCCATACAATTTTTCGATACTAGAAATAGAGAATCAATTGACTTAGAAGAATTACGATGTTAATAACCAAATTTTTTGTCACACCAGCTAAAATTTTACAGGCCCAACAGAATTGTTTTTATACTGATTTATTCAATTAGCAATAAATTCGGTTATCAAACAGAAAAATATTTATTTAAAACATAAGGTCGACTACACAAAATTTAAATTTGAACACCCTTATTCATAATAAAATTTTTATTTTATCAATCAGAAATTTGTTATGGAATTTTTAGTTTAATAAACCTTTTAAGGACTGAGATCGTAAAATTCTCAACACACTTTTTTCATTAAAACTTTTAACCCAAGTATTATCAAGTAAATCATGTCAATTATTATGTTCATTTGTTGGTAATCTGATTAAAATGAGTGACCAGAAAAAAGTACGTACTAAAATTATTAAATATTTTCAACAAAACCCAACTTGGTCCTACAAAAAGTTGGCCAAACAATCAATAGTCTGCTATCAAACTGTTTCCAATGTTATTAAACAGTACCGGGAGAACTTATCCGTTGATATAAAACCTGGTTCAGGTAGAAGGAATGGTCCACATGATGTTTCTAAAGCCAAAAAAATAGAAAACATTTTCAAAAGAGTTCCCAACACATCCGGTAGGAAAGCAGCCCGGTAAGGTCAGTACTCGGACTATTTGGTACGAAAAGTTAAAGCCAATGCAGGTTTAAAAGCATCAAAAGCATCAAAAAGTTCGTAACAGGAACTCTGCTAAAAATTTAGAGGCCAAAGACAGAGCACGGAAATTGAAGTCAAATTTTATACAAAAAATATACCTGCTGCATAATGGATGACGAAATGTACGTATGGACAATTTTTCGCAGTTTCTGGGTCAATTTTATTATGTTGCAGATGCTCGAGGAAATGTTGAAGAAAAGCAGACAAATTTTCCCAAAAAGTTCTTGGTATGGCAAGCAATATGCTGTCGCGGCAAAAAAGCCAAACATTTGTAACAAAGGGCTCTATAAATACCGAAATTTACATCGGGGAATGTTTACAAAAAAGGATGTTTCCATTCATAAGACTTCTTAATGTGACCACTTATTTTTGGCTTGATTTGGCACACTGTCGCTATGGTAAGCAAGGTCTTGAGTGGTACAAGAACAATAATGTAGTATTTGTACGAAGAGAGGCATACCCTCCAAACTGCCCGGAGCTAAGTCCAGTGGAGAGATGTTGGGCTCTTGTTAAAAGAGAATTGAAGAGCACAAAAAGGTGTCCAAAAGTGTGGTATATTTTAAACGGAGATGGACAACCTGGGGCCGACTTACCGCATTCGATATCGAGTAAAATCGATCGTAATTTTCTCATTTGAGATTACGGCATTCGATATCGAGCATGAAATTTAGTACATTTTGTTATAATTACGATATTGAAATTATTTTTCGATACGATAGTTCATTCGATCACGAATGCGGTAATTCGGCCCCTGTTCGAACAAAGTGACATAAAGCACTATAAAAACCATAATGGACGGGTTTTCGAAAAAAGTTCAAAATCTCATCATTAGTGATTAGAACTATTTTTTTTTAAATATTTTTTAAAATATTTTTTTTTTTTTTTTGTAAATTGTAACAATAGTTTCAATCAAATAAAAAAAGATTCAAAAAACTGTAAGTTTAGTGGTTTCATTTTCATTGACATATATGTATGTTAAAAAATTTTCAATCTCAGTCCTTATAAAATAAAAATTTGATTATGAATAAGAGAGTTTAACCCCCATATGCATAAACAGTTTTTAAATTTATCAAAGGTTTATAAAACAATTTTTGTTTTATAAACCTTTTATAAATTTAAAAGTTGTTTATGCATATGGAGGTAAGTATTTAAAGTGATTATTAAGATGCTTAACATTAAAATATCTAAAAAAAATTATATTTAGAGAATATAATGTTTATTTACATTCTGATTTGAAAAAGTCTCTTTCGAAACGAAATACGATTTTTTTTCCAGATTTAACTTAAGTAGTCGGACCTCTTACATCATTTAATAAAAGTAAAATTATTCATTATTGATTTTTGAGCGAATTTTTTAAAACATTTACTGGTTTTTGACTTTATTTATTATTAAAAGCTACCCGAGGATTCCTGGGAATGACCAGATTATTTTATTGTTTTCCGGAAATGGCAAAAAGGCGGGAAAATTCGGAATCCATGAAAAGTACCACAACTTTGCCCTTATGTAATCAATTAAATGAAGTGAAGATATATTCAAGATTTTTAAATATGTATTCAAATAAAATGATTAAACTAATTCTCGTCAATGTTGAAAATAGAAAACTTCTGATTTTTTTTTTTTTTTGAAATCGGTTAAGAAATGAAAGCGTTCGGCATCCATAACTGCGCGTAGAGAACAAGAAATAGTTTTTAGCCATAAAGAAGAATACAAGTTTTTTTTTTTATTTTTTTTAATTTTCTTTAAATTTATTTTATAAAATATTTTGGAGATTGTGCTATTTTGTTTGAACTGTACACAAATCAAAATAAATGAAAACATTTGTAAATGTAGGTATACGATCATATGTTTAATGAAAATCTATTGAAATATACAAATATACGCTTTAAATAATTTCAAGACAAGCAAACTACAAAATACAGATGTTTTGCAAACAAAAACAAAACATTTTGTTGGAAAAAAGAAAACATGTCACAATCAACCTTCTCACATTTACTACTTCATTTCAGCTGTTAACGTTTGTTATTGTAGATAAACGTTAAAATTTTGTTTTCCGAATGACAACAACACTTTACTTATTGTTGTCTCTAATCTTAGTTGACACCAAAAGTGTGATAATTTTGTCAAAATAAAATAAAAAATATTCCAAAATTTTATATATTTATTTTTTTGCTACATAATTTAATTTATTAACATTTTGCGTTAATTACTTTTGTTAAATTCAGTTGCCATTAGAAAAGATTAAATAAGTATTTTTTTCTGTGTTGAACTTTACCTTGGAAATGTTTGTGCAATTTTAAATCAGCTGGTCTGGTTTTGTTTGAAATTTACGTTGATTTGTTTGTACTACAAATTGTAATAGTTTTGTTTATTTATTAATTATTATTTATTTTGTTTAAATTTTACATTGAATAATTTATAAAACATACACTGTTTATTGTATTTCAATTTAATACACTTTATTTTCCAGTTTGCTATTAATTTTCCCTACAAACGAGTACAAAAAACTGAAACGTATTGTATCATACGACCTGCCACCACAAACTAATGTTAGCTCTAACAACTCGTATTTTGAAACTTATGAGTGCTCAAACGCTCTAACCGTTTAACGCCAGCGGCAGACGAACGACAAACAAACAAATGGTCGGCGGCGTGTACACTCATCGCAATTTAATGGAGGGCATCCCATTACGTTTAGTTAAATATATACCAACATTTCTTAAAATTGTAGGGTTAAGAACAAGTAAAACTTGCTTGACATTATAATCAGCCTTATAATGAGTGTAGAAAACGTGTTGATATTTGTATTTTATATTGTCGTAAATGTTTTTATATAAGGCTGAACAAGTATGAATTATCAGCTAAGAGATGTTTGTTGTAAAAAGTCTGTTATGGAAAATTCTTCCTAGGAGTTCGATTGTATCGAATTGGGAGCAGATCTTGCAATTAATTAATTCAATTTAAAAAATGTCCATAACTCCATTCCCATTTAGGTTGATTCAAAGCCTTTTATTAAAATAGAATTACATAATTTATTCATAACCGAATTCATTAAACTTTTGATTGCTTGAATATTTGTCAATACAAATCTAATCCAAATTGAATTAATATTAGGATATTCAATCGATTAACCTCTAATCGATTAACCGATTAATTTTGGTCGGTTAACTGTTTGAATAATTTTAAATTGACGATTTTCAAATAACAAATAAACCGATTAATTTGTGTCGATTCTTTTTTGCACTTTATATGGAAATATAGTTTTAAACACACAAATCTTATTTTTAACTCTTGCAGATTCCCTTCTAGCAATAGTTTTTTGAAGTATAATACGAAAACTAAAACTTAGGAATTTGGAAATGACCTTTTTTCTAGAATGTTCTATGATGTTGTAATGAGTCGGAGGACAACATGGTAATAGACGAAACTGAAGACATTACTGAAACGAGTCTTTTAAGAACTGAGAAATTGGATATACTTTTTCATGTCTTACTTTCGATTTCTCCAACATCTACAATCAGTGAAAGAGTGTTTTCAAGTCAAGTTTTATTAAAACTAAAAACAAATCGTTTAAAAGGAAAGCATTTATTTATTGTTTTGTTGAATTGTTATGTTTTTGTTGTTTTTATTAACGTATGTACACAAAATTCGTGTTTTTCTTTTCAATTTAACTTTTATTTTGAAAATTTAAATTCATTAAAAGTATTAGCCATTGTTAGCTATGACCTTTTCCCATCTTTCTGACAACATATGGATTACACGCCAAAAGAACTGCTCATTTTTTGAGGCCAAGAACGAATCAAGCCAATTTCTGAAACTCTGTTGCAAAGTGAAGCGCATCCTAGAGAAAGCGTTCTTCATCAATCGACACAAATAATATTTGGATGGGGCAAGGTCTGGAATATAAGACGGGTGAGGCAAAACTTCCCAACCACTTAATTCTAAATAGTATTTAACAGGTATTGTAACATGTGGTCGAGCGTTGTCGTGATGGAATATTACGGTCTCGTGTCTGGTCGTTTTTCGGTCGTTTTAAATCAGTTGCGTTCCCCTGTAATGGTCTGGTCAGATTTCAGCAGCTTTTGGTTTCACCAAATACAGAGCATTACCTTAGCGCCATGGATATTTGGCTTTGGTGTCGATTCGGCTGGTTCATGTATGATTTCTTACGTTTCGCAATGAATCCATTTTTCATAGCAAGTAATGATTCGGTGCAAAAATGATTCTCTTTTATAGCGTCCAGACATCTTTTCGGACATGCAATATCGTCTTTTAAGGTCTCTCGGCTTCATTTCGTATGGTACCCAATTTCCTTTTGGATGAATCCTGCTGCTCCCAAACATTTTGAAATTGCAGATTGAGTATGATTTTGCAAACTGTTGTTTAGTTTGACAACAATCTTCATGGAGAAATGCCTCTAATTCTTGGTCTTCAAACTATGTTGGCTGGCCTGGGCGATCTTTGTCTTCCGTTGCAAAATCACCGCTTCTGAACCGAAAAAACCATTTTTCGCTCGTAGAAACTGATGGAACACATTAACCATAAGCTTTGGTGTGCTTCAGCGGAACTGTTTTTCACAAAATTCGACATCGTTTACGCTTTAATGTTCAATAACTAAGTGTGAATAAATGACAGACGAAATATAAGTTATTAAAAACACAAACCGCTTTCAAAATATATGCCATCTATTGTAAATACCGCATTTTTAAGTCATTCACCTAATATTTTTTCCTCATTCGATTTGACTTAAGCCTTTTTGTAATAGATTTGAATTGAAGAAAATATTTTAACGGTTATTTTGTAATGGACTTGAATTAAAAAAAAAATTGATTCTATAAATAATGAATTATAAAAGGAATGAATTTAATACATTTTAAGTCCAAGGGAGTTAAGCCTGTGAATTAATTCATAAACGGAATGGTTAAGATATGTGATTAATGTGATTTCGAAGATGAAATTAAGAATAAACTCTTGCAAATCGTTGCTGGGGAGCGAACAAAAATATATAAATCTAATAAATATCCATGTAAGTGCTTTTAATTAAATTCAAGCGGGTGTAGAGCGAGCAGATTCGTACGCTCGCTTGCCTTACCTATTTTTTCTTTTTGTTTTTTTTGCCTAATCATCGACATCATGTCATTCATTTATTACTTTACCATACCGCTGTAGTGTAGACACTTTTTGCTGTGATCTTCTCCAGAGAACAATGGAGAATAGTAAACCATATCGAATAGTTTCTTATCAATTTCTCTCCCGTTTAATTTAGGAGATTTCTTAAAAAAATATATGTATATGCTCGCCAGATTGATCGTTAGTTTTAGTTAAAAAAGCTTGTTTATACAAAGCCCTGGCGTTTTCCATTTTTTAATCAAAAGTGCGTTTAAATAAGTTGAGTTGAAAATTCATATACTATATTATCTACAGACGAGTACAAGTTTTTGTTTTATTTGTTTATGAATTTCGTATAGAGCATGTAAGTTTTATTTATTCATTAATTATTAAATTTAATTTTATTTGAGAGATATTTTTTGTTTGTAGAATAATCTCACATTAATATGAGTCATTAACAATTGTTATACACGCTTTGTTTAAGTTGTCGATCAAATTAAAATGTAAATAATTTAAACTTGAAAATTTATAGGTTTTTATTATTTTATGTATTTATGTAGTTGTTTACACTTTGGTAAACAGTGTATTTCTCTCTAATTCTGCTTAGCATTTATGCGATATTTGCAATTTATATAAACTAAGTTCAAAACCTGGTAAATAAGTTCCTATAAAAACGCTTCCCAGCGAAAAATTAACAGTATTATTTCTGGTTTTGTAAATATTTTCATTTGTCTCTCTCACGACACTTCAACTAAAGTTTCCTAGCATATGCTGGTTCCAAAAATCATGATAATTCCGTTCAAATTCAGCACAGTGAGGTCGATCGGAAGAAAGGTGGCAATAAACCAGTTTATTCTGAACTACTGGTTCGTTTACAAAACGATGTACAACCAAATCGTACAGGAGGACATAAGTTTTCAACAAATTAAATTTGTGACCACCCTGTGTCACAAATGTAAAAAAAATTTACATTTAATTGCTGACGAACAGATTATATTGTAGAAGTTACAAACGAAATGACAATCTTATATAGTTATACCCTTCTCACAAAGGTGAATGGTATAAAAACAACAACGCCAAAGGAAACGAAACACAAAAAAAAAAAAAAAACAAAAACAAAATACGCATAGCAATGAAACCAACACACATCCAAACATACGTTTTGTTGATTTTTTGTCAAATGTCTTTTTTTGATGTAATTTTCAGATGTTGTCTCGGATATTTGCTCATATCTCCATTATTTATGGACGGATTTTGCTGATTTTAAATAGGAAACTTCTCGAAAGCATGTCTGATAGAACTATTAAAGATTTATATCCCGAAGATATCTGGGGTCTTCAGAAAATTGATTTCAACAGACCGACAGACAGACAGACATACAGATAGACAAAAAATCTTGTTTATTTCACTAAATTATCTCTTATACTTTAAAAGATATTGGGTGCATGACTTAAATATGCGGGATTTACAATAGATGATATATCTTTGGAACACGGTTTTTGTTTTTAATAACGTATATGTAATTTTGGAGGGTACATATATCTATCATTTATTCTAACTTAGTTATTGAACATTATAGTGTAAACAACAAATTATTTTTTCTTTGAAAATGTCGAATCCTCATATGCGGGAAGTTTTGATTTAGTTCTTTAATTTGGAAAAAAAGTGAAGGGGTTTATCGGTTTCAACGTGTGAGCGATGCACAGTGGGGCAGAATCAAAATTTTTTGGAAATAAATCTGGCATTTATTTCCAAAAAATTGATCGGGATAAAATTTGACATTGGCGTAGCCAAGGAGTATTCGAGTTTAAGATATAAAAATTGGGGGCTCAAATTAGGGTACCTTTGACCTGTAACTGGTTGTGAAGTTTTGCCTTACCCGCTTTATTGTCTAGACCTTGCCCCGTCCGACTATTATTTGATTGAAGCAGAACGCTATCTCAGGGATACGATTCACTTTGGAACATAGTATGCGATATTGGCTTGATTCGTTGTGGGCCTCAAAAGATGAGCAGTTCTTTTGTTTCTCAATCCATATGTTGCCAGCTAGCTAACAATGGCAATATTTTAATATATTTATGTTGTACAAATGTTTCGAAATAAAAGCATAAATCATACACCCAATATAAATCCCTACTTCAGGCAATGGTCGAAAATAGTGATTTTTTTAAACAAATCAATAAAAAATGTAGTGGTATAAAAAGGGCAAATGGAAATCTATCCATTCTTGTATATAATAATGCTGTATAATTTATCTCATTGAAATAAATATTTTTAAATCCTTAAATGGATAGATTGTAAATAAAATGAATTATATGAAAAAAAAAATTATGAATTGTATTTATAAATTGCAAAAATTATACATTATTGTAATGTTACCTACCACTTTAACATAGTTACATCATTGTGGTTTTTATAACAACAGTTTCAATTGTTAATTTATTAAATATTAAAATCTCGCATCAATTTCAATAACCATTGAAAAATTAAACAATACCTTGCTGCTCTCCTTCTCCACCTATATTCTGGTGAATTAAGTATTATTATAATACATAATTAAAAGGATTTTATTTGATTGCAATTGCAGTTGCAGGTGAAATGGAATTTGTGAATTTGTATTTAGTTTGTGGCAATAGTTTGTAGTTATTTTTTTTTTTCTATTTATTTTAAATGGTTTCGATGACAACAAAATATGTACGTATAAATACTAGATATTTATTTAATTAATTGTACATATTTCAAATACGCACTACACGCATGAAGTGAAGTGTTTGGAAAATTTTAATTAAAATTGGTCTTTGTCAGTGATGATGTTGAGGTTTAGGATTGAAACACAAATTGGATTGTTAGCATGTAGGTATATATATATATATATATACTTTCTATAAAAATGGTTAATAGTTTAATTTATAATAGATGGACAGATATCTACATAGTGGATGAATATTATGACAATTATGTACTTTTTTTTTTAATTTGCTATTAAGTGGCAGGTATTATTTATTGTATTCATTAAAAAGTTGTTGTTAACTACATATTTAGTTTTTGTATACATACTGCAACAATCAGTCAATTGCAAATATTTGGAATTAAAATAGAATGTGTTAAAATCATGTTGTTGAAGTTCTTCAAATCTTTAGTATGATTTAAAAATTTTATTTGTTTTATTTATTTGCAAATCTGTATAAGGTTTTTAAATAATAATGATGCAAAGTTGTTATTATAAAAGCTTAAATTTTTGTTATTTTGAATACACTGGTTACATTAGTATTTGATTTTCAAGTAGTTATTTTATGTTGTGGTTGGCATCTGGCCCATTAGCTCAGTTGGTTAGAGCGTCGTGCTAATAACGCGAAGGTCGCGGGTTCGATCCCCTCATGGGCCACACAAGTTTTTTTTTTTTTTTTTTAATCATTTGTTTTAAAAATACATTTAATGTTTTTTTGTAATTAGCTGTGTAGTCAAATGACATGTTTGTCAAATGCTTGATATCGGCCCATTAGCTCAGTTGGTTAGAGCGTCGTGCTAATAACGCGAAGGCCGCGGGTTCGATCCCCCCATGGGCCATACATTGATTTTTTTTTTTAATTTTTCTAAAAAATATTTTAAAATATAAAGAAGGAAATTGATACGCGAACCATGAGTATTATTTCACGGTAAACAATAAACAAATCTGTTAATTTTCGGGATATTTTTATACCCTTCACCATGAGTGGCAAGGGTATATACATATAATTTTGTCATTCCGTCTGTAATTTCTACATTTTTCATTTGACACCCCACAAAGTATAAATATTCTGGATCGTTATAGATAGCGAAGTCGATATATCCATGTGCGTCTGTCCGTCTGTATGTTGAAATCAACTTTCCGTAACCCCCAAATAACTTACAAACATAATTGATACATCAATTTATCGGGAATTCTTCCGGCTCGGTCGCTATTTAAAATCGGCCCACAAATGGCTGCGATATAAGGAAAAAACCGGGACAACCTCGATTTATGGCCTATTTTTATCTATATCTGGATTACTAAGTCATTAATATAGACAATTAGGATATCTAATGATAGATATTTCAAAGTCCATTGCAATGATTTATATAAGGCTATAGTAATTTGGACCTACAATGGGTCAAAATCAGGAAAACTATTTTTTAACCCGAATATTTTTTTTAACACAAAAATTTTTTTTTATAATTTTTTTTCACTAATAAATTTAAAAAAAAAAAAAAAAATTAAAAAAGTTTGGAAAAAAATTAAAAAAAAAAAATTTGAAAAACTTAAAAAAAACAATTTCGTAAAAAAGAATTGATAACAATTTTGATAATAAAAAGAAATTTTAATTTTGTTTACCTAAAAATATTTAAAATTTTTATTTTAAAGTATAACAGCCGAATATAGCTCTCTTACTTGTTCATATTAAATTAAGCTAAAAACCAGTAAAATTTTTCAATAAGCGGTTAAGATTTGATTAAGCCTTTTATAAAAATATTTAAGAGATCCGATAAGTTAAAAATGAGGATTCATGTCAGCCCTATTGGATAAAAACTCCCAATGTTTATTCCATTATAACACGAAAACTGCTTTAATGGAGCAATATTTTTAGGAAACAAATTTATAAATATTTTTTCCATATTGAACTCAAAATTTATTTATAAAGTACTATTAGAAGAAAGAAATATTTTAAAAAAATTGTGTTGTAAAAATTATATGAGATTTTCTATCTCTGATATGGAATTCAAGACACAATTAAAATTGTATCTGATTCACGTATTCCGCACATTAATATTCCTACTGGACTACTTAAGGGTTAATTAAACGTATGAACCAGCCTGTCAATATTGATTGATACTTTTTATTAAATATTTGAATTGTCTTGTTTTTAAAACAAAATTGTAATTCTTTTATTCACCCTGTATAAATTAATATGTATAAACAATTTAAGTGAAATGTACATTTTGACGCGCTTTGAAACATGGCCCATTAGCTCAGTTGGTTAGAGCGTCGTGCTAATAACGCGAAGGCCGCGGGTTCGATCCCCCCATGGGCCAACTTTGTTTTTTTTTTTTTTTTTTTAAATTTCCTCACTCAATTTTGTTTACAAATCTAGTGAATATTTCGTTAAAATGTAAATTTAAACACAAAAATTAATTATTGCTACTAGACATATGGTTTTGTATAGTATTTTTCTTGCTTTTGGTGATTTTTGCAAATTTAACATTTTTAAAATTTGTTCCAAAATATTAGCACTTGAACGACTATAACTAGAACCACTTCGCAACTATACTAGAAGTATACTTCTAGATCCCGTTCTGAAGAACAATTTTGTGATTCTTAAGAAATTATATACAGCCCAATTATGAATAACAAATTCCCCGGGAGTTTTTTCCAATTGAATTTGAATAGAAAAGAGGGGAAAAGGGAAAAAAAAACTCCCGGGGAATTATTATTCATAATTGGGCTGATAGAGTTTTATAAGAATTAGTTATTTAGAATTAATAACATATTAGTCTAGACTAGTTCAGTAGATGACAAACTAGTCCCGAAAAGCCTTCATGGAGCCATTAGAAAAACGTTTAATATTGGATGAATTTAATTGTCAAAAAATAATATTTAAGAAAAACGATTAATAATAAAAATGAATCATATTCAAAAAATAGATTTTGAATCTTTTTCCAAATATTTATCAATAGGATTTCATCATGGGCTTTTATTAAATCGAATACAATTAACTCTAACTGGATCCAAGAATCATTAGCCAGTATTTTGAAGGACTTAATTTTTGTAATTTAATGAAAAAATAAAAACAAATTCTTAACTACTTCCCGGAATTGGTTCCAAGTATAACAACTTCAAATAAAGAAAAACTTGTTCCAAGAATCGTTCTTAAGAAGGGGTTTTAGTTATTTATCGCTACCGTAGAACTAGTTCCGAAGGTGAACATTTCAATCAGAAATCATTCATTAAAGAACTGGTTCTAGAATCATTCCATGGAAGCGGTACTGGTTTCCTAACGATTACGTAGAACTTGTGCTTCCGTAGGTGACAATTTCTACTAGAATGAGTACTGGCTATATAAATGTGTTCTAGAACTAGTTGTGGAACTAATACAGTTTTTTCTCTGTAATAAAAATGAGACATTTGTAACTCTTAACAACATTAACTGTTGGTTTTGACACAAGAATAACACTCAAACAACTAAAATATTGTGGGTGGTGGTGTGAGTGTTCTGTCATGTAAACTGAAGCTACTTACAAATTGCACCCAGAGAAGACACAGACAAATTCTGTACAATTTGTTATGGGAGGCTGAGTGCTACTGACAATGTCACCAACAACATTACAAACGCAGTGAAACTTCATGATTGTTTATGACCTCCAGTGCTGTTGCACTGAAGAGCTGTTTCCATCTTGTGACAACTGAATTTGGTTGTATTGTTGTTTGGCTGGTACAATTAAGTTTTTCTTTCTTTTTATACCCTACACCACCATAGTGGGGAGGCTATATTGGATTTGTGCAGATGTTTGTAACGCACAAAAATATTAGTCTAACACGCACCTTAAAGTATACCGATCGACTCAGAATCACTTTCTGAGTCGATTAGACGATGTCCGTCCGTCCGTCCGTCTGGCTGGCTGGCTGGTTGTCCATGTAAACCTTGTGCGCAGAGTACAGGTCGCAATCTTGAAGATATTTCGATAAAATTTGGTACATATCATTTTTTCTGCCCAAGGACCAAGCCTATTGAAACTGGCTGAAATTGGTCCATTATTTCACCTAGCCCCCCTACAAATGTCCTCCCGAAATTGGACTTTATCGGTCATAAATGTTTAATTTATATAGGTATCTACACAAGTTTTTCTCCAAATAAGTTTTATATATAGAAAATTCATGTCACCAAATTTTATTATGATCGGTCTATAATTAGCCATAGCTCCCATATATGACCTGCTTCCGATAATCACTTTAACGAGCATAAATCTCTCAAAGATGTTGGTATACACATAAAATGCAACAGTAACAACTTTCATACATATATTAATCACACCACATAATTTTATGGTGATCGGTCCATAATTGGTCATAGCTCCCATATAAGGCCTGCTTCCGATAATCACTTTAACGAGCATAAATCTCTTAAAAATGTTGGTATACACATAAAATGCAACGTAAATAACTTTCATACAGACATTAATCACACCACTTAATTTCATGGTGATCGGTCCATAATTGGTCATAGCTCCCATATAAGGCCCACTTTCGAAAATCCTTCAGGAATATAAATTATTGAAATTTTGAAAAAAAATGTTTTTGCTCATTTACTTAGTGTAGGGTATTATATGGTCGGGCTTGACCGACCATACTTTCTTACTTGTTTTTAATTAAATCGTTGTAAATGTGTTGTGTTGGTATTACAGCGAAATGTGTATTCAAAAGTTCATTGAATCGTGAGATAATTTATGTATAGACACAGATATTTTTCATTAGCAAGAGTATTCCCTAATATTTTAGAATTTCTTTCAATGCTTCTTTTATTAATAACTGTTCATTTTCATTGATAGGTAAACTAACAGTCGTTGGTTTACTTATCAATGATTGTTTGTAAAATATATACATACATATGTATATATGTGCTTTTAAAGTATTTATTATAAAACAACATTTCATTTAAATATTTTTCTTTAATTCTAGACTTTAAAAATGGCTGCTTCTGTTTTGTTTGCTTGTGGTTTGAATGAGCAAAAATTGCCATCATTTATACACATCAGTGAGGAGTCCAACATTGATGGCAGCTTTTTAATTAGTTCAATTTTGGGCCAACGTTTGCGTATTTCTAATGCTGGCACACTACTGGTGTGTCTGCAGCACAACTATCTACACTATTTCAATGCTGGCATGCGTTTGGGCTACAACTGCAATATATTTTTGGGTAAAACTCTTGGAGTCATAGACTCGCTCTATGATATGGCCGAAGATTTTCTTAACAGCAAATGGTTGACAAACGAATGTCGCTTCACCGATTTACTGATGGCTGATATAAAGCAACATATATCAGGCAATAACTTTACATCACGCATCAACTCCACCGTCATAATTGATAATTTGGCAATATTATACAATTTGGGTGCCACCAAGGAGGACATACAAAAGTTCTGCCATGGTCTGGTGGCTCTATCGCAAGAGTTTGAAAACTTGACCATTATCACAAAGATGAGTAATTGTGATATTTACAATTTGGATGATAATAATGTGGCCAAATTGGGTTCTTTGCATATACGAGTTGTTAAACTTAAAAGCGGTGTGTTCCGTGAAGTGGATGGAAAATTGTTGATCAAAAAGATGCAAGATGAGGCGGACAACAGTTACGAGTGCAACTATACATCGAAGGAGATTTTGTACAAAGTCAATGACAGAAATGTTAAAATTTTCAATCCTGGAGAAATTGGTTTAAAAGCCTAAACATTAAAACATGGAACATTAATATTTATAGTGGGTTTCATATTGTAAATACATATTTATTATGTTATTTCTATTAATATTTTTTTATTTCTCTATTTTAGGTTAAAATCTTAGATTTAAACTACTTTAAAATTAAAAAAACCCTTAATTGATTACAATTGCTAGCTTCAATCAAATAAATAAAAAGGTGTTTTATATACATATACTAATAAATAAACATAAAAACAAATTGTCTAATAATATTTTCTAATTCATAGGTTTTTTATCAAACAAAAATTATTACACCAATTACATTATTTTGCAAAATTCAAGATTCAAGATTTCAACTTATTAGTTCACATTCCATTGATTCAAAATGTTGTTAATTTCATATTACTTTTCACCAAGTAAGTAAATATTTCATTTCCTAATATTTCAATTTCATTTAAGTTACGTTTATTATATGGCGCGGAATATTTTTTTGTATTAGTTTCCCATAAATTCTCGCATTAGCCATGTTTTATGTGTATGTATTTGCATGTGCTCGCAAATATAAAATAAAAGTCAATATACATAGATGCATATTTTATTTACAATAGACATAACAATTTGCATATAGTTTGAATTTTTACATTTTGTATTCCAACTCCCTTGTGCTCTATATGACTTTAAACGATGCTTCGTGTTTTGTTTTCCCAACCCACCAACCAACCAACCAACCGTCAATACAATATGTTCAAGTTTAATACAAACCACGCAATGCACAGCAGTACCAGCAAACACTCCAACCACACCATGGCATCCATACCCAGCCACAAATCACTTTCATGTCATTGTTCCTTGCAATACCGTTCAAGTTCTCTTTTGTTTAGTATCGCTATTTTCTCCCAGTATTTTACAAAATAATAATGGCCTTCAGTTTTAATATATTCTCGTTTTAATTCGCGTTTAAAGCACAAGTACTCGTACATGGCATAATCAAGTATGAAAATGTATTTTTGCTCTTGTTAATTCTGCAAACTTTGCAAATCTCTTTTTCTAGAATGTACTATGTTAAGTGTATACAGTTTTCCTTTTTCCTGGTGTATCTATAGCGTTTGTTTCCTTGCTTCTTGTATGTTTATTAATACCTACTGCATACAACATATTTTTCTATTTAGTCAATGTTTGCCTAAAATTTATTGTTTATATTATTATTTTTTAACTTGTTCATGCATTATTTTAAGGCCATAAAATGTTATGGTGGCTTCGTTGGTTCTTTATTTTTATTATGTATTCATAACATCATTTTTATTGCGTTTTTTTTTTTTGGTCCAGGTCTTTAGAATATATGTCTTTTTACGGTTTTATTTTTATATTTTGTTTAATTTATACTACAGTTTCTAGGTAAACAAATATTCAATTTTTTCTCTTAAGGACTGAGATCAGATCGAACAATTTTTAACATACATATATGTTAATAAAAATTAAACCACTAAACTTACAGTTTTGAATCTTTTTTTATTTGATTGAAATTATTGTTACAATTTACAAAAAAAAAAAAATATTTTTTTTAGTTCTAATTACTAATTATGAAATTTTTAACCTTTTTCGAAAACTCTTCCATTATGGTTTTTATAGTGTTTTATGTCACTTTGTTCCAACAGGTTGTCCATCTCCGTTTACAATCTACCACACTTTTGGACACCTTTTTGTGCTCTCCACTTCTCTTTTAACAAGAGCCCAACATCTCTCCACTGGACTCAGTTCCAGGCAGTTTGGTGGAATTGCCTCTCTTGGTGTAAATACCACATTATTGTTCTTGTACCACTCAAGACATTTCTTACCATAGTGACAGATGCCAAATCATACCAAAAATAAGTGGACATATTAAGAAGTCTTATGAATGGAAGCATACTTTTTTTTGTAAACATTCCATGATGTAAATTTCGGTATTTATAGAGCACTTTGTAACAAATGTTTGGTTTTTTTGCCGCAACTGCATATTGCTTGCCATACCAAGAACTTTTTGGCAAATTTTGTCTGCTTTTGGGTCCTAAACTTTTCTTCAACATTCCCTCGATCATCTGCAACATAAAAAAGTTGACCCAAAAGCTGCGAAAATTTTACCATACGTACATTTCGTCATCCATTATGCAGCAGGTATATTTTTTGTATAAAATTTGACTTCAATTTCCGTGCTCTGTTTTTGGCCTCTAAATTTTTAGCAGCGTTCCTGTAAGGAACTTCTTGAGCCTTGTATGTTTTTGAACCTGCATGGGCTTTAACTTTTCGTACCAAATAGTCCGAGCACTGAGATAACCGGACTGCTTTCCTACCGGATGTGTTGGTAGCTCTTTTAAAAAAGCTTTATATTTTTTTGGCTTTAGAAACATAATGTGGACCATTCCTTCTATCTGAACCAGGTTTTCTATCAACGGACAAGTTCTCCCGGTACTGTTTAATAACATTGGAAACAGTTTGATGGCAGACCTTTGATTGTTTGGCCAAATTTTTGTAGGACCAAGTTAGGTTTTGTTGAAAATATTTAATAATTTTAGTACGCACTGTTTTCTGGTCACTCATTTTAATCAGATTAACAACAAATGAAGATAATTGACATTAAACATAATAACTGACATGCTTTACAAAGGTAACTTGATCAAAAAAAAAATATCAAATAATACTTGGGTTAAAAGTTTTAATGAAAAACGTGTGTTAAGAATTTTTCGATCTCAGTCCTTATGTCAGTTATATTTATTACTAACAAAATAACGGGTTATATTGTGTTAGCGAAGTTGTTAAAATACAACAAAATAGAAACATTTTATGTAACTGTCCATATTTATATTATTTTTGTTGAAGCGCGAATTTGGGAATTTTACGATTTCCGTTGATTAAATTAATTTTCAAGAAGTTATGTTTTCTGGCTTTTTACTCATTCAGTATCCTATGTTTATAATTTGAGGTTTGCAGATTCATTGGTGTATAATTATAAAAGTACCATTAGAAGAAATTAAAAGTATTAGGTATTAAGTCCCACTCTGTACGTTCTAACTTCAGACTAGTTCATTATTACAGAAAATTTAAAAATTCCCTTGTTATAGAAAATTCTGAAAGTACTATTGGAAGAAGAAAAAGTTTAATGGCACTTTGTGGTTTCTAATAATGGACATAGCAACATGTTTAATATCATCCATAAAATTCAAAAAGTCCAGTTTGGATCATCTAAAATTAATTGATATCTGTGAACAAATGGTTGTTACATACATAAGCAGGCACGTTTCCAACAGGTTGAAAAATGAATCCCTCCCAAACCGAAATGTTTAATATAAAAAACGAAACTAAAATTCACCTTGATTTATTTCGCTCTATGTTATTTTACAGCCAATTTAAATTATATCGCAGTACTCTATTTTTCTGTCAAAAAATAACTTCAATCATATGCTCTCAAGCAAGCAAATTAGCATGAACTTGTTTTTAAGAATAATTATTTCTGTAGTTTAAAACAAAAATTTTGGAAACAAAAAATCAGCTCAGGGGACACCCGGGTTTGAACCGGGGACCTCTCGATCTGCAGTCGAATGCTCTACCACTGAGCTATATCCCCATATTATACTTTATGACTATACCTTAATTTATACCCAATTGTTTGTTGACACACACATGATCATATTCATTATGTTCTAGCAGTAGCCACAAAAATACACAGTATGGTTTTGAATTAATTCTAAACAGAGGTACAAATGTGTGAATTCTTTTAGTTAGTGGTTAATATAAAAATAACAATATTGTTTAAATATGTACTTGTGTTGCTAGCCAGTTCATTTCAGAGTATTCGGTATGTGTACTTTACAACATAAAAAATTCGAATGGAAAAGAAATAGTTTTTAAGTTTCAAATTTATGAAGCAACATAGGGTACAACTACAGGAGCAACTTAATTTTATCTGTGGTAGAATTTAATTTATGGAACAGAGTTTAAATTTTTGGTATTGAAAATAGAAGAAAATTTAAATAATTTAAAATGTAAACATTTTTATAGAACTTTGTGTGTCTGGTGAAAATTAAAAAGACACAAATACAACCTCAAAACTATGTGACTTAGGTTTTTTCCCCCTCTATGGAAAAAAGTTTCAACATAAAGAGTATGATTTGATTTCATAGATTTTCAATTCATAACATTTATAAATAATTTCATAAACAGTATGATTTTGTTCATAGTTTTTGTCAAAGAATAATAACAAGAAGTGAAACGCTGTCCAAAAAAAAAAAAAACATAACTCTGAATGTATTGGTAAATTTTGTTTATATGAATTGGTGTTCAAACCACTTTCACCTCACTCCTCAAACACACATAGATATTACGCAATAAGAGTGTGATAGAATTGCAATTTTCAATAAAAAGTCTTGAAGTGTGTTGAATTCACTTACTACTTGTATGTGAGAAGAGAGACAAGTTGTTCTTGTAGAAAAAGGAAGAGCCTTCCCAAGGCGAATTTATTGTATAGCAGTGAAAGGCAAACTCACACCACTACAGTTTTTAAATATTGTAGTTGTATGAGTTGAGTAAAAAGTTGAGAAAAAAAACAAAAACAATAACTGAAATAAACAAGCATAAAAAGTGAAAAGCGTAAAACAACCTGCTTCTATCAATGCTCATGCGAGACTGACTGGTTTTGATTGTTTTTATACAATGTATGTGCTTGCGTACATGTGAAAACAAAAACAAGAGAGCTCATTTGAGAGCTCAATGCCTTTCGCTGTTGTATAGGCAGGTTTGCCAGTGTTGGGGTTTTGTCCCTAAAGGTGGGGATTTCGTAAGGTTTTTGGGGACAGAAAATTTCGTTTGGGGACTGGGGTTTTTTATTGGGGATATTTGAAAATATTTCGGGGATTTTATGGGGATAAAGTAATTAGGTTAAGGTTGTTTTATTATCGATAATAGCAATAAGTTACCAATAAGTGAACATTATTTCATGTTCTGTGAATAGAAAATAGAGATGCTCAATGCTATTGAATGTACAAGATGGGGCAAAAGTAATCAACCCATATTCATTTCCTGTATGTATTTTTTTTTAATGAAAAACTTTGGTTCTATGTACTTGTGAAAAAAGTTTTTCATAAATTAAAATTACAGCAAAAAAAAAAAAAAAAAAAAAATCGAGTGATTGACCCACCTTATACGTATCTTTAAATCCAAAGCAGTATTTTCAAAAAATTTTCTAATTGTAGGATTTTATGTTGCTAGGTGTAATTCTGTTACTTCGAATTGAATTTACAATTGATTATTCTCAAATGTGTTTATGCTTAATGTTTGGTTAAAAAAGATACCACTACTAATTTTATATAAGATTTGAAACGATGTGTTACGAGATGCAGTGGAAAAAAATTTTCAACCAATTGGTATGAATATTTTCAAAAAAAAAAAAATCTTTGACAAATTCATACGAATTTTGGTTTTAAGGAACCTTCTTAATTTTATAACAATTAATTCGAATAGTTATTGGCTAATTTATTTAATATGTAGTTTAGTTTTTGTGAAAATTTCAAGAAAAAAAATATTTTGGGATTTTTGGGGATATTTTTAATTTTTGTTGGGGACAGCGATTAAAAGCACCTGGCATCCCTGTGTATAGGTTGTGTTGATATTATAACAAGTACAACATTGTAAAAACAACATTAGCGGTATTCACAATCTTGTGCATTTGTATTGCAAATTCATGCAAGGGTGTATTTCTGTATATTTTGTTAGAGTAAAGTAAAAATGATGCAAGACCATTTGCACAAGATTTTGAATTGGGCTATTGTGTTTTATTGTACCTTGAGGGGCAAATGTGTCATTAAGCAGCTGATTGAAACAAAACAAAAATAATAATTAATTTAATGAAAATAAAATAAAAAAACATATTTAAAATGTTTTGCAATGCAAAACAAGTGACAGCTCCAACAAGAACATAATAACCTCCAAAGAAGAATTTGCTCGAGAATATAGAAGCATAGGGGCGAAGAAGAAATGTGCGACCTGGACAGTCGAGAAACAGAGATTTTGTTTTTTTTTTGCTAGTTGTGATTAATGTTACTATGATAAACTATTTATCCTCATCATACTTGTACACAAAAGTAGCAAATGTGATTTTATGGGCACATAGTGATTTTCGATACGGTTTAGGCTTTTTGCTGCTGTGTGTGTTGGTGGGTATGCTGCTGCCGGAGCCCACATATAAGGGACAATGCTAGAGCCGCGAAAGAGAATTCAATACCTTTCAAGGCAGCCAAACAAAAGGATCCTATTAAAATGGCCCAATAAATTTGTTGATTGGCAATTTGTTTTTTATTAAAAAAAAAAGTAAACAAAACAACTTTTTAAACAATTTTTGACAAGTTTGTCCCCAAGGGGAAAAAAGTAGATCAGCTGTGACGTTAACGCCACCTGTAGAGTAAATTCGCCTTGAGCCTTCTCTTCTTGTTATTCTTGTTAGGAGGCTTAAAAAAAATATTTCAATTTCAATTTTCATTTATATTTTTGTTTGTTAAAAATGTTTGAAATTTTCATTGGAAAATTGTTTATGATTTTCAGCTACCAGATGTGAAAATACATATGCGCAAGTCGATTAAATGATGTGCATCCGTCTGTCAAATATAGCACATACATTTTTCGGACCAAGTACGAAGCATATTGAAATTGCCTGAATTCGCTCCATTATTTCACATAGCCCTCATAGAAATGTCCTCCCGAAATAGGACTTTATAGGTCATAAATTTTTAATTTATTTTGGTATTTACACAAATGTAGCTTCAAATATGTTTTATATATAAAGAAATTTAACAGAAATAAGTTTCATATAGAAATAAATCACACGACCTAATTTCATGGCGATCGGTTCATAATTGCTCATAGCTTCCATACAATGTTCATTTTTAAAAATCACTCACGAAAATAAATTATTTAAATTTTAAAAGAAAGATGTTTTTGCTCATTTACTCAAGTCCGACTATACTTTCTAACTTGTTATACCCTTCACCATAAGTGGCAAGGGTATATATAAGTTTGTCATTCCGTTTGTAATTTCTACAGTTTTCATTTGCGACCCCACAAATTATATATATTCTGGATCGTTATAGATAGCGAAGTCGATATAGCCATGTCCGTCTGTATGTTGAAATCAACTTTCCGTAGCCCCCGAATAACTTACAAACATAATTGATACATCAATATATCGGGAATTCTCCCGGCTCGGTCGCTATTTAAAATCGAGAAAATCGGCCCACAAATGGCTGAGATATAAAGAAAAAAACCGGGACAACCTCGATTTTTGGTCTGTTTTTATCTATATCTGGATTACTAAGTCATTAATATAGACAATATGGATATTTAATGATAGATATTTCAAAGCCCATTGCAACGATTTATATAAGGCTACAATAATTTGGACCTATAATGGGTCAAAATCGGGAAAAATATTTTTTAACTCGATTTTTTTTTTAACAAAAAAAAAAATTTTTTTTCATAAATTTTTTTTCACTAATAAAATTTTTTTTTTAAAAATTAAAAAAAAAAATTCAAAAAAAAATTTGAAAAAAATTAAATCAAAACAATTTCGAAAAAAATTGAAAACAATTTTGAAAAAAAAAATTTTTTAAATTTTGAAAAAAAATTTTAATTTTGTTTACCTAAAAATTTTTATTTTAAAGTATAATTTGGTGATGGGTATATAAGATTCGGCACAACCGAATATAGCTCTCTTACTTGACAAATCTAAATTCAAATTAATCGATTAATCAGATTCTTTGATTATTCGATTAATCGCACATCCCTAATATTTTTAATAAACAATTGTTTTCTAGATTGTTCGGAAAGGAATTTAATGAAGGCCTTTATTTTTGATAATTTTTTTTAACATGATCAATACTTGAATTGTTAACTTTAGCGTTATTTTTTTGATTTTTCTTTAACAATAAATTATTAAAAAACCTACATCAAAACTTCATTATCTACTTGTTTAAAAAAATGTAAATTATTCGAACAAGTTAAAATCTCTTATTCTTTTTATTTGAACTCAAAAAATATAGTTTCTAATAAAATTACACGAAATACAATTATAATAATTTAAATATTTATGTTAATATTATTATTCTTTAAATGCGTTTTATTCAAACTACCTGTATGCAAAAACATGATATGTAATGAAAATTCTTAATTAGCTTACTTTTACCATTCGCATTCTCTGCTACTATATGCTAATGTTTTAAAACTTTGAAATTTTAAGTTCTGATGGTCTTGTACTAAGCGAGAGAGAGCTGTGATGGTCTTAATGTTAATGGATAATTGGCAAAACACTTAAGTTTTCTAGTTGACTTTTTGTTTTCATGTTGTTTTTGCAACTGTTGACATTTTGCTTTGTTAAATATGACGCCTTTGAAAGAATTTCTCATCCAACCATAATTTTGGACACTAAAGACAAGGAGAAGAAAAAACACTACAAACAACCACTAGATTGACTGACTCACTAACTTTGTTAGTACATAAGTGAATGACTGAGCGAGTTGACAAACTGACTGACTGGCGGACTGTGTGTCTGGTTAAATGAGTGGGTGACAAGTATGAAAGTTTCGTATTTTATTTGATAACGTTTTTAAAAATAACTGTCATAAACTTATAGTCAAGTACAAGAAATATGAACATTTTTTTATTTGTTTAAAAATTCTCTTGAAATTTAGATGACGAAAAGTTTTTAATTAACGTTTTTGTTAAATTATCCGTAACAGGACTTTTTGTGTTTTTGTGCCATTTAATAACACTAGTTTACAAGGTTTTTCTATATGATGTGAAACTTCGGGACAAATATTAACAAAAAAATTCAGGACGTTCAACTTTTGAGATATTTATTAAGAAAATACTAAAAGTGACATTGAAATTGTAACAAAAAATAAAAAATAGTATTATTTCTGTTTTTATAAATATTTTCATTTGTCTTCTTCACGACACTCCAACTATAGTCTCCTAGCAAATGCTGGTCCCAAAAACCCTGACAATTCCGTTCAAATCCAGCACAGTGGGGTCGATCGGAAGAAAATTGGTAATAAATGTCTCTATTCTAAATTACTGGTCCGATGGCAAAATTATGTACAAACAAATCGTAAAGGAAAATAAAATGTGTGACCACCCTGTTAGAATACAAGGTGAGATACAGGGTGTCAAAGTTAATCACTTTTAGTTAGCAAAGCTTTGTAGAGCTCGTAACTTGTACAAATACAGACAGTTATTAAATGAATTTTCGTTAAAAAGGAAATATTTTTATTTCACTAAGTTAAATCTTACGTTAAAATATATTTAAGTTTCAAGTTTGAAATTTTCGATTTTTATCTTGACTTTATATTGTGTTTTTCTCAAATATCTTTTGTAATAGTTTTCAAAATGTTTTATAAACACATTAAACTCAAGTTCCCAGATTTCAGCAGATAGGACCCTTTTTGAGTCCACCAAATACAGAGCATTACACGAAAACATGCTCAGAATATGGTTAATACAACCATGATAACTTTTTTTTTTTTTTTGAATTCTCAAAATAAATGGCAAGGTACGTAACCAAAATGCCAGGGTATCCCACTCGATTTAAGTAAGTCCCTAGTCGTCCTATATATTCATATAGGAAGCTGGAACGCTTAAAACAATTCACGAAATGAGTTTTAAATTGTATTCCACCAGTATCGACACGCGGTTGGTGTAAACGACGTAGAACAGGAACCGTTATACGAAGCCTTACATCACACACGTGCCAGAGTGAGACGCAAAATTGTCGAAGGCAAAAAAACGAAAAATAATAAAAAATAATTACAATGACGCGCGAGTTGTTAATCAACCCAGACTTACTTTGCGACTCCCATGATAACTTCTGTTGAAACATATGGTTTTTAACCATTTATTGAACATTTTCTGACAACTTTGTAAGAATATGACAACCGTGTATACGTAGCTTTAGCGTCATGGATATTTGGCTTTGGTGTAGATTCGGCTGGTTGTCCGGACTTCACATATGATCTTTTACGCTTCGGGTTATTGTAATGGATCCATTTTTCATCGCAAGTAATGATTCGGTGCAAAAGTGATTTCCTTTTATAGCGTTCTAGCAGCATTTCAGACATGCAAAATCATCTTTCAAGATCTCTCAGTTGCAATTCGTATGGTATCTAATTTGGATGGATCTAGCTGCTCAAAAACATTTTGAAATTGCTGCTTGAGTAGCTCCCTATGAGTTTGCAAGATCTTGTTGAGTTTAACAACATTCTTCATGGAGTAATGCCTCCAATTCTTGGTCTTCAAACTCTTTTGGCTGGCCTGGGCGATATTTGTCTTCCGTGTTAAAATAACTACTTCTGAACCACACAAACCACCTCTCGTACGTTGAAACCGATGGAACACATTCACCATAAGCTTTGGTGAGCAATCGGTGTGCTTCAGCGACACTTTTTTCAAATTAAAGAAGTAAAGCAAAACTTCTAGCATATGACGATTCGTTAGTACAAAATTCGACATTTTCGAAGCATTTTTGTATACCCAACATCAATGAAAATAATGTTACGTTTTTACCTTTTCAAAACGGGGTTTATTTCCTTTAAATAAACCGGATACTTTTGATTGCAAATAAAAAGTAGTTTAAAATTTGTAACAACTCTTTATTTATTTAAATGTACACCAACAACAGTTCAAATATTCACTCAGCGTCTCCTATACACGTCTATCAATTCGCAGAAATACACACACACACTCTATAATGTACAAGTATACAGGTACAAGACAGTTTATGTTAACTCTAACAGCGACAATGATCAACTCCACCGACTAAAGCAACCGCAGTCACTATTTATACGCACTGCCATCTTCATCCGAGTAGTTGAGATTGTTCTTAACGGTCAACTAGTATGTTTGATTTCTAGAGCTTTCGATGTCTACGTTACCTGCTTATACATTTAGTGTTACCATACTCACAAACAATGCCAGTAACCGCATGCCATCAACACTGTTGATAAGTAGAAGCCTCCACTAATGGACGTGTTCATAAACATGATGAATGTTGCAGCCTGTAGTTACATACCGTTAAATTCAAATCGCTATTGCACATTCGTAACTATAAAATATTTTTCTGACATAGGGGTTATGGAAGGTAGAGTCAATTATGGACCAATCCTCACAAAAGTTGTTAGAAAAATTTAGGTTCATATAAAACATGTTTTCATTATGATCATATGACAGTTTTGACTGTTCAAGTCATGTATGGGGCTAGATGAAATCATGATATTGCCCATTTTCAATACCAAACAAACCTTACCCACAGAGAGTATTTGAGCCATCTAGCTCCTTTCGTTTTGCCCCTACCGTGTACAGACATATCTAGATCGTCTAAAATCTTATGAGGACCCAGAATATATACTAATGAGGGTCTGCGACAAATATTTTGATGTGTTTTATCTTTTTTGATGGTGGGAAAATGGTGGACTTCATAAACTACCGTAACTTGTCTATCTCAAAAATATATATTTCATTCGATGAACACACAAATAATATATATATTTTTTTTTTGTAAACGTGTGTAATTTTAACCCACAAACACATATTCTTATACTAATATATCATACATATGTATGTAAGTAGGTAGGTAGGTATACAGGGTAGATAATTTGTTTTTGAATAGGTGAAAATGAGACTAAAGGGGTGAAAGTAACAGGCGTTTTTTAATTAAAACTTATTATGACGAGTTTATTTTTTTCGTTCTTTCTGCGAGTTTCTTTTGAGTGGGAGTTTCTTAATGTGCTTACGGTATTGTTAAATAAACAACATTCCTGATGTGTGTACTTGAGAGTAGACAGACAAATTTAGACTATGACTACAAAATTGTTGCGGTTAATTTTAGACTGAAATGTAGACAAACAAAAGTAACAATACGTTTTAATTTATTAAGGAATGTTGAAATATCTTGAAAGCGTAACAGGACTTTGAACACACAAATAAATAAAAAATACTCAGAATATACTATTTCATAATTGTATAAATTATTATTATTGCAAATAATTCTGACAATGTCATGAGTAAGGAGATTAGGGGATTTAGAGTGATGAAATATTTATGCAATTTAATGGAATTAATTAAGAATTTATTTAATCCCAATGTTGTGAGAAAATTGGATTTTAAATAGTTTATGGTTTATTAAGCAATGTTTGTAGAAAATTAAGTTTAATTAAGTTCCCAGCAGTTAAGCAAATAGTCAATGTATTCCTTATAGAAAGTAATCGTCACAAATGTCTTAACACTTGGCTGACTCCAATTTATATATTTTGGTTATTTGACACGCATGTGCTCTTTGTAGTGCAGTGAGAAGACAATTGGTTACTTTATATATCCCAGGTAATCTAGCATGAAGACAATTGTCACTTAAGTGTCTCTAAGTAATCTGGAGTGTAGTCACTTTAAATGTGTTGTGTGATAATTCGTTCAAACTGGTTTTATACAAATTGTGTTGGTATAATTCTCATACAGTTAATTTTTATATTTGCTTAAGTATACTGATATCCCTTGTAACCTAGCATGAAGTCAACAGTCACTTTAGTGTCTCTACGTAACCTATGGTGAAGTCACTTTTAACTTTTGTTTGTTGTGCACTTTAGAAAATTGTTATTTTATCCACCAGAAGCAATCCATTGGAGAGTTGTCGAAGAAGGATTTGTTTACAAGCTATCATTTATTAGACTGCCTATGATATGACTTTTTAGCTGACTATTTGAGGTCAATTAGCACCCGTACATGTTAAAATAACTACAGTGCACTCGCGGTAACGTGAACACTGTCTAACGTGAACACCGCCTAACGTGAACAAGCTTTTGCTTACATTGACTACTCTGTAACGTGAACAAACTCAGAAAGCTCTATAACATGAACAATTTTCTTTCACTGCATTTGTTTTCTAATCATGTAGACAACACTTCAATACATACATTAAATTCAATTTTTAAAGTTTTGAGAATCCCCTTATAAAAAAAATGTGTTTGTATCCTCTAAATTATTTTTTTTAGTGGCAACGAATGAGTAATTTTATTTGCTATATAATTTTATTTCAATTTATAGTTTCTCGTGATCTCGTTTTGTTTTGTAATGCATTTTAATCAAAAATTTTGTTTTATTTCACGTTCAAGCGTGTAAAACACAGGTTTATATTATAAAATTTTATATTTTTTCCATGAAATTCGACAATCGCTAACGTGAACAATTTCACTAACATGAACTCCCTTGGTTTTAATTAGTTCACGTTACCGCGAGTGCACTGTAGTTATATAGCTGATCAAGTTACCAGTTCGATAGCTAGTAAGATAACTGACGCTATTTAACCAGTATGTGAATCTAATGCGTTGACTACTTTGGACTAGCTGTTAGACAGTCCCATTGTAATCAAAAAAGGGTCAATTGACCCCCTGCTTAGGACACGCACGTGTTAAAATAACTAGTCACGTGGCTATTGAAGTAACTAGTTCCCACCCTAAATTATGGGTAAAATCACTAGTTCGGGACTGTCTCCTAGAACTGCTGGGTTTCTTATCATGTTTACACTGGGAGCTGTTGCAGTATTAGTTAATATGTTGTAACAATTGATCGTCCGGAAAAATAATAAAATTTTTACTCCATTATAAAATTTTATTAAATTGTTTATTAGCTGCAAAAAAATAATAAAATAAAAGACTGCAAATGTTGGAATAGCTACTAGGGTAATGTTTTCCTTGGCTTAAATAGTGCTAGGCCCATTTTATGTTTTTTAAACTGGCAAAAACGTAAATCATAAATTTTCTAACGAAACATTTGATAATTTTGATTTGGCATAAATTAGAAATTTACATAAAAAATAGGTCAACTCGGAAGGCTTTGGACATCGCAGTAATACAAATTTTGAAATTATTTTTCATCTATAGTACCTACTTACTATAATGTTACCTTTGGTCAATTCACAAGGTCTCTTATCAGTCATATTGTCATAATGTCCTAATATATCACGACTCGGCGGCTCGGCTTAACCGACTCTTAGGCATTAGGCGTTGGTCTCTACTGGTTCGTTATGATAACACAATAAACATAGCATAGAAAGTAGTATTATTTTAGGACATTTTTTGCTTGAAAATCAATAAAAACCATTCTGAAATATTAGGACATTATGACAATATGACATGATAAGAGACCTTGTGAATTGACCAATTATGTAGATTGTTTTTGTTTTCAGTATAACTAAACCAAACTTTAAACAAAAAGCGATCAACACTGAATTGCAGATCGGGTGATATATTCAGGTCTTTTTAAAATGTGGCCAATCCATGTCTATTTACGTTTCATTATTTCGTTTTCTATTGGTATATTGTTTGTTGTTTTTAAGAAGTCTTTCATTGATATGGTGTTTGGTCAGAAAACACTAAAAATCCGGCGCAAGCATCGGTTCATAAACCCTTGAAGTTTTTTCTAATTGGATTGTGTTATTCCTGATGTAGTAGAGCCATACAAGAGCACAGAATTTACACTGCAGTTATGTTTTCCTACTGATGGTGTTGGTTTGTATAGCAATGTTTTTTGTTTTTAAATATTTTAAATCGGATCGAAAACAAAAATTTGGCATCATTTCGAATTTTTCATATACCCGGGCCTTGAGGCTCCACCCTCCCTTAGTGTTTAAAGTCCAAATTCAAAACTTAAACTCAGCTACACCTACTCTATAGTCGGGGGAAATTTTTATTAAAGTTGGACTATCCGTTTAGAAGTTAAAGATTTATTTCCACTTTTTTTTCATTTCCCCCACTGTTCATCAGCTACTGATGTCAGAACCAAAGCTCCATTGCCTTTTGAGAGCTTAAAACGTTACAAATAAAAAAAGTCGCAGAAGAAAATGTGCTAAGTCCAAAAAAGAGACTTATAAGTAGTTGCGAACGCACTTCTTCTAAGCTGTGATTATTTATCATTATACAAGGTGGCGCAAAAGTAATATTCCTATCAGAAAATGCTATAAATAGTCAGCAATATTCCGCGTTCTGGAGCAGTGTAGCGTAACATTGTTTATTAACGTGTATTTCGCATGTGTTTACTACATAAATGTCAAAACAGAACTGACATTAGGGGCCAATCGCAAAATTTATAGCATTTTCTGATAGGAGGATTACTTTTGCGCCACCTGATAATTCCCCCAAATATGTAATAAAACTGCATAAACAGATTTCAATAAGGAATTTAGAACATCTTTTCTTTAAACTAACAATATTGACCGTTACCACTCATGGTGAAGGGTTTAATATAATAATACAGCCATTCTTTGCATTGGCCGATTAGGCTCTGTAGTGGGTGACATCTGTTTTGGTTTACCATTATCTGCATGAGGAGAGACACTGTTTAACCCTTCAATGAGCGTTTTTGCCCATTGGAAAGAGTTTTTCTCTTCAACAGTGAGGCCATGGGCAGATTTTTTCACTTAACCGATTTATTATCGTTCTTCGTATGCTATCCTTGCTTAATTTTTGTTACTAGGGGAACTGGTTTGGAGGTTGGACTCAGGTGGAGCTGGAGTTACGACTTGATCGATCCTCGGGAGCCTTTGAGTATCTAATTATACCAAGCTCGGGATTTGTTCGTCTACAGGCTTGATCGAAATTGGCTTCGCGCACTAGTAGCAGATCGGCTAGCAGGGTCATGCGCTTCCACTCAACAAGTCTAAATTTTAGAAATAGACAACTTACTGCAACCTGATGCAACTTACCGCAACCACTGTAGTAGTTGGGTCTCCGGATATTATGAAGCCCTTTACTGTGCGTTATTTCTTATCCGATATTATGGACGATAGCAGCTTGTATTTTATGTCTACTGTCAGGTTTTGCGAACCGACGACCTACTGCATCCTGTATAAAAAGGAATCAGATAAGGTTAGGTTATCAGGCAGCCGTCCAAAATCTTCGTTTGTACAGCTCACTTGGGTCCAATAAACGTTCCCTTTGTGGTACCTGAAAGGAGATGAAAAACACAGAGGGGAAAGAAATAGAAGTAGATGAAAGGAATTCTATAGATTATTAAGCAAGAGAAGAAAGGAGAAATCGGAGGAGTAAGAGGAGAAGGTGTTGAGAGTCAAGTAACGCAGACCGCCATGAGGTGCAATTTGCAGCTCCGGTCTTATCAACCATCTGCTTTTCCTAATAAAGGCGTCTATGCACCTTAATTCCTTCACTGATAGCCCGGAGAGGGTACCAAGGGATCTGGCCCATAGATCACCAAGTGCCGAACAATTACAAAAGAAGTGTAGAATAGTTTCTTCCTCTTCCTCATTCTGACAACTTCTACAGACGTCGTTATAAGGTAACCCAAGTCTTGCAGCATGGGGACCGAAAGTGCAATGTCCGGTGATCATCGCCACCATATTGCTTATTCGTATTCGTTGTAGTATAAGTAGATATGACGTGCGTGTGCAGTCCAGCACAGGCCATATCATGCTCGTAATAGTACAGGTGGATTCTTTAGCCCACCTCGTTTGGGCAAGTTCGTAATATATGTATACGTTTCTTGCAAGTTGACAGCGGGATTCCGCAGAGGGAGTCTATATCGTCTTCCGACAGAAGGGCTCCTAATCCTGCCAATTGATCGGCAATACAATTGCCTTCATTGTCCCTCAGATAAGGAAATGTCTACTAGCCATTTTCGAGGTAACAAATAAATTATAATAATTATGTTTAAAGTAATTCATTATAAAACACACAACGATTAAGTGATTAATTTAAACACTGTGATTATGAATACTAGATAATGATATGTCATTATCTAAAACTGTTATTACAATTTTTCTATTGTAACTAAAACTAAAAAATCATTTAAGAGATCTAATGCAAATAAATTGCGTTAATTACATGACCTTTAAGTTATATGAAATCATTTCACAGCTTCATATAGTTCTATTAATAATATATTAATTAAAGAGCTTCCTAGTATTATTGCAGCTGTTATAGATCCCAGCAAACATATTCATTACCGGTTAAACTAGCGTTTATAATTAAAACTATATTATTTCATTCATTTTAATTTCTACCGCGAAAAAAAACACGAAACTTTAATATTATTTAATATAAAATAATGATTTAACTATTCCAAGAATACCTACAAGTACCTGCGAAGATACAATTAATGCTCTGACTTACAATTAAACTTTCTATTGTTATAGAAATGCCAAACTACATACCTTTTTTTTATGATTATCTACTGCAGAGTTAAGTGAATTAATTAAAAATCAAGTAGTGGTATAATAAACGTTGTTGATTTTATAATTAAAAATAATAATAATAAAAACACAATGAGATAAAAAGGAAAATATCTGCAAAATCCACAACAATTCTTTAGAAGAAAATAAATCTTCATCAAATAAATTATTGTAGATTACTGAGTTGAAAAACTTTTATCATGCTACATCATATCATGTTCCCGGAAAAAAAATCAAGGTCAACCTGACTAACGAGGAGAGTTGGATGGATGGTGAGTGACTGGAATGAAGAAAAGAATTACAAAGTTCTTTTTAACGTTTACTTTCGTTAGCAGCGATTTTAGTTAATCATTCACACCCACGCTAGCTAATGAATATCTAATTCATTCCCATCTTCCATACATATGTTAAAAAAAATACATACAAATATACAAACACGTTAAGATGTTATTTATATAACACAATGTTAGAATCATTTAAGGAATGTGGAGACATCATTTCCCCTGCCCATAATTATCAGTTATTGTATGTTATTCAACCGTAAACATGAATATCTTAAATACATTGAGTGGACTGTTAAAATCACTGTTTATTTGATTTTGAAACTTTCCTGGTTTAGTTTGTAATCTCACGAATGAAATAAATTGTGATTAAGAGTAAAAATTTTAAATATGGATCCCTAAGAAATATGGATTTTTCATTTGGGGATTGGGACTACTTCCATCTTGTGAAATATTTACTCAGCGACCGGCAGTATGGCTTTCGTAGAGGACGCTCTACGAGAGACTTGCTAGCCTTCCTATCGGAAAAATTGTGTCGTTTCAGACACCATTTTGGCGAAAGTAAAGTGGTGGCTCTAGATATTTCTAAAGCGTTTGATAGAGTATGGCATGGTGCGCTTTTAGCAAAACTTATTGCTTTTGGTGTCGATAATAACTTTTCTCGATTTATATCGAGCTTTCTCAGAGATCGCACTATACGAGTTGTTATAGATGGAATCTTATCAAACGACTTCAAGATCAATTCAGGGGTACCGCAAGGCTCCGTCATTTCTCCTACTCTATTTCTTATCTTTATAAACGAACTTCTACGTCAAACTTCCAACCCTATCTACTCTTTTGCAGATGACAGCAACATTTGCCATTCATATGCATTCAATTATAGACCAAGCCTGTCGGAGATCGGCAAAACATGAATAACCAAGATCTTGTGACAATCTCTGAATGGGGTTGTGCGAATAGAGTCGATTTCAATGCACGCAAGACTCAATGTTGTATGTTAACACAGAACCGCACAACAGATCATGTTGCTCCATCTGTTTTTATGGGTATTGTAAATATTAAGGAATCAGAAGCTTTTGATGTTCTAGGCATGAGTATTCAGTGCGATGTCCGCTGGACAAAACACATTTTTCGAGTGTCGAAAGAAGCATTCAAGTGCCTTGGTTTTCTAAAACGGTGTAAGACATACTTCACTCCATCTGATCTCCTTACTACTTACACCACTTATATCCGACCGAAAATAGAAAACAACTCTCATGTGTGAGCCGGTGCTTCAAAGTCCATTTTGGAGTTACTCGACCGCGTACAGGAGAAGGCGAATGTGCTTATCGGTGACAGTAGAGTATCCAGCTCTATTGACTCACTGGAACATCGTCGCAATGTGGGTTGTGTTTCACTGTTCTACCGATACTGCAATAGTATGTGCTCTGCTAAAATTAGGGAACTTGTTCCCTAAACCCGTAGTTTTTTACGCAACACACGTTCTTCTGCAAGGGTTCATCAATTCGTTGTCGACTGGACAGTAGATCGCACAACACATTACACGGAAATCTCGTTCTTTAGCCGTACTGTCCGTATGTGAATTAAGTTTCCTCCTGAAGTCTTTCCTGTCACTTTCAATGTAGGAAAATTCAAATCAAATGTCCACAAACACTACTCCCTCTATCCTCCCTCCCATAACCTATTTTCCTAGTTCCAACTCAATGCTTTGCATGAGTAGGGGTCATCCTCTGAGTGCTGGTCAAAGAAAAAAAAAAAAAAAAACTTGAACTTTCCTACATTGAAAGTGAAAGGAAATACTTCAGCAAGAATTTTGTTCCACATCCGGCTAAAGTACGAATTTAAACGTTAGTGTGTTGTGCGGTTCAATGACCAATCGATTACAAAGGGATAAGATCTAAATAAAAAGCGTGTATTACGTAAACACAAGGGTTTTCAGGAACAACTTCCCTAATTTCAGTGGAACATATTCCATTGTAGTACCGATAGAACAGTGAAACACCAACCGCATTGTCACAAACCCTACTGTCATCAATTAGCACATTCGCCTTCCCCTGTATGGAAGCTCCAAAATAGACGTTAAAACACCGCTACATACACAAGAGTTCTATTCCATTTTCGATCAGATATAGCTGGTGTAAATAGCGAACAGATCAGATGGAGTGCAGTACTTCGTAGACTGTTTCAGAAAACCAGGGCACTGAATACTTTTTTCGGTACCTCTGAATTCTGATAAAGCATTAGGTCAAACGACTTGGAAAAATCTAGTGGCACAACTTTACTTTCGCCAAAACGGTGAATGAAACGACACTATTTTTCCGATATGAAGGCTTACAAGTCTTCCGTAGAGAGTGCTCTTCGAAAGCTATACTCGCTATCGCGAAGTAAATTGTTGAACTTTAAATAATTAACACGATGGTAATTCATAATTTGGGAAAGTGCAAAATATTTAAACAGAGATTAAGCGATGAAAAAGTTTGAATAAGAATAACTTAAATGGTCTAAATCAGTTTGGGACTAGTTATACAAAAGATTGGGAAGCATTTATCTATTACAGACAATACATAGAAAATTTTAGACATGATTTGTAGAAAATTAAGGATTTCAGACCCTCCGTATTTAGCGTCAACCTTTTAGCGTCAATACTTTGGATACATTGTGCTATATTTTTCTATTGCCCAAAAAAAAAAAATCAGAATATTGTAATTGAAAATATAATAATAATGTTTAAAGGTTTCCAATCGGTAGCCACTCACTGTTGTATGTGAATGAAAACCAACAAAAATATTTGTTCATCAATTGGAAAATAATGAAAAACCTTAAGTGGCTTTTTTTTATCGTAATACAAATGCAAAATTAAACAAAGTTTTCCACGTATTTCGTGTGAATTAAAGTTGGAGACGGTAATTTTCCATAAACGGTCGGTTGGTCAGTGAATTTCAAATTTATTGTGAATGTGTGGGATTTTTTCTGTTTTTTTGGACCCAAATGTTAAAGCTTCCCCAAAGGAAATCATCACATTTTAACAAACAGACCACAAACATGCTAGAAAATATCCGAACAAACAGAGATACTAATATTCCAAAGTTTGAACATCAATTTGCAATCAATCACAATGGAAAAATTGTCTGAAACTTTGTGGCGGTAAATTAAAACAAAACCAAGAAAAACATAGTTGAGTATATTTCAAAGTTACATATGACTAGTGGAAACTTTTAAAAGAAATCCTCATGCATTTGTACAGAAATTGATTAAAATCCAATTAATTAAAGTTTCATCTCACTTGTACTGCAACAAATTTAAGGAAAAACTACATTGATTTTCTATGGAAAGTTTCATTATCCTGACATTTCATTTCGTCTGTTGTATGAAATAAAAATAAAACCAAAACAAATTATTTAAGAAAGCAAAGTAAAGGAAGAAAAATAAAGTACTTCCTGTTCCTTTGAATCATGACAGGTCAATGTAACAATAACACATGAATGCATGTGTATGTAGGAGGTGTATGGTAGCGTGTGTGTCTTTGAGTTTTTATCACTACATTACAAATTTCAATGATTGTCCTGTCATTGCTTCAACTTAAACTACTACATTTATATAGATTTAATAGGTTTTTTATTAGTACATATGTCATTTGATACAAGATATTCTCTTTCCCTACCTAATACATGCAAAAATGGTATCAAATACATGGCTTAAATCTTGTAAGGAGTGCGCACAAACAAAACGGCTCACACGTTTAGGTTTATACATTTAACATGCTGTCAGAAACGTCATGTAAAAAGTTAAAAAAAGTATTTTGAATATTTTAAATGAATATCAATGCTACCCGTTTATGAAAATTATTAGACAATCAAGGGTGTATATTTTAAATTGCTTCTAATTCGTAAACTAAAGGACTTAGAACCAAAATTAAATTTTTATAATGAAAATTCCAAAATATTTTAAATTACCTAGAGCGAAAATAAAGAAAATCTGTGATCACTCATATTTCCCACCAAAATTCAATTTTTTAATGAAAATTCCAAAATATCTAAAATTGCTTATAATTCGTAAACTAAAAGACCTAAAGCAAAAATAAAGAAAATCTGTGATCACTCATATTTTCCACCAAAATTCAATTTTTATAATGAAAATCTAAAATTGCTTATAATTCGTAAACTAAAGGACCTAGAGCGAAATTAAAGAAAATCTGTGATCACTCATATTTCCCACCAAAATTCAATTTTTATAATGAAAATTCCAAAATATCTAAAACTGCTTATATCTCGTAAACTAAAGGACCTAGAGCGAAAATAAAGAAAATCTGTGATCACTCATTTTTCCCACCAAAATTCGATTTTTATAATGAAAATTCCAAAATATCTAAAATTGCTTATATCTCGTAAACAAAAAGACCTAGAGCGAAAATAAAGAAAATCTGTGATCACTTATATTTCCCACCAAAATTCAATTTTTATACTGAAAATTGCAAAATATCTAAAATTGCTTATATCTCGTAAACTAAAAGACCTAGAGCGAAAATAAAGAAAATCTGTGATCACTCATATTTCCCACCAAAATTCAATTTTTATAATGAAAATTCCAAAATATTTAAAATTGCTTATAATTCTTAAACTAAAGGACCTAAACGGAAAATAAAGAAAATCTGTGATCACTCATATTTCCCACCAAAATTAAATTTTTATAATGAAAATTCCAAAATATCTTAAATTGCTTATAATTCGTAAACTAAAAGACCTAGAGCGAAAATAAAGAAAATCTGTGATCACTCATATTTCCCACCAAAATTCAATTTTTATAATGAAAATTCCAAAATATTTAAAATTGCTTATAATTCTTAAACTAAAGGACCTAAACGGAAAATAAAGAAAATCTGTGATCACTCATATTTCCCACCAAAATTAAATTTTTATACTGAAAATTGCAAAATATCTAAAATTGCTTATATCTCGTAAACTAAAAGACCTAGAGCGAAAATAAAGAAAATCTGTGATCACTCATATTTCCCACCAAAATTCAATTTTTATAATGAAAATTCCAAAATATCTAAAATTGCTTATACCTCGTAAACTAAAGGACCTATCTCGTAAACTAAAGGGCCTAGAGCGAAAATAAAGAAAATCTGTGATCACTCATATTTCCCACCAAAATTAAATTTTTATAATGAAAATTCCAAAATATCTAAAATTGCTTATATCTCGTAAACTAAAAGACCGAGAGCGAAAATAAAGAAAATCTGTGATCACTCATATTTCCCACCAAAATTCAATTTTTATAATGAAAATTCCAAAATATCTAAAATTGCTTATATCTCGTAAACAAAAAGACCTAGAGCGAAAATAAAGAAAATCTGTGATCACTTATATTTCCCACCAAAATTCAATTTTTATAATGAAAATTCCCAAATATCTTAAATTGCTTATAATTCGTAAACTAAAAGACCTAGAGCGAAAATAAAGAAAATCTGTGATCACTAATTTTTCCCACCAAAATTCAATTTTTATAATGAAAATTCAAAAATATCTAAAATTGCTTATATCTCGTAAACTAAAAGACCTAGAGCGAAAATAAAGAAAATCTGTGATCACTCATTTTTCCCACCAAAATTCGATTTTTATAATGAAAATTGCAAAATATCTAAAATTGCTTATATCTCGTAAACAAAAAGACCTAGAGCGAAAATAAAGAAAATCTGTGATCACTCATTTTTCCCACCAAAATTCGATTTTTATAATGAAAATTGCAAAATATCTAAAATTGCTTATTATTCGTAAACTAAAAGACCTAGAGCGAAAATAAAGAAAATCTGTGATCACCCATATTTCCCACCAAAATTAAATTTTTATAATGAAAATTGCAAAATATCTAAAATTGCTTATATCTCGTAAACAAAAAGACCTAGAGCGAAAATAAAGAAAATCTGTGATCACTCATATTTCCCACCAAAATTCAATTTTTATAATGAAAATTCCAAAATATCTAAAATTGCTTATATCTCGTAAACCAAAGGACCTAGAGCGAAAATAAAGAAAATCTGTGATCACTCATATTTCCCACCAAAATTCAATTTTTATAATGAAAATTCCAAAATATCTAAAATTGCTTATATCTCGTAAACTAAAGGACCTATCTCGTAAACTAAAGGACCTAGAGCGAAAATAAAGATAATCTGTGATCACTCATATTTCCCACCAAAATTCGATTTTTATTAAAAAAATATTCTAAAATATCTTAAATTGCTTATAATTCGTAAACTAAAAAAGCTAGAGCGAAAATAAAGAAAATCTGTGATCACTCATATTTCCCACCAAAATTCAATTTTTATAATGAAAATTCCAAAATATCTAAAATTGCTTATATCTCGTAAACTAAAGGACCTAGAGCGAAAATAAAGAAATTCTGTGATCACTCATATTTCCCACCAAAATTCAATTTTTATAATGAAAATTCCAAAATATCTAAAATTGCTTATAATTCGTAAACTAAAAGACCTAAAGCGAAAATAAAGAAAATCTGTGATCACTTATATTTCCCACCAAAATTCAATTTTTATAATGAAAATTCCAAAATATCTAAAATTGCTTATAATTCGTAAACTAAAAGACCTAGAGCGAAAATAAAGAAAATCTGTGATCACTCATATTTCCCACCAAAATTAAATTTTTATAATGAAAATTCCAAAATATCTAAAATTGCTTATATCTCGTAAACTAAAGGACCTAGAGCGAAAATAAAGAAAATCTGTGATCACTCATATTTCCCACCAAAATTCGATTTTTATAATGAAAATTGCAAAATATCTAAAATTGCTTATATCTCGTAAACAAAAAGACCTAGAGCGAAAATAAAGAAAATCTGTGATCACTTATATTTCCCACCAAAATTCAATTTTTATAATGAAAATTCCCAAATATCTTAAATTGCTTATAATTCGTAAACTAAAAGACCTAGAGCGAAAATAAAGAAAATCTGTGATCACTAATTTTTCCCACCAAAATTCAATTTTTATAATGAAAATTCAAAAATATCTAAAATTGCTTATATCTCGTAAACTAAAAGACCTAGAGCGAAAATAAAGAAAATCTGTGATCACTCATTTTTCCCACCAAAATTCGATTTTTATAATGAAAATTGCAAAATATCTAAAATTGCTTATATCTCGTAAACAAAAAGACCTAGAGCGAAAATAAAGAAAATCTGTGATCACTTATATTTCCCACCAAAATTCAATTTTTATAATGAAAATTCCAAAATATCTAAAATTGCTTATATCTCGTAAACTAAAAGACCTAGAGCGAAAATAAAGAAAATCTGTGATCACTCATTTTTCCCACCAAAATTCGATTTTTATAATGAAAATTGCAAAATATCTAAAATTGCTTATTATTCGTAAACTAAAAGACCTAGAGCGAAAATAAAGAAAATCTGTGATCACCCATATTTCCCACCAAAATTAAATTTTTATAATGAAAATTGCAAAATATCTAAAATTGCTTATATCTCGTAAACAAAAAGACCTAGAGCGAAAATAAAGAAAATCTGTGATCACTCATATTTCCCACCAAAATTCAATTTTTATAATGAAAATTCCAAAATATCTAAAATTGCTTATATCTCGTAAACCAAAGGACCTAGAGCGAAAATAAAGAAAATCTGTGATCACTCATATTTCCCACCAAAATTCAATTTTTATAATGAAAATTCCCAAATATCTTAAATTGCTTATAATTCGTAAACTAAAAGACATAGAGCGAAAATAAAGAAAATCTGTGATCACTCATATTTCCCACCAAAATTCAATTTTTATAATGAAAATTCCAAAATATTTAAAATTGCTTATAATTCGTAAACTAAAAGACCTAGAGCGAAAATAAAGAAAATCTGTGATCACTCATATTTCCCACCAAAATTCAATTTTTATAATGAAAATTCCAAAATATCTAAAATTGCTTATATCTCGTAAACCAAAGAACCTAGAGCGAAAATAAAGAAAATCTGTGATCACTCATATTTCCCACCAAAATTCAATTTTTATAATGAAAATTCCAAAATATCTTAAATTGCTTATATCTCGTAAACAAAAAGACCTAGAGCGAAAATAAAGAAAATCTGTGATCACTCATTTTTCCCACAAAAATTCAATTTTTATAATGAAAATTCCAAAATATCTTATATTGCTTATAATTCGTAAACTAAAAGACCTAGAGCGAAAATAAAGAAAATCTGTGATCACTCATATTTCCCACCAAAATTCAATTTTTATAATGAAAAAATAATAAAAAATTCCAAAATATCTAAAATTGCTTATAATTCGTAAACTAAAAGACCTAGAGCGAAAATAAAGAAAATCTGTGATCACTCATTTTTCCCACCAAAATTCGATTTTTATAATGAAAATTCCAAAATATCTAAAATTGCTTATATCTCGTAAACCAAAGGACCTAGAGCGAAAATAAAGAAAATCTGTGATCACTCATATTTCCCACCAAAATTCAATTTTTATAATGAAAATTCCAAAATATCTTAAATTGCTTATAATTCGTAAACTAAAAGACCTAGAGAGAAAATAAAGAAAATCTGTGATCACTCATATTTCCCACCAAAATTCAATTTTTATAATGAAAATTCCAAAATATCTAAAATTGCTTATATCTCGTAAACCAAAGAACCTAGAGCGAAAATAAAGAAAATCTGTGATCACTCATATTTCCCACCAAAATTCAATTTTTATAATGAAAATTCCAAAATATCTTAAATTGCTTATATCTCGTAAACAAAAAGACCTAGAGCGAAAATAAAGAAAATCTGTGATCACTTATATTTCCCACCAAAATTCAATTTTTATAATGAAAATTCCCAAATATCTTAAATTGCTTATAATTCGTAAACTAAAAGACCTAGAGCGAAAATAAAGAAAATCTGTGATCACTCATATTTCCCACCAAAATTCAATTTTTATAATGAAAATTCCAAAATATCTAAAATTGCTTATATCTCGTAAACTAAAAGACCTAGAGCGAAAATAAAGAAAATCTGTGATCACTCATTTTTCCCACCAAAATTCAATTTTTATAATGAAAATTGCAAAATATCTAAAATTGCTTATATCTCGTAAACAAAAAACCTAGAGCGAAAATAAAGAAAATCTGTGATCACTTATATTTCCCACCAAAATTCAATTTTTATAATGAAAATTCCCAAATATCTTAAATTGCTTATAATTCGTAAACTAAAAGACCTAGAGCGAAAATAAAGAAAATCTGTGATCACTCATATTTCCCACCAAAATTCAATTTTTATAATGAAAATTCCAAAATATCTTAAATTGCTTATAATTCGTAAACTAAAAGACCTAGAGCGAAAATAAAGAAAATCTGTGATCACTCATATTTCCCACCAAAATTCAATTTTTATAATGAAAATTCCAAAATATCTAAAATTGCTTATATCTCGTAAACTAAAAGACCTAGAGCGAAAATAAAGAAAATCTGTGATCACTCATTTTTCCCACCAAAATTCGATTTTTATAATGAAAATTGCAAAATATCTAAAATTGCTTATTATTCGTAAACTAAAAGACCTAGAGCGAAAATAAAGAAAATCTGTGATCACTCATATTTTCCACCAAAATTCAATTTTTATAATGAAAATTCCAAAATATCTAAAATTGCTTATTATTCGTAAACTAAAAGACCTAGAGCGAAAATAAAGAAAATCTGTGATCACTCATATTTCCCACCAAAATTCAATTTTTATAATGAAAATTCCAAAATATCTAAAATTGCTTATATCTCGTAAACTAAAAGACCTAGAGCGAAAATAAGGAAAATCTGTGATCACTCATATTTCCCACCAAAATTCGATTTTTATAATGAAAATTGCAAAATATCTAAAATTGCTTATAATTCGTAAACTAAAAGACCTAGAGCGAAAAAAAAGAAAATCTGTGATCACTCATTTTTCCCACCAAAATTCGATTTTTATAATGAAAATTGCAAAATATCTAAAATTGCTTATAATTCGTAAACTAAAAGACCTAGAGCGCAAATAAAGAAAATCTGTGATCACTTATATTTCCCACCAAAATTCAATTTTTATAATGAAAATTCCCAAATATCTTAAATTGCTTATAATTCGTAAACTAAAAGACCTAGAGCGAAAATAAAGAAAATCTGTGATCACTCATTTTTCCCACCAAAATTCGATTTTTATAATGAAAATTCCAAAATATCTAAAATTGCTTATAATTCGTAAACTAAAAGACCTAGAGCGAAAATAAAGAAAATCTGTGATCACTCATATTTCCCACCAAAATTTAATTTTTATAATGAAAATTCCAAAATATCTAAAATTGCTTATATCTCGTAAACCAAAGGACCTAGAGCGAAAATAAAGAAAATCTGTGATCACTCATATTTCCCACCAAAATTTAATTTTTATAATGAAAATTGCAAAATATCTAAAATTGCTTATAATTCGTAAACAAAAAGACCTAGAGCGAAAATAAAGAAAATCTGTGATCACTCATATTTCACACCAAAATTCAATTTATATAATGAAAATTGCAAAATATCTAAAATTGCTTATAATTCGTAAACTAAAAGACCTAGAGCGAAAATAAAGAAAATCTGTGATCACTCATTTTTTCCACCAAAATTCGATTTTTATAATGAAAATTGCAAAATATCTAAAATTGCTTATAATTCGTAAACTAAAAGACCTAGAGCGAAAATAAAGAAAATCTGTGATCACTTATATTTCCCACCAAAATTCAATTTTTATAATGAAAATTCCCAAATATCTTAAATTGCTTATAATTCGTAAACTAAAAGACCTAGAGCGAAAATAAAGAAAATCTGTGATCACTCTTTTTTCCCACCAAAATTCGATTTTTATAATGAAAATTGCAAAATATCTAAAATTGCTTATAATTCGTAAACTAAAAGACCTAGAGCGAAAATAAAGAAAATCTGTGATCACTCATATTTCCCACCAAAATTCAATTTTTATAATGAAAATTCCAAAATATCTAAAATTGCTTATATCTCGTAAACCAAAGGACCTAGAGCGAAAATAAAGAAAATCTGTGATCACTCATATTTCCCACCAAAATTCGATTTTTATAAAAAAATATTCCAAAATATCTTAAATTTGTGATCACTCATATTTCCCACCAAAATTCAATTTTTATAATGAAAATTCCAAAATATCTTGAATTGCTTATAATTCGTAAACTAAAAGACCTAGAGCGAAAATAAAGAAAATCTGTGATCACTCATATTTCCCACCAAAATTCAATTTTTATAATGAAAATTCCAAAATATCTAAAATTGCTTATAATTCGTAAACTAAAAGACCTAGAGCGAAAATAAAGAAAATCTGTGATCACTCATTTTTTCCACCAAAATTCGATTTTTATAATGAAAATTGCAAAATATCTAAAATTGCTTATAATTCGTAAACTAAAAGACCTAGAGCGAAAATAAAGAAAATCTGTGATCACTCATATTTCCCACCAAAATTCAATTTTTATAATGAAAATTCCAAAATATCTAAAATTGCTTATAATTCGTAAACTAAAGGACCTAGAGCGAAAATAAAGCAAATCTGTGATCACTCATATTTCCCACCAAAATTCGATTTTTATAAAAAATATTCCAAAATATCTTAAATTTGTGATCACTATTTCCCACCAAAATTCAATTTTTATAATGAAAATTCCAAAATATCTTGAATTGCTTATAATTCGTAAACTAAAAGACCTAGAGCGAAAATAAAGAAAATCTGTGATCACTCATATTTCCCACCAAAATTCAATTTTTATAATGAAAATTCCAAAATATTTAAAATTGCTTATAATTCGTAAACTAAAAGAGCTGCAGCTAAAATAAAGAAAATCTGTGATCACTCATATTTCCCACCAAAATTCGATTTCATGAAGAAAATTCCTAAATATCTAAAATTGCTTATAATTCGTAAACTAAAGGACCTAGAGCGAAATTAAAGAAAATCTGTGATCACTCATATTTCCCACCAAAATTCAATTTTTATAATGAAAATTGCAAAATATCTAAAATTGCTTATATCTCGTAAACTAAAAGACCTAGAGCGAAAATAAAGAAAATCTGTGATCACTCATTTTTCCCACCAAAATTCGATTTTTATAATGAAAATTCCAAAATATCTAAAATTGCTTATAATTCGTAAACTAAAAGACCTAGAGCGAAAATAAAGAAAATCTGTGATCACTCATTTTTCCCACCAAAATTCGATTTTTATAATGAAAATTGCAAAATATCTAAAATTGCTTATAATTCGTAAACTAAAAGACCTAGAGCGAAAATAAAGAAAATCTGTGATCACTCATATTTCCCACCAAAATTCGATTTTTATAGTGAAAATTGATAAATATCTAAAATTGCTTATAATTCGTAAACTAAAAGACCTAGAGCGAAAATAAAGAAAACCTGTGATCACTTATATTTCCCACCAAAATTCAATTTTTATAATGAAAATTCCCAAATATCTTAAATTGCTTATAATTCGTAAACCAAAGGACCTAGAGCGAAAATAAAGAAAATCTGTGATCACTCATATTTCCCACCAAAATTCGATTTTTATAATGAAAATTGCAAAATATCTAAAATTGCTTATAATTCATAAATTTTTTATAATGAAAATTGCAAAATATCTAAAATTGCTTATAATTCGTAAACTAAAAGACCTAGAGCGAAAATAAAGAAAATCTGTGATCACTCATATTTCCCACCAAAATTCGATTTTTGTAATGAAAATTCCAAAATATCTTAAATTGCTTATATCTCGTAAACTAAAGGACCTAGAGCGAAAATATAGAAAATCTGTGATCACTCATTTTTCCCACCAAAATTCGATTTTTATAATGAAAATTCCAAAATATCTAAAATTGCTTATATCTCGTAAACTAAAGACCTAAACGGAAAATAAAGAAAATCTGTGATCACTCATATTTCCCACCAAAATTCAATTTTTATAATGAAAATTCCAAAATATCTAAAATTGCTTATATCTCGTAAACTAAAAGACCTAGAGCGAAAATAAAGAAAATCTGTGATCACTCATTTTTCCCACCAAAATTCGATTTTTATAATGAAAATTCCAAAATATCTAAAATTGCTTATAATTCGTAAACTAAAGGACGTACAGCGAAAATAAAGAAAATCTGTGATCACTCATATCACACCAAAATTCGATTTTTATAATGAAAATTCCAAAATATCTAAAATTGCTTATATCTCGTAAACCAAAGGACCTAGAGCGAAAATAAAGAAAATCTGTGATCACTCATATTTCCCACCAAAATTCAATTTTTATAATGAAAAAATAATAAAAAATTCCCAAATATCTTAAATCGCTTATAATTCGTAAACTAAAAGACCTACAGCGAAAATAAAGAAAATCTGTAATCACTTATATTTCCCACCAAAATTCAATTTTTATAATGAAAATTCCAAAATATCTTAAATTGCTTATAATTCGTAAACTAAAAGACCTAGAGCGAAAATAAAGAAAATCTGTGATCACTCATTTTTCCCACCAAAATTCGATTTTTATAATGAAAATTGCAAAATCTGTGATCACTCATATTTCCCACCAAAATTCAATTTTTATAATGAAAATTCCAAAATATCTTAAATTGCTTATAATTCGTAAACCAAAGGACCTAGAGCGAAAATAAGGAAAATCTGTGATCACTCATATTTCCCACCAAAATTCGATTTTTATAATGAAAATTGCAAAATATCTAAAATAGCTTATAATTTGTAAACTAAAAGACCTAGAGCGAAAATAAAGAAAATCTGTGATCACTCATTTTTCCCACCAAAATTCGATTTTTATAATGAAAATTGCAAAATATCTAAAATTGCTTATAATTCGTAAACTGAAAGACATAGAGCGAAAATAAAGAAAATCTGTGATCACTCATATTTCCCACCAAAATTCAATTTTTATAATGAAAAAATAATAAAAAATTCCCAAATATCTTAAATCGCTTATAATTCGTAAACTAAAAGACCTACAGCGAAAATAAAGAAAATCTGTAATCACTTATATTTCCCACCAAAATTCAATTTTTATAATGAAAATTCCAAAATATCTTAAATTGCTTATAATTCGTAAACTAAAAGACCTAGAGCGAAAATAAAGAAAATCTGTGATCACTCATTTTTCCCACCAAAATTCGATTTTTATAATGAAAATTGCAAAATCTGTGATCACTCATATTTCCCACCAAAATTCAATTTTTATAATGAAAATTCCCAAATATCTAAAATTGCTTATATCTCGTAAACTAAAGGACCTAGAGCGAAAATATAGAAAATCTGTGATCACTCATATTTCCCACCAAAATTCAATTTTTATAATGAAAAAATAATAAAAAATTCCAAAATATCTAAAATTGCTTATAATTCTAGAGCGAAAATAAAGAAAATCTGTGATCACTCATATTTCCCACCAAAATTCGATTTTTATAATGAAAATTCCAAAATATCTAAAATTGCTTATAATTCGTAAACTAAAAGACCTAGAGCGAAAATAAAGAAAATCTGTGATCACTCATATTTCCCACCAAAATTCAATTTTTATAATGAAAATTCCAAAATATCTAAAATTGCTTATATCTCGTAAACCAAAGGACCTAGAGCGAAAATAAAGAAAATCTGTGATCACTCATATTTCCCACCAAAATTCGATTTTTATAATGAAAAAATAATAAAAAATTCCAAAATATCTAAAATTGCTTATAATTCGTAAACTAAAAGACCTAGAGCGAAAATAAAGAAAATCTGTGATCACTCATATTTCCCACCAAAATTCAATTTTTATAATGAAAATTCCAAAATATCTAAAATTGCTTATACCTCGTAAACTAAAGGACCTATCTCGTAAACTAAAGGGCCTAGAGCGAAAATAAAGAAAATCTGTGATCACTCATATTTCCCACCAAAATTAAATTTTTATAATGAAAATTCCAAAATATCTAAAATTGCTTATATCTCGTAAACTAAAGGACCTAGAGCGAAAATATAGAAAATCTGTGATCACTCATATTTCCCACCAAAATTCGATTTTTATAAAAAAATTTTCCAAAATATCTTAAATTGCTTATAATTCGTAAACTAAAAGAGCTAGAGCGAAAATAAAGAAAATCTGTGATCACTCATATTTCCCACCAAAATTCGATTTTTATAATGAAAAAATAATAAAAAATTCCAAAATATCTAAAATTGCTTATAATTCGTAAACTAAAAGACCTAGAGCGAAAATAAAGAAAATCTGTGATCACTCATTTTTCCCACCAAAATTCGATTTTTATAATGAAAATTCCAAAATATCTAAAATTGCTTATATCTCGTAAACTAAAGGACCTAGAGCGAAAATAAAGAAAATCTGTGATCACTCATATTTCCCACCAAAATTCAATTTTTATAATGAAAATTCCAAAATATCTAAAATTGCTTATAATTCGTAAACTAAAAGACCTAGAGCGAAAATAAAGAAAATCTGTGATCACTCATATTTCCCACCAAAATTCAATTTTTATAATGAAAATTCCAAAATATCTAAAATTGCTTATACCTCGTAAACTAAAGGACCTATCTCGTAAACTAAAGGGCCTAGAGCGAAAATAAAGAAAATCTGTGATCACTCATATTTCCCACCAAAATTCAATTTTTATAATGAAAATTCCAAAATATCTAAAATTGCTTATATCTCGTAAACTAAAGGACCTAGAGCGAAAATAAAGAAAATCTGTGATCACTCATATTTCCCACCAAAATTCAATTTTTATAATGAAAATTCCAAAATATCTAAAATTGCTTATATCTCGTAAACTAAAGGACCTAGAGCGAAAATATAGAAAATCTGTGATCACTCATATTTCCCACCAAAATTCGATTTTTATAAAAAAATTTTCCAAAATATCTTAAATTGCTTATAATTCGTAAACTAAAAGAGCTAGAGCGAAAATAAAGAAAATCTGTGATCACTCATATTTCCCACCAAAATTCAATTTTTATAATGAAAATTCCAAAATATCTAAAATTGCTTATACCTCGTAAACTAAAGGACCTATCTCGTAAACTAAAGGACCTAGAGCGAAAATAAAGATAATCTGTGATCACTCATATTTCCCACCAAAATTCGATTTTTATTAAAAAAAATATTCTAAAATATCTTAAATTGCTTATAATTCGTAAACTAAAAATTCAATTTTTATAATGAAAATTGCAAAATATCTAAAATTGCTTATATCTCGTAAACAAAAAGACCTAGAGCGAAAATAAAGAAAATCTGTGATCACTCATTTTTCCCACCAAAATTCGATTTTTATAATGAAAATTGCAAAATATCTAAAATTGCTTATATCTCGTAAACTAAAGGACCTAGTGCGAAAATAAAGAAAATCTGTGATCACTTATATTTCCCACCAAAATTCAATTTTTATAATGAAAATTCCAAAATATCTAAAATTGCTTATATCTCGTAAACTAAAAGACCTATCTCGTAAACTAAAGGACCTAGAGCGAAAATAAAGATAATCTGTGATCACTCATATTTCCCACCAAAATTCGATTTTTATAATGAAAATTGCAAAATATCTAAAATTGCTTATTATTCGTAAACTAAAAGACCTAGAGCGAAAATAAAGAAAATCTGTGATCACCCATATTTCCCACCAAAATTAAATTTTTATAATGAAAATTGCAAAATATCTAAAATTGCTTATATCTCGTAAACAAAAAGACCTAGAGCGAAAATAAAGAAAATCTGTGATCACTCATATTTCCCACCAAAATTCAATTTTTATAATGAAAATTCCAAAATATCTAAAATTGCTTATATCTCGTAAACCAAAGGACCTAGAGCGAAAATAAAGAAAATCTGTGATCACTCATATTTCCCACCAAAATTCAATTTTTATAATGAAAATTCCAAAATATCTAAAATTGCTTATACCTCGTAAACTAAAGGACCTATCTCGTAAACTAAAGGACCTAGAGCGAAAATAAAGATAATCTGTGATCACTCATATTTCCCACCAAAATTCGATTTTTATTAAAAAAATATTCTAAAATATCTTAAATTGCTTATAATTCGTAAACTAAAAAAGCTAGAGCGAAAATAAAGAAAATCTGTGATCACTCATATTTCCCACCAAAATTCAATTTTTATAATGAAAATTCCAAAATATCTAAAATTGCTTATATCTCGTAAACTAAAGGACCTAGAGCGAAAATAAAGAAATTCTGTGATCACTCATATTTCCCACCAAAATTCAATTTTTATAATGAAAATTCCAAAATATTTAAAATTGCTTATAATTCGTAAACTAAAAGAGCTGCAGCTAAAATAAAGAAAATCTGTGATCACTTATATTTCCCACCAAAATTCAATTTTTATAATGAAAATTCCAAAATATCTAAAATTGCTTATAATTCGTAAACTAAAAGACCTAGAGCGAAAATAAAGAAAATCTGTGATCACTCATATTTCCCACCAAAATTAAATTTTTATAATGAAAATTCCAAAATATCTAAAATTGCTTATATCTCGTAAACTAAAGGACCTAGAGCGAAAATAAAGAAAATCTGTGATCACTCATATTTCCCACCAAAATTCGATTTTTATAATGAAAATTGCAAAATATCTAAAATTGCTTATATCTCGTAAACAAAAAGACCTAGAGCGAAAATAAAGAAAATCTGTGATCACTTATATTTCCCACCAAAATTCAATTTTTATAATGAAAAAAGAATAAAAAATTCCAAAATATCTAAAATTGCTTATAATTCGTAAACTAATAGACCTAGAGCGAAAATAAAGAAAATCTGTGATCACTCATATTTCCCACCAAAATTCAATTTTTATAATGAAAATTGCAAAATATCTAAAATTGCTTATATCTCGTAAACAAAAAGACCTAGAGCGAAAATAAAGAAAATCTGTGATCACTTATATTTCCCACCAAAATTCAATTTTTATAATGAAAATTCCCAAATATCTTAAATTGCTTATAATTCGTAAACTAAAAGACCTAGAGCGAAAATAAAGAAAATCTGTGATCACTAATTTTTCCCACCAAAATTCAATTTTTATAATGAAAATTCAAAAATATCTAAAATTGCTTATATCTCATAAACTAAAAGACCTAGAGCGAAAATAAAGAAAATCTGTGATCACTCATTTTTCCCACCAAAATTCGATTTTTATTAAAAAAAATATTCTAAAATATCTTAAATTGCTTATAATTCGTAAACTAAAAATTCAATTTTTATAATGAAAATTCCAAAATATCTAAAATTGCTTATACCTCGTAAACTAAAGGACCTATCTCGTAAACTAAAGGACCTAGAGCGAAAATAAAGATAATCTGTGATCACTCATATTTCCCACCAAAATTCGATTTTTATTAAAAAAAATATTCTAAAATATCTTAAATTGCTTATAATTCGTAAACTAAAAATTCAATTTTTATAATGAAAATTCCAAAATATCTAAAATTGCTTATACCTCGTAAACTAAAGGACCTATCTCGTAAACTAAAGGACCTAGAGCGAAAATAAAGATAATCTGTGATCACTCATTTTTCCCACCAAAATTCAATTTTTATAATGAAAATTCCAAAATATCTAAAATTGCTTATATCCAAAATATTTAAAATTGCTTATAATTCGTAAACTAAAAGACCTAGAGCGAAAATAAAGAAAATCTGTGATCACTCATATTTCCCACCAAAATTCAATTTTTATAATGAAAATTCCAAAATATCTAAAATTGCTTATATCTCGTAAACAAAAAGACCTAGAGCGAAAATAAAGAAAATCTGTGATCACTCATTTTTCCCACCAAAATTCAATTTTTATAATGAAAATTCCAAAATATCTAAAATTGCTTATAATTCGTAAACTAAAAGACCTAGAGCGAAAATAAAGAAAATCTGTGATCACTCATATTTCCCACCAAAATTCAATTTTTATAATGAAAATTCCAAAATATCTAAAATTGCTTATATCTCGTAAACCAAAGGACCTAGAGCGAAAATAAAGAAAATCTGTGATCACTCATATTTCCCACCAAAATTCAATTTTTATAATGAAAATTCCAAAATATTTAAAATTGCTTATAATTCGTAAACTAAAAGACCTAGAGCGAAAATAAAGAAAATCTGTGATCACTCATATTTCCCACCAAAATTCAATTTTTATAATGAAAATTCCAAAATATCTAAAATTGCTTATATCTCGTAAACAAAAAGACCTAGAGCGAAAATAAAGAAAATCTGTGATCACTCATTTTTCCCACCAAAATTCAATTTTTATAATGAAAATTCCAAAATATCTTATATTGCTTATAATTCGTAAACTAAAAGACCTAGAGCGAAAATAAAGAAAATCTGTGATCACTCATATTTCCCAACAAAATTCAATTTTTATAATGAAAAAAAAATAAAAAATTCCAAAATATCTAAAATTGCTTATAATTCGTAAACTAAAAGACCTAGAGCGAAAATAAAGAAAATCTGTGATCACTCATTTTTCCCACCAAAATTCGATTTTTATAATGAAAATTCCAAAATATCTAAAATTGCTTATATCTCGTAAACCAAAGAACCTAGAGCGAAAATAAAGAAAATCTGTGATCACTCATATTTCCCACCAAAATTCAATTTTTATAATGAAAATTGCAAAATATCTAAAATTGCTTATAATTCGTAAACAAAAAGACCTAGAGCGAAAATAAAGAAAATCTGTGATCACTTATATTTCCCACAAAAATTCAATTTTTATAATGAAAATTCCCAAATATCTTAAATTGCTTATAATTCGTAAACTAAAAGACCTAGAGCGAAAATAAAGAAAATCTGTGATCACTCATATTTCCCACCAAAATTCAATTTTTATAATGAAAATTCCAAAATATCTAAAATTGCTTATATCTCGTATACTAAAAGACCTAGAGCGAAAATAAAGAAAATCTGTGATCACTCATTTTTCCCACCAAAATTCGATTTTTATAATGAAAATTGCAAAATATCTAAAATTGCTTATTATTCGTAAACTAAAAGACCTAGAGCGAAAATAAAGAAAATCTGTGATCACTCATATTTCCTACCAAAATTCAATTTTTATAATGAAAATTCCAAAATATCTAAAATTGCTTATTATTCGTAAACTAAAAGACCTAGAGCGAAAATAAAGAAAATCTGTGATCACTCATATTTCCCACCAAAATTCAATTTTTATAATGAAAATTCCAAAATATCTAAAATTGCTTATATCTCGTAAACTAAAAGACCTAGAGCGAAAATAAGGAAAATCTGTGATCACTCATATTTCCCACCAAAATTCGATTTTTATAATGAAAATTGCAAAATATCTAAAATTGCTTATAATTCGTAAACTAAAAGACCTAGAGCGCAAATAAAGAAAATCTGTGATCACTTATATTTCCCACCAAAATTCAATTTTTATAATGAAAATTCCCAAATATCTTAAATTGCTTATAATTCGTAAACTAAAAGACCTAGAGCGAAAATAAAGAAAATCTGTGATCACTCATATTTCCCACCAAAATTCAATTTTTATAATGAAAATTCCAAAATATCTAAAATTGCTTATATCTCGTAAACTAAAAGACCTAGAGCGAAAATAAAGAAAATCTGTGATCACTCATTTTTCCCACCAAAATTCGATTTTTATAATGAAAATTGCAAAATATCTAAAATTGCTTATTATTCGTAAACTAAAAGACCTAGAGCGAAAATAAAGAAAATCTGTGATCACTCATATTTCCCACCAAAATTCAATTTTTATAATGAAAATTCCAAAATATCTAAAATTGCTTATTATTCGTAAACTAAAAGACCTAGAGCGAAAATAAAGAAAATCTGTGATCACTCATATTTCCCACCAAAATTCAATTTTTATAATGAAAATTCCAAAATATCTAAAATTGCTTATATCTCGTAAACTAAAAGACCTAGAGCGAAAATAAGGAAAATCTGTGATCACTCATATTTCCCACCAAAATTCGATTTTTATAATGAAAATTGCAAAATATCTAAAATTGCTTATAATTCGTAAACTAAAAGACCTAGAGCGAAAAAAAAGAAAATCTGTGATCACTCATTTTTCCCACCAAAATTCGATTTTTATAATGAAAATTGCAAAATATCTAAAATTGCTTATAATTCGTAAACTAAAAGACCTAGAGCGCAAATAAAGAAAATCTGTGATCACTTATATTTCCCACCAAAATTCAATTTTTATAATGAAAATTCCCAAATATCTTAAATTGCTTATAATTCGTAAACTAAAAGACCTAGAGCGAAAATAAAGAAAATCTGTGATCACTCATTTTTCCCACCAAAATTAAATTTTTATAATGAAAATTCCAAAATATCTAAAATTGCTTATAATTCGTAAACTAAAAGACCTAGAGCGAAAATAAAGAAAATCTGTGATCACTCATATTTCCCACCAAAATTCAATTTTTATAATGAAAATTCCAAAATATCTAAAATTGCTTATATCTCGTAAACCAAAGGACCTAGAGCGAAAATAAAGAAAATCTGTGATCACTCATATTTCCCACCAAAATTCAATTTTTATAATGAAAATTCCCAAATATCTTAAATTGCTTATAATTCGTAAACTAAAAGACCTAGAGCGAAAATAAAGAAAATCTGTGATCACTCTTTTTTCCCACCAAAATTCGATTTTTATAATGAAAATTGCAAAATATCTAAAATTGCTTATAATTCGTAAACTAAAAGACCTAGAGCGAAAATAAAGAAAATCTGTGATCACTCATTTTTCCCACCAAAATTCGATTTTTATAATGAAAATTGCAAAATATCTAAAATTGCTTATAATTCGTAAACTAAAAGACCTAGAGCGAAAATAAAGAAAATCTCTGATCACTCATATTTCCCACCAAAATTCAATTTTTATAATTAAAATTCCAAAATATTTAAATTGCTTATATCTCGTAAACTAAAAGACCTAGAGCGAAAATAAAGAAAATCTGTGATCACTCATATTTCCCACCAAAATTCAATTTTTATAATGAAAATTGCAAAATATCTAAAATTGCTTATAATTCGTAAACTAAAAGACCTAGAGCGAAAATAAAGAAAATCTGTGAACACTCATTTCTCCCACCAAAATTCGATTTTTATAATGAAAATTGCAAAATATCTAAAATTGCTTATAATTCGTAAACTAAAAGACCTAGAGCGAAAATAAAGAAAATCTGTGATCACTCATATTTCCCACCAAAATTCAATTTTTATAATGAAAATTCCAAAATATCTAAAATTGCTTATATCTCGTAAACCAAAGGACCTAGAGCGAAAATAAAGAAAATCTGTGATCACTCATTTTTCCCACCAAAATTCAATTTTTATAATGAAAATTCCAAAATATCTAAAATTGCTTATAATTCGTAAACTAAAAGACCTAGAGCGAAAATAAAGAAAATCTGTGATCACTCATTTTTCCCACCAAAATTCGATTTTTATAATGAAAATTGCAAAATATCTAAAATTGCTTATAATTCGTAAACTAAAAGACCTAGAGCGAAAATAAAGAAAATCTGTGATCATTCATTTTTCCCACCAAAATTCAATTTTTATAATTAAAAAAATATCTAAAATTGCTTATAATTCGTAAACTAAAAAACCTAGAGCGAAAATAAAGAAAATCTGTGATCACTCATATGTCTCACCAAAATTCAATTTTTATAATTAAAATTCCAAAATATCTAAAATTGCTTATATCTCGTAAACCAAAGGACCTAGAGCGAAAATAAAGAAAATCTGTGATCACTCATATTTCCCACCAAAATTCGATTTTTATAATGAAAATTGCAAAATATCTAAAATTGCTTATAATTCGTAAACTAAAAGACCTAGAGCGAAAATAAAGAAAATCTGTGATCAATCATTTTTCCCACCAAAATTCAATTTTTATAATGAAAATTGCAAAATATCTAAAATTGCTTATAATTCGTAAACTAAAAGACCTAGAGCGAAAATAAAGAAAATCTGTGATCACTCATTTTTCCCACCAAAATTCGATTTTTATAATGAAAATTGCAAAATATCTAAAATTGCTTATAATTCGTAAACTAAAAGACCTAGAGCGAAAATTAAGAAAATCTGTGATCACTCATATTTCCCACCAAAATTCAATTTTTATAATGAAAATTGCAAAATATCTAAATTTGCTTATAATTCGTAAACTAAAAGACCTAGAGCGAAAATAAAGAAAATCTGTGATCACTCATTTTTCCCACCAAAATTCAATTTTTATAATGAAAATTCCAAAATATCTAAAATTGCTTATAATTCGTAAACTAAAAGACCTAGAGCGAAAATTAAGAAAATCTGTGATCACTCATATTTCCCACCAAAATTCAATTTTTATAATGAAAATTCCAAAATATCTAAAATTGCTTATATCTCGTAAACCAAAGGACCTAGAGCGAAAATAAAGAAAATCTGTGATCACTCATATTTCCCACCAAAATTCGATTTTTATAATGAAAATTCCAAAATATCTAAAATTGCTTATATCTCGTAAACCAAAGAACCTAGAGCGAAAATAAAGAAAATCTGTGATCACTCATATATCCCACCAAAATTCAATTTTTATAATGAAAATTGCAAAATATCTAAAATTGCTTATAATTCGTAAACTAAAAGACCTAGAGCGAAAATAAAGAAAATCTGTGATCACTCATATTTCCCACCAAAATTCAGTTTTTATAATTAAAATTCCAAAATATTTAAATTGCTTATATCTCGTAAACTAAAAGACCTAGAGCGAAAATAAAGAAAATCTGTGATCACTCATATGTCTCACCAAAATTCAATTTTTATAATTAAAATTCCAAAATATCTAAAATTGCTTATATCTCGTAAACCAAAGGACCTAGAGCGAAAATAAAGAAAATCTGTGATCACTCATATATCCCACCAAAATTCAATTTTTATAATTAAAATTCCAAAATATTTAAATTGCTTATATCTCGTAAACTAAAAGACCTAGAGCGAAAATAAAGAAAATCTGTGATCACTCATATTTCCCACCAAAAATTCAACTTTTATAATGAAAATTCCAAAATATCTAAAATTGCTTATATTTCGTAAACTAAAGGACCTAGAGCGAAAATAAAGAAAATCTGTGATCACTTATATCTCCCACCAAAATTCAATTTTTATAATGAAAATTGCAAAATATCTAAAATTGCTTATAATTCGTAAACTAAAAGACCTAGAGCGAAAATAAAGAAAATCTGTGATCACTCATATTTCCCACCAAAATACGATTTTTATAATGAAAATTCCAAAATATCTAATAAGCAATATCTCGTAAACTAAAAGACCTAGAGCGAAAATAAAGAAAATCTGTGATCACCACCAAAATTCAATTTTTATTATGAAAATTGCAAAATATCTAAAATTGCTTATATCTCGTAAACTAAAAGACCTAGAGCGAAAATAAAGAAAATCTGTGATCTGTGATATTTTCCACCAAAATTCGATTTTTATAATGAAAATTCCAAAAAAACTAAAATTGCTTATATCTCGTAAACTAAAGGACCTAGAGCGAAAATAAAGAAAATCTGTGATCACTCATATTACCCATCAAAATTCAATTTTTATAATTTCCAAAATATCTAAAATTGCTTATAATTCGTAAACTAAAAGACCTAGACCGAAAATAAAGAAAATCTGTGATCACTCATATTTCCCACCAAAATTCGATTTTTATAATGAAAATTGCAAAATATCTAAAATTACTTATAATTCGTAAACTAAAAGACCTAGAGCGAATATAAAGAAAATCTGTGATCACTCATATTTCCTACCATAATTCGATTTGCATGACGAAAATTCCAAAATATCTAAAATTGCTTATAATTCGTGGTGCCTTTGTATGGGTGGTGCCATGCCCACTGTTTAGTCTTGATTGTTTCAGAAATAAGGGTACCAATTTCACAGGTTTCTCCCAGTTTATCACTTTCTGTTTCAAATATAGAACCAATAAACATACAAACAATTTTACGTAAGCACCATTTTTATCGTGGGCACTCCTTACCTTTATCATGTGCCCAAAATATCCTGTTGCTTTGTAAGTCAGCCAACCAGTGGGGATTGTTATATTTCTTAAACCATTTTTTTATCATCTAATTTATGATTTGAGTGAGTATAAAGCATCCTTCACTACCATAATATCAAGGGAATTGTCAGTCTACTAGTCTGCCACAGTTTTTCATGCTCCGGGCAACGTGTGGGCAGCACAAAGTTCAAATGGGATTTTATCATATATTTTGCAGTGTTTAGTGCTAAGACAAATATAATAAAAAGTTTTTGTATTCAATATATAGGATGGTTGGTAGACTTTTTTTAATAAATATTTCCTTTAATTTTACAACAACAAAGATTCTAGGAAATATTTTTTTCCTAAAAATAGACAACACAAAATAGATTAACTAAAGAATTGTTTAAGAACTCTTTAAGTTATATATTTTGCCTGTAATATATAAGTACTAGAGTATTCATTCGAGCAAGAATTGGAGGTATTACTCCATGAATATTGTTGTAAAACTCAACAAGAGCTTGTAAAATCATTGGGAGCTACTCAATCGGCTATTTCAAAACGTTTGCAAGCAGCTGGATTTATCCAAAAGCAGGGAAATTGGGTTCCATACGAATTGAAGCCGAGAGACCTTGAAAGACGATTTGGCACGTCCAAAATGATGTTTTAACGCACCGATTCATTACTTGCAATGAAAAATTATTCCATTTTTGGTGGGAGCTATTATGAGCTGCTTAAATCTCACCAGACTATCACAGGGAACCTGTTTCGAACACAACTGATTCGTTTGAAGCGTTAATTTGTTGAAAAACGACCAGAATATGCTGCTAGACATGAAACTGTAATGAAACCGATGCAGAACTCTCTCTCTGGGATACGCATCACATTGGAACATATTATCCGATATTGGCTTGATTCGTTCTTGGCCTCAAGAAATGAGTAGTTGTTTTGGCTCGGAATCCATATGTTGCCAGAAAGATAAAAAAGGTCATAGTAAACGTATTTAAGGTAGATATTTTCAAGTCGTATACAAATAAACTCATAAAAGCCTCAGCCAATTTCGCCAAAATAAAATGTGTGACTCCCGCTTACAAATGCGTCAAAATACCGAGATCACAACAAATGCAGGGGCCGAATTACCGCATTCGTGATCGAATGAGCTATCGTATCGAAGAATAATTTCGATATCGTAATTATAACAAAATGTACTAAATTTCATGCTCGATATCGAATGCCGTAATCTCAAATAAGAAAATTACGATCGATTTTACTCGATATCGAATGCGGTAATTCGGCCCCAGGTAACTTTAATAACTTACTTGCAATTGTAAAATTAATATTTTTAAAGTGAACATGTACAATTGAAACGTCGTAAAAACTCCATTATTTTAACTTATTCGTACTTTTCTTACTTTTGTAATTTCCCACATTATTGTACATTTTATTAACCCTTGACATATAGTTTTAGTGGTTTAAGGGTCTATTAATTTCAAATTTTGTATGTGTTTTGTTTTACAAACACCATTCAAAATGTCATTACAATGTGATAAAACGAAAGTTTATAAAGAAATACAAAGATTTCAACTTCCTCTTTTTGTTTGCATACACTGCAAAAAACGTCTTTATATATTCTATTATTCCATGGTTTAAATCAGAGTGCTATGTATTTCAACTCTTTTTTCGCGTTGTATGTGTGTAAAACTCCGATTAATGTTTATGACATGGTTCGGTGTTTGGTTCTTATTAATCTACGAGGGTGGGTCTTTCCGGCTTTTAACTGAAATGACAACACTGCTCCTGACAACAGGCATCTGTCAGTTGACTCCTGTCAATATTTGTACTAGCTAAGTTATTTAGTTTGTGTTTGACAGCCATTGATAGCAGACTACCTCGTGCCATGAGGAGAAATTGGAAAAAAGCTTAAAGCGTTCATTTTTGCGGAGAAAAAAACCATCACTCAAATAAAGACTAAGCTTGATAAATACTATGGGAACTCTTTTGTTGTGGCCGTACAAGCATGTAACATGCTGAACATTCTGGACGCCCAGTTGAGGTCTCTACACCCGAAATAATTAAAAGAAATCACTTCTCTTTTAACAAGAGCCCAATATCTCTCCACAGGCCTTAGCTCCAGGCAGTTTGGAGAATTTGCCTCTCTTGGTACAAATACCACATTATTGTTTTTTTACCACTCAAGACCTTTCTTACCATAGTGACAGGGAGCCAAATTAGGCCAAAAATAAGTGGACACTCTAAGAAGTCTTATGAATGAAGCATCCTTTTTTGTAAACATTCCTTGATGTAAATTTCGGTATTATAGAGCCTTTTGCAACAAATGTTTGGCTTCTTTGCCGCAACTGCATATTGCTTGCCATACCAAGAACTTTTTGGGAAATTTTGCCTGCTTTTGGGTCCTAAACTTTTCTTCAACATTCCCTCGAGAATCAGCAACATCAACATTTTGACCCGGAAGCTGCGAAAAATATTCCAGAACATACGTTTCGTCATCCATTATGCAGCAGGAATATTTTTTTTTTTTATAAAATTTCACTTCAATGTCCGTGCTCTGTTTTTGGCCTCTAAATTTTTAGCAGCGTTCCTGTCAGGAACTTTTTGAGCCTTGTATGTTTTTAAACCTTCATTGGCTTTAACTTTTCGTACCAAATAGTCCGAGCACTGAGCTAATCGGATGTGTTGGGAGCTCTTTTGAAAATGCGTTCTATTTTGTTGGCTTAATAAACATCATGTGAACCATTCCTTCTACCTGAACCAGGTTTTCTATCAACGGACAAATTCTTCCGGTACTGTTGAATAACATTGGAAACAGTTTGACGGCAGACCTTTTTGGCCAACTTTTAGTAGGACCAAATTGGATTTTGTTGAAAATATTTAATAATTTTAGTACGCACTTGTTTCTCGTCACTCATTTTAATCAGATTAACAACAAATGAATATAATTGACATTAAACATAATAACTGACATTCTTTACAAAAATAAAATAATACTTGGGTTAAAAGTTTTAATGAAAAACGTGTGTTAAGAATTTTTCGATCTCAGTCCTTATTAACCATTGGTAGCTAAGACCTTTTCCCATCTTCCTGACAACATATGGATTAAGCGCGAAAAGAACTGCTCATCGTTTGAGGCCAATTTCGGATACTCTATTCTAAAGTGATGCTTATCCCAGAGAGAGCGTTCTGCATCGTTCGAAACAAATAGTAGTGAGACGGGGTAAGGAAGCAAAACTTCCCAACCACTTCCTTCTAAATACATTTTAACAGGTATTGCAACATGTGGCCGAGCGTTGTCATGATGGAATATTACGTTTTCATGTCTGGTCGCATATTCTGGGAATTTTTCGGCCAATGCTCGCTTCAAACGAATCAATTGCATTCGGTACAGGTTCCCAGTGATGGTCTGGCTAGATTTCAGCAGCTTATAATATATAAGACCTTTTACTCCCATCAAATACAGAGAATTACCTTAGCGCCATGGATATTTGGCTTTGTTGTCGATGCGGCTGGTTGGCCGGCTTCACATACGATCTCGAGTTATCGTAATGGATCCATTTTTTATCGCAAGTAATGATTTGATGCAACAATTATTGGAGGCATTACCAATTTTTGATCTTCAAACTTTTTTGTCTTGCCTGGGCGATCTTTGTCTTCGGTGTCATAATCGCCACTTGTGAAACGCACAACACATATCTCGCACGTTGAAACCGATGAAACATATTTACCATGAGCTTCGGTGAGCAAACGGCGTGCTTCAGCGGCACTTTTTTTCAAACTAAAGAAGTAAAGCAAAACTTCCCGCATATGACGTTTTTTCGAAGCAAAAAAAAAAAAATACGTTTTTTACACAATAATATTGAATAATTAAGTGTGAATAAATGACTTATATGTTTTTGATGACAAATATTCAAAAGATACGCCATGAATTGTAAATTCCTCACTTTTAAGCCATACACCCTATTTTTCGAGAACAAATATACTCTAGATGATTGTAACTTATTATAGGGACCAGGTAACTGTACGAGTTTAGTAGTTTCCCAGCAAGTAGTCAATGTATTCCTTATAGACAGTACTCGTCTCAAATGTCTTATCACTTGGCTGACTTTAATTTATATATTTTGGTCATTTGACACGTATGAGCTTTTTGTAGTGCAGAAAGAAGGAAATTTGTTACTTTATACATCCCAGTTAATCTATCGTGAAGTCAGTTGTCTCTTAAGTGTCTCTAAGTAAGCGTTTTGTAAGTAATTCGTTCAAACTGGTTTTATACAAATTGTATTGATATAATTCTCATACAGTTAATTTTTATTTTTGCTTAAGTATACTGATATCCCTTGTAACATATCATGAAGTCAATAGTCACTTTAGTGTCTCTTAGTAACCTATAGTGAAGTCACTTTAAACATTTATTTTGTACTGCACTTTAGAAATTAGTTATTTTACCCACCAGAAGCAATCTTTTATTGGACTGCCTATGATATGTCTTTTAGCTGACTATTTGAGGTCAATTAGCACCCGTACATGTTAAAACAACTAGTTATGTAGCTGATCAAGTTACAAGTAAGGTAACTGACGTCATTTAAATAGTACCTGTATCCAATGCGTTGACTAATTTGGACCAGCTATTAGACAGTCTCATTGAAGTCAAAAAAGTCAATTGACCCCCTGCTTAGGACATGCCCGAGTTAAAATAACTAGTCACGTAGCTATTGAAGTAACTAGTTCCCACCCAAAATCACTAGTTCGGGACTGGCTCCTAGAGCTGCTGGGTTACCAGAAATATAACTGATAAGTATTAAAGTACGTCTGTCACATCAGAAAAAAAAAAAAATTAATAAGTTGCACTAAAAGAGACAGCTCACTCATGTAAGCATAAAATTTGTTCACGAGCTATTGAAATCTTTCATAATAAATAGTTTGTAATCTACTGTGCGACATTCACTTCAGCCAACGGCAATGGATTGCTCGCTCTTTTGTTGAGCATTTGGTTGCGGATATTTTAAATTTAAGTTTCAAATTATTTTGATCAGTGTATTCGTACTGAATGCATAAAACAATTGTGAAGAAATAACACAAAAATACTTAGTTTTAATACAATATTTTTTATTGCTAGAAATTTGTAAAGCGTAACGAATAAAAAGAAGAACCTGAAGTACTTGAAGCATAAAAGCAGTTAAGAAACTTAAGCCTTTGTTGTACTCGAACTGTTCTGGAAAGGACTATCAATTTTAAAAAATAAGGAGAAAGGAAAACTTTTACTTATTCTCAGGTGTCAAATGGAAAATGTCAGTGCTTACATTTATGCACTCAACATTCGACCAATAATCACACTGGCTAAATGCTTGGATGGCTGGGTTGACTGGTTGGTTTTTGAACAAAAGAAAAATATACAAATAATAAGCAAACTTAACTCACCTGAAACAATCATAATAAAAGAAAAAAGAAAAATTCTATCTCTAGTAGTTATGAAAGTGAACTAACTGTTGATGAATACATATAATTTTTAATTAGGATGTCAGTGGAAAAAATAAGTAAATTTCTTTTCTCTTGTTGCTCGTTGCTCTTAAGAAATTTTATATTTTTGTGGAGGATGATAAGAAGTTTTCCAATAAAAAAAAAAGTATTAAATGTATTAATACAATGACATTTTCTACCCTAACTTTGGCAAATAAGTGAACAATATTTAAAGAATACTACAACAAGAGTAAGTAGATGATAATTAATAAAAAAAGGGAACAAAAAAGAATTTCCTTTTAATTTAAAAATTATATTAAAGCAAAATATTTATTCCAGTATTTTGGCTTTTCTTGTTTCTTATTTTGCACAAGCAATACTTCTTAGGTAATTTAAGATTTTTTCTAATTTTTTATTTATTTTTTTTTTTTGTGGTAAAAAAAAGGGTGGCTGTGAAAATAAGATAATTTCAATACAATGACGATAATAGCATTTGATATTGAAAAATCTAGAATTTTCTAGCAAATTTTATTATGTATTTAGTCATCTTATTGTTTAAAATAAACATAACATTAATTTAAGGGTAAATTCTGTCTAAATTTATTTCTTCGTTTAATTTAAGATACTCTGCTGTGTATAGTGGTTGGACAAAATTTTTATAATTGCGTTGATTTATTATGCTCATCAATATTTTAGAAAGTTTCCACTATAATGAAAATATATTGATTTTGTTTGTTAAAAGTGTTAGAAGTGTTTGAAGTTCGTACTCAAGAACAGAGGTTTTGTTTTTTTAAGTTTTACTTCTTTGTATTGTATAATGCTGCCAGTTGTTTTAGTCATAGGGTTCCTAATTTCCTGGACTTTTGACATTCCTAGAAAGTAATCCAAAAAAGCTTTTTCCCCGGAATTATTAATTATACATTTAATAAAAGACCATTAATGTTAGTCAGAATTCTTATTGAATTTTCTATTGTTTATGTATCTTAGTAATTCCTTTGATAAGTTAAAATTTGTTTTTAAGTCAATAGAAAACGCAATATTTCTTTCCAATGTTAAACCAAATAAAATATATAAAAACTTTAGAAAATTGAATTAAATTGTTGTAATCAAAAAATGGATCACATCCATGCACTTTTGTGGTACAGGTGTTTAAAACAAGGCTAGCTACCGATTCAAAATTGTAAAAATTAACGGTAAAGTGATTTGGCCGTAACGTTATTTTGTATTGCTTCGGTAACAATAATTTAGCGTTACGGTATATTAATACTTCATTCTCTATTACGTTTTTAAACAAATTTACAAAAAACATTACATTTTAAATACTGTAGTTTTCACTAATTTATTAAAATCAGAAATTTTTAAAATCTTAAATTACACCTATCCCTCGATTTACACGATAGATGCGTTCGTGAAAAAATCGTGTAAATCGAAATGAAAAATTGTTGTATGAGAAATCGTGTAAATCGAAAAAAGACGCAAATACGAATAAATTTTGTTTAGAAAATTCATTTATTTTAAATTAAAGTAAATCATTAAGTTTTTCATAAATCCTCAAAGCATTATTTGTAACTAGCTTGACCCGGTGCGCTTCGCGACCCCTGTCGTAGTAAAAATCGAATTACTAAACGGAATTATTGTTTAAGAACTAAAGGTACCAATTTTACCAGTTTTTCCCCCTGTTTATCCCTTTCTGGTCCAAGTATTGATAAAAGTTATAGCCTATTGACGCTTCCAAGTAAGGATCTATATACGTTCCAAATTTCAATAAAATCGATTTAGCCGTTTAGGCGTGATGCTCAAACAAACTTACAAAGACATTTATATATTTATATGGATATGGATATAGATAGCAATGGTATCAATTGGTATTCGCTTTTGAGTTTGATGTTCTATCCAGATCATGCAGTTGTACTCAGGCTCATTTTGGTTACAGCTGCTATACTTTTCCCTATTATGTTTTAATTTTTTATAGATAACTATTTTTGAGAATTGTTCAGGATATATTTACTGAAAAAAATTAATTTTTGCTAAAATATTTAAAAAAAAAAAATCGTGTAAATCGATATAAATATCCCCTCGTGTAAATCGAAAGCCAAACATTTGTTACAAAGTGCTCCAAAAATACCGAAATTTACATCAAGGAATGTTTACAAAAAAGGATGTTTCCATTCATAAGACTTCTTTATGTGTCCACTTATTTTTGGTTAGATTTGCCTTCTGTCACTATGGCGAGAAAGGTCTTGAGTGGTACAAGAACAATAATGTGGTATTTGTACCATGAAAAGCAAATTCTCCAAATTGCCTGGAGCTAAGGCCAGTGGAGAGATATTGGGCTCTTATGAAAAGAAAATTGAAGAGCACAAAAAAGGTGTCCAAAAGTGTGGTAGATTTTAAACGGAGATGGACAACCTGTTCGAACAAAGTGCCATAAGGCACTATAAAAGCCATAATGGAAGGGTTTTCGAAAAAGGTTCAAAATTTCATCGCTTCACTTTGGAACAGAGTATTCGATATTGGCTTGATTGAATAAATTTATATTGTACAAATGTTTCAAAATAAAAGCTAAACATTTTAAAATATCCCGCATTTTTAAGTCATACATCCAGTAGAAATACTTTCACTTTTTGAGCATTTATTTTAGTTTGGTGGTCTTAATTTGCTCGATATTTATTTTAAAATAATAACGTTTTTGGATAGAAGACATTCTTAGTCCAAAAAACCGAAATTCGTTTTAATTTAAAAACATTGGGAGATTTTTTCACTTTAGAAATGCATGATATATTTGGGGTGTTGAAAAACTCCACAATCTTCTGAGCGTGAAAGTTGGATGTTCTTACAGTTGAACTATCTTTTCTTAAAAATAATTTTTGATGTTTTTTTGTTAAGAAATTGTTCATTTTGTGTAGATATTTTTTAATACTCGTTCAAATTTGCAGAATTTAAACATTTGTAATTTTTTCCATATTTCATATCTCTTTTCATCGGGAACAATTTATTTTATTTTACATCAAGTGGCAGAGAAAGGCAGAGAAGTGGACTTTTTTGGAAGTAAATAAACTTAATATTGATAAGATGTGCAAAGTAGAACATAATTATTTTTCTAAAAAAATATCTATGGATCTTTTTCAATCAGATGTAAATTGAAAATTTTGACTATTTTGGATTTGACCATTAATTCTAATTAATATATTATGAGATTATTTTTGTAAAAAGAAAGTTCTTCTTAACTGTTCCATCATCCACGCCCTGATGATTCCAGACTTTCTAAAGTGAAAAAATTTCTATTTTTTTTTTAATTAAAAATAGTTTTAGAGTTTTTGGACCTTTTTAAATAGAAGAGCTGTTGTAGATTATTTAAAAAAAAATTGAGAAATATTAGATTATGAAACTCAAATAGGAGTTCAGAAAAGTGCAAACATCCCTATTTTCAACATCTGTTTATAAGTTTCTTTATAACTGCCGCAAAAGTACATGAATATGATCAATTTTTTGCTTACATTAAATCAATACAATGGGCTATTTTTTAACGTTGGAAACAAATATAGCGTTTTCTGTTTTGTTGCAATTTCATTCCGCATACGTTATTAACCTATGTGGCAGATTTTAAAAAATAAAATAGTTTCTAAAGTATTATTATTTTTTTTTATTTTAAACGCTTTTATTAATTTATTGAATCTGCCTTTTATAGGCCTAACAATAAGTATTTAAATCTTATAACTAAAATTAAAAATAGTTGCTCTACATCAAGAGAGCCTAAATGGTTAACTGGCACTCATCTTAGCGGGGTGGTAGATCAGCTCTACGGAGCCTGGATCGGGTTTGGATCTGGACAAGTTGTCTTGCAAGCGTATTGGGATGGTTTTGCAGCTTAACAATATATTTCTCCCGGACTTTCTTGAACTCTTTCTTTACCAATGTCACATCTAAGTCCCTGTGGATGTTTTCATTTCTTATATACCATGGTGCTCCCGTCATAGTCCTAAGAATTTTAGATTGGGCCCTCTGTATAAGATCAATACTGGTGTTGCTAGCCATTCCCCATAATTGAATTCCATACGTCCAAATTGGTTTTAAAACGGCCTTATACAGGATGACTTTATATTCAAGGCTTAATTTTGATTGATCACTGATTAACCAATGAAAGCTAGAGGCTTTTAGCTTCATGTGAAGTCTCTTGGTTTCTATGTGACGGCGCCAAGTAAGCCGTCTATCAAGATGAATACCAAGGTAGGTAACATAATCAGACTGCGGTATATTAACGTTGTTGAGTGTGAGCGAACGTAACATGTTTACTTTCAGCTCATTCACCTTTATTCGCCAGTTTTTCAACCATGTCTCCACACGTACGAGATAATTTTGCAGTTGACTAGATGCTATGAATGGGTTTTCGTGTGAACTAATAATGGCGGTATCATCCGCAAATGTAGAGATTGTTAATTTATCGCACGTAGGCAAGTCAGAGGTGTAAATCAAATATAACGTAGGTCCTAGTACACTTCCCTGTGGAACGCCAGCTCTAATCTTCTCTCGTCACATAATCATTGAACTTAACTCTGAAAAGTATATTCGATAGATAAGACTCCAGAAATTTATGAGTACATAGTGGTAGTAAACATTTGATTTTATGTACTAGACCCTTATGCCATACCTTGTCAAAAGCTTGGGCAACATCTAAAAAGACGGCAGAACAATATTTCTTTAATTCAAAAGATTTTCTAATCTCTCCAGTTAAACGATTGACTTGTTCAATGGTGCCATGATGTTCACGGAAACCAAATTGGTGTACTGGGATAATATTTCCATCATTCAAAAAAGGTATGATATTTTCCTGGAATATTATCTCCAACAGCTTCGACAAACAAGGGAGTAGGCTAATAGATCTATAAGAAGATGTTTTCGGTATCATTATTATTTGAGAAATTTTCCAATTTTTTTGGATAAATTCCAAGTTTCAAGATCACATTAAACAATTTAGAAAGCACAATTATTGCCACATTTGGTAGGTTCTTAATCAATGATGGAGTTATTAAATCATAAGTGTTATGACAAAATATAAAGTAATTAAAAATAATAATAATAATATTTCCACCGGAAAGTTGGACAGTTTTGAGCATAACAAGGGATATTTGCAATTAATATCGGACTGTTATCACAAAATTCGTGGCACAGGTGTCAGATAATAGAACCTAGGGTTCCCAAGGATCACAATATAAATAGCAACCCTCGTATTAAAATTTCATTTTATTTTTGATGAATATTTTAAAATAAATCTGAATGTGTTTATCTTTGAGAGTAATCGGATCACAATTTAATCTTTGACCTTAAATATCACAAATAGTTCAGTTAACTATTATTCACCCACTTTTTTACATTTGGTTGGATTTTTTATAGCGTGTGTGCGTATTAACATAAACACGTGTGTATTTTTAGCCCAGACAACAATACAAAACGCATGTACATTAGAGTGACCCCATAAAAATGTTGTGAATGTTCACAACTATTAATATTGGTATAATGAGAAAGATGTTTGAGAAAAGCTTTTGGTGTAAATTCAAAAATATTTGAGCTTCTTAAAAATCAAAAATTACAAATATGATATTTTTCAATTGAACATTTAAATTTTAAACTTAAATATCTTTTAACCTATAAAAGATAACCAGAGGAGGTTGACTTTGACACCCTGTATCTCTAGTTTAGAAGATTCAGATTTATTACCACTATTATCATACTTGACCCCACTATGCGCCAGCACAAACATTATGAAAAATTATCTCCTCAAACAAACCAAAGTTTCATTTCAGTTGGTAACATAAACACCTTATTTTTCCAGCATACAAACGAAACTACCCTAATGTTTGTATGTTTGCATCTATAAATGTCTGCACAGGACACGAACAAAGAAGTAGATAGATATTGCAAAAACTAATTGTGCATAATTCAAATATGTATAAGTTACTTTTCAATTGGAAATAAGTATGTATGTATTGGAAAATGCAAGCCATTGAGATGAAAAATGATGAGAATTTTTCCAATTTATTTCTATTTTTTATTTGTATTGCCGTCCTCTATTGTTTAAATTGTATTTTATGCTACAAGCTACTTCTTTTGTCAACATCAAGACGGACAACTTGTATAGAATTCTTTTTTTTTTATTATTATTAGCTTGTTGTCATCCATCATTTCATCAATACAATAATTGTCTATGGCAATCACTTTAATGTTGGTTAGTTTCTTTAAAATATTTATATTTTTATGCAGACAAAGACATTTAATACGAGTTTATGTCGTGATAGATAAATATTTTGCTACAAGTCTACGGCTAATTTTAGATTTTATTACTGTTTTTTTTATTAAAGTCCAGAAATACGTAAATGTCGTTTACAAATGCTGTTAAGTTTGCATGTGTTAAAGGAAATTTAGAAGATGTTTAAGACCATCAATTACCAAAGAAGAACAAACAGAAAACACCAATTATTAATTTGAAAATATGTCGCTATTGTTACCGTACGGTAATTACCGTATTGTACGGTAATTTAGACCTCCGAACGGTAGGCAGGTAATTTCTACATTTGTACGGTAATTTGAAAAGTTTAAATTTTTAAGCATTCGACCCCAAAAGTTATATTTTCATAATGTGTTTACACATAACACTAGTCAACTGCAAAAAAATGCTTGACTAAGTACAAAAATGGTAAAATTTTTCAATTCTATAGATTTTTTTAAAAAAAATTTTAAGTAAAATTATAAATTTTGTTAAATGTTTCTCCACATAATGAATGGTACCGCAAAAATGGTCAGGCTCAGTTCGATGCTATTAAAATAAACTTAGAAAAGTTGACCTTTAATCCTCTTATATATTGCGATTCAATCGCCTCAGTTGTTTCGGAGTTATAATATTTAGGCAATAAATAAATATAATTTTTACGTGAAAACAGCAATTTTTTTTGTTTTACAAACACCATGAAAAATCGAAAAATCGACAGAAATTGTTCAGATTTTTGGCCTTATCGCAAAGCCACATGTAATAGCAACAAAATGAGATATTGATCATAAAAATCGAGGTATTCTTTCCGAATTTATTCACAATTAAGTGAATTCGCTCATTTTCACAAAATTTTAGTTTTTTTGTTTGCTATACATATAATTGAGTAGTTAATGTTCTCTTTCGATTGATTGAATTTTGAAAACATTTTCCCTATGCTATGTCTAAATTTTCACATATATATTGCGTTTCAATCGGCTCAATAGTTTCGGAGTTATAATAACAAATTGATGCAATAAATATAATTTTTACGTGAAAATAGAATTTTTTTTTTTTAAATCATAAAAAATCGAAACCGACAGAAATTGTTCAGATTTATGACTTTATCGCAAAGCCACATGTAATAGGAACAAAATGAGATATCGATCATATAAATCGAGGGTTTATTTTCGAATTTATTCACAATTAAGTGAATTCGCTCATTCTCACAAAATTTTATTTTTTCGTTTGATATATGGGGCATTTCATGTCAAGTGAAGCAACTTTTGAAATCAATGTCTTCCGATTGGGATGCAATTTGCACCATCGTTAGTTCTATTGGATAGTAATTCAGACACAATTTTTCAACAGGATCGGTCGAGAACTTTCTGAGTTAGAGTGGGTCAAAATTTGAAAAAAAAAAAATTTTTGGCCAAGCAGGTGTTTTTTCTAATCCATGTAACTTATTACCTATTGTTCCTAGCAAAATGTATCCAAAGTAGTTTAGATAGCTATTTCTTCAATCTTTCGGAAAAAAAATTTTAAAAAATAAATAAAAAAATTTTGAAATTTTTTTTTCCCGAATTCGAATACTTTTTTTACTTTTTTTTTAAATGGGATCTTTTTTCAAAAGAAAGCTTAGATATTTTCCTTGAAGACCTATTTGGTCGCTTAGTGGGATGCGAGTTGGATATCTATCAAAATAAAAATTTAGTAACTCAAAACATAAAATTTTTACTTTTTTTGCAAAATCAAAAACTTTGTTGATTTTTTTTTTTCCAAAATGGGCCTTTTTTAATGTTTTTTTTTTTTTTTTGCTCAAAAGAAAGTTTAGGTCCATTCCTTTAAGAGGGTTTTGTTCGCTTAGTGGGATTCGAGTGGGATATCTATCAAAATAAATATTTTGTAACCCAAGTCATACAATTTTTGAGTTTTTCTTTTAATAATCGAACTTTTTTTCCCTAAATTTGCTCAAAAGAAAGCTTAGGTCTATTCCTTTAAGAACTTTTTGGTCTCAATGTGTTTCATTTACTCAGTGTAGGGTATTTTATGTTCGGGCTTGACAGACCATATTTTCTTACTTGTTTTATATGGATTTGAGGACTTTAAATTCAAAAGTCATATTTTGACAGCTCTGGTATAAGTATTTATAGACTCACACTGATTGTACTGAATTAAGCTGCAATTCTGAATAGGTTCCATATAAAGGCACGCTTCTGAAAGTATCTGCAATGACCTCATAAATAATGGTATGAGAATAATAAAATAAATTTAACTACCAGGTATTCCTGGATTGGTCCTTAGTTGCCAATAGCTTCCGCTCCCATAATAGACCTACACTTTTAATTTGGTACTTATTATTAAGAAAAATTTGTAGAATAACTGTAAATTAACTAGGAAATTCATTGTTAGGATGAACTGGAAAAATGGTGGTTGTCACAACAAACTGTTTTCTCTATACATCTTTGTTATCTATTTTTAATTTTTTTTTTGATAGAAGAAAACAAACAAGAGAAAAATCCCATTTCAAACAGCATTATTCAAGGATTATGAACGATAAATGACAACACAGGTGGGTAGTATCTATGTCAATAAACTTTAAACATTGAGCAAAGATAAAATATTAAATTGAGTTTTCATAAAAAAAACAAAAAAAAAAAAAAAAAAAACTGTCCCAACAATTTTGTGTGCAATATAATTTTAAAACAAGACTGGACTAAATTCATCATGACCTTCACTTCATAGTGATGTCACTTGTAATAGACTGGCTGATAACAGAACCTATGAGAATTTCATCATTTCTTTTTATATGTAAAAGTTTTACATATGTAGTTATTTTAATAATCGATTAATCGTAAATAAACTTTGTATCTTTTATCTTTAACCTTATACTTTATAATCTTTGTATTTTTATTACTCAGACACATACATATTGAGGTGGGTAGATAGAGGGCTACCTGTTACTTTTCATTCTCATCATATTAGTTATTTATGAGTTTTCTATTTATGAAAATTCTTTCGTTCGTTCATTCATATGAAATAAATGTTGTTTACAAGTTTTTCTTTTACTTATTATTTTTTTTTTGGTTTGTTTTATTTTATTCATAAAAAAGAAATAACAACCCAAAATCTATAAACAATAATAATCTTAAATGGTTCAACAACCCTGCCAAATAATAATTGTAATTTATTCACAGATATTCATAAATAAACCAAAACATACACTACTCATGCATACACACATACACAAGGATGTTTTCTTATGCGTGTGTGTGTGTGTAAGTTCTCAACTCCTTTTTCTTACTAAATATTACAACCACAACATCAACAACATCAACAGCCATTTGAAAGAAACACCAAACAAAATAAACTCTTTGAATGCTTAATGCGAATATTTATGAGCAGGGCAGCCGAAACAAATGTTTTGCATCATCACTATTGATATTTGTATTTTTACCATCATTCAATAAGATATATTCAATATAAGCTAAAGTTTTTACTGAAATCGAAAAACGTTCTATGGTTAACGAAATTGTGATGAAACATCGGAAAAGTATTTCACTAAGTTTGGAAATGAGATTGAAAGCAAAAAAGCTTGAATATTATTATAATCAAATACAATAGTTATATTACATCATAATATTTTACTATTAATCTGAATGTTATCTTATAACATTATATTATTATTTATTATCAGAATATTGTCATAATATGATTTGGTTGAAATTGCAAGGGACAACACATTTGTTAGCTTTGTTTCCAAATTTGAAGTGATACCAACACAGTGGTTTATCTTTGCTCGAAACTGACTTGGAACGACTACGTTTACCTGTTGACTTGCTCTTACTTCTCGATCTTCCGAAAGATTTCATTTTATTGCACAGACTTTCCAGCTGACGTTCAATATTATCGAGCCTGCTCGCACGGTTTTCTGATGACGAGGAAATCGTTTTGAGTTCTGTATCTGAGCAATCGTAAATTTTATCTGCCATGGTGGCCAGTTTTTCTAAGCGGTCTTCACTGACGGATAAAATTGCTTTCATTTGGGATGGTAGCCGCTGCATCCAAAGTTGTTTTAAAATATCTTCCGATACTTTACCTTGAGCTAAGGAACGCATTTGACTTAACAAATCTGAAGGTTTTCTGTCCGATAATTCGACTTCTATCAAAAGTTTCTTGAGACTTATCTTCAGAGTCGGAAAATGAACTAATGAGTTTTGCTTTCAAGGTTTCATACATGTTGGCAGCCGGAGGGTTGAGGATGTTGCTCTTATATTGATGCCACAATTGTGTGTAATTTCGTTGCGTCTTGAGTAACACCAGCCATTATAAACTGCGACTCCATGTGTTTAAACCAAAGCAATGGGTTTGAACGCCAAAATGGTGGTGCTTTAACAGTTTTTGTCTGACAACTATATTTTTGTAAAGTTTTAGAGGCACCACAATACAATGTTATCATAATATGACCCAAAAACTCATGTTAGGGTTTAAAGTAATCAAATTATAATCCAAATCAATCTTAATATGATCAAAAGTGAAACGTTTCCCAGAAAAAGCGTTCTGTATCGATCAAAAGAAAACAATATAATGAGGAAGAGGCAAAACATCCCAACCACTTCATTCTAAAAAGCTACGAAATTGCACTATCAATTTGATTTTAACGGTTTGTAGTCAGTAGATGCTTCTACTTATCAACACTGTTGATAGCACGCAGTTATTACAGCTTGGTTTGTAAGTGTGGCAACACTAAATGTTTAAGCTGCTACTATTAACATTGGAACTGCTAAAAGCTCTAGAAATAGAGTATTATAGTTTTTCCGTTAAGATAATTCATGAAGCTCTTGGAAGGAATATGGCGCTGTGTATAAATAGTGGCAGCAGTTGGTGTCGCACAGTGGGGCAGAATCAAATTTTTTTTGGAAATAAATCTGGCATTTCTAAACGGCTGGTCCGATCGGAATAAAATTTGACATGGGCGTAGCCAAGGAGAATTCGAGTTTAAGTTATTAAAATGGACCTTACAAATGCTCCAGGGGCGGCGCTATGGGGATTCAAATTAGGGTACCTTCGACATGTAAAATTTTTAACCCCTGCCATTTTTTTGTTTCACATCCGATTTCAAAGATTTATATATTTTTGGAAAGTGTTTGGCTAGGTCTTGAAAAAACATGCTTGCTTGTGCTATTTATCTCTTATAATTTTCGAGTTATAGGCATTTCAAAATTGAACTTTTAAAATTTTGCCATACCTTGTTCCAATTTTTTTTTAAATATAGGGCTTACTTTTGAACCGAATGGACTTGAATTTCTTTTGTTAGTTAGACAACTAAATTACCAATAACATACAAAAGATTTCAGGGCAATATCAATTATGGATCTATAATTAAACTATTTTCAATTTTAAAATTAAAAAAATATAAAATTTTTGCAGTTTTTTGGACGAAAAGGAGACATAACACTTTTTTTATTAAAAAAACTTTATTTAGGAACATATAATAATTTTATATGTTTCCGTTAGGTATCTTTACGGAGAAATTTAACCTATTTTTTATCAAAATTTCAAGTTTGGGCCACATGTTCTAAAATCCCAAAGCTGGGATCAGAAAACGAAAAGCAGCTTTAGAAACTTTGATGTGATCCCTATTTATTCCCAAAGTATTTTCCCAACCCCGAAGGAAATGTGGACTCTATGGGCAAAATTGTAAAAAATACCATTTTTAGGATTTTCGCTCCAATTTTTAGGAATTGCGGAATGCCCTTTGACCTTTTGACAAGTTTTTTTACACTTTCTTATTGAGAATGACAAGTTTAAAAAACGTTAAAAATTTCATTGAGTTTTGTTAATAAATAAAGATTTTATTACATATTACATATTTATTGAGTTTCTAAAACTAAAAATTATATAAAAATTTTAATAGGATTGCAAATATTAGGAACAATTTGATCCACATTTATTACGAACTAATTTTTTTTGTTCAGACAAGTTAATTTTTGGTCTCGCAAAAAAAATTTCTAGTAATATCTGAATTAGATTCATGAATATCCCACTGTAAAACTCCGTTCTTCAAAAATATTTCACATTGTGTGTCGGTGGTTAGTTTATCTTAGGCTCTGTTAGAGTTCACAGGTAAAAACGTAACAATACTTTTTAACAGATATTGCAACATGTGGCCCAGCGTTGTCAAGATGGAATATTACGGTTTCATGTTTGGTCATTTTTCAACCAATGCTCGCTTCAAAGGAATCAGTTACATTCGGTACATGTTGCCTTTGATGGGCTGGTCAACTCATAGTAGATAGGACCCTTTTCCTCTCACTAAATACAGAGAATTACTTTAGTGACATGGATATTAGGCTTTGGTGTAGATTCGGCTTGTTGGCCGGGCTTCACATAAGACTTGGTGAGCAATCGGTGTGCTTCAGTTTTGCTTTATCTCCAACCCGATCCTTTTAAAAGTACTTCAGGCTCACATCCTTTGTTAATCATATTATGGTTCAACGATCATATTATAATAGTAGCACATACATTATATGATTGTATCCAAACATATTTTGATTCCACCTCAATCATAATATTGTGTAAAAATAGCCATATTGTGATTGTGAGCTCTACCGTAATATGGTTATGTGATATAATCATAATATGGTTTTAGCACAATCATATTATTGCTGAGCCCAACCATGATATGGCTGAGCCAACTACACTATGATTCCATGGTTGTAGCCACTGTTCATAGTAATCATAATTTAATTATAGTTAGCATTTTCGCAAACATAACATTGTTCAAAATCAATCAATCATATTACCAACCAAAGTATATACAAGTAGTTCGACTTATAGAGTACAGCTAGAGGCGCAACTGAGGTAATATGAGTATTCAGTGCGATGTCCGCTGGACAAAACACATTTTTCGAGTGTCGAAAGAAGCATTCAAGTGCCTTGGTTTTCTAAAATGGTGTAAGACATACTTCACTCCATCTGATCTCCTTACTATTTACACCACTTATATCCGACCGAAAATGGAATACAACTATCATGTGTGGGTCGGTGCTTCAAAGTCTATTTTGAAGTTACTCGACCGCGTACAGGAGAGGGCGAAGATGCTTATCGGTGACAGTAGGGTATCCAGCTCTATTGACTCACTGGAACATCGTCGCAATGTGGGTTGTGTTTCACTGTTCTACCGATACTGCAATGGTATGTGTTCTGCTGAAATTAGGGAACTTGTTCCCGAAACCCGTAGTTTTTTTCACGTTCTTCTGCAAGGGCTCATCAATTCGGTGTCGACTGGACAGTGGATCGCACAACACATTACAGGGAAAATTCGTTCTTTAGCCGTACTGTCCGTATGTGGAATAAGCTTCCTCCTGAAGTTATTCCTGTCACTTTCAATGTAGGAAAATTTAAATCAAATGTTCACAAACACTACTCTCTCTATCCCCCTCCTATAACCTATTTTCCTAGTTCCAACGCAATGCTTTGCATGAGTAGGGGTCATCCCCTGAGTGCTTCTCCAAGAAAAAAATGCATAAAGCATATAAATTCAAATGATTTGGTTTTTATAAAAAGCTAATTTTATTCGATTTCCTATACGAACTATTTTAACACAAGTTATCGTTTTTATAGATTTTTGGTAAAAATCAGTTTTTTTCGGTGACCCTGGCCATTATACATAGATACTTAGGCAAACTCACATACAGCACAAAAAACACATACAACCAAATAACTATAATTGAAATGTGAGAAAGCTTTTGGGGAACGAGAAGCGAAATGAAAATGAATTGTTTTCTTTGTATGCGAATATGAAAATCTTAAGAAAGAACTGAGCCTTAAGTAAATGTTGACATTCACAAGGAGCATGTGACCCGAATTAAAGCACATAAAATATTGCGAGTAAAATTAATAACGGAGGTGGTTGCACATGCTTTAAGCAATTGTTGCTTAAAGCGATTTTCATTCAGTTTTCTTCTTTTCGATTTTTTTTTTTTTTTTTTTGGGAATAAAAAAATGAAGATGTGCGACAACGACAGCAATTGAATTTCATTGACTTTTATTATTGATTAATAAAATATGGCCGTTGGCAAACGTTTAAGGTATAAATAAATAAAAAATTGAATTGTTTGTCACAAAAAATTCATGGTGGAAATAACAATCTAAAGATAAGATGTGTTTGCACCAAATAAAAATGTATAAAAATATATTTTAAACGTTGAATGAAGTGTCCTTGTATCGCCATGAAGTAAAAAAGGGCGGACAAAGTCAATTGCACGATTATTGTTATATTTATAAGATTCGTTTGTATTTATTGTATTTGTTATAAATAAAAATGTGTTTATGTCTTATCAAATTTACGCAGCATTAAATAAACAATTCTTGTACTTTTCTAGATTTCTAGTTGTACTCATATTATTTTATGTATTTTAAGCACACAGCTTCACAAAACGATTTGTATTTATTTCCCATTGTATAGAATTTAATATATTTTGTCCAATTTTATAGATACAATGGATTAGGATTTCTTTTTGTGAATACCAAAATAGCTTTTTATTTTGTTTCTTTCTCTAACAGAATTTTGCACACAGATCATTTAAAGGTTGTACCCTTTGTTGAATGCAATCGGTCAAAGGGTTAAATATATTGTATTTATAGTTTAGTACATACTATTAATACAATATACTTACTATGTGTGTGCTTGATGAACTAACTCATCATTTGTATTGAAATTTGATCTAAAACCAGAGTAACAGATGATACATAATAAGGTAATGTTTGTATCTTATAAATGAAAGTAAAGTGAAATTGTTAATTAATAAATACATTAATCTTGTATCGAATTGAAAATACTCTTCTTCACATCTTAATTAAATCATTCAATTTGAAAATTTCCAAGTAACCACTACACATGAGTGAATGTAATACACAGAATATTGAATATAAATATACATTTTAAATATATTTTTGTTGACAAATTGTGCAAATATGTAGGAAAAATATTTATGATCGTTAAGCTTTATTTAATTCTTAGAAAAATATATGATATACATATATTCATTTTCATTGAAATAACGTGTGATTTACAGTCGTTTGTTTTTCATGTATGTGCTGTTTTTGTATTATTGTTGTTACAATAAAAAAAAACACATGTAAAATTTCCACTCAAAGTACTCGCTTGTATTATAAAAACAGCATATAAGAAACAAACAAATTAAAAAGTGTATAAAAAGAAATGAAACACGACCGGTAATAACACAAGTTAACACATTTTATGTTGCCAAAAAACTGTAAGATATTTAGTTATGTCAAAAGTGAAGGTACTTTTCTAAATCATTAATTTTCAACTTTTATTTCGGTCAAAAAGGTCAGCGAAAAATAAGTACGTGAAAAAATAAGTAAAACTTAAAAAAAATCCATTATGGACTTTAAAAAAATAGCAAAAGATCTGAAGGTTCATCGTCACACTGTTTCAAAAGCCATTAAACTGTATAAGAAAGATGTGAACATTGAAAAAACATGTACAAGAAAGAAGAAAATGTCTATCAGAACCGATCTGGCACGATAAATACAGAAATATGTATATATATTCTTAAAACAGACCAGCGCACAGTGGGCCAGAATCAAAATTTTTTGGAAATAAATCTGGCATTTCTAAACGGTTGGTTCGATCGGGGCGGGTACCTTCGACATGTAAAATTTTTAAACACGTGCCTTTTTAGTCTTACAAAAAAAATTTCAAGTCAATATCTCAACTAGATTCAAAAATATCCTACTTAAGAACTCCGTTCTTCAAAAATAGTTCCCATTTTCATATTTTAGTGTAGAATGTGATTAAGTCAGAACCATTGAATTGTTGCTGAATAAAATAGTATTAAGAAAATTTATAAAAATTTTTTCTGTGAAAATTTGAAATATTTTTGAAGAACGGAGTTCTAAAGTAGGATGTTTTTGAGTCTAGTTGAGATATTGACTTGAAATTTATTTTGTAAGACTAAAAATTAACTTGTCTAAACAAAAAAAATTGTTCAGAATAAATGTGAATCAAATGGATCCTAATATTTGCAATCCTATTAAAATTTTTATACAATTTTTAGTTTTAGAAACTAAGTAAATATGTAATAAAATCTTTATTTATTGACAAAACTCAATGAAATTTTCAACGTTTTTTAAATTTGTCATTCTAAATAACAAAGTGTAAAAAAACTTGTTGAAAGGTCAATGGGCATCCCGCAATTCCTAAAAATTGGAGCGAAAATTCCAAAAATAGTATTTTTTAAAATTTTGCACATAGGGTCCACATTTCCTTCGGGGCTGGGAAAATACTTTGGGAATAAATAGGGATCACATCAAAGTTTCCAAAGCTGCTTCCCGTTTTTTGATCCCGGTTTTGTGATTTTAGAACATGCCCAAATTTGAAATTTTAATGAAAAATAGGTCAAATTTCGAAGGGCGTAGGGCCGACATATTCGAAAAACAAGACATTTCTTTTATACCGAAATGTTCTCCGTAAAGATACCTTACGGAAATACTTAAAATTGATATGTGTTCTTATACAAAGTTTTTTTTAATAAAAAAAGCGTTAAGTCAACTTTTCGTACAAAAAACTGTAAATTTTTTTGAATTTTTAAATTCAAAATCGTTTATTTTTGGATCCATAATTGATATTGCCTTGGAATCTTTTGTATGTTATTGAAAATTTAGTTGTCTAGCTAACAAAAGAAATTCGAGTCCATTTGGTCCAAAAGTAAGCCCTATATTTTTAAAAAAGCGGACCAAGGTATGGCAAAATTTTAAAAGTTCAATTTTGAAATGCCTATAACTCGGAAATTAGAGGAGATAAGTAGCACAAGACTTAGCAAAGCTCTTTCTAAAAATATACAAATATACTATACGTGTTTAAAAATGTTACATGTCGAAGGTACCCTAATTTGAGCCCCAAAGCGCCGCCCCTGGAGCATTTGTAGGGTCCATTTTAATAACTTAAACTCGAATACTCCTTGGCTACGCCCATGTCAAATTTTAGAAATGCCAGATTTATTTCCAAAAAATTTTGTTTATGCCCCACTGTGCAGCGTGCATTCATATTTCTGGCACGATTTGGCAACATTCTACATTTTGTACCACGGGATACAAATCCACCCAACTGTCCAGAACTTCTGCCTGTGGAAAGGTAGTGGGTTTTTGTAAAAAAAAAAATTAAAGAAACACAGAAAAGGTATCCCAGAACATGTCAGATTTGAATCATAAGTGAATCACATCGTCCAAAAAGGTAACGGAAGCAACTATAAAATCTTTAATGGAAGGATTTCTGGTATAATATGCCAATATTTTAATGTTTAATGAATTTGTGCAATATTTGAATAAATTTACGTATTTTTGAGAATTTTTATATTGAACTTAATACAAGTATACATTTTTTGGTGGCCTTTAAAAATCGATTTCCAAACGTGTTTCTGAATAATGCATTAAACACATTAACGACAGCAGGTTACCGACTACAACCTCTCAATAGAATTCATGTGTATATATAAAAATTATTATTTTTACATCAACACGGCTACACACCACAGCTGTAGTTGTGGCCAACGAAATAGCTTAAAACTATTTCGTTTTATTAATCAGAAAAAGAACATCAAAAACACTAAATATTATAAATTCATTAGAAACAAATGTATATTTTTTATAAAAATGAAATATTTGAAAGTGACACTATTGAAATATGTAGCTGACTATACAGCGACAGTTGTTGCTAGCGGATTTTGTAGTCGTGTAGTCGGTAGCCTGCTATCGTGAATGTAAGGCACTCAAATTCAAGCGGTTCAAATATATTTTTTTTTATCCAAATTTTTCTTTTATAATTATTTGATTCATATTATGGTTGTAGACAATTATATTATGGTTGAGTCCAACCATATTATGATTACAGCTCAATGATGATATGATTATTTTTAAATCGATCATATGACGTGATGATATTGTTACGTTTTTTTTTTCTTTTAAAACAATTTTTTTTATTTCCTTTAAATAAACCGGATTCTTTTGATTGCAAATAAAAGCAGTTTAGTAGTTTAAAATTGTAACAACTCTTCATTTATTTAAATTTATACAATAATTTAAATAGTCAATATTTTAAGGACTGAGATCGTAAAATTCTTAACACACTTTTTTCATTAAAACTTTTAACCCAAGTATTATTTGCTTTTTTTTTATCAAGTTATCTTTGTAAAGCATGTCAGTTATTATGTTTAATGTCAATTATATTCATTTGTTGTTAATCTGATTAAAATGAGTGACCAGAAAAAAGTGCGTACTAAAATTATTAAATACTAGCTTGACCCGGTGCGCTTCGCTACCCCTGTCGTAGTCTATGTTAGAAATTTCAATAAAATCGTTTCGGCCGTTTAGTATTTATTGTTTAAGAACTAAAGGTACCAATTTTACCGGTTTTCCCCCTGTTTACCCCTTCCTGGTCCAAGTATTAAAAAAAGTTATAGCCTATTGACGCTTCCAAGTAAGGATCTATCTACGTTCCAAATTTCAATAAAATTGGTTCAGCCGTTTAGGCGTGATCCTCAAACAAACAAACAAACAAACAAATAAACAAACAAACTTACAAAGACATTTATATATTTATATAGATTTTCAACAAAACCCAACTTGGTCCTACAAAAAGTTGGCCAAACAATCAAAGGTCTGCTATCAAACTGTTTCCAATGTTATTAAACAGTACCGCGAGAACTTGTCCGTTGATAGAAAACCTGGTTCAGGTAGATGTAATGGTCCACATGATGTTTCTAAAGCCAAAAAAATAGAAAGCATTTTCAAAAGAGCTCCCAACACATCCGGTAGGAAAGCAGCCCGGTTAGGTTAGTACTCGGACTATTTGGTACGAAAAGTTAAAGCCAATGAAGGTTTAAAGGCATACAAGGCTCAAAAAGTTCCTGACAGGAACTCTGCTAAAAATTTAGAGACCAAAGACAGAGCACGGAAATTGAAGTCAAATTTTATACAAAAAATATACCTGCTGCATAATGGATGACGAAATGTACGTATGGAAAATTGTTCGCAGCTTCTGGGTAAATTTTTTTATGTTGCAGATGCTCGAGGGAATGTTGAAGAAAAGTTTAGGACCCAAAAGCAGACAAAATTTCCCAAAAAGTTCTTGGTATGGCAAGCATTATGCAGTTGCGGCAAAAAAGCCAAACATTTGTTACAATGGGCTCTATAAATACTGAAATTTACATCAAGGAATGTTTGCAAAAAAGGATGCTTCCATTCATAAGACTCCTTAGTGTGTCCACTTATTTTTGGCTTGATTTGGCACCCTGTCACTATGGTAAGAAGGGGTTGAGTGGTACAAAACCAATAATGTGGTATTTGTACCAAGAGAGGCAATTCCTCCAAACTGCCTAGAGCTGAGTCCTATGGAGAGATATTGGGCTTTTGTTATAAGAGAATTGAAGAGCACAAAAAAGGTGTCCAAAAGTGTGGTAGATTTTAAACGGAGATGGACAACCTGTTCGAACAAAGTGACATAAAGCACTATAAAAACCATGATGAATGGGTTTTCGTAAAAGGTTCAAAATTTCATCATTAGTGATTAGAACTATAAAAATATTTTTTTTTTTTTTAAATTGTAATAATTTCAATCAATTAAAAAAAGATTAAAAACTAAGTTTAGTGGTTTTTTAATTAACATATATGTATGTTAACAATTTTTCAATCTCAGTCCTTACACACTTTATAAAGCAGTTGGTATTTACTTCAACAGTGCCTATGATAAAACGAAACTGATTGCAACTTGCTGTACCTATTTATACACACAATGCCATATTCTAGATGCTACATGAATTATCTAACGGACAAAACTAGAAGGTTCTATTTCTAGAGCTTTCGTCAGCCTGAGTGTTCATGTTAGCAGCTTAAACATTTAGTGTTGTCATACTTACAATCAATGCTAATAACTGAGTGCTATCAACATTGTTTATAAACATAATGAAATTCTCTACAATATTGTTGTATTTTGAAGTATTTGTGATGATGTCATGATTATAAATATAACAATATTCTTTCATAGTTATCAGAATTTAGTTGTATTTAGAATTTTCACAAAGATAACATCGTTCAATATCAATCATATTGCCAACCATATAGTGACAATCATGTAATTATGAAATATGACGTACAACTTTATTGTTGAAACTAAAGCTACGTACACACGGTTGTCAGATTGTACAATATTGTCAGAAAAATGTTCAGAAAATGTCTAACAACCGTGTGAACTTACAATTTTTGTCTTACAACGTTGTCATAAAAAGTAAGACAATATTATTGTCAGACATCTGACAATCGTGTAAACACCTTACGTTGCCATTGCCAGATCATTGTCAGAAACTTTTTATTGTCATATGTGCGAAGTTTATGCATCTGACAATGGCATCATTGTCAGATAAATTATTTCTATTGACAACACTGTGGATATGTATTTAAAATAAAGAAAAGTGAAGCAACCGTGTGAACTGACAATTTTTGTTGGCAGATAAATTTATTGTTTGACAATTGTCTGGCTTTCTGGTTTTCTTACAATCGTCTAAACTGACAATTTACCTTTTGCTAATAATATTTCAGTGGCAGTACATTGCGAGCACATTGCCAGATCTGACAAGATTGTAAAATCTGACAACCGTGTACGTACGTAGCTTAAGTGTTAGTGAAAACTCATAATGTTAGCAATTTAACCCATTAAGCCTAGTACTCTGTTCATATTTGCGAAAAATTGTATATGCAACAAATGATCAGCTGTTGATTTTAATTTCGTGCGAAAGAAGTGCTGCTTATGTTATTTCGTGCGGAAAATTAAGGTTGACAGATGTATTTGACAATAAGAACAAAGTACTGCTTTTACGAAATTATTTCGCATGTATTTCATTCCAAATATTTTATATGTAGTTTGACAGCAGTTCGCACGAAATTTTGAACAGAGTACTTAGCTTTACATGGTAACATGATAAAAAATGTAGCATCTGTTAACTTAACAAAAAAAGTATTTCTTCATGCGCAATAGTGTGAGGGAATTAATGATCAATTGTAAGCTAGAAATATATTGATAGTACATAAGTACTTTTTTAGATGCTTCCAAAAACATAAACATTTCTACGGGGTGAAGCCTAGTACTCTGATGACATTTGCAAAAAATTATGTTTTTTTTTTTTAATTTCCTGCGAAAGAAGTGCTGCTTATGTTATTTTGTGTGGAAAAATAAGGTTGCCCGATGTACTTCACATGCTTTCCATTAAAAGAACAGAGTAATGCTTTTGCGAAATTATTTCGCATATATTTCATTCCAAATATTTTATATGTAGTTTGACAGCATTTCTCAAGAAATTTTGAGCAGTGTACTAAGCTTAAGTTCAAAATTGTTTTTTTTGTTTGTTGGTAACTCAGCATACTTGACATTGACACAAAACTAAATGTCCCTTTATGCTTTTGCTACGTTTAATAATACATATCTGCCTTTGTATTACAGATTTATTAAGTAAATCTATAGCGATTTTCAATTCAATACTACACGGAAAAAAACAGAGGTGCGAATTTAACAATTTATTTTAAAGTTAACATTTATTTATGGATTGTATCCACAGAAACTGAAGTCAGAAAATCAGCCCAATTATGATTAAGTATAATTTTGTACCAAATTCGGTTAGACACACCACATGTGTTCCCTCGGTGTACCATTTGTAAGAGGTTCATTCATTCATTCATTTTTGTTTTTCATTCATTGATTTCATAGACTTTTTTATCCAAAGCCAAAGCTTTGCAACAATAAGATTTACCACATTCAATGAAGGCATTTGTAAATAAATTGAAATTTATAAATACTTGTTAAACAGATGAAAAAATGTGCAAGAAAATTTCTATTTCTTTCAAAATTCTTTTTAAATCCAAATGGTTATGGTAACGATAAATATGAGCAAATAAATATTAAGTTAATGTTTTTTAAATTTCCTTAAAAACACATTTTAATACTTGTGTGTTTTTTGTAACAAACGATTTAATCTTGACAAAAAAATACCAGTATTTAAATGCCACAATTTAAATGAAAAGTTCAATGTTTTGGTTATATTTTTTGTGTGTTTTTAAGTTGATAGAGTTGTACATGTTATTTGCACGTTTTTAGTCTGCAATATAAAGTAAAATAGAAATAGAAATAAAAATAAAATAAATAAAACAATATTTGAATTTTACAATTTGACTGTATTTCCGTTTAGCAAAACACTTTTAGTTTCGTTTTTTGTTTTTTTATTTATTTTTGCACTTGAAGTATTTTTATATTGGTTTATTCTCTTTTGAACTTCTTCGTCCTGTTTTGTGATTTTATTAGTTTTTAAAAATAAAATGTTAATAAAGACCTTTAAGTGAAGACATGGTATTTTATGGTTCTATTGTGTAAGTGATTATAGGGTGCCTATGTGCCGGCTATTAATTAACTCCTTAGGTTTGTAACATATTTGTTAGGCGCGTGTTTAAATTTGTTGGCATTATACATCTTAAAATTGTTATTATTTATTAATTCAAATAGCTTTTTTAGTAAAATTAGAACTCTGCATAGTTAGTTGCGGTAAGCAGAGGAACCTATTTCTGTGTGATTGCTAAATTATGTTCCAAACCATATTCACAGTCTTATTAACCGAATGTTTTAGTTGTTAACATCTAAGTTTAACAAAGACAAAAAAATTAGGTTTTAAAAATTAATTTTATTGTAGACTAATTTCTACATTAAATATTGGGATTTACAATAGACGCGGTTTTTGTTTTTAATAACTTATATGTCATTTTGAAGGTAACATATATGTCATTTATTCTCACTTATTTATTCTACATTATAGTGTAAGCAACAAAGTTTTTTTGTTTGCTTCGAAAATGTCGAATTTCACAGCAAAACAATAACCAGCAACAAAAACATCCTCTCAGAGAACAGTGTCAACACAACATCAATAGTGTTGCCACTACGGGCCGTTTCTCTGTCGCAATGACCAGATCAGGTCTTTTATGGCCTCTCGTCATTGTGTAACTTTTTCCTCGTCCTAATTTGTCCGCCTTCCATTATATCCTTTAATTTTTTAATAATGATATTGGTACTATTGTTTTAATTGTTGTTTGACTGTTTGGTGACGAATGTATAACACTACACAGAGAAAACTGATTCGTGATAGCAACCGAATTTGTTGCCAATCGAATGATTCGCGAAAGTCAATTGATAAAGAAGAAATTCGGTTGAAGCATCCAAACTTTTGTTACCATTTCTAAAATTTTGTAGCCAACAATGTAAAATTCGGTCACTAAGGTAGAATCATTCGATTGGAAACAAATTCGGTTGCAATCACGAATCTGTATTCTCTGTGTAGTCACTAAACGAGTCTTATAAACAGCAATTAAAATAATTGTTTCTTATATCATAAAAAAATATACAATTTATTTGAATTTTCTGTATATTGCAATGGCAGGTGGCTTCCGGATTGACTTTTGCAATATACGGGGGCTAAGAGCGAATTTTTTCTCCGTCTATGCTCATGTTTGTCTCCATCGGCCGGATGTTTTCGCCTTATGTGAAACCCAGGCATCTGAGAATGCTGATCCACAAGATTTTCAGATACCTGGGTATCATTTTCTATCGCTTTTTAATTTCCATCTGGGCATTGCCATGTACATACGCAATGAAGTTGTGTACCAGTACCAGCAATCATTAGGTACGTATGATGTAGAATTTAACTGTCTCTGGGTTAAGTTCAAAATCAGGGCACACTGTTTGCTCTTCGGGTTTCTTTATAGAAGTCCAAACGAGGAAAGGGATATTACTATATCTAGCCTCGATGCCCTTTCCGATTCCATATCGAAGATTCTTGAGAGTTGTCCTAACAGTGAAATTGTTGTTGCTGGTGATTTAAATGTTCACAACTCCTCTTGGCTTCACCACTCAAGTCATACAACTACAGAAGAAACCAACGCATATTTCATGCGTTGATGGACACCAAAATAACAACCTTGACCTTTTTCTAACTTTACACCCTGACAAGTATGAAGTAGATGTTTTTGCACCTCTTGGTAATTCGGATGATTGTACCATTTCCGCCTCCTTTTCGCTCTCTGAACTTCGTAACGTTTCATGAACTGCTAGGAAGCGTTCAACTTTTATTTACGAAAAACCTCGTTGGGTTGAGCTCAACGAGTTCTTTCGGCATTTTAATTGGAAACTCTGTTTCTTAGACAATAGTGTCAATGCCATGGCAAAAATGGTCGTAAACATAATTATGATGGGGATGAAAACCTTCATTCCATCAAAGAAAACTTCGATTAAAACTATGGAAAAATCCTGGTTAAACAGAAGTGCAAAATTCCAATCAGATTTAGAGAGGAAGCATTCAGAATCTGGCGTGATAACAAAAAAAGTCATTCGTTAAAAGAATTAAGGATAATGCTAGTTCATCAATTCCTACTCTTTTAAAGGATGGCTAATCATTCATTGACCCGGTTGATAAAGCTAACCTTTTGGCTGAATTATTTGCAAATAATTCGAACTTATTGGAAAGCAATCAACCACTACCCGAGCTCGAAAAAGTATCAGTTACTATTACCGAATATATTCTTTCGCGGTCGCTCACCTAAAAGGGTTTTATCGGATCTCAACATAAATAAGTCTCCTGGGCCTGATGGTATCCCAGCACTGGTCTTGAAACAGTATTCTTTGACGCTAGCTCGTCCATTAGCTAACTTTTTCAGCACTTTATACCGTGCCGGCAAATTTCCTGTATGTTGGAAGATTGCTAATGTAACCCCAATTCCTAAAAAGTGAGAGGCTAACAGCCCTGATAATTATCGCCCAATAGCAATCTGTTCTGTACTTTCCAAAGTTATGGAGAGTATGGTTAACTACCATCTTGTGAAATATTTAGAGTCCAACAATTTACTCAGCGGCCGGCAGTATGGCTTTCGTAGAGGACGCTCTACGGGAGACTTGCTAGCCTTCCTATCGGAAAAATGGTGTCGTTCCCTACACCGTTTTGGCAAAAGCAAAGTGGTGGCTCTAGATATTTCTAAAGCGTTTGATAGAGTATGGCATGGTGCGCTTAACTTAGCAAAACTCATTGCTTTTGGAGTCGATAATAACTTCTCTCGATTTATATCGAGCTTTCCTAGAGATCGCTCTATACGAGTTGTTGTAGATGGAATTTCATCAAACGAGTTCAAGATTAATTCAGGGGTACCGCTAGGCTCCGTCCTTTCTCCTACTCTATTTCTTATCTTATCTTTATAAACGATCTTCTACGTCAAACTTCCAACCCTGTCTACTCTTTTGCAGATGACAGCAACATTTGTCATTCATATGCATTCAATTATAGACCAAGTCTGTCGGAGATTGGGGCAATGAGGCAAAACATGAATGATACGCTTAACCAAGATCTTGTGACAATCTCTGAATGGGGTTGTGCGAATAGAGTCGATTTCAATGCACCCAACACTCAATGTTGTATGTTAACACACAAACGCACAACATATCATGTTGATCCATCTGTTTTTATGGGTGGAGTAAATATTAAGGAATCAGAAGCTATTGATGTTCTAGGCATGAGTATTCAGTGCGATGTCCGCTGGACAAAATATATTTTTCGAGTGTCGAAAGAAGCATTCAAGTGCCTTGGTTTTCTAAAACGGTGTAAGACATACTTCACTCCATCTGATCTCCTTACTACTTACACCACTTATATCCGACCGAAAATAGAAAACAACTCTCATGTGTGGGCCGGTGCTACAAAGTCTCTTTTGGAGTTATTCGACCGCGTACAGGAGAGGGCGAAGGTGCTTATCGGTGACAGTAGGGTATACAGCTCTATTGACTCACTGGAACATCGTCGCAATGTGGGTTGTGTTTCACTGTTCTACCGATACTGCAATGGTATATGCTCTGCTGAAATTAGGGAACTTGTTCCCGAAACCCGTAGCTTTTTACGCAACACACATTCTTCGGCAAGGGCTCATCAATTCGTTGTCGACTTGATAAAATCAAATGTCCACAAACACTACTCCATCTATCCTCCCTCCCATAAGCTATTTTCCTAGTTCCAACACAATGCTTTGCATGAGTAGGGGTCATACCCTGAGTGCTGGTCCAAGAAAAAAAAATTCATGGGAAGTTTTTCCTCATCTGGTTTATAGTCCACACCGTGCCCCTTCCAACTAGTATTTGTTTTAATCGATGCAGAGCGCTCTCTGTGGTATACACTACACTTTGGAATAGAGTATCCGATATTGGCTGGATTCATTCATTGCCTCAAAAGATGAGCAGTTCTTTTGGCTCGAAATCAATATGTTTTCAGAAAGATGACCAATACTTTGAGTCAATTTTAAAATAAAAGCTAAAAATTTTAAAAATTTCAGCATTTTTAAGTCATACACCCAATAGTTGGTAGCATATCGTTACGAAATTATAACCATAGATTGAGAAAATAGGTCTTAACCATGTTTTTCAAACATTTCTACAGTGATCAAAAACGGCGATGCCGGCCCATCCATGGGGTTAAGCAAAAATAAATAATATAAGAGATAATTATGAAATCGTTACATGTTTTTTTTCTCATCTCTCGAATGAGATCCAGGAGTAGTTCTGTGCATTTATATAATTTTTGTCACACTTTCAATGAATTTTCGAAAACCAATTATTTTTAATGTTTACTATTATTTATATTACAACACCAATCAATATATCTTGAATTGCAAAAATCGTGAATTTTAGAAAAAATAAAAAATTAATCACGTCTGTCTCCTATCATATGTAGAAGAAATTGTCAAACTTGGAGGGATGGTACATCATTGATAAAAGAACGCAAAAGTTGGTAATATAGCAAAATTGATTACTCTGTTTTCAACTGAATCGGTGTTGGCAAATGTGCCAATGGTCCCCTTCCATCCTACTTTAAAAGATGGCGCATTCCCTGGTATTTGAACAAATTTTAGAAACAACCTAATACATAAATTATAAGAAATAATATTAAAATTACTTAAATGGTTGCGATTGATTTCTTCTCTTTCTCTTTGTCCTGAATGTAACCCATTGTTAAGTGGAAATTGTTATATTTTATGTTTCTTTTGTGGTATCATTAGAAACACAATCTTTAACAAAACAAGTCAAATTTAAAAACAAAAAAATACAGCCTTTTTTACAATTTCTATTAAAACGCCAACAAACACATTCAACGAGCAAACAAATTATTGCTTTGGTCACAAAAGGGAAAAAAAGAAAAATACAAAATGTGAACTTAAGATACGACTAATATATCAAACATGTATAAAAAACTGGTAAAAAGTCTACAATAAATATAAAGAATTCTTGTTACACTCATGAAATTAATGTTCGTAATGTAAATATGTATATGTCATTCGTAAACACATTATTATGCTAAAACTAAACATTAAAAAACAAAATCGAATAATGTTTCAGTTTTTGTCCGAGTGTTTTTTATGACCATTTAACAAATACAATTGAAAATACCGCACACATTATTTTTATATTTTTTCGCAACAAGAATTATAGACCCAGAACTTAAAAAAAGAAAGGAATGAAAGTAAAACCCAAATAGCTATGAAAAACATAATTTATGGCTGTTGAAAATCACAATTGCAAAAGATTAGTTACTTACTTAAAATAGAACTTGGCTGGTTAAATGAAAAAAAGTCACATTTTGTTTTATATATATATATATATTTTTTTTTGTTTAAAAAAGTCGCAGCTAAAAATATTACAAAAGGACAAAAGCCAAGAAATTCAAAACAATGAAATGAAACCCCACAAAATACAGCTTAAAGGTCAAAAGCAACAAACAAATAGAAATGAAAAAATTGGTAACATTTGTTAAAAGAACAACCAACCAACGTGCAAGAAAAACATTGACAGGATGTACATACGTTGTACAAGCATGTATTTGCTGTCTACTTAAAATTGTTTATACTCTTTAATCCATTAACGCCGAATGGATCGAAAAATACCCAAAAATCTAACCGTTTTAGAAAAATTCTAACTAGCGCCAGGTGAGAGGTATCGCAAATGTGTTTTCATGGATTGATAAAGGATAGTGTTTATTAACCGGTTAAATAGTTAACTAAAAAATCGGGTTTTCTTCGAAATCTCGGTTTTTTTGCGAAACGGTTAATTTAAAATGTTGATTTTCGGTTAACCGGTTTATATCACTCGTTTAAACGGTTTTTAAAACTTGGGACTAAAATTAATAAATCTCATGTTTTGGTGAATTCTTTATATTCATTGTATACACATTATATCAAATAATTGCTCTGATTTGAAACCTAAACAACTGATATACAATATAAACCTCTTTCGATACACATGTTGTCTGATTTGATATACAATATAAAGCTCTTTCGATAAATATTTTTAAGAATTAAAACAAAATTGTACTTTAAAATAAAATTTAAAAAAAAATTTATTTTTAATTTTTAAAATTTTTTTTTTTCAAAATTGTTTTTTAAAAGTTTTTTCCAATTTTTAAAGAAAAAAATTTTATATTTATTAGTGAAAAAAATTTATGACAAAATAATGTTTTTTGTGAAAAAAAATTCGTAGTAGTAGTTCCAACTTTGTATAGCCTTATATACATCGTTGCAATGGACTTTGAAATATCTATCATTAGATATCCATATTGTCAATATTTATGACTTAATCATCGAGATATAGATCAAAAATAGGCCAAAAATAGAGGTTGTCTCGGATTTTTGCTCATATCTCCGTTATTTATGGACGGATTTTGCTGATTTTAAATAGGAAACTTCTCGAAAGCATGTCTGACAGAATTATTGAAGATTTGGATCCCGAAGATATCTGGGGTCTTCAGAAAATTGATTTCAACAGACAGACGGACATTTCGTAATCGACTCCGCTATCTATAAGGATCCATAATATGTATACTTTATAGGGTCGGAAAATTATATTGTGGAAATTACAAACGGAATGAAGGTGAAGGGTATAAAAATGTAGAACAAATTTTGATTTTTCCTCGTCTGACCTAAAGATACCTTAAATACTGTTTGTATGAAATTTCGACAAAATCGTGCAACGAAGTCGGAGGTCAGGCATTAAAGGGTTAAACAAAACAACTTTGAGTATTTGTAGGTTAGTTAGTTAGTTAGATATTTAGTTAGACAGTGGGTGTATGTTGGCATGTGTTGCTCTTGTTAGACTTCAGCTAGACATGACGAAGGTGCATCTTTGGTTGGGGGCTAAAAGATACGTACAGTTTTGTGTTTATTTGACACATACACGTACGTGTTGGGATCACAACACAGTGGGGCTGATCGTAATAATGGTATTTTCTACACTACTACACAATGTTGATAGCACTAATCTTCTAAACTTATTTAAAACTATAGAAAAGAATTTAACTTTTTATCCACAACTGCTTACTCTCGAAGGTTTTCCGAATAAGAGTAGTTATCCGATGTACCTGTTCGATAGTACTATGCTTCCTTCTAAAATCAAATTTATGGTCAGGAATAATGCAATTTTTGTCAAGCCTCTCAAGTAACAACTTTTCAAAATGTTTTGAAAATATTGACAACATGCTAATGGGACGGTATGATGTCACTTGAGTGACATCTTTTCCCGGTTTTAGTATCATAGCTATCTCAGATATTGTCCATGAGGATGTTAAATATGAACAAAATAATTCTCAGTGCTGAGTTGGGCAGATTACTTATCGTCTTGGTAGTAAATTTATCTATACCAGGTGATTTTCCGGCCTGAGGACCTTTGATTGTCGTCTTCACGGTAGAGAACTTAATTTTATTGGGGGTGGCACCACATTATTTATGACATTATCACTAATAGATGAATTTGTATCATTTGGGTTAAATACATTCTCCAAGTGATTGGGAAATGCTTCGATTTTTTTTGAAGTATTTTTTGCTCATTCTCCGTTCTGAAGACGTATGAGCGACTCATATAGGGCAGAGACTATATTCTGTTTAGTTAGTAGGGTCTAAGTTTTTAAGATAATTTCTCAGATTAGATTCCTATTAATCTTTAAGGCGACGTGAAGTTTTCTTTGGCACTGATTTAGTTTAGTCTTTACGCTCGGAGATTGCGATTGTTGCCACTGACGTCTCAGTGTTCTTATTTCTTTGATAAGAGACTCAATGTTTCTAGGGCGTTTTGAATGTCTGTAATTCCCCAAGGTGACTGGGGGCATAAACACTTTAATAGCGTTTGCTAAAATATCTGTAAAAATATCGACAGCGGATTTTTCAATGAGATGTTCTGTGGCAAGTGTGAGCTAACATACATTTTATATTTTAACTAGTTCGTCTTCTTGTTAGGGAAACAAGAGCAATAGTTTTCTTATTTGCTTGGAACTTCTAATAACGTTAATACCGTAGGCGAGTGGTCTGATATCCAGCGAAGGGATCACTGAAATAAATTCTATTTTTATATTTTTGATTACAGCGAATTCAATTAGATCGGGAATCTTATTGAGGTCTGTAGGCCAATAAGTAGGTTGGCCACTAGATATTGCATCTAGTCTGTTAGGCGATATTGCTTGTAACAGTTGCATTCCTCTAGAAGTAATGAGGTGATAGCCTCAAAATGTATGTTTCGCATTTTAATCACCAGCTGCTATAAATCTTGGACCTAGAGTTTTAAAGTATTAAAGAAACTGCTCTCGATTAATATTATACCTAGGAGGACAATATATTGAAGATATTGTAACTCTACCATCAGGTATATTTATAGATGTGGCCTGGTTGTGGTCCTTTTTATATTCTGGCATTGGGAAATGCCTTATATCTTTTCTCGCTAATATAGCTGTTCCGCCACATGCTCTACCACTTGGATGTTTTGTTTCATAGGTGTAGTATCCGTTAATTCTGAAACAGTATTTTATGGTAAAGTGTGTTTCAGAGACGAGTTGTACTTCATTCTTATGTTGGCTAAGGTCGTTAGAATTCCTTCGTTGATTCCTGAATGCGTAGGAATACTGGACATCCGCGGTAGTTTGCGGTGTGATTTTGACAACAGTTACTACATTCTCTTATATTATCATCTGTTTTTGAGTGGGGACATTCTTCACTTTTATGAATATCTCCACATCTTACGCATACTGAAGGTAATTTGCAGAATGTTCTAGTGTGACCAAACTCTTGGCAATTAAGGCACTGAAGTGAACCTTTGCGCTTAATTGGTTCTACTACAATTATTTTACGATTAAGAAGATATCTGAAACCATATATTGGATGAGTTTCACCCTTTTTCTTTAATTGAGAAGAGTTGAAAGTAATTTCAACTCTAAAAAGTGGTTGAGGAATTTAATTTACCAAAACATTAGTAGTAGGTTCGCGCAAATATAGGGGAGGTGGCTTATAAGTAGTCTTTTACAGGCTTTGTGGATATTTTTTCACCTTTTTGATTGTCAAGGATTGAAAAACGATTTTAACTTACCGGATTCTTTTTCGTCTGTTTTGTTTTCAATTTTGACTTGATCCTATCGGCAGAAAAGCACGCGTGCATAGGACGTAGTTATAAACAGTTGTTTGTTTACTTATATTTTAATTTTGTTTTGGCGTAATAAAGAGAGGAGATCTCTCGTTTGCTGTTGTTCTTACACTTAAACAGTTTTTGTGATCTTTTGGATCATATGTAATTTTATTGTTGTATGGAGAGCTCACAACAATGTATGCATTTTTTTCCAATGCTGCTGAGCCTCCTTTCACTTAAGTGAAAGGAGGCTTTTTTTGTGATTGTTAATATTTGCATTAACAAATCGACAATTTATTTTTGGATGTAAAAATGAATATTAAATAGATATGTATATTTCTAAGTATTTAATTAGCGTCCATTCGCTGTTCTTTGTATATACATATATATTTTTATTTTTTTGTATTTCTAATTTTAAAACACGTCTATCTACTATGAGAATAACAATTCCGAATATGTAACAAAAAGTAAAAGCCAAGGTGTATTTAATAAGGTGAAGTTACGAACACAGCTGATTATTTGTTTGCTTCTGTTGTGATCGCTATTGTCAAACTTTCTTTATAGTTATTGTTGTTGTCAAAAAATATTTATTTTCAAATTAAAAATAATAAAAAAAAACTGAAAAGTTGATCAATTTAGTTTTGAACAACTTATTTTGCAAATAATTCCTGTTAACTACATAATATTGTGCTGTAAATAAAATCATGTGAGTAACTGTGAGATAGAATACTCAGAAAACAAAAACATTTAGTTATTAAAATTTGTCTTTATTGTTAATGCTGGATTTGACATGTACTAAACGTAGCACAGTGAGAGGAACTGAGAAAAAAATGGAAATAACAAAATGTGAATAAGAGAGATATATAGAGATGTATTTTGTACATATCTTCTAGTATATTACATATTAATACATAAATCGGATCTAGAACAAAAATTGTTCATAATTTTTAATTTTTCATATATCTGAGGTGTCCTTTGCGGTTTGATCATAAATTTATAGTAACTACACGAGCAGTAGAATTTGAAAAATGCACAATTTTTTTCAGTTTCCCCACTGTGCGTAGTTGAGTATCAAAAAAATAAAAATATTGTTGGTTTTTTAAATTAATATTTTGTTTAACTATTTTTGTTTAATTTAAACTAACCATTTAACTAATTGTCTTGTCCTGTCGTAATTTTGCCGTACGCGTTTTGAACGTTAAAGGTTTCAGTGAAATAATAATATCAATATGCCATTATTTTATAATTGATTTTAAGACGATTTATATATATTGTCTTACCCTTCTGTGTGGTTATTTCCGAAAAAAAATTAGTTCTTTTCAAATAATGGTGCGCTAAAACCCAGAAAATATGCTACAGGCACCAATTTTCAAACATATTTTCTTGTTAATGTTTTTGAAGTTCGTTTGTGTTAATGAAATAGTTTTTCTTTTTTATACCCTTCACCATGAGTGGCAAGGGTATATAGAGTTTGTCATTCCGTTTGTAACTTCTACATTTTTCATTTGCGACCTCACAAAATATATATATTCTGGATCGTTATAGATAGCGAAGTCGATATAGCCATGTGCGTCTGTCCCTTTGTATGTTGAAATCAACTTTCCGTAGCCCCCAAATAACTTACAAACATAATTGATACATCAATATATCGGGAATCCTTCTGGCTCAGTGGCTATTAAAATCAAGAAAATATGCCGACAAATGGCCAATTTGTTATCTATATCTGGATTACTATGTCATTAATATAGACAATATCTTATGATATATATTTCAAAGTCCATTGCAACGATTTATATAAGGCTATAGTAATTTGGACCTACAATGGGTCAAAATCGGGAAAATTATTTTTTAACCCGAATATTTTTTTTTACCACAAACATTTTTTTTATAATTTTTTTTCACTAATGAATTTAAAAAAAAAAAAATTTTGGAAAAAAATTAAAAAAAAACAATATGGAAAAAAAAATTTGTGGTAAAAAAAATATTCGGGTTAAAAAATAATTTTCCCGAAATTTATTTTTTTTAATTTTGAAAAAAAAAAATTAAATTTTTTTAACTAAAAATATTTAAAATTTAAAATAAGTATTATTTGGTGAAGTGTATATAAGATTCGGCACAGCCGAATATAGCTATTACTATTACTTGTTTTTAATTAAAAGTGTTAAAATGAAAGAAAAAAAATATTGTTTTAAAATATTTGCATAAATGGTAATGGATTTAGTTCTTTTGTGATCGTTAAAAATGTAACACATTACTAAATGATACAATATTTTTTACTTTTTTTTAAAACAAACACAAACTGCGAAGCTTTTTGCTTGTCAGCAGATACACCCAGAGTCTCTGGCGGGAATCGAACCCGCAACCCCCAGATTGATAGTCTAGCACACTATCGTGTAGTTGGCAACATTTGCTGTCAGAAAAGAAATCGCCATTAAATAGAACAAGTAAGAGAGATATATTCGACTGGGCCGAATCTTATATACCCTTCACCAAACTATACTTCAAAATAAAAATTTTAAATATTTTTAGGTAAACAAAATTAATTTTTTTTCCCAGTTGTTTTTTTTTAATTTTTTGAAAAAAATTTTTTTTTCGATTTTTTTTTTTTTAATTTTTTTTTATTTTTTTAAATTTAAAAAACTTTTTTTTTAAATATTAAATATTTTTTTTTAATATTTAGCCAAAAAAACTTTTGGTGAAAAAAAATTCGGGTTCTTCTCGAAAGCATGTCTGACAGAATTATTCAAGATTTGGATCCCGAAGATATCTGGGGTCTTCAGAAAATTGATTTCAACAGACAGACAGACAGACAGACAGACAGACGGACGGACAGACAGACAGACAGACAGACAGACAGACAGACAGACAGACAGACAGACAGACAGACAGACAGACAGACAGACAGACAGACAGACAGACAGACAGACAGACAGACAGACAGACAGACAGACAGACAGACAGACAGACAGACAGACAGACAGACAGACAGACAGACAGACAGACAGACAGACAGACAGACAGACAGACAGACAGACAGACAGACAGACAGACAGACAGACAGACAGACAGACAGACAGACAGACAGACAGACAGACAGACAGACAGACAGACAGACAGACAGACAGACAGACAGACAGACAGACAGACAGACAGACAGACAGACAGACAGACAGACAGACAGACAGACAGACAGACAGACAGACAGACAGACAGACAGACAGACAGACAGACAGACAGACAGACAGACAGACAGACAGACAGACAGACAGACAGACAGACAGACAGACAGACAGACAGACAGACAGACAGACAGACAGACAGACAGACAGACAGACAGACAGACAGACAGACAGACAGACAGACAGACAGACAGACAGACAGACAGACAGACAGACAGACAGACAGACAGACAGACAGACAGACAGACAGACAGACAGACAGACAGACAGACAGACAGACAGACAGACAGACAGACAGACAGACAGACAGACAGACAGACAGACAGACAGACAGACAGACGGACATGGCTAAATCGACTCCGCTATCTATAAGGATCCAGAATATATATACTTTATAGGGTCGGAAAATTATATTGTGGAAATTACAAACGGAATGACAAATTTATATATACCCTTCTCACGAAGGTGAAGGGTATAAAAAGTATAATATAAGGGCCAGCCTAATATCAACTCTTCACAATAATACTTATTTACAAGTTCTTTTCACGCTCTTCCGCCATTAATTAAAATGACATCCCCACAAGGAGTGAATGTACCTGGCAATTTCAAAAGCCCTTTATATAGTCACTTCATACAAATAAGGAGACAAAATTCAAATTTACTTAAATGTTTCTTTCAGTTTTAATCTCTGTGAAATGTTTTCAATCATTCATTCATTAATTTCTTATATTATCTCTTTCTCTCTATCTCTCTCTAGCTGTCAGTCTATGTATATATTAATGTGTGGTTTTTGGTATAAAATTAAAATTTAATCTTGATCTAAAACGTTTAATACACTCAACTACTAATACTGTGGTAACACAAAATAAAAAAAAAATAGCAAAATAATTGTCATGCTGTGCTGGCGATGATGTCCCATTTACCAAGTGACTGGATACAAAAAATCCCCCACAAAGAAGAAAAAAAAAAAAAATACATCAACTATTCAGATGCTGTTGATAAGCTTTAAAAGGCAGACACATTTTTTTTTGTCCTTCAAGTACTTGACCAATTCAGTAGAGAGTGTAACCCTGAATTTAACAAAGAAAATCTTTTTAGCTTTTTCATAGAAACATTATTTTTGAGTGCCTAAATTTAAAGAGAATTTTATACGTTTAAATTAAAAAGAAATTAACAACAGTAAAAATAGATACAAAAATACAAATAAGGATGATTCAATTTATATTTTTCATGAGTATCATCAGCCATTCATCTGTGTAAATTGAAATGCTGCTACTTTTATTACATTTTTAAATTTAGACTTAATTTTGTCAAATAAATGAAAGAATCACAAAAACACACTATGAGTCTTAACACCGGAAATTGATCAGAAAAACCGCATTTCAACATCGACCGCCACTTGAACGCCAGGGGTGGTAAATTAATTTTATATTTTGTTTTCTATTTTTTTTTTTCGTTTTTGTTTAGAAATAAGTTTAGTTTAAATTGTAAATTGCATTTGGGGTAAACAGAACTTAAATTTAAGTTTTTTTTTTCTTTTTTCTTTTGCATTTAATATTTGACATCCACAACAAACAATTTGTCATTTTGCTTCGTTTTATACAAAAAATGTCAAAACCATTTGTTAGTTATTTGTCGCTGGTGTTCAGTTTGTTTGTTTGTGTTTAATTTAATTCGAAATTTTCTTTATTAAAGTCAAATAAGGGGTTTAAGTGCATTGACTCGGACTCTCATTGACTAAATGATTGAGGCTGTGGTGCTGTGGTTGCCGATTTGGTTTGTGTATTTGACCTTAATGAGTTTTTGGCCAATGTTTTGATGAGAAATAACAACAATTCACAACAACTACTACAACCAGTATTGCCAAATGTAGGAAATTTTCTGTTTTGCATGAAGTTGAAGTGTATGGAAAAAGGGACAGATTGTGTATTTTAAGTTGATTTTATTAACAAGGAAACATGAATTTTTTTACTTTTTTGTATGTATCATATTATTTTTTAAAGACCGATCTTCATAAAATTCGGTATGGTCATTTATATATATATTGTAATTATTAGATTTATGCGTATGATGGCTAGAGTCAAATATGGACCGATCCATTGGAATACAATAAAACTTTTTAAACTTCCAATTGAATGTATGTAGAAGTTGTAAATGAAAACACCCTTTTAACAGAACATACAAAATAATCAATAACGCATAATTTATTTTCTAAAATAACTCTTAAATTATTAAATACTTAAACTTTTTGAACAACTAAAAATGTTTATTCACATGTTCTAAACAAGGACTTATGGTTAATTCTTTTTATTTTGTGTGTTACACTGTGTGTAATGTTTTGAGTTATGGAAAAATAACCATATACGGACACCAGTACGTGATAAAAGACCAAAAAAAAGACCTGTGTCTCCCAGTTTTGCCCAAAGTCATGCACTTTTTTTATGGGCCTCCAAAGATTTGGGGCCTTGGTGTCATTTTTGCAAAAAAGTCATCGTTTTCTCAGGCTTATATCTTGCAAACAGTGAGGAATTTTGATTTACTTTCTGAAGCAAAGTTGTAGCCCTTGTCATAAAGAACAAACATTGTGAATACATAAAATCAAAAAAACTTCATGTTCAAGATCAAAATCGCAAAAAACTTTAAGAAATTCGAAATAAATTTAGAAATTATTTTTTTTAACGCTGCCTAAAAGTATGCTTTAGTTTATAATAATTTAATAGTTTATGGCCCAATTCCTTTAGTTTTATCTTACTAACTTATATTGACCTACATAAACGGTGTTAAGAATCATTCCTAGCAAGTTCATATGTTTTAGAAAGTTGTTTATTGAGATCTTAATTACATTTTTGTAGATGATTGTTTCCATGAATTTTGAACGTTTTGCTACCTATAGACCTAAACAGGGGAAAAAAGGTAAAAAAATCGAATATTTTAAAGTATTTTGAGATTTTGATCTGGAAGATGAAGTTTTTTTGATTTTATATGTTCACAATTTTTGTTTTTTATGACAAGGGCTACAACTTTGCCTCACAGAGTAAATCAAAATTCTTAACTGTTTGCAAGATATATGAGCCTGAGAAAATTCTCATTTTCTTTTTTTTTTTTGCAAAAATGGCACTTTGTGCAAAACTGGGAGACACGGGTCTTTTTTTTCGTATTGCACTATGTTATTTATTACTTTTTTGTTTTTTTGTTGAAAAATATTAATAAAAATAATGAACGAATACATTTTGGTGTAGGGAAAAAAGGGATTTTTTAATGAGCGAAGGGATTTTTCGAAAAGTCTTATAGCAATACTGACTACAACAATTCACATGCAATGAAATATGTGTGTGATTGTGACTATGTGTGTATGTGCATTAGAATAGCTCCATAAATAAGCGGTCAGAACTTTAAATTTTATTGGAAATTATTATAATAAAACTACCTAATATTATATTTGGATATGAAACAAATTTTGCCCTGCTAAAATACATTGACATAATAGATTAACATTTCACCTTCCACATATACTTAACAAGAAAGTTCACTCCATTTTAAGATTGGTTTTCTCGAAAAGTTTGTTCTATTTAAGATTTTCTGATTTCTATCACATTTGCTACAAAATGAACCATATATGAATTTAATTGTACATCTATTATTTCATATTCGGTTCTGAAATGTTGTTTCTTTACATTTTCCATTGGCAAAATAAAAAACTCATTTTTTATTAGGCTACTACAATTGTTTTTGGGACCGCCTTAATTTACATATATTTGTTCGAAAAACAAAAATTTGATAGTTTTTAATTTGGTATTGTTTAAAACAATTTAATATCGTTTTGGTTTAATTGTGGTTTATGTCTATGCATAGAAAAGTTAGTAATTAACTTTCAAACCCAGATGTATTGAAACTATTATAGCAAATCAAAAGAATACATATTAAAAAATCATTTAATTTTTTTATTGTACCCTTCACCATTTTTTTTTTTTTAAATTTTTTGTTTAAATTTTAGTAAATATTTTTATACCCTTCACCTTCGTGAGAAGGGTATATATAAGTTTGTCATTCCGTTTGTAATTTCCACAATATAAATTTCCGACCCTATTAAGTGTATATATTTGGGATCCTTATAAATAGCGGAGTCGAATAAGCCATGTCCGTCTGTCTGTCTGTTGAAGTCAATTTTCTGAAGACCCCAGATATCTTCGAGATTCAAATCTTCAATAATTCTGTCAGACGTGCTTTCGAGAAGTTTCTTATTTAAAATCAGCAAAATCCGTCCATAAATAACGGAGATATGAGCAAAAATCCGAGACAACCTCTGAAAATTTCATCAAAAAAAGACAATTTATTGCATGCTTTGACAAAAAAGCAACAATACGTACATATGTTTGGATGTGTGTTGGTTTCATTGCTTTGCGTATTTTGTTTTTTTGGTGTTTCGTTTCGTTTGGCGTTGTTGTTTTTGTTGTTAAGATTGTCATTTCATTTGTAACTTCTGCAATATAATCTTTTCGTCAGCAATTTTTTAAAAGTTTCCTTGGCATATTTAGGATGCTTTACGCTGAAAGTGGGCAATTAATTCATCCAAAGCAAAGGTGAAGGGTATATAAGATTCGACATAGCCGAATATAGCACTCTTACTTGTTTTTCTTAATTTTAGTAAATATATATTTTTTCCTTAAAATATCAGTATCGTTTTGTATGAACAAAAAGAATTACAGGCAAATCCCGGTATAACGAACGATATGTTGTCAGGTCCATTCGTTAAATCGAGAAATTCGTTGTATCGAGAAATACGTGTGACATTAGGAGAGATGACTATCGTCAACAATTTGTTTAATATTTTGTATTTTTTTATTAATTATTCTTCGGTAGGTTGATTTGAGGCATTACCAAGGATTAATAAAGCCTTCAAACAGATTTCGGTTCTAAAAATTATTCTACCATAAAAAATATATATTATTTCAAAGAATATAATTTACAACATCATTTTATTATGAAACGAGCGTCGCTTCTTTGCCTTTTCAAGAAAAAAGATTCTTTGTTTCCACATTCATAAGAGCAAACCAAAATTGTTAGTCTATCCTTCGATAACTTTCTTCCTGAAGCACTAGTTTCTCTAGCGTGAACAAAGTTTTTATCTGGTGTCATTTTCTAATAGATATCAGTTTTATTCGCATTGAGAATAATAGCAGGAGTTAGATTGTGCTCAGCTATAATTGTATGCTAATTCTTTAAGAAGTTTTGAGTCATTATTTGAGCCATTCTTGATAGATTGATATAATTGTCAATGTTAAAAATTTGATCGTTCATATAATTTTGTTTTATTTTTCTCAACATTCGTTAAATCGAGTACAAAATTGTTGAAACGTTCGTTATATAAGGTAGTTAGTATTAAAAATGTGGTTGTACGTTATGTTGGATTTTCGTTAAAGTGAGATTCGTTATACCGGAATTTGCCTGTATTTAGTTATCGCGATTTAAGAAATATATATTCAAACAAATTTTAATTTAAATTTCTATGTCAGTAATAGTTTTATATGGAAAATAAAAACAGGAATTTTACGAAAGTGTAAATAATCGTATATTCCAATTCGTAATGTTTTGGGTTTTGCTTCTTTAACTTTCGTAAAAACGTTCTGCAAAAACTTAACATGCCTTAAGGCGCAACTACCAATTAATTTTAAAACACACTCCTAAAATATTTTATTTTTTTTAGTTACACATTTTTATACCCTCCACCACCACAAGTGGTGAAAGAGGGTATATATAAGTTTGTCATTCCGTGTGTAACATTGAGAAATATTCATCTGAGACCCAACAAAGTATATATATTATTGATCCTTATGAAATTTTAAGTCGATTGAGCAATGTCCGTCTGTCTGTCCGTCTGTCCGTCTGTCTGTCTGTCTGTCTGTCTGTCTGTCTGTCTGTCTGTCTGTCTGTGTAAAACACTCTCACGTCCAAAATACATAAGTGAAATTAATGAAATGTATACCAAAATGTTTATAATTTTTCTAAGCAATTTGGTATTGAAAATCAGCAAAATCGAATTAGTAGAACCAGGGTTATGGATCAAAATGTAAGACAACCTCCAAAATTTTTTATAATTTTCACATGATTTTTGTGACTTTTGGAAAATTTATTGCAGAGAACACTATGAAATTTTGCACTCATTATTTATATGATAAAAGGACAAATTTTGTTGAAAATGGAAAGAATCGGTTCATAATTTCTCGTAGCCCCCATACAAATGTCTTCCCGAAATATGGTGCTATAGTCTATAAATGCCTACAGAATTGCAGTATCCATACAAAATTCAGCAAAAGTAAGTTTCGTGCTAAAAGAAATCACAAGACTGAATTTTTCGTGGATCGGCCCATATTTGATCATAGCCCCCATATAAAGTTCACTTCCGAAAATCACTTAAACATGCATAAATACCTTATAAATATCGCTATTGAGTTGAAATTCGACACAAATAATCTCCATATATACAAAAGTCGCTGCACCGAATTCTATGAAGATCGGTTCATATTTGTTTATAGCTCTCATATAAGGACCTCATCCGAACAACACATTAACCTGCATAAATATCAAAAAAATATGAATATCAAACCAAAATTTTACACAGATCCGTAATTTATATATGGAAGTCATACTGCAGGATTTTGTGAATATCGGTCTATATTTGACCGTAGCTCCAAGTTAAGGTCCATTTCCGAAAATCAGTTAAGTACTCACAAATCTCTTATAAATATCTTAGTAATGCTAAAATTCGACATACATAAAACTCATATACATAGCAACAACTGTACCAAATTTCATGAAGTTTGGCCCATAATTGGTCATAGCTCCCATATAAGGACCACTTCCGAAAAACACATTAACCTGTATAAATATCTAAAACATATCGATATCAAAATAAAATTATACACAGATGAGTAATTTGTATCTAGTAATCATACTACTGTAGTTTGTGAATATCGGTCCATATTTGACCACAGATCCATATAAGGTCCACTCCCGAAAATCACTAAAACCCTCATAAATTTCTTACAAATATAGTCATCAAGTTGAAATTCGAATTCAAAAATTACAATATATGTAAAAATCATTGTACGAAATTTTATGATCGACCAATAATTGGTCATAGCCTCCATATAAGTACCACTTCTGGAAAACACATTAACCTACACAAATATCCAAAAAAAATATTTGTACTGAAACAAAATTGTACACCGATCAGTAATTTGTATTCAAGAATCATATTACAAGATTTTTTAAATATCGGTCCATAATTCAATATAGTTGTCATATAAGGTCCACACTTGATAATAGCGTTGTTTAAATTAAGTTTTATTAATTTTTTTATTTATAAATTTTACAAAAATAGCCCTCAAATACTATGAAATCACGTTACAGTATTATATGGCGATAGTCCCATAATAGGTCAGCTCCAATATGTTGAACCAAAATTTGAATCCAAAAATCATACCACTGAATTTTATGAATATCGGTCCATAATTGGCAACAGCCCTCATATAAGTTCCACTTTCGGTAATAACTATAATACCAATAAAACTCTTGTAAAGATGAAATTCAATTAAAATACATAGAAATCACGTTAAACTATTTTATGATGATTGACTCATAATAGGTCATAGCTTCCAATTAGTTCCACAACCCAAAAATACATTAACGCATATAAACATTGATATCGATCAAAAATTCAACAGAAATTAGTTACAAGTAAACAGAAATCATACTGCTGGAATTTTTGACTATGGGTTCATAATTATATATAAGACACATATCCGGAAAATTCTTTAATCGCGAATATATATTAAAATTTTGTGATATAACTCATTTCCATATGCAAAATTTTGAATTTTGTCTAAATATATTTGTATACCGTTTTTTATATTCTTTTCCTTCACTTGTGGTGAATAAGGATAATGTTGATCCAATCGGATAATGATAACCAATTATTAGGTACATATATAAATTGTTAAATGTCATACGTTATAATATGATTAAATGACAAACTTTATTAAAAATGGTAAGAATCCGCAGTTTAAGTATCTTCTGCTTAAACTAGTCTTTCTTACAATTGTTATATTATTTCATATATTTATTTAATAGTATTTCGATAACATTGTCTTAATCCTCATAATAACAAATATTGAATATGGATATTAAAGTGTTTATGCCAATGTAACTTCTACATCTCTCATCATATTTAGGTGGAGGGTATTTAAGATTCGGCACGGCCGAATATAGTACTCTTACTTGTTACTTTTTCATTTGAAAGTGGAATTTTTTATTTTTCTATAGAATCTAAATACGTTTTAGTTTTATTTTTCGTATGAATTTGAATTCTGTAACAAAAATATCAACAATTTTAATAATTCGGTTTTGTTTTCATGAGAATTTTATTGTTTTTAAAATGCAAAGCAATTCATACAAATTTTGGCTCTTAATCATAGAGGAATACACATAGATATTTCTCTATGCCCTTAATATTTTAAGTAAATTTAAGTGAAAAATTAGTTGTATCAGCGTGAGGAAAATATTGTTTAACTTCATTATATAGACAAAGAAAACTCAATTCACGTAATAAACCAATCTATTTTGTTTTTAAAATTCTCGCTGATTTGTTTAGTTTATAAAGAATTCAAACTCTGTTGTTAATCAAGGAACATCAGTAAGCTTAATTTGTATCTGGCGTTTGGCAGTTTTGCTGCTAGTAACGTCATAGACACAAATTACTTGCTATTTTCTCAAATATTTTTTGTATTGCAACGAATGAGTATTTTTGATGTATTTTTTCTCGTGATCTCGTTTTGTTTTAAATGCATTTTAATCAATAATTTTTGTTTTATATTTTAAAAATGAAAATAATAATAAAAGTATTTCACATTCAAGCGTGTAAAACACAGGTATATATTATAAAATTTTATATTTTTTCCATGAAATTCGACAATCGCTAACGTGAACAATTTCACTAACATGAACTCCCTTGGTTTTAATTAGTTCACGTTACCGCGAGTGCACTGTATAAGATTCTGCACAGCCGATTGTAGCTTTCTAACTTGTTTTATATTTAATAAAGAATTCTATTTATTTATATTAATATTGTTTTTGGTGATAAATAAACATTTCAAAATTAGATTTGTTTATTTTCTCCATTGCATTGTTTAAAACATTTTTTTTAATATAAACATTAAAAAAGTAAATTTAAAAAAATATAAAATAGATTACAAATGACTGAAATCAGCCAAGCTATAATTCCAGATCTATGAAATGTTTTAGTGAAAATATTTTCAATATTTTGAAATAAGTACCAAAGTATAACAAGTAGTGCGACTTTTTGACAGCAGTACCTAACTCTAAACATGTGTTAGTGAAAAAGTACCTAAATCTAAATATGTGTTAGTAACAAAAATGTATATGTGTTGGTGCCTTTTTAATTTTCACCAGACCAACAGAATTTTATCAAATTGTGTTAAGTTTCAATTTGTTTGATTTTTGACTGTCAAAGAGTCTGACTACTTGTTATACTTTGGTCGAAAATAATAATAAAAAAAATATATTTTAGTTTGTGCAAATTGGACGTGTTTTGAAAACGAAAATGTGTTGAAAAATATTATAAAATTATGTGTGTTAATGAATTAACGTCAATTGAGCTATATTTAATCAACAATTTTCAGTTCAAATTTCGAGACTTTTGATGTGTTTACATCTCTCACAAGGGTGTTCAATTCACACGGTAGCCGTATATGGGAGAGAGTAATTTTAAAAAAACTGAACTATTTTAGTACACACAGAAAAAAGTTCAATTGGAAATCAGTTCCAGTTATAAACATTTAATAAGATGAATCAATGTTTTATTTATATTATTAAAATACCATGTATTCATATGATTATTTATGCTAACAACCGTAAAAAAGTAATTACAATCGAAACTGTAAAATCTATTAACATAACCAATTTGTGCCTTTGCTTTAAGGCCAATTCGTCACGGTAACCAAATTTAATTCAGCAACTTATCCTATCCATCAATACCAAATATTAGTGGTTGTAAGCGAAAAATACGATTATGAATAAAAAAAAAAAAATAATAATTCGGCGTTCTCAACCGACAGACCATTTATATTCAGTAGATTATTATGACATTTAAGTATTCAACATTTTTAAAATAAACCACATGATACCTTACACCGAGTATATGATTATAAACAGTTTTGTTTTGAAATGTATATGGGAGCTATGACTAATTATAGACCGATCGCCATAAAATGACTTTTGTATGTATCAATACGAATTATTTTTTGTTTTGAATACCAAAATTTTTCAAATATTTATGACCTTTAAAGTGATTTTCGGAAGTGGACAAAATACTTGGCAAGTCTTCTGTACATATGAAACTTATTTTTATAGAATTTTACTTGGATCTAACATATTTTAGAGATTTATGTTTATTAATGAAGTTTTGCAGAGTTGTCCGTATATGGGAGCTATGGAAAATTGTGGACCGATCGGTACTACATTTGGTAGTGCTAGTTCAGCTTGTATAAAACTTATTTCTGCTGAATTTGATTTGCATATCTATACAACTAAGGACTGAGATCGAACAGTCTTTTTTTCATTAAAACTTTTAAGAAAGTATTATTCGATTTTTTTTTTTTGATCAAGTTACCTTTGTGAAGCATGTCAGTTATTATGTTTAATGTCAATTGTGTTCTTATGTTGTTAATCTGATTAAAATGAGTGACCAAAAAAAAGTGCGTACTAAAATTACTAAATATTTTCAACAAAACTTAACTTGTCCCCACAAAAAGTTGGCCAAACAATCAAAGGTCTGCCGTCAAACTGTTTCCAATGTTAAGACTTCTTAATATGTCCACATATTTTTGGCCTGATTTGACACCCTGTCACTTTGGTAAGAAAGGTCTTGAGTGGTAAAAAACAATAATGTGGTATTTGTACCAAGAGAGGCAAATTCTAAATTTGTAAATTGTAATAAAAATTTTAATCAAAAAAAAAAAAAAAAATCAAAACTGTAATTTTAGTGGTTTAATTTTTATTAACATATATGAATTTTTCGATCTCAGTCCTTAAGGTATTTATGAGAGCTTAACTATTTTCAGATAGGGCGGTTGTATAAAAGTTTGTGCCAAATATTGTCGAAATAAATTTACGTATGCTTTTGAGTTTCCAAATCACGTTCTGCCTTATCCTTAATCTAAGATTCCTAGAAATGAATACAACTTGCAGATTGTGCTAATTATTAAAGTAACAAAAATTTAAAGAAAATAAAATGTTTTTTTTTTTTTTAAATTATAAAATTGAAGAAAAAAATAATTTTTGCCTTTTTGAAAGATTTAGTCCTTAGCTCCGAAATATATTTTTTTAACGGTTGTGAGGACCATATATTCAGCAATTGAAGTATGTGTGTACCATTAGAGTGCTCCAAGATTGTATGGACGAACAATATTTACAAGGTACAGGCAATGTGACAGATCACAAATCTAACTGGAAAAAATTAATAAATCGCGTTGGGTTCACTTCTCACTTATGAATTAAATAAGATATATATAAAGGATTATAAAAAGTCAACTTTTTTTTTGCGATGTATTATGGGAGTTTTTTTTCCATTCTCCAATACGTGTCATAGCTGATATTGAACAATGCATACAGGCATCTGACGAAGATATGGACAGAGATGCTCATTTAAGAGAAACATCCAGAACACGGAAAGGGACCAGTTCATACTAACGATTTTTGAGAAAACTAGGAGCTTTTTGAAAAGACATAAGGATACTATAATTACACAGGCAGATAAGGGAAATAAAACAGTAATGATGTACAGACAGGAATACATGGAGAAGATGGAACAGCTACTAGAAGATAAGAATACGTACAAATTGATCAGATCGGACCCAACGATCAAATTACAGAGGGAAAATAACAACATAATAACGAACTTATGCAAAAATGGGTATATCGATAATTTCCAAAAAAGACAATTAATTTGCTCAGCGGCTACAGCGCCTAGAATCTATGGTCTACCCAAGATCCACAAAAATGGAACCCCATTGAGGCCAATAGTATCATCTATACAGGTACCATGTTACCAAATATGTGGGCAACATCTTGAGACAGATTGTATCGACAAATTACAATGTTAATAACTCTGCACAAGTTAAGGAACAGATAAGGAACGTGCAACTAGATAAAGGCGAAGTACTTGTGTCGTTTGATGTAATTTCCTTATTTACAAATATTCCTACCTATTTAGCTGTGAGGAATATAATGGGCAAATGGAGTATAATAACGTAATATACAAAAATACCTAAGTCCACATTTTTACACATATTAAAATTCTGCCTAAATGACAACAACTACTTCATGTATGATGACAAAATATACAACCAAACTTTTGGAATGCCCATGGGCAACCCTCTCTCCCCCACAATAGCGGATATTATATTGGATATGAATATACGAATTAAATATATAGCTAAATATGTTGACGACATCTTGGCAATCATTAATCCTAATGACATGGATGTGATTATGTCAACATTCAACAATTACCATCCGAAAATAAAATTTACAGCGGAAACTGAAGTTGAAAACAACATAGCATATCTGGATATTAGACTACACCGGGAAAACGAGCAAATTTATTTTGATTGGTACGCCAAGGAAACAGCATCTGGCAGAATCATGAATTTCTATAGTACTCAGCCTAAAAATCAGATCATCAACACGGCTAAGAATCTAATTACTAGAGTACTTACCATCAGTGATGAAAAATACCACACCAAGAATATTAAAATTTTGAACAATATTCTGGAAAAAAACAGTTTTCCCAAAAATCTAATAAGAACACTAATAACAGACATTAAAACAAAAATTAGATATGACAACAAACACATCACCACAAATTCTGATACCGAACAGAAAAAAATATGATTTTTTATTTACATTGAAGAAGTTCAGGCCCTACTAGCTTAAGAAACTCAACAACTTTAAAATAGTCAAATCTGGCCAAATATAAACATTAAATTAAACCGAATATAGTTTTACACTGGAACTATCCGGAATATAGAACTTTAACTCTAGTTGAAAAAAGAAAATATTTTATTTTTTATTTACCCTTTTATTTGAAATCTTAATGCACGTAGGATACCTTTAAGCTATTCGAAGGTATGACCAAAAAACAATAATTTGTTTAAATTCAGTTTCAAAACTCCATTTTCAAATTGTAAAAAATTTTGTTAAACTAATTTCAGAATTTTTTGATAATCACATTGGGATTGATAATAGGGGAAAAAAAATATGTAAAAATTATTTTAATACCTCCTACAGTTTTTTTGAACCTGCGATTAAAATTTTGCGATTTTCTGGGAAAATTTTTTTTTTGTTTTATATTTTTATATACACTTTAAATACACTTTGAATGTTTTACTAGAAGCGATTAACCCGCCAATGGTAACCTAAGGAGTGAGATCGAAAATTATTAACATAGTATATATATATATGTTAATAAAAACCACTAAACTAACAGTTTTAATTACAATTTAAAAACAAAAAAAAAAATATTTTTATAGTTTTAATCACTAGTAATGAAATTTTGAACCTTTTCCGGAAACCCTTCCATTAACGTTTTTATACCCTTCACCTTCGTGAGAAGGGTATATATAAATTTGTCATTCCGTTTGTAATTTCCACAATATAATTTTCCGACCCTATAAAGTATATATATTCTGGATCCTTATAGATAGCGGAGTCGATTTAGACATGTCCGTCTGTCTGTCTGTCCGTCTGTCTGTCTGTCTGTCCGTCTGTCTGTCTGTCTGTCTGTCTGTTGAAATCAATTTTCTGAAGACCCCAGATATCTTCGGGATCCAAATCTTGAATAATTCTGTCAGACATGCTTTCGAGAAGTTTGCTATTTAAAATCAGCAAAATCGGTCCACAAATGGCTGACATATAAGGAAAAAACCAGGACAACCTCGATTTTTTACCTATTTTTTGACCTATATCTGGATTACTAAGTCATTAATATAGACAATATGGATATCTAATGATAGATATTTCAAAGACCTTTACAACGACGTATATAAGACCATATTAAGTTGGACCTACAATGGGTCAAAATCGGAAAAAAATTTTTAACCAGATTTTTTTTTTTTCACCAAAAGTTTTTTTTTCGCTAAATATTAAAAAAAAAAATTAAATTTAAAAAAAAAAAAATTTTACATAAAAACTTTAAAAAAAAATTCGAAAAATATTTTTTTTCCAAAAAATGAAAAAAAACAACTGGAAAAAAAAAATTTTGTTTACCTAAAATTACCTAAAAATTTTTATTTTCAAGTATAGTTTGGTGAAGGGTATATAAGATTCGGCCCAGCCGAATATATCTCTCTTACTTGTTTTAATAAAATTTGACTTCAATTTCCGTGCTCTGTCTTTGGCCTCCAAATTTTAAGCAGAGTTCCTGTTTGGAACTTTTTGAGCCCTGTATGTTTTTATGTTGAAATATTTTGATTTTATACTTTGCAATATAAATACTTTGTTATTAGAATTTTGCATTTATGTTTTTAATCAATATAGTTTGGTTTCATACTTTAATATGAAAATTATTATTTGTTACTTACTGAAAATTATTTGTTGAATAAAGAATACACTTTTGTAAAAAATCTAGAAAATAGATTGTGGTTGTGTATTTATTTGGCCTTATACAAAAGATAGACTTCCAACAGGTTATGGGCCTATAAGTCTTTGAAAAAGGTCAAACAATTATTCAAAATGAGTTCCGGATTCCAAATAGAGAAATTGGATTCAAACAATTATGAATCTTGGTGTCTTCAAATGAAGAGCATATTAATTCATGCCGAATTATGGAAGATTGCAAATGGCGAATTGGTGAAACCTCAAGATGCTAATGAATTGGATCAATGGTTATCAAAAGACGAAAAAGCTTTAGCAACTATTATGCTGTGTATCAAGCCATCGCAAATAAATCATATCAAGAATTGTTTAACTTCGTTTCAAGCATGGTGTAAGTTAAAGGAAATTTTTCTTCCCAGCGGTCCTGCAAGGAAAGTAACACTTTTTAAGCAACTAATGCAACTAAAAATGGAAGATGATGATGACGTCCCTAAATTTCTAGATACATTTTTTGGAATAGTAGAAAGGCTGGCTGAAATAAATGTCGTTATTCAAGATGAGTTGCTTGTAATTATTTTATTGTCGAGTCTTCACAAATCGTATGAATCGTTTGTCGTAGCTGTTGAAACTCGTGATGTATTGCCAACATTGAATATGCTGAAAGTCAAGTTGCTAGAAAGGTAAATGTTTTAATTGTGGTCGTCAAGGACATTATTCTGCACAATGTCGAGAACGAAAAAGAGACCCCAATGGTAAGTCAGATCAAAAAGCATTAGCCAGTTATGCATTTGGAACAAATCCATTGAACAAAAATACATGGTGCGTTGATAGTGGTGCTACATCACACATGTGTTGTGATCGTAATTTGTTTACATCCTTCGAAGAAGTAGATGAAATTATAAGATTAGTTGGTGAGCACACTATAGAATCCAAAGGTAGAGGTCAAGTTTCGATTAAAAGTGAAGATTTTACCATAAACCTACAAAATTGTATGTATGTCCCTAATATGCAAGGCAATTTCATTTCCGTCGTATCTGCTGTACAAAATGGAGTGAAGGTAGTATTTGATTCTAAAAAAGTGGTCTTTATAGAAGATGATACAGTAATTTTGAAAGGTAGAAAAGAAAATAATTTATTTATTGTAAAAGACTCCGAAAATTCGAGTTTTTATTCATGTTCAGAGAAGGAAACCGCAGAAAGGTGGCACCAAAGGTATGGTCATGTTAATTTTCAAGCATTGAAAGATTTTTCAGCAAAAAATATAGTTTATGGTCTTAACATGGAAAAAATTCCACCGGATATAGTTTGCAAAACGTGTGCTAAAGGAAAAATTTGTTCTAAACCATTTCCTCAATCTGAAACTCGATCGGAAAATCTGTTAGAAATAATACATAGCGATGTATGTGGGCCGATGAATATTAAATCGATTGGAGGTTCAAGATATTTTATTACGTTCATTGATGATATGTCAAGACAGATGTTTGTATATTTTTTGAAAGAAAAGAGCGAAGTATTTCAAACGTTCAAAAACTTTAAGACCATGGTAGAAAATCAGTTGAATAAAAAGATTAAAATTCTTCGTACCGACAATGGCGGTGAATATATTAGCAATCAATTTGATAATTTCTTGAAGGAAAATGGTATTAAGAGGCAGTTAACCGTAGCTCATACACCACAACAAAATGGCGTCGCTGAGAGAGCCAACCGAACTTTGGTAGAAATGGCTAGGAGTATGATAGTAAATGCCAATTTAGAAGAGTATTTTTGGGCGGAAGCGATATCAACCGCGGTTTACATTCGTAATAGATCATTAACAAAAATACATCAAGATAAAACGCCTCAAGAAATTTGGTCTGGTAGAAAACCAACAGTAGCACATTTCAATGTTTTTGGATCAACAGCAATAGTTTTGGACAAAACCGTAAAGAAAAAGTTTCGTCCGAAAGGCAAGGAGTACATAATGGTAGGGTATTCCGAAGAATCAAAAGCCTATAGGTTATATGATGTTGAAAAGAAAGAAGTAGTAGTAAAAAGAGACGTAATTTTTATTGAAACTGAATTTCTAAGAAGAGAAGACAATAATGAACGTGAAAACATTTTGATAGAAATTAATCCAAAAGCGGATGATAATATTGTAAATTTACAAGAAAACTCTTCTACTTTACAAGCAATAGATGCAAGTACTCAAGCAAATTCTGAGATTGATTCTGAAATTGAAGAAATTGACAGAACAGCTGATTTCATAAAGCGCAGAGGAAGGCCCAAATTAATAAAAACAGGTAAGCCTGGGAGGCCAAGAAAACAAAATAACGCCCTAAATGTGATGACTGAAGAAGAAATCATCATTCCTCATTCTGTGAAAGAAGCATTGAGCGGACCTCATGCGGAAAAGTGGATAGAAGCCATGAACAAGGAGTATAATTCCCTAATTGAAAATGACACTTGGTCTGTAGTCCAGCTACCAGAAAACCAAAAGGTTATTGGTTGTAAATGGATTTTTTCTTTAAAGAAAGACAAAAATGATAAAGTCGAAAGATTTAAGGCTAGGCTCGTGGCAAAGGGATGCAGTCAAAAGCACGGAATAAATTACGAAGAAACATTTTCCCCGGTAATTCGATATGCAAACCTAAGATTGTTGTTTGCAATTGCTGTAGAACATGAACTTCATATGCATCAAATGGATGTTACAACAGCCTACCTTAACGGTGATCTTCATGATGAAGTTTTTATGAAAATGCCAGAATATTTTGAAACCGAAAATTCTACTAATACAGTACTCAAACTCAAGAAATCTTTATATGGACTCAAACAGTCTGGTCGGGAGTGGAATTTCAAGTTAGATAATGTTTTAAAAGACCTTGGATTTGTTGCATGTCCAAGTGAACCTTGTTTGTATACAAGACATCAAAATGAAAAGCTCAATTTTATTGCAGTATATGTTGACGACATTATCGTAGCAAGTTCTGATAAAACCGAATTAAATGAAATTAAAAAACAAATATCAAGTAAGTTGAAAATTGTTGATAAAGGTCCCTTAAGTTATTTTTTAGGGATGGAAATCGAAAGGGATGGAGAAACTGGTTCGATTACCCTATGCCAGAAAAATTATATTAAGGAACTTTTGAACGAATATAAGATGGAACAATGCAAACCAATGTCTACACCTTTAAATGAAGGATTTCAATTAAAATGTTCCAGTGACAACTGTGATAAGGTAAATGAAACCGAGTACCAGTCACTAATAGGTACCTTAATGTACCTTGCCCTTACAACTAGAGCAGATATATTGCATTCAGTTTGTAAGCTTTCGCAAAGAAACAAAAACCCTCATACCGAACATGCAGCAGCAGCAAAACATATTCTTCGTTATTTGTCAAAGACTCAAGATTTCAAACTGCACTACCACAAAACTGGTAAACCAATCGAAGGTTTCGTTGATGCAGATTGGGGAGGTGATCCGATAGAACGCAAGTCATATACAGGATACGTATTTTTCTATGCTGGATGTATATTTTCGTGGGAATCGAAGAAACAAACAACAGTAGCACTCAGTAGTACTGAAGCTGAGTACATAGCTTTTTGTGGCGCAGCTAAAGAAGCCGTTTATTTAAAAAAATTGTGTTTTGAACTTGGATTAAGTAATATGCAGGAACCTATTATTATAAATGGTGACAATTTAAGCGCACAACAACTAATAAAGAACCCTGTATATCATGCGCGTAGTAAACACATTGATATAAAATATCATTTTGTTCGCGATATTTATAAAAATAATGATATTACTTTAAAGTATGTACCAACTAAAGAAATGATCGCCGATATTTTAACAAAGAACTTAGGAAAAATTAAACATTATAAATTCACTGATTTAATGGGATTGTATTGATATATTTACAGTATTTTTATTGAGGAGAAGTGTTGAAATATTTTGATTTTATACTTTGCAATATAAATACTTTGTTATTAGAATTTTGCATTTATGTTTTTAATCAATATAGTTTGGTTTCATACTTTAATATGAAAATTATTATTTGTCACTTACTGAAAATTATTTGTTGAATAAAGAATACACTTTTGTAAAAAATCTAGAAAATAGATTGTGGTTGTGTATTTATTTGGCCTTATACAAAAGATAGACTTCCAACATTTTAAACCTTCATTGGCTTTAACTATTTGTACCAAATAGTTCTAGCACTGAGCTAACCGGGCTGCTTTCTTAACGGATGAGTTGAGAGCTCTTTTGAAAATCCTTTCTATTTTTTTGGCTTTAGAAACATCATGTGAACCATTTCTTCTACCTGAACCAGGTTTGCTATCAGCGGACAAGTTCATCCGGTACTGTTTAATAACATTGGAAACAGTTTGACGTCAGACATTTGAATGCTTGGCCAAATTTTTGTAGGACCAAGTTGGGTTTTGTTGAAAATCTATATAAATATATAAATGTCTTTGTAAGTTTGTTTGTTTGAGCATCACGCCTAAACGGCTGAACTGATTTTATTGAAATTTGGAACGTAGATAGATCCTTACTTGGAAGCGTCAATAGGCTTTAACTTTTTTTCAATACTTGGACCAGAAAGGGATAACAGGGGGAAAACCGATTTTTTTAAATAAAATCCTTACATATTTTTCTTACTACGACAGGGGAACATAATAGACATTAAACATAATAACTGACATGCTTTACAAAGTTAACTTGATCAAAAGAAAAAAAAAATCAAATAATACTTGGGTTAAAATTTTTAATGAAAAACGTATGTTAAGAATTTTACGATCTCACTCCTTATATATGTCTGTGAGACCGGGTGTGTTAAAAAATCTAATTACTTTTTTCTCCGAATTTTAATTAAGTTCTATTGTCAAAGAGTATAAAAAAACGGCTTCACCATTTTTCAAAGACAAATTTGCGTCACCATTGGCGGGTTAAATCGTGAAGGTCTAAGGTAACATTTTGCAAAATTTAGAATTTCTAAATGAAGGATAGCGTAATATTATATATTTTTGGGGCGATTTAAATGATACTTAAGACAAATATACCTTAAGGTCTAACATTTATAATAACAGTGCAAAAATTTAAATAAACCCTTAAAAGCACTAGGGACCAAAATTACCAACAAACCATCAAAATCCATGTCAATTTCAATTGTGCGGAAGATCATATATTTAGTGCCTGCAACCGACTGCGACAAATTCGATTTCTCTGCGGTTTGACGAGAGTTTTGTCATACGAATAATTTAGATTAAATCCATTTGAAGTGTAATAAAAATACATTGAACGTAATTTTACTCTACGTATGTCTGTAGTTAATGAATGATTAGATTTGCTTCCTTGGAACCGACTTGCTTACTTGCTTACTAGGCAAATTAAGAGTGCTAAATAAAAAAATGTTCTTGTATAAAATTGTATGTACTTGAATGAATATACATATATATTTAGTACGTGGTCTTCTAAATAACGGAAAAAAAAACTTTTTCTTGTATCAGAGAATAAAGTATCAAAACAATTGGTTTGGCCTTGAATATTGATTGGTATATCCTGGTGGGGGGGGGGTTACATGTCCATGGAAGAACGAAAATAAATGAATAAATATTGTGAAAAAGTCGTTAAAGCTTTAGTGTTGGATTTTTATAGATTTTCGCTAATAAAAAACAATCAAATAAACAAAATAAATCTGTATTGCAAATAATGGAAAATCTCAAAACTCATACAAACATTGTTTATCTTCTATTTTGTATTTTTTTCAAACACTTGGATCCACCATACAATTCCGTACATATTGAACAGGCGGTAGGGTAGTTGGCAGTTGGTGATGGTGGGAATACATAAATACATTTTTGTACTTCTTGTTTATGAGGAGATAAATGACCGACAGGACAATGACTACTATGTATGTAGTATTTGTTTATACTCTACTAAAACGCAATTCATACTTCATGTCTATTGAAACACATAGATTTATGACCATAATTTCCATAAATTTCTCTAAAGAAATCATAAATAATGAATAAAATTTATTAGAAATCGAAACAAAAAATAACAAAAAATAACAAACAAAAAACTTAATAAAAAACAAACAAATACTAAACACAAAACAAATTGTAGCGTCAGCGAAGGACGAGTGTTAAAATCTAAACTTGTATTTATCAACAAAATGTAATAAAACCACAAACAAAAAATATTATTAAACCCCTTTTGTGAAAACCACAAATCAATAACAAAATATAATTATGAATACACAATTATATTGGTAATAATTATTATTTTATTGTATTGTATTTGAAACCAATTAAAACGGATGGAATGGAATTGTTTTAAAAAATATACAAAACAAATTTAATTAAATATATTCCACTCTATAGGCGTACAAACATATATGAAAGTGGTGATACATACTTATGTATGTATGTTAGAGCATATAAGTAAATAATGTATGTACATTAGGGTGACAGCCGATTTTTTTTTTTAAGATTTCAAAGAGTGCCGGGTGGAATATTGTGACACTAGGTCTAAAAGATAAGTACTGAAAATTTGAGCCAAATCGGATAACGATTTCGGGACGCGCATCGAGGTCAAAGGTCAGATATATGTAAAATTTTACTATCTATATGAAATAAATTTGTAAAACTCCTTAACTTTCTGCATTATTTTACAGAAATATGTAAATTTATTTATATTTGTGAAGATTACAGTCAAACAAATATTTTTCAGATTAAACCTATATCTCCTTAGGGTCAAATTGACCCACAAACTGTATTATCGTTAAAATTCGGAAAAAATGCAAATTTTTCAGTTTTTGTAAAAATTTTGGTACTAAATAATTATTTTTGCAATCGAATGAATAAGAATCGAAATGTGTACGTAATTGTCGTTCTAATGAGATATAAAATATAAAAATTGGTTAAAAAATTTTAAAGTTATTAAAAATTCCCCAGACCATTAACGTGTCTCAGGCCACTTGAACAAGAAATCTAGGAACAAAATTAACATATTTTAAGAAATATTAAAATAAAAGCTAATTTTTACTTAAAATATATCCGTATTTACATTCGTATGAGTTTTTGTCTTTGTAGAATACCGTTAAACTATTCGCAGGGATGGCCAAAAAAATAATTTTTTTTAACGGCAGTTTCAAATCTCCATTTTCAAATTTTTAAAAATTTTCTTAAACAACTTTCAGAATTTTTTGATCATCACATGGGGATTTATTAAGATCATAATAGAGAATAAAAATATGAAAAAATATGTCAATACCTCTTACAGTTTTTCCGTACCTACGATTTAAATTTTGTGATTTTCGGGAAAAAATGTTTTTTTGGCCATATTTTGGCGAATGAGAGCAATTTCCTTACTGTTACGAATTTTAAGTAAAACCTATACAGAATCTTATAGTTCAGATCATTTTTAATATACTCTGAAAGTTTTATTAAAATCGGACAACTTTAACCCTTAAACCGTGAAGGTCAAAGGTAAAATTTTTCAATATTTGGAATTTGTAATGTAAAGATACCGAAATGATATATATTATTGGGCCGATTTTAATGAAACTTGAGAAAAATATAACATAAGGTCTATAATATACAATAACAGTGCAAAAATGGAAATTAACCCTTAATATAATCTGGGGTCCAAACTTTTAAAATCGCGAAAACCACAGTCAAATATATAGTGATTTTGACCCCAAGTGCTTTTAAGGGTTAATTTCCATTTTTGCACTGTTATTGTATATTTAAGACCTTAAGGTATATTTTTCGCAAGTTTCGTTAAAATTTGTTCAAAAATGTATAATATTTCGCTATCTCTAATTTAGAAATTCCAAATATTTCAAAATTTTACCTTTGCCCTTCACCATTTAAGGGTTAAAGTTGTCCGATTTTAGTAAAACTTTCAGAGTATATTAAAAATGATCTGAACTATAAGATTCTGTATAGGTTTTACTTAAAATTCGTAACAGTAAGGAAATTGCTCTCATTCGCCAAAATATGGCCAAAAAAAACATTTTTTCCCGAAAATCACAAAATTTAAATCGTAGGTACGGAAAAACTGTAAGAGGTATTGACATAATTTTTTCATATTTTTATTCTCTATTATGATCTTAATAAATCCAAATGTGATGATCAAAAAATTCTGAAATTTGTTTAAGAAAATTTTTAAAAATTTGAAAATGGAGATTTGAAACTGCCGTTAAAAAAAATTAATTTTTTTGGCCATCCCTGCGAATAGTTTAACGGTATTCTACAAAGACAAAAACTAATACGAATGTAAATACGGATATATTTTAAGTAAAAATTAGCTTTTATTTTATTATTTCTTAAAATATGTTAATTTCTTCCTAGATTTCTTGTTCAAGTGGCCTGAGACACGTTAATGGTCTGGGGAATTTTTAATAACTTTAAAATTTTTTAACCAATTTTTATCTTTTATATCTCATTAGAACGACAATTACGTATACATTTTGATTCTTATTCATTCGATTGCAAAAATAATTGTTTAGTACCAAAATTTTTACAAAAACTGAAAAATTTGCATTTTTTCCGAATTTTAACGATAATACAGTTTGTGGGTCAATTTGACCCTAAGGAGATATAGGTTTAATCTGAAAAATCTTTTTTTGACTGTAATCTTCACAAATATAAATAAATCTACATATTTCTGTAACATAATGCAGAAAGTTAAGGAGTTTTACAAATTTATTTCATATAAATAGTAAAATTTTACATATATCTGACCTTTGACCTCGATGCGCGTCCCGAAATCGTTATCCGATTTGGCTCAAATTTTCAGTACTTATCTTTTAGACCTAGTGTCACAATATTCCACCCGGCACTCTTTAAAAATCGAACTCAAATTTTTTTCCATACAACTGATTGTCACTCTAATGTACATACATATGTGTGTCTATTTGCATTAATGTACCAAAATATATTAATTTGTGTTAGCAACAAGACACAGCTAATTTCATAAATAAGTTTTAAATTTTATCCGTTGATTTCATTTATTCCACAAAAAGCCAAACAAAACTTATAGCATAGATGGCTCAAACACTAAAGCTAAATTAAAACCTTATTGAAATGTACTTACCAGGGACCGAAAATAATAATTATTATTTCGAAGGAAATAATAATTTAGCTTTTTAAAGGATCAATATTAATACAGAAAACGACCCACATTGGTTGAGTTTCATAAAACGAGCGGCTAAAAATAGAAGAAGTTGTCGAAGGCCAATGAAAGTAGACACATAGGCATTTTTTTTTATTTGAATTAAGAAAAAAATGGAAACATCAAAATAATCCGCCCACTTTTACGCCCACCTCCAATACAAAGTGAAAATTAAATTTTGATCCACGGCATTGTTTTTTGGCACATAGCATTTTTAAACATTCAGAATCATTTGTGTGAAATTAGAAAAATAACCGCCCACTTTTACGTCCACTTCCCATACAACTTGTATTGAAAAAGTGGCATAACTCCCTTGATTTTTAATGCATCAACTCAATTTTCACAAAAAATAAATATTATAATTGTAGAATGGGCTACTGAAAATATATACCTGATCCGCCCACTTTTACGCCCATCTCGCATAGAAAAAACATGAATAAGTAACATCATTTTTTAGATTTGCAGCTTTGAGCGAAATCTATTTATAAATGGGTCTGAAGACAATAAAAGATTATGCATTACGTCTTTATTAGCTGCTACACGTCCAATTCGCGATGTAATCTATAGGCTCTATAGTCTTTATTCCTCGCTTCCTGAGCTTCCTCGGACAGCAGCTGTTACAAATCAATTAAAATGAAAAAAATAAAAATTAAATCATTGAATATGGGCCTTTAAATAGAGGCATAGAGGCAGAATAGCTTCTTGACTAGTATGTATATTACATTATGTAATAATTTTAAACAGTAAAGATGGCAACAGCACCATGCATGAACGAAAATTCATGTTTTGTTACTTTATCACTTTATAGTTTTTACTGTTTTTTTTTGGAAAGAAGCAGATAGGAGCTCCTTTTAGCTGAGACTTCAAGCTGTTATTTGACATCTGTCGTTAAACAGCGCTTTACAGCGCTAAAAAGATGCAGTCCACTGAAATTGATGAACTTAGAAATTTTGACATTGTTTATATTTTGTTCTACGAAATTTTTTATATGACACTTTTTCCAACTTTTTTTAATGCAAATCTCATCTATGACAATTGTCATTTACGAAAATATACAACAAGGTCAAATGATAAGTTTACTTTGACTGTACCAACAGATTGAGTATACAATAAATTTGCATGCCATTTTAAACAAGCGAACATATATGAACTTCGAGCGTGTCTGTCCAAACAAATAATAATTATATCAGCCTTATATTACGGTATCATAATGCTCAGATATCTGACAACAAAATACTAAAAATTATCCAAATCGTCGAACATGAAAAAAAAAAATTAATTTCAGCCACTCTTCAACCAATGTGCGACCTTTCCACACTTACTCGTGTCGCAGGTACAGAGTGCACAATTACAGCGAGTTTTTGTAGCCACGGAAGAACTAATTTCTTGCTATTGAAATACTCAATATCTACCCGATTTTCTTTGTAGTTTTCAATTTCGTAAAAAGCTTTGCTAAGTTAGTGAAACCAATTCTCAATAGTGATTAAGTACTTTGCATGTATGTATGTATGTTGTCATCAAGTATACATTAGGGTGGCCCTTAATAAACTAAAGGTGGATTTTTGCCAGTCTCACCCCCCCTGTTTGGTGAACATTGATAAAAAATCTTCCTGAAAAAAATGTTAGGTATATCGGTTGGGGTCATTTAAACCCCAAGTGCCATTAAGGGTTAATTTCCATTTTTGTGCTGTTATAAATACTATCTTTAAATTGGGAATTCCAAAATGGAATTTTGAAACTGCCATTAAAAATGTTTTATTTTTTTGGTCATACCTGCGAATAGGTTAACGGTATCCTACGAATACAAAAACTCATATACAAGTAAATATGGATATATTTTAAGTAAAAATCAGTTTTTGTTTTAATATTTCTCAAAATATGTTAATTTTCTTTCTACATTTCTTGTTCTAATGGCCTTGGGAATTTTTAATAACTAACATTAACATATTTTGACTAATTTCTGTTTTTTATGTATCATTAGAATGACAATTACGTAAACATTTCAATTATTTTAAATGAAATTGCAAAAGCAATTTTTTAATGGCAAAATTTTTACAAAAACTGAAAAAAATTGTATTTTTCCCCCTTGTAAATGCATCTCAAAACTTCAGAGGTCTTCCGGCACGTTTTAACACCAACCGATTTACCAACAAATTTTTAGGGTGATTTTTTTTACCAATGTTCACCAAACTGGTGGGTGATACTGACAAAAATCCAACTTTTGTTTATTAAGGGCCACCCTAGTATACATAAGTTGTATCGCCAAAAACTTACATTTTTTCTAATTTAGAACAGATTAAGCAAATTAATATGTTTGACTTTCTCTACATACATATTTATGTACATATGTAAATAAAACTCAATAATTTATTTTTATATCAGCCGTAAAAATAAAAATCATAGGGCCAGTTTTGTTGTTGTCAGGGACAGTGTTGCCAGGAGCTGGCAAAAAAAGAAGCTATATTGACTTCAAAAAAAGGCCAGAAAAAGCCAAACTGCTTTAAAAAAATGCCAAAAGAAAAAGCTAAAATTTATAAATATAAATTAAATTAATTTAGTTTTATATTTATTTTTAAATAAAAAATTAGAAAATATGTTCATAAAATTCATAAAAATAAATAAAATTATAAAGGTACACTTCAGCAGCAAACAAAAAATAACATTAATCATTAATAATAAATATACATAAGCGATCAAAAACCTCTTAAAGGAATGGGCCTAAGCTTTCTCTTGAGCAAAAAAAAAAAAAAAAAAAAAAAAAAAATTAAAAAAGGGCCCATTTTGAAAAAAAAAATATCAACAGTTTTAGATTTTGCAAAAAAAGTCAAAAAAAAGTTTTTTTCCGAAAGATTGAAGAAATAGCTATGTAAACTATTTGGGACACATTTTGCTAAGAACAATAGGTAATAAGTTACATGGAGGAGAAAAATCACCTGCTTGGCCAAAATGTCAAATTCTGATCCCCTCCAACTCAGAATGTTTTCGACCGATCTTGTTGAAAAATTGTGTCTGAATAACTATCTAATAGAACTAACTATCGGAAGACATCGATTTCAAAAGATGGTTCACTTGACATTAAATTAAAAAAATTTTGTTTTTTTTTTTTTTTAATAAAAGCATTTACTATTTTTCACATACATAATATATTTTTTTGGTTTTACGAGTACTATTTTAAGTATATTATTAACGGATAAAAAATCGACTTAGCGAAGAGTTTTCATATGAAAATCTTTGTCGCAATTGCTCAATTAGTTTAATTTGCCGTATTATTTTTTTCAGAATCGTCACTAATTAAACCTTTCGTTATTTTATCTCTCATTCTTCAACAATTTTCAATTGGGGACGATAATGTATCAAATTCTTTGCATTGTATTACAATTTGAACACACAAACTATGGACAAGAAATTTTAAATCAGAAAACAGCTTTGTTGGATCCGCTGCATTGCTTACTGGTTCTGCGTGTAGCATTGCTGCACGCAGAAAAAAAATATAGTTGTACATTGTTACTGTAACCATTTCAAATTTGTGCATGGTTACTGTAACAATTTCAAAATTTTTAACAATATTATAGTCACAGTAACTATATATATGATTGTGGTAACAATAATATGGTTAATTTACGATTCACATGAATATTTCAACCATATATATGGTTACAGTAACCATGTATATGTTTGTGACAACCATTTATATGATGAATAATTTTATCATAATATGTTGTTCTCAGATTATGATATGAGAGCATCATAATATGGTAAGTCCTTCATCATATAAATGGTTGTCACAAACATATACATGGTTACTGTAACCATATATATGGTTGAAATATTCATGTGAATCGTAAATTAACCGTGTGGTTTTAACTCCGAGCATAGATCCACAATACGTTTAACGACTATTTCAAATGACAGCCATCGAGTATCACAAACCTTCAAGAGTTTGTGGGGCTCTTGTCCATTATATAACGATGAATATAATGTGTAGTAGCAATTTTGTCTTGAAAGTGAATTTGCTAGATAATTAAAGCTTTCAGATATAAGTAAAATACTCTATTTAATTTTGAAACACTTGGTATTGGCAATTGTTATTTGTTCTTTTAATACTGCACAATTCTTGAGTATGTTGAAAAGCTAAATGAAAAACAGTAATGAATTAAAATGAAAATGTCTCACAAATATAAATTTAGCCTTTTTATTTTCTCCTTATCCTCGAAATTTTGGTTTTAGCTTCGTGGTTTTTTCTAGCCTTTTTTTTATTTAAAAAAGGCTATTTTCAAATTAAAAAAAGGCTAGAAAAAAGCCACGAAGCTAAAACTAAAATTTCGAGGCTAACGAGTAAATAAAAAGGCTAAATTTAGCCTCAAAAAGGCTAAACTGGCAACACTGGTCAGGGAATGCAACAATAAGCAAAATTCAATGGATATAAATAACCTGCAAAATGAAGGAAGAGCTCTAACCGAAATCAATGATATTGTAAAAAGATCACGCTCTTCCATTCAGTACGTTATTCAACAATTCAAAAAAAACCGGAACAATGGCAAATAAACCAAGAATATATTTGTGACAACCATTTATATGATGAATTACTTAGCATATAATGTTGCTCTTGGCCATTAGATATCATAATCTAAGAACAACATATTATGATATAAAAATTCATCATAACAATGGTTGTCACAAACATATACTTGTTTACTGTAATCATATATATGATTGATACAATCATGTGAAGCGTAAGTTAGCCCTATTATGGTTACCACAATCATGTCAATAGTTATTGCGTGTTTTTTTCCCTGCGTGTATGAAGATAGGCATTCAATTTTGCAACAGCTAGTTTCAGCTACTGAAGAACAAAATTGGACCGATCCATATCAAATCTACACTATAATTGTTTAGAGTATAAAACAGTTGACTGTAATAAAACATCTCATTTAATATTCCGTTTACACATTGAATATAAGAAATACATTTTAATTGTTCAACTGTCATAAAATGCGACTTAAAATCCTAATGAAATTATTTTTGAGGGTTTAGTTTCTTTTTTTTTTTGATCTTCTTTTATTTTGTCAATGAAGTTTTGCTATTTATATTCTGCATCATTTTTGTACATTTTTTGCATAAGAAATCCTTTATGAAGTTGATAGCCAAAAAACTGTTTTTGTTTTGTCTCTTTATCTGACAAGAAACACTTAATTCGGCTGTTCTTTTAGTTTTTGTGTGTCGCTGAAGTAAAAGGTCCTGTCTGTATATGATGCATATTATAAGAAATCTCGACATTTCTCAAGAATTTTTTTTGCTGATTTATTTTTTATTATTTTGTTATCATGATTCTCAGATTATATTATTCTGTTATTTGTTGTTTTTTTTTTTTTAACGATAAAAGAAAGAAAAACAAGTAAAAACAAGCTGTGTCGAATCTTGTTAACCCCCCCCCCCCCCCCCAATCAAGATGTAGTTTTGGCCTTCTATGGGGACTTGAATTAGTCATATATGACTGCTATAAAAATATTATGCCGCGGGGACATTTCTATGGGCGCTAGGCCCGATACCAAACAATGCTTATAAAGAGAGAGTATTTGTGGAAAATTTAGGCTCTATCGTGTTTTCAACAGACAGACAGACAGACGGACGGACATAGCTAGACCGTCTTAGGGCCATTATTATAACTTGCCTTTATGTTCGTAATAGTAAAAGTTAACTTTAGGGATACCTTTTAAGTTAACTTTTACTATTTCGATCATAAAGGCAAGTTGTAATAGTGGCCTTTAGAATCTTATGAGGACCCAGAATATATACACTAATATGGGTCTGCCACAAATGTTTTGATGTGTTACAAACATAATGAAAAAATCAATATACCCCTCATCTTTTTTTGTGGTGTTTATAAAAAAATACGAAAAATATTCTGATATAATCCGTTTTGAGTCCTTGTCATGGGGTCATGCACAACAATTACTCGTGTTTCGTAGTCATTTTACTTTGCTCATTTCTTTTCTTTGCTCATTTCAGTTACTTTATTTAGTTTTTCTTTCTTTAATTTTTATGCTGGAATACATTTACTTCACTTACATTTCGTTCGTTTAGCTAGTTGGTTCAAGTGAGTTTAGTTTAGATTAAGTTGAAATGTAATTGTTATCTTCGACAATTAAGATGATTATCCGCGCCGCAATAAATATAAATGGATTTGTAGCTGGTGCCTTTTTTTTGTTAAATTTTCTTTTGCTAAATATCCACCAACATTTTTTGGTTTAATGGTTTTGTTCTTTTCTTTTTCGCAACACATTGTGCCATTAAGGCGACAATTTTCATTTGTTTTAACGACCGCTTACAAATGAAGCACGAGTGGGTGTTTGAGTGACAACTTGCGGTGGTGGGATTGTTGTTGCATTAGTTAATAATACGCCATCATTTATAAATGCATTTTACCTTTGTGTTATGACTTTCGCGTCACGGGTCCACAATTGTGGTTAATATTGTTGATATGGGAAATGGGGTATAATTTAATTGTTTATTTGTTATTATTATCCTTCTGCAGCTTAAAGTTGTTTTGGTTTTTGTGGTAAACAGCTGAGGTCGACGGCTATTCCCATCAGGGGCCGCACATAATGCGATTTTTAACCAAACAACAACAAAATGATCAGGGTAACCAATTCATATTCATATCATATTCTTAGCTGTGCGTTGTATAAACATACGAGTTAGTTTATTTTTGGCATCGATTTATTAGTGCATATTTTGTTCTTTATAGCATATTTTGCATTTTATAGCATATTTTTGCATATTCAACTCATAACTGCATATTTTTTCCTTATAAAATGTATTTATTTAATTGTAATTTATCATTTTTATATTTTACTATGTATTTTGTTAAGATCCAATGATAATTGGCCTAAGCTACATAAATAAAAAATTAAAGTACCCGTAACCGACTTATCTTCATTGAATTTTCGATGACTTTATTTAGCTTAATTTCCTTATATTTGACTTAAATTTAAAATATACACACACAAATATTAAAATTTAACAAATTGTAAAAAATACGGTAGAAAAATTAAAAGAAAATTTAAAAATTAAATCAAATAAAGTACTCTAATAAATTTCACAACATCCTCTCCATTTCCAAATTAAGCTGATAATAGTGCATATTGTAGATATATACATACTTTTACCCATTGCAAATTAAATTGTATTTTATAGAAAATTTTTGTTTGTCAATAATTCTTTCGTAAATTTTAAATTGCCTCACCAAACATTAAATATTGATGAAAGTTTACATTGAAAGGAAGAAAAGCGAAAAGTTCACCTCAAAGTACGAATGTAAAATAAATATAAATTTTGTGAAAATTTGTTTATTTATGTTCATAATTTTATAATAAACAATTTTGTGGGAGTTTTTTAAACCAACATTAAAGTGATTTATTTAAATACACTCACACGTACGAGTCCACAAAAAAAAAAAGCTACAAAATATAAAAAATAATATTTTCATATGAGTTCAGACTGAAAAGATTTTTTATCAATACTATCAAATTTCAATTCCTACGATGTTACTTACGTACATGTGTCTGCAACCATAATTTGGTCATGCTATCGATGGATTTAAAAGTATTCATATTATGATTAAGCCGAACTGATAATATGTTTGGTCTCAACCATGATACAATAATTGTAGAAGGTAGAATCAGGAGAGTTTTCAATATTTAGCCATATAACTTCAAACTTTGTTTTGATTTTTTTCATATTTTCTTTTGTTTGACGTTACAAGAATTGTAAAATTGAGAATTAATTTTCTTATATTGTTTTGTCATGGTCTCAACCATAATATGCAATCATATTATGGTTGTGCTATGGCATGTACAATCATATAATATAATCAATGTAGCACTTAAAAGTTTAAACGGTTTTTTTACTTTTCATCACAAGTTATGATTGGGGAGGAATCATAATATGTTTGAACATAATCATATTATGGTTTTTCTACTATCTTAATATGATCGTTTAATCATAATATAATTAATAAGCGATTAAATTATGTTTATATTGAAAATGAAATGAAATTTAATTAACATTAATATATGTTATGTGGAAATTATTATTACAATTTACAAAAAAAAATATATATATATTTTTATAATTTTAATCACTAGTGATGAAATTTTGAACCTTTTTCGGAAACCCTTCCATTATGGTTTTTATAGTAATTTTTGTCACTTTGTTCGAACAGGTTGTCCATCTCCGTTTAAAATCTTCCACACTTTTGGACACCATTTTTGTGCTCTTCAATTCTCTTTTAACAAGAGCCCAATATCTCTCCACTGGACTCAGCTCCAGGCAGTTTAGAGGATTTGCCACTCTTGGTACAAATACCACATTATTGTTCTTGTACCACTCAAGACCTTTCTTACCTAGTGACAGATGCCAAAACAGGCCAAACATAAGTGGACACATTATGAAGTCTTATGAATGGAAGCATAATTTTTTGTAAACATTCCATGATGTAAATTTCGGTATTTATTAGGGTATTCAATTAATCGGCAAATAATTAATCGGGATTTAGATTTAATCGGTTAATAATCGGATAAATTTAAATTATTCGATTAACCGAATAATTTTTATTTTAATTTTAAATTGAAAATGGAACCACAAATTTTGTATACTTATTTAAGCATTTTAAAACAAAATCATAAAAAACAAAGAAATCTTAAAAATTCAACAAAAAAAGTAATAACAAAAAAAAAAAAAAAAAAATGGTATCTGAGATCCTTTTTTTATACAAATGTGAGTTTCTTTAGGATTTGCGAAAGATCTTCTCTTAAAAAAGAATATAATTGAACTGTTTTCCTTTTAAATGATTTTTTCATGAGATTTAATAAAACTTGAGAAATCAAAAATAAAGAATATCCAATTTCTCATATAAAATACTCAATTATACCATTGCACAGTGGAAAATTTTGGTAATTTTCGGATCAAAAATCGGTAACTTTTGAATGAATGATGATTTTTGTAAGATTTTTTTTTTCTTGAATAGGTGGGATTTTAAGCTTTTTTAACCATAAAAATCGTATCATAATAAAAAAAAAAGTAATGAACGGTTAAAAATACATTTTTAATTTTTTTTTAAATTTTTGTATAAAAGTGATATGTTAAGACAAGTAAAAGAGGTGTTTTTATATACTGTTTCATTAGTTTTATTAGTATTAACAACTGACATTTATTAACAGCCGTTTAGCTTAGTTTTTTTTTTGGCAAAATACAACCTTCGGCCCGTTGACTTTTAAGCCCCAATATTTACAAAGGTTGTATTTTTTGAAAAACATGTTCAGCTACGGTAGAGTTAAAATAAAACTCCATTGGTTGCAAATGTATGATACTTTAAAAAAATACTTTCGAAGTTTAAAGTTTAAAACTGTTTTCATAGATTTTGAAACAACCTCAACATTTTGAGTTAAACTTTAATCCTATGTTAAAACTAGATCGGCGGCAAACGGCGCCAACAGGTCAAATCCTAGTCAAAATTGCGTAGGTACGCCAAAAAACATTATATATTTTACCTTGAATAAATTTTAAATCTGCTAACAATATATACAAAACTTATAACGAAAATAAAATCTGAACAAGATACCCTTTCCAACAAGGTAAAACAATCCTAAAACAAATTATAAATATTAAAACTACGCCCTTGAATATGATATAATTTAAACTCCCCAAATCTTTAAAGTAGAAAGTAGTGTGTTCTCTCGCCATTTTTGAATACTTCTGTTGACAAAATAACTATAATTTCTGCAAATAACTATTGCTTGACATCTTAGCTTTACGATAGAATTTGTTTTATGGTTAATTTCAAACATTTGCCAAAATCAATTATGAAATGCATACACCTTATATTATCCACAGTGCATTGGAGTCCTTTTTGGAGTTTTTAGATTTTGAATACTTTTAATAGTTTCTGATAAAAGGCTCATGTCGTCCTCCGACTCATTAGGACAAAGTAAATCATAGTACATTCTAGAAAAAGGTTCATTTACAAATTCCTTACTTTCAATTTTTGTGCAATACTTCTAGAAAACCACAAATTACACAGATATGAATCGGCTGGCAATAGAAAACAAACAGAAGGAAATGTCAAAGTGATTGTGGTTTAAAAAGAGGACAAATATATATCGCAGTTGTTGCCTATTGAAAATTGTATTTTTTCTTTCACTCTGAAAACCACTCTTCAAAGGTTCGATATTGAGAACTGTCATTTGTTTCATATCTGTAATAATCTGTGTGGAAAACTATTGCTAGCAGTTAATGTTCATGAGTTAAGAAATAAAATGTGTATGCTTTAAACTATGTTTCTATATAAAGTGCAAAAAAAAAAATTTCGATTAATCGGTTAATCGACACAAATTAATCGGTTTATTTGTTATTTGAAAATCGGCAATTTTAAATTATTCGAACAGTTAACCGACCAAAATTAATCGGCTAACCGATTAACGGTTAATCGATTGAATACCCTAGTATTTATAGAGCCCTTTGTAACAAATGTTTGGCTTCTCTTGCCGCAACTGCATATTGCTTGCCATACCAAGAACTTTTTGGGAAATTTTGTCTGCTTTTGGATCCTAAACTTTTCTTCAGCATTCCCTTGAACATCAGCAGCATCAAAATTTTGACCCGGAAGCTGCGAAAAATCTGCCAGAACATACGTTTTGTCATCCATTATGCACCAGGAATATTTTTTTTATAAAATTTGACTTCATTTCCGTGCTCTGTTTTTTGCCTCTAAATTTTTAGCAGCGTTCCTGTCAGGAACTTTTTGAGCCTTGTATGTTTTTGAACCTGCATTAGCTTTAACTTTTCGTACCGGATATGTTGGGAGCTGTTTTGAAAATGCTTTCTATTTTTTTGGCTTAATAAACATTATTTGGACCATTACTTCTACCTGAACCAGGTTTTCTATCAACGGACAAGTTCTCCCGGTACTGTTTAATAACATTGGAAACAGTTTGACGGCAGACCTTTGATTGTTTAGCCAACTTTTTGTAGGACCAATTTGGGTTTTGTTGAAAATATTTAATAATTTTAGTACGCACTTTTTTCTGGTCACTCATTTTAATCAGATTAATAACAAATGAACACAATTGGCAGTAAAAATAATAACTGACATGCTTTACAAAGGTAACTTGATAAAAAAAAAAAAAAAAAAAATTAAATAATACTTGGGTTAAAAGTTTTAACGAAAAACGTGTGTTAAGAATTTTACAATCTCAGTCCTTATGCAATCATATTGTTACGTTTTAACCTTTTAAAAACATTGGTTTATTTCCTTTAAAGAAATCGGATACTTTTGATTACAAATAAAAGCAGTTTAGTAGTTTAAAATTTGTAACAACTCTTTATTTATTTTAAATGTACAACAACAACTGTTCACTCAGTGTCTTTATACACGTTTATCAATTCGCAGAAATGCACACACACTTTATAATGTACAAACTTAAATGTACAAGACAGTTGATGTTAACTCTAACAGCGCCTATGACAAACTCACTCACGACTGCAGCCTCTGCCACTATTTATAAACACCCCATCTTTCGGGAATCTTCTACAATGCTCCTTCGATGTCAATGTTAGCAGCTTAAACCTTTAGTGTTGCCATACTTACAAACAGCTTCTACTGATGGACGTGTTTATAAACATGATGAGTGAGATATGAGTGAGTGAGATATTTTATAATGAAATGAAATTTAATTAGTAATATTATGCAACCATATTATTTAATCATGTTTTTTCTTTGCGTATATATGTAGTTAGATAGTGTCTTTTTATGCCAGGTTAAGCTTATTTTAAGCACACGATTGTGTCACTTTTTGCTTTTTTAAACATATGAAATTCTTTAATATATATAGCATATAGCCATTATTTCTGCTTCAAATCTGTTACATCCCTTGATTTTCAAAACGTTTAAAAACTACTATAGCACTAACATTACTAAATATTGAAAGAACTTTTTACATTTCCCTCGTATTTCTCAGCCACAAAAAGGACATAAAAACGCAAATTGCCATCATGCATGCTCACAAAAAATTAAAAAAATAAAAACAAACACAAACACATTGACTCAGTCATAGATGCTAATGCACACATTCTCGAACATCATTCATTAAACACACGTTTATTGGCGGCGAGACTTAAAATGTTATAAATATTCAGTTCTTTTAGTTCATGGTTAAATGAAGACAGCCAGGTCATAAACAAATTATAAAAAAAACCTCATGTGGCTAAGGAGGGGAGACTTTTTGCCATAATAAGTAACAAACATTAAAATAAGAGTAAAATATATAATTCAAATTTAGATGTAAACATATAAAAAGAAAACATATTCAGTTGAAAAGAAACAGCTTTAAAATTAAAAAAAAAAACATCTGAGTAAGTGAATTTAAGATTTGTGGTAAAGTTGTAGGAAAAAAAAAAGTTTAACAATCATAAACAGACATTTGATAAATGAAAATAATATTTGTTGAAATATCTATGTATTTACTATATTATTTTTGTTAAAAGAAACTCACAGTGGGAAAGTTAAGCAAAAATACTAATAGTTAGTTGTGCTAATATAATTTGTAGTAGAGCATACTTAATTATAATACTTTTACGTCGTAGATTTCATTACTCAATGCCACTGTCTGTCTGTCTTCTTTGACTGACTGAATAATAAATGATGTTTCTGATGTTTCTTATTTTCTTGTTTTCATTTTTCTTTTCAGTGATGAAACTTTTGACAATCTTTAATAACTTTTGTCATCATATGTATGTATGGATGTATGTATTTGGTTCTTCTTTGTTTTTTCTGTTGCTGTATTGTTAAGTGTAACAACGAAAAAACCTTTTAAAATATTTACTTGCAATGGTGTGTGTAAAATATAACTACGATCATTGCACTCTGGCTAATAAAACTGGTAAGTTTGTATGTTTTCTTTTTTATTTTTGTGATGACAGAAACTGTTTCATTTTTACACATGTTTTCATGTCATGAGTAGAAACAGTTTAGCTTAAAAGTACAAACGTATTCATTGATGTGTTGCTAAAGATTAAATTGTTAAATCTTGCCAAATAAAAGCATACTAAACAATAAATTTAGAGGGTGTCTCACAAGAAGGATTAAACTTGTTAAAAGGCGACAAGGAATATTTAAATAGATTTTGAAAACTTAAATAATAAAATACTTGAACTCTTCTGTCAAAGACCTAACTCAGTTGTCAAAAATCTATGTGCTGAGAATGTATTAGGAAAAAAAAACTATGTAAAAACAAAAACATCACTCGTATGTGTGATTATTTTGAGTAAAATTTTTGTTTGAGTTTTTTTCTAGAAAACTCTTCGCTAATGCTAAAATGTTATGGTAAAATGGGTATTTATATATCAAACATCATAATAAACAGAAGTTGACAGTTACAGATATTTTACCACATAAAAAATGCATCTTTCCTACGTGTTTATATCACAACATACCATAAATATTAAAGATCGTTGAATATATATCCAATTTTTTCTTTCTTTTTTTGTTATATTGACTGAGGCAAACAAATTTTAATTTGTTTTCGGTTCAGAGAAATTCAAATCAACCCTCTTCAATTCAGTGTTCAGAAATCCATTCATATTTATTTATTTTACTAGTTACAAAAAACGTATAAGAAAAATATTTTTATTAATATTATTTTTTTATTCCTTATACAACTTATGTGAAATTTTCAAATTTTTCCTGAAAAATGTGAAAATTCCTCATAATAAAAAAATAATAATAAATTTTTTTTCTTATACGTTTATTGTAACTAGTAAAATAAATAAATACGAATGGATTTCTGATACATGCTTACTACGAGCAATGGTATGAAAATAACATATGCAAAATATTGAGAATCTCTTAATTACAGTTCATTTGATATTCGAAAATAACTAACTAACTAACGCTGTATGGAAGATTCCACTTGTGATCCCACCTATTTTTATATATTTTATGTAAAAAAATAACTCATCTCAAGCTTTACTGTAACAACGATAATTTTTCAATTATAACTACAGTGAGGCCTCGATTATCCGTGATTCGATTAACCGGCAACATCAATTATCCGGGAAAGAAAAAGAAAATTTTTTTGGATCGATTTAAATATTTTTGCATCGATTAACCGTAATTACCTCTATTATCCGGGATTATATTTTTTTTCGATTATTTTTGAACAATAACACGAAAAAAGAGAATTCCCTCGATCGATTTGTAAGGCCAAAATATTCCACTCAAAATTTAAGAAAAAAACAAACTTAATGATGCAGGAGAAAAATATTCAGCTGATTAGCTGCCACAATTTTTGTGGAAAAATTAAATGAATTCAAATCAATGAAAAAACTCACCAATGAGATATTGGAGAATGGAAAGTCTTTACTTGAGAGAAGTTTGGCTTGCCATAATGAAAATTTAATAGAATGACACAAGGTCTCAAAGGAGAGACTAACCTCATTAGTTTGCGTTAATGCTGCTGGTACACATAAGTGCAAAGCATTAGTTATTGGAAAGTGCTTTAAAAAATGTCCATGAGAATGGTTTAACAATAACTTAGTACTAGAAGTGAGAGAGAATTTTAAGAAAATCGTTCTAAAAGATTATAGTAAAATCATTCTGCCATTAGACTTCAATTCTAAAAATGTTATTTTGAAATTTTTTCCACCAAATTGGACGACTTTGATCCAACCGATGGATCAGTGTGCAACAGAGATGTACATGAGTTGAATCGCTTTTTTCTTATATGAATGAAACACTGCATTTGTTGTGTTTTCAATCATCACCGCAGTGCTTGCGGTCTTTACAATTGATTGCCATTTTCTCAATAATTTTTTAAATGCCGTTAGCAATAACAACTCAAAAATGATTACTGTGTTTTGATTTGTATGCAAAGTATTCAAATGATTCACAAAAGCTCGATGACATGTTGAATGTATAATACAAAATCAGTGCATTAATTTGTTTTAAATAATTTTTCGCGCGTGGTTCAAGAACTAAATTTCGTCTTATTTTGATACAATAAACTCTGAAATAGTAAAAAATATTGAAAATTGTGTTTTTCGTATTGTTAAAAATAGAAACATGCAAGAAAAATCCTTCTAAATATAGTCTTAAATTAATTCATACATACTCATATAGGAAAGTGTATATTAACTGAAAAAGCTCTTCTTATATTCATAACACTCTTATTGATTCGCTGCTTTGTGAATGGTAAGAGTTTACAGAATATGCAAGCAATTACATGCATTTTGTAACAGTTTTCGTTTAGTTTATGTATGGTGATAACTCAGTATTCATTTTTGAAAAATAAAAAATATGTCATTTGAATGGTATTCATGCACATCTCTGGTGTGCAATATGGATCTTTAAATATCATTATCGAAAAAATGTCATTATTAAAAAAACTACTAAAAATTGGTACTCAATTAACCGGGAAAATTGATTATCCAGCATGCTCTCGGTCCCGACCATTACGGATAACCGAGGTCTCACTGTATTTCCTTTATATGGGAGGGGTGTGATTCAGACAAAGCTTTAAGAGTCTCGAAATTACAATCTTCTTTGTAATGGCGATCCCATGCCCATAGTTCCGGCCACGCTATTTTTTAGTTAAACTTGATACAGTGATCAGAAGTAAATTTGTTTTTAGCTAACCTCCGTTTAATGATAATAAATTGCTTGATACAAAGTTTAGAACTTTACTCCAGATATTCGAAATTAATTATTTACTTTGTATGGGAGGTGACACGACCAATAATACAATGCGGACAAAGTTTGAAGAATCTTGCAATTATTCTTTATATGGGAGGTGACTTTTCCTACCCCTCCCATTTTGGTTCCCCAGATTTTCGAAAATAATAATCTAATCTCTAATCGACAATAATAATCTAAGTTACAACACTTTTACAATTATAGTTCTCCAGATATTCTAAACTCAATATTTACTTTGTATATGGAGTGCCACGCCCACTATTCCAATCCCGAAAATTTTTAGCAAAACTAACTAGATATAGTTTGAAAAATCTCTCAAAATATTTAGAAATAACTATTTACACCACCTGCTCCTATCCATCCCATTTTTGGTTAAACTTCATGCAGTGATATGAAATTGATTCATATAAAGTTAATAGACTGTCACAATTATAGCTCTGCAGATATTAGGCCAATATTGTCATAATGTCCTAATATATCACGACTCTGCGGCTCGGCTTAACCGACTCTTAGGCATTCGGCGATAGTATTTGCTGGTTCGTTACGATAACACAATAAACATAGTAAAGTAGTATTATTTTAGGAAATTTATTGCTTGAAAAGCAATAAAAACCATTGTGAAATATTAGGACATTATGACAATATGACATGATAAGAGACCTTGTGAATTGACCAATTATAAAATAACTATTTACTTACAATTGCATATATTGTACATAAAATAAAAACAACAAACAAAATCCAAAAAAACTTTAAACTTTTTCTTCTTATTTGTTTTCTATAACAACTCACATAAAACAGAGCAAAATCAATGCTATTTAATTGTTTCTCTTATTTATTTACAACAACAAATTGAACAAACATACATTGCTTTGTTTACTTTTTTAGCTTGTTTTTTGCATATGTGTTAGTAACATCTTCTAACGCTTCCCTGCAGTTCATTGAACTAGTTCCGCTACGTCGAATTAGTTAGCCACTGAGAACTACCACTAGTGAATTTTCAACCCACTCGCAACGTTATTGACTGGTGAATTTAACACGGGGATGTCATTGCAGGTGGCCGATTGGCACACTCTGCATAACACTTCACTATTAAATTCAATAGTACGAATACTCCAGCATTTGAGAAAAAAAATAAAAAATAAATTTTTCAGAGAGCGGGGTTGAACACATAACCTCTGGTTTTGTAGTCAAATGCGCTAATCACTAAGCCACAGAGCTCTTATTTGTACTGCTCTCAATTTGTTATTAAGAATTACATGTGAGTCTACTCTCAATTTTTGCTTTTTTTCATCATCAGAGAGAACGAAAATACCAAACGGCCACATTCAGCATTACATGTGGCCATCAAAGTGGTATATTTTAGAAGACTTTACCAAACGGCCACATTCAGCATTACATGTGGCCATCAAAGTGGTATATTTTAGAGGATTTTATTTTACTTGAATTTATTTTCAAAAACTTAAGGCGAATATCCGACTATTGTTTGTTACTGAATACGCTGGCGAAATGTAGTGCAAATGATAACCATTTAACTACCACTTTAGTAGCCACAGCGAACTAGTTTCTTGTGCAAGTAGTAATATAGCTAGTGTAAGGTTTCCAATTGTCACTTTTCAAACTGCTGGGTTATATCTCCTAAAAAACTGAACCGATTTCAGTAAAATATATATTGTGCACATCTGTGAATAATTATCTTTAAAATGGAATATTTTTTTGCCCAAATTTAATGTATAATGTGAGCGTAAAATGGGGTCTAAAGAAATCGTCTTGCCTATTAAGGCCTATGTTAATAAGGTATATGTTAATAAAAATGAAATCACTAAACTTACAGTTTTGAATCTTTTTTTATTTGATTGAAATTATTATTAAAATTTACCAAAAAAAAAAAAAAATTACTTTTATAGTTCTCATCACTAATGATGAAATTTTTAACCTGTTTTGAAAAGCCTTCCATTATGGTTTTTATAGTGCTTTATGTCACTTTGTTCGAACAGGTTGTCCATCTGTGTTTAAAATCTACCACACTTTTGGACACCTTTTTTGTGCTCTTCAATTCTCTTTTAACAAGAGCCCAATATCTATCCACTGTACTCAGCTGCAGGCAGTTTGAAGGAATTGCCTCTCTTGGTACAAATACCACAGTATTGGTTTTGTACCACTCAAGACCCTTCTTGCCATAGTGACAGGGTGCCAAATCAGGCCAAAAATAAGTGGACACATTAAGAAGTCTTATGAATGGAAACATCCTTTTTTGTAAACATTCCTTGATGTAAATTTCGTTACTTTTCTTCAATATTCCCTTGAGCATCTGCAACATAAATGCTGCGAAAAATTTTCCATACGTACATTTCTTCATCCATTATGCAGCAGGTATATTTCTTGTATAAAATTTGACTTCATTTTCCGTGCTCTGTCTTTGGCCTCTAAATTTTTAGCAGAGTTCCTGTAAGGAACTTTTTGAGCCTTGTATGTTTTTAAACCTGCATTAGCTTTAACTTTTCGTACCAAATAGTCCGAGTACTGACCTAACCGGGCAGCTTTCCTACCGGAGGTGTTGGGAGCTCTTTTGAAAATGCTTTCTATTTTTTGGCTTTAGAAAGATCATGTGGACCATTCCTTCTACTGGAACCAGGTTTTCTATCAACGGACAAGTTCTCCCGGTACTGTTTAATTACATTGGAAACAGTTTGACGGCAGACCTTTGAATGCTTGCCCAACTTTTTGTAGGACCAAGTTGGGTTTTGTTGAAAATCCATATAAATATATAAATGTATTTGTAAGTTTGTTTGTTTATTTGTTGGTTTGTTTGAGCATCACGCCTAAACGGCTAAATCGATTTTATTGAAATTTGGAACGTATATAGATCCTTACTTGGAAGCGTCAATAGGCTATAACTTTTTTCAATACTTTTACCAGAAAGGGATAAACAGGGGGAAAAACTGGTAAAATTGGTACCTTTAGTTCTTAAACAATAATTACTAAACGGCTGAACCGATTTTTACTACGACAGGGGTAGCGAAGCGCACCGGGTCAAGCTAGTATTTAATAATTTTAGTACGCACTTTTTTCTGGTCACTCATTTTAATCAGATTAACAACAAATTAATATAATTGACATTAAACATAATAACTGACATGCTTTACAAAGGTAACTTGATACTTGGGTTAAAAATTTTAATAAAATACGTGTGTTAAGAATTTTACGATCTCAGTCCTTAAGTGAATACCAAGGTATGTAACGTAATCAGGCTGTAGATTTAGTGTCACTTGGCATTAGCTTCATTTAGGCGGTTAACTTCCTCAATTGTTCCGTGATGCTCACAGAGTCCTAAATGATGATATTTTGGCTATTTAAGAATGTTAAAATTTTTCATTGGATTATTTTCACAAATAGTTTAGACAAACAAGGTAATAAGCTAATCGGTCTGTAGGATGAAGAGTCAAGATCCCATTGAACTGTGAATACAACAAATTGAACTGTGAATACAACAATTGCCAATCTTTAATTTAAGATTGTCTTTTATAATTTGCTGAACATCTTCTAGGCTAACATTGATTATGCGAACAGGTAACTCACCTAATGCAAAATGATTTGTTGGAGGGTTGGTTGAAACACATTACTTAAATGTTCAGCAAAAACCATGGCCTTATCCTTTGCACTACGATCCTCTACCGGTGGCTAAAAGCTTTGTGTGCTTGATAGTGGTTAAACTTTCAATATAGTTTCGATTTCTGCGATCCGAATGAAGATCTTTTAGTTAGCCTCTGCATATGTGTTATATTGCCAATTTCGTCTACATCTCCTCTTTTCGGGAGGAGTATATTATTTTCTATATTAGAAATATACATGTTAGGTTTAGGAGGAATTTTGCACATAGAGTGATCCAAGGAAGAATATATTAGAGGCTTGAAGTCTATTAGATCAGGAATTTTTCTAGGATTAGAAGGCCAATAAGTAGGCCTTCAATTTTTTCGATCAACTAGATTCATGTACAGCTGTTTGCCTTTGGGATTCATTAATATGGAACACCAATGTGTATGCTTACCGTTGTAGTCGCCACAAGCCAATAAACGATCCCCGTGTGTGTTAAAAAATTCTTAAAATTTGTTCCTTAGTCACAGCATATTATGAAGGCAATTAATTGAGCTTAGAGTAAAATCTCCAAATCCGCATTCTAACGGTAGCCAAACTTGGTTTCAATCATAGAAAATTCTTGAAATAATCTGAGAGAATTAAAACATGCATATACTTTTTTGTTGCAGGTACTCATGTGATACCAGCAACATTTTCCAGAAGGCAGCAGATTCGTCTGCATTGTAAACTTGCTCTTCACTCAAATCCATCTCAGCAACTTTCATTGATCATTTACCACACATTTTTTAAATGACGAATACCATGCCTAATAGTTGTTCCCTCATCAAGACTTTTCCTTTAAAGTTAGTGTTTTATGTTACGTTTATTATTTCAAAACATGGGACTTGTTACGAAATTAGACAAACATGCTTACGAGAGAAAGAACCGAAACTGATGTACTGACAGTGGAAAATATCAATCAAAGTGTTAATAACAAAACATTCGGTTTATACAATTTTAAAAACGTTATAATGTTCCGAGGTCCTTATAGTGACCATTCATAGGTGTATTAGTTTGTAGGCCTCATTGCGTCCGCCTTTTAACTATTATTTTGTGCTCCCTAATTGTACTTGTATCTAGAAGACGTGTATGTTTTTCAGTTAAAATACGTTCGTTGGTAATCAAGTATAAAACAATAGTGTGAATCAAGGGTGTTTGCAACACATGAGTCGTTTACACATCATCTGTTTTTATTTTCTTGTCATTTAATTTTTGGCAGCCAGTTTAATATTTATTTTGGGTTTTCGTTTAGTTGATTTGATTGTTGTTTTCAGTTGAAGATTTGTTTATTGTTGTTGTTGTCGTTGTCGTTGTTTTGGTATTTGTTGGTTAATACATATGTACATATGTTGGCCGGAATATCTATTTATCCCTGTTGTTGTCATTATTTTTACGCTATTGATGCTACTGCTGCTGCTGCTGTCACATGCGACTGAGTGTATGAATAAATGTTGCGAATACGTCGTGATGTTCGTTGCCTCCATGTTATCTTTAGCATTTGTTGATTAATGACCGGCAGCCTATGAATGTATGTATGTACACATGTATGAATGCATGTATGTAAATATGTAGTCATAGTCGAGATAGATCAAGTGTGAGCTTAATCGCTAATCGCTGCACATCAGACTGCGGTATATTTAACGTACAATACTTACTGTTGCTGTCGTTTTGTTGCTCATCGTGTTCGTCGTTATTGTCGTCGTTTGTTTTCATGTAAGAGATTAATGACAAGGAAAAGCGTTTAAGTGGGATTTTCAAGTACATACTTTACTTTTTGTACAAAAATACTGACAACAAAATATGACACACAAAAAATGTGAAAAGAAAATCATTGAACTCTTGTCATCACAGTGGCTACATTGCTCAGATTCTTTTGTTCTCTCCTTAAGCACATAATTGCTGGCTGCACAATTTGTAAGATTTATTATGTCTTTCACATTGTTGTGATGTGATCTATAGTAGTTAAATGATAACATCTATGGGATATTTTGCCATTCAAATGAATGCTACATGTTTATAAATACTCGTGGAATTATCTGCAAATGTGCCAGCACTTGAGGTATTTACAGACGATATTACTGTGTATTAATATATTTTAAAATTGAAATAATAGTGAAATTACAAGGTAGAAAGTTTCGAAAGAATTAATTTGATCTCACTATGAATTCATAGGCTTAATTCCTTTGTATTTCAAATGTATTGAATTCATTCCATTGATAACACAGAGCAAAAAAAATTGGAGGCTTTTTTAACCACTATACAATTTAGATGTATTGTGGTTCCAGTAGTACAAATATGGTCCAAATTTTAAATTCTATGAATAGTTTTTTTTTTTAAATTTTTAAGTAAAATTGTGAATTTTGTTAGACGTTTCTCCACATAATTAATGATATCTCAAATAATAACATCGGTCAGACCGATGTTATTAAAATAAACTTAGAAAAGTTGAGATTTACATATTATAAAAATCGGGAAACATATTTTTTAACCCGATTTTTTTTTACCAAAAAATGTTTTTTGTCATACATTTATTTTCAATAAAAAAAAAAAAAAATTTTTAAAAATTAAAAAAAAAAACTTTCGAAAAAAAAAAATTTGAAAACTATTTTGAAAAAAAAAATTATTATTTTTTAAATTTTGAAAAAAATGTTTGTCATTCATTTATTTACCCACTAAAAAAAAAAATTGAAAAAAATTAAAGAAAACTATTTCGAAAAAAAAAAAAAATTTGAAAACTATTTTGAAAAAAAAAATATTATTTTTTAAATTTTTACAAAAAAAAAAAAATACTTTTGTTTACAATTTTTATTTTAAAGTATAATTTGGTGAAGGGTATATAAAATTCGGCACAGCCGAATATAGCTCTCTTACTTGTTTTGTTTTAAAAAACTCATGAAAAATCGAAAACGGCAAACATATTTCAGGTTTTTTGCTTTAAAGCCATATAATATCAACAAAATGAGATCACAAAAATCTATGGATTCTTTTCGAATTTATTCACAATTAAGTAAATTCGCTCATTTTCACAAAATTTTTGTTTTTTGTTTGATATACATAAAACTGAGTAGTTAATGTCTTCTTTCGATTGATTGAATTTTGAAAACATTTTCCCCATGATATGTACAAATTTTCACATATAAGGACTGAGATCAAAAAATTCTTTACACACGTTTTTCTTTAAAACTTTTAACCCAAGTATTATTTAATTTTTTTTTTTTTATCAAGTTACCTTTGTAAAACATGTCAGTTATTATGTTTAATGTCAATTATGTTCATTTGTTTTTAATCTGATTAAAATGAGAGACGAGAAAACAGTGCGTACTAATATTATTATATATTTTCAAGAAAACCCAACTTGGTCCTACAAAAAGTTGGGAGAACTGGGATTGTTTTATTATACCATTCACCATGAGTGGCAAGGGTATATATAAGTTTGTCATTCCGTTTGTAATTTCTACATTTTTCATTTGCGACCCTACAAAGTATATATATTCTGGATCGTTATATGTGGCAAAGTCGATATAGCCATGTCCGTCTGTCCGTCTGTATGTTGAAATCATCTTTCCGTAGCCCCCAAATAACTTGCAAACATAATTGATACATCAATATATCGGGATTTCTTCCGGCTCGGTCGCTATTTAAAATCGAGATAATCGGCCCACATATGGCTGAGATATAAGGAAAAAACCAGGACAACCTCGATTTTTGGCCTATTTTTGATCTTTATCTGGTACTAAGTCATTAATACAGACAATATGGATATCTAATGATAGATATTTCAACGTTCATTGCAACGATTTAAGGCTATAGTAATTTGGACCTACAATGGGTCAAAATCGGTAAAATTATTTTTTAAACCGAATATATTTTTTTACCACAATTTTTTTTCACTGATATTAAAAAAAAAAAAAAAATTAAAAAAAATTTTTTAAAGAAAATTGAAAAAAATTTTGAAAAAAAAATTTTTAAATTTTGAAAAACAATTTCAAAAAAAATTTTTTTTTTTAATTTTTAAAAAAAAAAATTAATTTTGTTTACCTAAAAATATTTAAAATTTTTATTTTAAAGTATAATTTGGTGAAGGGTATATAAGATTCGACACAGCCGAATATATCTCTCTTACTTGTTTTTAATATCGATGGTCACTTCGTAACTAAATATTGTTTAACAAGATGATGTAATGATGACAAACAACATCTTTATGATGAAGCTATCATTTCGAAGCATTATCCCATCTTGGAATAAACTTTTTGAAAGTTAATTGTTTTTTATAATTAATTATTATATCACAGAATACTAAAATTTTTAGACAATTGGCAAATTGGAATGCATTTTCTACCCTGCCAAGGGCGTCATCAACAAGCTTTATTGTCAAGGTCTTTTGTAAATTCCATCTATTATATAAAATAAAAAGTTCAAATAATTTCCAAAAAATCTATAAGTTAATTGTTTTTGTTTAAGAATACTTTCTTATTGCCATTTAAATAGTTTTAAACCCAGTAAATCCACATATTTTAATTGGTTTTAATTTTGTCAAATCTCACCCACAAATTTTTCACATATCATTAGATTTTAACACTTCATTAATTGTAACAAAATGATGCAAGTGTACAACTACTCTACTACTTATTAAGTACATACGAGTATTTACATACTTAAGGTTTTTCTATTGTTGGTTTAAATTATAAAGTCAAACAGACAAATGTAAATGGTTTAAGACATTAAACTTAATTACCATAGTATCTCATTGTGTAAGTGTAAGGACTTTCTATTTGGCTGACTTCTCCAAAGATTAATTAACTGCTTGCATCGCAGACAAACAAAATGTACATGAGCTGAATCCGTAGCCAACAAATTGTCGCACTGTAGTAGATTGGTTTAATGTTTCATTGTTTTTGCTTTTGCTGAGTAAGATTGTAGCGATGTGCCAGTCTCTCTGTCTCTCTGTTTTTCATACTTTTCGTCGAAAAACTTAAGAAGCCTGTTGTTGATGATCATTTAAAAGTATGCTACGGTTGGATGGTTGACGTTTCATATTCATCCACTTAAGTTCAATTACACGTGTATTCTAAACGAATCTGTACGTGTGTGTGAGTATTTTTACTAGGTGACACTTTATTAATCCTTAAGTTATTACTGAAATCCCTCTTTGTTAACAAAGCGAGAGATTAATTGCGAACAATATAAAGAGATTTAAGCGGGTGTGTGTACATTTATTTATTTATACATATTTATGTATGTGCGTGTGTGATAGATTCCAGCAGTTCTGGGTGACTGTCCCAAATTTGTGAATTTACCTATCAGTAAGGGTCAACGCTGGCTATATAATTAGCTACGTTACTAGTTACTTTAATATATGCATGTCCTATGTGTCCTACATATGTAGGATATTACAAAGGAACTGTCTGATAGCTAGGCCAAAGTAATCGACGTATAGTATTCACCTTGCTAGCTATCTAACTGGTTACTAGGCCTAGTTAGTCTAAAAAACATCTCCTAGTACTTAACCCAACCTGATATCAGCTTGTCTAAAAGACTGTTCTTAGTAGTTGGCTCATTCTAAGGGAACTCAAGTATTAGCTACATAGATACTCAATAAGGAGCTTAACTTCTGTAATCATTAGTCGCTTTGTCCATATTTGTATCACGAGACAGAAAACAATCTAGTTTTATATTTGTCTCTTTCTTTATGAACTGCCCTTTTCGTTTTGTTTCCCTTTTATTTTCCAGCCGCAATAATTCAGTTTCATTGCGATTGTGATAAAAAAGACATAATCATTTCATTTAATTCACCGCACCAGGAGCAGCACACTTTTTTACCCTTCACCTTCGTGAGAAAGGTATATATAAATTTGTCATTCCGTTTGTAATTTCCACAATAGCCATGTCTGTCTGTCTTTGGATATCTAATGATAGATATTTCAAAGTCTATTGCAACGATGTATACAAAGTTGGACCTACAATGGGTCAAAATCGGGAAAATATTTTTTAATGCGAATTTTTTTTTTTCACAAAAAACATTCTTTTGTAATAAATATTTTTCACTAATAAATAAAAAAAAAAAAATTTGGAAAAAACTTTTAAAGAAAATTAAAAAAAAAAAAATTTTAATTTTTTTTTAAAAATTGAAGAATTGAATTGAAATTGAATTACAAGACAGAAAACAAACAGTGTGAGAATTATACCAATACAATTTGTATAAAACCAGCCTGTTCAAATTGCTCACAAAAAAACTCCGGTACAAAATAAACGTTTAAAGTGATTACACTCTAGATTACTTAGAGACACAGAAGTCACAATTATTTACACTAGATTACCTGGGATTTATAAAGTAATCAATTGACTTCTCACTCTCAAAATACTTATATAAATTGAAGCCAACCAAGTGGTCAGACATTAGTGAACATTACTGACGAAAATGGATACACTGACAACTTGCAAAACTGCTGGGATGTGTATTTTTCTTGTTAATATTCGCTCGCATACATGTCAACAAACAGACACATGGACTAAAAGATAAAAGTGATAAATTTCATTGTTGTCTTTACCCAACGGGAAAAATATGCAGTAACGAGGCCTTACTAAAGGCCTTATTGTGCAGACTTTTGGGCATCAAGTTGTATTGCAAAATCGTTTCTATTATACACGGCTTTTCATTAGGAGCAAGGCTTTAGCCACTCGTTGCTGTTAGAGAAGAAGCTTTAGAAGGCCAATTAGAGGGTTTTCTGTTGAAATTTTGAAAATAAAAAAAATCCTTAAGGGAAGGCTGAGTGATTGTGCAAATAAGGCTTGAAAAGTACAGTCCTAGCAATTTTCCCGCTGAGTACTCATTCTCGCAGATACATACCCAGCGGTTCAGGAGACTGTACAAAACTAGAGATTTTACAACTAGTTACATACCTAGTCAGCGCGAGTGTCCTAAGCACGGGGTCAATTGACCCTTTTAGGTTACAATAAGAGTGTCTGGTAGCTGGTCCAAAGTAGTAAACACATTGGATTCATATACTAGTTACTAAGATCAGCTACATAACTGTTAGTATAACATGTACGATTGCAAGCGGAAGCTAATTGACCTAAAATAGACATATCGACCGTCCAATAACCGATTGCTTGTAAACAAACCTTCTCCTGACAACTCTCCAATATATTACTTCTGGTGGGTAAAATTACTACTTTATAAAGTAAAGTACAAAATAAACGTTTAAATTGGCTACACTCTAGGTTACTTAGAGACACTAAAGTGACAATTCACTTCACGGTAGATTACATGGGATGTATAAAGTAACCAATTGACAACTCTCTGTGCTACAAAGTTTATAAACGTGTCAAATTATCCAAAATATATAAATTGGAGTCTGCTGCCATATCAGTGATAATTACTGTCTTTAAGGGATACATTCAATACTTGCTTCACTGCTGGGTTGTGTTTGGTATTTGTGTGTGTAAGTGTCCCAGTGTACTTTCATCAGCTTCCATGTCTTCAGGTCTCTATTAAAAAGTCATATTTTTTTGTCCGTGCCTCAAACCTTAAAGCAATTCTTTTGTTAAATTTCGTTACCTGGCATTTTAGACTGTTTCTTCATCGTTTACTTTGGTGTTATACCAGGATTAAAGATTAGCTCTTTTTGATTTCATATTTAAAATATATGAAATTCATGGTAGAATTTTTTATGTATTTTACATAGATACTTAAACACGTTTTTAAATTTGTATAAAAATTCAAAATTTTTTAATGTTTAAATTTTCAAGTAAAGAATTTATTTCATATTCAACACTATTTCTCCTGGTTCAATAAAATTATACATTTTAATAAACGTTTTAACGTTTATGAAATTATAAAATTAGTTTTTATTGCAATTTTAATCAAAATTCAAAATACCAATGAAATCATATAATCATACCATTTTATTCATCTCAAGTTTAAATGATTTCCTATTCAAATAACTTAATTGTTTAACCCATATCTGCTTTTGTTTTTATGTGTTTTTAATATTCATTTTAATAAATTCTTGTGTTAATTTTTTTTTAAAGTTAATACAATTCGTATAAAAGAACAAAACCTGGTGGGAAGGCATGATTTTCATATATACTTACAATGTGTAGAATAAATTACGTGTTTAATTGTCATTGAGCAATAAAAAAAGCAACTTAACTTAAATAAACTCATCAACATTAAAATAAATTGAGTTGATACTTTTCATCAGTGTTGTCTATTTTGCAATTTCAAGTCGAATTTATATACAAGATGGTGTGTGTGGCGAATTCAGACATATGGAGTTTAACATTCGAAACAGAAAACTATTTTTCTGAATAGTTTTTATTTTTTTACATCTATGAGAATCGAATATCGATGTATGTATGTGAGTTTGGGAAGTTTGGACCCATATCCTTTTATTGGATATCGTAACTGATCAGAACATATTTAGAATTCGTCGCATGCATCGATTTATGAGTTGATTTTATACAGAAGTTAATAAAAAAAGTTGGCTAAACAATCAAAGGTCTGCCGTCAAACTGATTCCATTGTTATTAAGCATTATCGGGAGAACTTGTCCGTTGATATAAAACCTGGTTCATGTAGAAGGAATGGTCCACATGATGTTTCTATAGCCAATAAATAGAAAAAGAAAAGAGCTTTCAACGCATCCGGTAGGAAAGCAGGCTGGTTAGCTAAGTACTCGGACTATTTGGTATGAAAAATTAAAACCAATGCAGGCTTAAAAACATGCAAGTTCCTGACTCTGCTAAAAAATGTAGATGCCAAAGACAGTGCACAATAATTGTTAAAGTTAAATTTTATACATGACGAAACGTATTTGTAAGCAGGAAATTTTCCCAAAAAGTTCTTGGCGCGGCAAGCAATATGCAGTTGAGCCAAAAGAAGCCAAACATTTGTTACAAGGTTAGGTTAGGTTTCCAGGCAGCCGCGAAGTTGGAAAGTAGAAGAACAGCTCACGTGGGTCCAAGCAATGATCCCTTTGTGTTACCTGAAATTTGAAGTTAGAAAGAAAGAGGGGCAGATAGAAATGAAAAGGAAGAAGTGGAAGATTGAGTAGTTAAGAAGAAGATGTTCAAGGAAGAGAGAAGGAGATTTACAACAGTTGCATATCAATAATATAGCGGTTATTATGTTACCCTCGAGAGGTTCCCATATCTGGTCCTATTAACCAATTACTACTCCTTATAAAGGCGTTGATGACCTCAAGCCTCGTATTCGAGAGCTCAGAAAGACTATTTATGGAACGGTGTCCCAGAAACCGTAAGCGTAGATCACCTAATGCCGGACAGTGACAAAGAAGATGAAAAATGGTTTCATCCTCCTCCTCGTTTTGACAACTTCTACAGAAGTCGTTGTAGGGCAAGTCTACTCGCGTGGTTGCCAAAAGTGCAGTGTCCGGTAATGACCGCCACTACGCCACGCCAAATCATCAGCAACGCATCTGATATCTTGTTATAACTGAGCCAGTAAGCCGCCCCTTAGATGATACTTCAGTCTGAATTATGCTACATTAATTTTGAAGTCTAAAAGATAGCCTAATGTCGAATTCCCGAATGTAGACACCTGCGCCAACTCGATCTCCTTTAATAGACTGAGAGACTCGTTGCTTCAAGTAAAGGTCCGTCCATTGCTTTCGTATTATACGGAATTGAGAAACCGAAGTTTCTCGCCAAGAAGGGCCCAGAAATGCAATAATAGATATTATCCGGAAGAGTCTGGATGCTACATATTATGCTGGCGTGACCGTATGGAGCACGCTTCCACGCCCCAATCGCGTTTATCCTAAAGGCAGAGGTAAATGCCATTTTTCTTGCCATTAGATCCACGGGGATCCAGTTCAATATAGTAAAGAGCGACTTTGTTGCGGTCGTTCTTAGAGCTCCTGTTATCAGGATTGTCATTCTTCTCATAACCCTCTCGAATAGCATGTAAATTAAGCCATTGTCCAATGCCTTCCACCAGACAGAAACTCCATAGAATAGTGTCGGCTTAATAACCGTATATCCAGTTAACGAATTGGGGTCTAATACCCCATTGCGTACCTATCGCTTTCTTACAGACATACATACCGTCAAGGCTTTCGACGTCCTTGAAAGGGTATTGGGTTTCCAGGATAGTTTACTATCCAGAATAATTCCTAAGTATTTTGCATTATCCGATAGTGTTAGCTCAACACCATTTAATCGGGGAAGCGAGAAATGAGGAATCTTGTACTTTCTTGTGAATAGTACAAGTTCGGTTTTGACACTGTCTGTACTCCACTGACTTAGTACATTGAGTGGATATTCCAGACGATGTGATATCGTGCCCAAATGAATCCCAGAGACTGCCACGTAGGCGACAGTTTTATAACCCATGAGATCCAATTTTCTGAGCAGACAATTTATGGCCAGGTTCCACAGAAGTGGTGACAAGACGCCTCCTTGAGACGTACCCCTAGTGGCTATTCTAGTCATCACCACCGTTCCCTTTTCGGAGCGGATGATCTTATATCGTAGAAGGTTCATGATGAACCCTACAGTTGATTGGTCCAGACCATGGTCTTGTAGACCTGAAACTATAGTTGCAGATTCTACATTATTGAAGGCTCCTTCTATATCCAGAAAGGCCACTAATGAGAAATTACCAAATTCAAGGGATTTCTCAATATATCCCACTAAGGAGTGAAGTGCTGTCTCAACAGATTTGCCCTTCATATAGGCGTGTTGAGAGGGTGATAATGATCCTTGTTTCAAAGATGCTCGTATGTGGGTATCTATGATTCTTTCAAGGGTTTTCAGCAAAAATGATGACAGACTTATTGGTCTGAAATCTTTTGTGTGTGACACTTTCCCTCCTTTCTGAATGAATGTCACAGTACATTCGGTGCACCGTTTTGATATGTACGACCATACAAGACAGGCATGATAAATATTTATCAGCCAAGGAGTGACTAGATCTATATTATTCTGTAGATCAGCGGGTATTATGCCATCCGGGCCCGGAGACTTGTAAGAGTCAAAACTCCGTATGGCCCATTTTATCATATGTTCAATTATAATTGACGGAGTTGTCCGATTTTTCGGTTGGGATTCACTAGCCATATCTAGTGGCAGATTCCCCGAAAAATTAGTGTCCATGAGTACTTCTAGTGTCCCACGTCCATCAGTAGTCCACCTACCATCCTGTTTCTGAATGTAACAATGAACAGTTGGTGTTTTCGACAGGACCTTGCGCAGACGATTGGTCTCAGATGAACTTTCTACGCCGCTGCAGAAATCCCTCCAGAACTTACGTTTCGCGCTTCTAACCTGATTCTTAAATTTGTTCAACATAGACATGTATAGTTTACGACAATTACGCCTAGTGTTCGCTATATCTAAATACCACCATGGGGGTCTTACCTTTCCTCTACGTGCAGAGGGAATGCACGTGCGTATTGTGGCCTCACCGAGAGAGAGTGCGAGCTTTTCCACACCGCTTTCAATATCCCTAGTGTTACTTATCAAAGGGGATGAGGGAAGTAAACCATAAAGGATCCGCCCATGAACATCCCATTTAGTTTTCCTCCTGTTTAGAAAAGGCTTTTCCTTTTCAACTACTAATTCTATTAAGAATGTCAGATACCTATGATCCGAGAGAGAGCAATCATCTGAAACCTTCCAATTCCTAATGAGTTGCGAGTGGCGTGCACTAACAAGCGTGATGTCCAGAACCTCCTGCCTATTTGCTACTACAAAAATAGGTTCTGAACCTCGATTGACAACTACCAGATTAGAGTCTAATATAAAGTTTAGAATGTACTCACCTCGTTCGTTTACGTCTGAGCTACCCCAGATTGTGTGGTGAGCATTTGCATCAGCTCCGATTATCACCGGAATTCTGGCCTGATTTGCAGCACGCATCATATTTGATACAAGGTTGTTTGGTGGTAGTTCAACCTGGTCGTGCGCCATATAGCTTGAGAGCAGCCACAGCTTACCTGCACCTGTCTCCCAAGCAACAGTTACTGTATCTTCATCGTTATAGTCAGGAAGAATGAAGATATTAAGATGGTGTTTAGCTAAAATTCAAGATCTTATTTTACCTGTGCGTCTTATGTACAAAAGTTTGTACATTTGTTACAAAGGGCTCTGTAAATACCGAAATTAACATCAAATAATATTTACAAAAGAGGATGCATCCATTCATAAGACTTCTTAGTGTGTCCACTTATTTTTGGCCTGATTTGGCATCCTGTCACTAGTAAGTAATTTGTGTAATTGTGAAATGATAATATGAAAAGTTCTTATGAAAACGAAAATGAAAAGTTTCGTTTTCATAACCGAATTATTTGCCAATCGATTGATTCGGTTGCACACGGTTCTATCAACAGAAAATCAGTTGATAAAGAAGAATTTCGTTTGAAGCAAACAAACTTTTATTACCCCTTCTAAAATTTTGTAGCCACAACTATAAAATTCGGTAACTAATATAGAATCATTCGACTGGCTACAAATTCTGTTGCTATCATGTTTAATTTTGTATTCAAAATAATTATTAAAAAAAATACAGCCCAGTTATGAATAAAAAATCCGCGGGAGTTTTTTCCTTTTTCTTATTTCCGAAATTGAATTTAAAAAGGAAAATTTGGAAAAGCGAAAAAACTCCCGCGGATTTTATTATTTATAATTAGGCTGCTAGATTCTGCAACAAGAGGAACGCATCAACACCGAAATTTGTTTTTAACTGTTTCAATTTTACTATTTATTAGTCATTCAATTGCTTTCAATTATTTCATAATTGATATGTTCTGCTAAATTTTGAATATTGAATTTCTGTTTATAGAAACAAACATTTACATTGTGTGGTCTACACTTTGCCAATAATAAATTTCAAGAAATTATTTATTTTTTATATCCCAAAATACATATAAAGAAAACAGAACTCCACGTGAACTGTTTTTTTTTTGCCGCCATTAATTGAATAATTATTGATTTTTCATTTAGAAACAATTATTCTAATCAACAATAAACTCACGCTCCAATGCGTTTTTTAATATTTTTTTTAATTCAGCTTTATTCTTTTTTAATGTCAACTGCGGTAGTAAATACAGTCGTAAAGTTTTCCATAAATTAAGGGAAGTTGATTGGTTTAATTGAAATAATTAAAAAAAAAAAAAAAATAATAAAAGACATTTGTTGTTTTAATTTTGGGTATGTATTTAAAGGCTCAGAACATTCTTTAGATTCAGAACATTTGGAGTTTTTTTTTAATTAATTAAGCAACGAACGGCATAAACAAATTTTTAAAACAATGTCATGTGCATAAATTCAATTTGCAAATACATAAATTTCATTTAAATGTCATATTTAAATTAAAATAAAATAAAAGCACACAAGCACAAAGAAAATCAATTTTACTGGAAAATTTTCTTTAAAGAAAATCTGAAATGAATAAATGAATGAATAAAAGAACGAATGAAGCTTGTGCACCTGTCACCAGAATCTGTACTACTTCCGCTCTTCACATCACATGATGCTGTAAAATCAGCAACAGGAACAACAACTATTCTTACTGTTATTTTTGTTTTTAATTCCGAGAAACGGGGGAAAAAGATGTCATCCGACTTACAAAAGGAAATATTTATGCAAGTGGATGTGTATGTAAGAGACTAACGAGGCTCAACGCATTTATCAAAATTAAATACATGATGTTAAAGTTTTTTTTTAATTTAAAAAAAAATTTTTTTTTAAGTTTTTTCCAATTTTTAAACATTTTTTTTTTTAATTTAATAGTGAAACAAATTTATGACAAAAGAATGTTTTTTTTTTTTTTTAAAAAAATTCGGGTTAAAAAATATTTTCCCGATTTTGACTCATTGTAGGTCCAACTTTGTATAACCTTATATACATCGTTGCAATGAACTTTGAAATATCTATCATTAGATATCCATATTATCTATATATATGATGTAGTAATCGAGATATAGATACAAAATAGGCCAAAAATAGAGGTTGTCTCGGATTTTTGCTCATATTTACGTTATTTATGGACGGATTTTGCTGATTTTAAATAGGAAACTTCTCGAAAGCATGTCTGACAGAATTATTGAGGATTTGGATCCCGAAGATATCTGGGGTCTTCAGAAAATTGATTTCAACAGACAGACGGACAGACGGACATGGCTAAATCGACTCCGCTATCCATAAGGATTCAGAATGTATATACTTTATAGGGTCGGAAAATTATATTGTGGAAATTACAAACGGAATGACAAATTTATAATAACAAGTAAAATTTTAAATTTTATCCAAAATCTATAATCTGCCCTCGCAAATAATGCCAAAGTAACTTTATTTCAAAAGTATAAACTCATGCAAATAACTGTATAAAACAACGATACCCAAACACTTGCATACAAACTTACAACACACCTATATACCTACAGATTAAATGGTTGATATACACCAGTGTTCATCATCATCATCCATATTTGTTACAGTGTCTGAATGAGCTGAATAAAATTTAAATATATTTAATATTCCACTTTATTTTCTGTTTACTTTCACAATGTTTTCATCGTTTTTGTTTAACTAATTGAAATAATGGTTTGTTCGGCAAAAAAAAAAAAACGGAGATTTAAAGATTTATATGTTTATAAACGTGCTTTTCCAATATTAAAAAATTCCTTTACTCACACCCAATCCAAATGCTACAAAAACGCTCAAAAACATTTCCTAATTAATTCAGTTGAATTTCAAAGAAGCTCATCATTAAAGTCGCAGCTCATTGGTTTAACTTTTGAAATTAAACAGGATTTTTGTAGTCTACTTAAAGGGTTTAAAGACGGAAATTTCCGACAACAAGTATAAATTCTAGGCAAATATGTATGTTGGTATATATTTTGGTTGTTAAAACAAAACAGTTAACAAAATTAGCTATTATTGGTAATCGAGGACATTTATAATTAATTATAAGTAACGAAATAATTGTTATTTTCAACAAGAGCAAACGAAATGAAGGACGAAGTTGGCGGAAGTTTAAATATGTAGCTTTAATTTTATAACAAAATAAACTAACAAATGTTTTGAATGAAAGTTTAAAGTGTATTTGATTGTCAGTTTCGTACCACAGTGCTGGTAAATGAAGAACTTTGTTTATTTAGGTATTTTGCTTCTGGTGGTGATTTTTTCGCTTTTTATATATACGAGTATTTCCAAAAATTTACTACTTTTTAGTTAGGATTGAGGCTTACCTTTCCCTAATCCGTGAATTATTTATTTTATTCCCATTACGCTTTACTTAAAGGGTGTTTTTTAAGCACTATTGAACTTACGAAAGGTTTAACTTTCACTTTTTTACATTTATGATCAGAATACTCTGTCAAATCATCATTAATAGTGATATTTGATAGGATATTGGATCGAATAACCGTTAATCGGTTAACCGATTAATTTTGGTCGATTAACTGTTCAAATAATTTAAAATTCCCGATTTTTAAATAACAAAGAAACCGATTAATTTGTGTCGATTAACCGATTAACCGAAATTTCTTTTTTTTTGTACTTTATATAGAAATATGGTTTTAAACACACAAATTTTATTTCTTAACTTATGAACATTCCCTTTTAGCAATAGTTTTTTGAAGTATAGCTTAAAAACAGAAACTAAGGAACTTTGTCCTAATGAGTCTTTTAATAGGACGCCAATGGTATAATGGAGGATTTTATATGCTTAAAAAAACTGAATAAAGAACTGAGAAATTGGATAGTCTTTCTCATGCCTTACTTTCGATTTCTCCAACATCTACAATAAAACTAAAGAAAAATCGTTTAAAAGGAAACATTTTAAATTATATTCTTTTCTTAAAAGATATTTTAGTAAATCTTACTAAAGACCTAATAAAATATCATATTTTTTTTCCAATTATTTATTTTTTTGTTGAAATGCTTTTTGAATTTAAAATTAAAATAGAAATTATTCGGTTAATGGAATTATTTAAAATTAACATATTATTAACCAATTAAAACCCCGATTAATTATTTGCTCAATTAACCGATTAAACCATGAATCCGATTAATTGAATACCCTAGTTACGAATGTGCAATAGCGATTTGAATTTAACGGTCTGTAACGACTGCCTGCAATATTCATCATGTTTATAAACACGTCCAGCAGTAAAGGCTTCTACTAATCAACAATGTTGATAGCATGCGGTTATTAGCATTGTTTGTAAGTATGGCAACACTGCATGTTTAAGCTATTAACATTAACATCGAAAGCTCTAGAATTAGAATGTATGGAGTGAGATCGAAAATTTCTCAACTTCAATTTCTATGCTCTGTTTTTGGCCTCTTCATTTTTAGCAGCGTTTCTATCAGGAACTATTTGAGCTTTGTATGTTTTTAAACCTGCATTAGCTTTAACTTTTCGTACCAAATAGTCCGAGCACTGAGCTAACCGGGCTGCTTTCCTACCAGGTGTGTTGGGAGCTGTTTTGAAAATGCTTTCTATTTCTTTGGCTTTAGAAACATCATGTGGATTATTTCTTCTACCTGAACCAGGTTTTCTATCAACGGACCAGTTTTCCCGGTACTATTTAATAACATTGGAAACAGTTTGACGGCAGACCTTTGAAGACCTTTGTAGGACCAAGTTGGGTTTTGTTAAAAATATTTAATAATTTAAGTACTCACTTTTTTCTGGTCACTCATTTTAATCAGATTAACAACAAATGAATATAATTGACATTAAACATAATAACTGACATGCTTTACAAAGGTAAAAGATCAAAAAAAAAAAAAAAAAATCAAATAATACTTGGGTTAAAAGTTTTAATGAAAAACGTGTGTTAAGAATTTTACGATCTCACTGCTTACTAGTTTGTCCGTTAATACCATTGTAAAAGATTCCCGAACGATGGCGTGTGAATAAATAGTGGCAGAGGTTGCAGTCGTGCGTGAGTTTATCATAGGCGCTGTTAGAGTTAACATCAACTGTCTTGTACATTTAAGCTTGTACATTATAAAGTGTGTGTGCTTTTCTGCGAATTGATAAACGTGTAAATAGACACTGAGTGACTTTTTTGAACTGTTGTTGTTGTACATCTATATAAATATATGAATGTCTTTGTAAGTTTGTTTGTTTGAGCATCACGCCTAAACGGCTGATTCGATTTTATTGAAATTTGGAACGTAGATAGATGCTTACTTGAAAGCGTCAATAGGCTATAACTTTTTTGTATTCTTGGACCAGAATGGGATAAACAGGGGGAAAACCGATTTTTTTTTTATAAAATTCTTACATATTTTTTTTACTACGACAGGGGTAGCGAAGCGCACCGGGTCAAGCTAGTTTTAAATAAATAAAGAGTTGTTACAGTTTTATACTACTAAATGGCTTTTTTTTGCAATCAAAAGTATCCGGTTTATTTAAAGGAAATAAACGTAACAAACAAATTATCCAAAATTTACTTTAAAAATCAGTCAGCGAATCAAATCAGCGGAACTTATAGACGACTATTTTATCGCATTGTTTTATATAATTTTTGGTTTAAGGGGTTTGTTAATAAACAAAATTGGCGCATATGAAGTGAGAACAATCCACAACAGACCCTACAGACTCCATTACATCCAGAAAAATGCAGCGTTTACACGCTGGCGACATCATCTGACCTTATTTCTTCAAAAATTAAGATGGAGCTCGCGTTACAGTAAACGGAGACCGTTTTCGCACCATTATCAATAATTTTTTTTTTGAAAATATGGAAGACATTGATCTGGGCCAGGAGTGAGAGGAGTGGAGTGAGAACAATCCACAACAGATTTCATTACATCCAGAAAAATGCACTAGTGGCATCATCTGACCTTATTTTTTTAAAAATGAAGCCGGAGCTCAGAAAATCGAGATCGTTTCCGCACCATGACCAATAATATGGATGACATTGAACCGGGCGAGAAATGGACCTAAACATTGGCCTCCAAGTTCGTGTGATTTGACACCTCTCGACTATTTCCTGTAAGCCACGTAAAGTCACTTTTTTATGTTAATAACGCCTTGGAAGCCAACATTGTTCGTGTAATTCGTGACACACGGCCAGCAATGTTTGCAAAAATCTGCCAAAATTGGACGTCTAGAATACGTTACATAAAGAACAGCAGCGGTGGCCATATGTCAGCCAATTCAAATCTGTATTCATACTGTTTACCTGGATTTATCTACAAGATGTTTGAGTTTTTTTATACTAAATCGATTTTTGGTATAAAATATGAGTGAAAAATCGAAATTGCAATTGGAAGTTATATATGTATCTTTTTAAGTATAAAACGTAGAGAGCAAAAAAAAAAAGATTTTCTTTATTAGCATATTTGCTTAGTAATGAAAATTCACTTAATATCTGCTCTTATTTGTACAAGTTAGGAGCTCTGCAAAGCCTTGAAAACCAGAGGTGGTTGATTATCACACTTTGTATTCCTCCTGTACGATTTGGTGTACATCATTATGCAATCCGACCAGTTGTTTAGAAGGGATTGCGATTGATGAACGATCCCACTATGTCGCACTTGAATAGAATCATCAAGGTTTTTTAGGACCATCATATGCTAGCAGACTGTAGTTAAAGTGACATGAGGGATATATATGGAAATATTTATAAAAACAAAAGAAACACTGTTAATTTTTAATTTGTAGTTTCAATTTTCATGTTATTTTTCGAATTTTCTTGTAAGCTAGTGTAATTAGTGCAAATATAAACATCATTATTGTTTTTGCTATCTGACGTTTGCTGATTTTTTATGCGGATCTTTTATCGATGTCATTGTATTGTTTGTTAAAGGATAATTTGGGAGTGAAAAACAAAATATCCAGTGAAAGTAGGGTTACCAAATGGGATTAATTTTCACAAACCCGAGATTCGGGATTTTAAAAATTTAATGAAATTTCTGATGAGAGCTTACACGTTTAGAAAAAAGCATAGTTGTGGTGACCACACTCGAATTGCAATATGATTCCAGCTAAGTTATAATATGATTTAGTATAAACCTATCAGATATCATGACAATTTTATGGTTGTAGTCACATTACCACACTATGTATTATTTCTGATCGTGTCATGAATATAAATATAACAATATTTAAGGGTAACTCAGACTAAGATATCTTGGTATAGACTTCTTTCATGATCAGAACTCTGTTCAAAAAATATACTTTGAACTTTTGAAAATGTTTCAAGCTTTTCAAAAAAAAAAAAAAAATTAATTTTTTGCTGAAACTTTTTTAAATAAAATATTAATTTTGACACCCCATAACATATATTAATTTTGGGTGTTTATGAAAATTAAAGATCATCAAAATATGTCCCTCGGTTTGTTGAGCGTAACAATGTCAGGAAATTTAATTTACAAAATGTTTAAATTTTCTTTTGCAAAATATTAGTTTTATTCAATTTATGTAACAAATAAAGATAATTTCTTTTTGAAAGCTTGAAAAACACTTTATTTTACTTTGTAACAAAATTTTACAATAAAATTAATTGATAGCTTTCATTAAGATTTTTCTCATTCATGATTTTTTCTGCTTATTTCTTTGTATGCCCTAGTAATAAGAAATAATTGGATTTCCTGGAATTATTTTGAATTCGGGATTAACAATTCAAAAAAATCGCGGTTTCGCTGTTGACATCCATAATTGAGAAGTATTGTTGTCGCTCTTGTTGTTTTTGGTGTTGTGCTCAATTACCCACAAAAAGGTCATATCATTTTGTATGTGACACATTCAACAAAACACATTTAACTTTCTTACTTAACAATCGGTGTGTCAGTTTTTTCTTTTCATGTTCTCAATCGGAAAATATATATACATACATATGTGCTTAGTACGTCCCAGCAGTTTGAAAAGTGCCAATTGGAAACCTTACACTAGCTATATTACTACTTGCACAAGAAACTAGTTCGCTGTGGCTACTAAAGTGGTAGTTAAATGGTTATCATTTGCACTACATTTCGCCAGCGTATTCAGTAACAAACAATAGTCGGATATTCGCCTTAAGTTTTTGAAAATAAATTCAAGTAAAATAAAATCCTCTAAAATATACCACTTCGATGGCCACATGTAATGCTGAATGTGGCCGTTTGGTAAAGTCTTCTAAAATATACCACTTTGGTGGCCACATGTAATGCTGAATGTGGCCGTTTGGTATTTTCGTTCTCTCTGATGATGAAATAAAGCAAAAATTGAGAGTAGACTCACATGTAATTCTTAATAACAAATTGAGAGCAGTACAAATAAGAGCTCTGTGGCTTAGTGATTAGCGCATTTGACTACAAAACCAGAGGTTATGTGTTCAACCCCGCTCTCTGAAAAATTTATTTTTTATTTTTTTTCTCAAATGCTGGAGTATTCGTACTATTGAATTTAATAGTGAAGTGTTATGCAGAGTGTGCCAATCGGCCACCTGCAATGACATCCCCGTGTTAAATTCACTAGTCAATAACGTTGCGAGTGGGTTGAAAATTCACTAGTGGTAGTTCTCAGTGGCTAACTAATTCGACGTAGCGGAACTAGTTCAATGAACTGCAGGGGTGTAATACGAGAAGTATGTGTGTGACTGAGCCAGTAGTGTTTGTTTGACGTTCGATTGTGAGTGCTATGATTTTGAACTGAAAACAAACATACGAGGGCAAGTAAAAGACAATTAGAGAATACGAAATCCAACTTTGCCTCAATAATGCCTTAAAGGCGCTGAGGAGAAATCAAATTGAATTAAAAATGTGTGTGCAAATAAATAAAAAAAAAAAATATGTATACAGAGAAAACAGATTCGAATTTGTTTCCAATCGAAGGATTCTGACCTGGTTACCGAATTTTACAGTTTTGGCTACAAACTTTTAGAAGGGGTAAAACAAATTTGGTTGCCTCAACCGAAATTCTTCCTTATTAACTAATTTTCTGTTGTTAGAAACGAAAAAATCTATGTGAGCAACCGAATCATTCGATTGGCAACAAATTCGGTTGTCACTACGAATCTGTTTTCTTTGTGTATCTTAAAACTTTAACTTTTTCAAAGTAATAGATTAAATTCTACTTCGTTTTAGCCATTATATTGGAAACAGGAAACTAAATCCGAAAAACATGTACATAGTACAGAAATTTTCTAGTGAATTTCTTGTGTATGTCATCTCCTAGATTTTATAGTACTCTTCAGATTGCCCTCGCATAAACTTTCACACAAGCAGCAAATGAGTGGCATAGAAGCAAAGTCTGCAATCTCCATTGTTATACCCTTCACCTTCGTGAGAAGGGTATATATAAATTTGTCATTCCGTTTGTAATTTCCACAATATAATTTTCCGACCCTTTAAAGTATCTATATTCTGGATCCTTATAGATAGCGGAGTCCATTTAGCCATGTTCGTCTGTCTGTCTGTTGAAATCAATTTTCTGAAGACCCCAGATATCTTCGGGATCCAAATCCTCAATAATTCTGTCAGACATGCTTTCGAGAAGTTTCCTATTTAAAATCAGCAAAATCCGTCCATAAATAACGGAGATATGAGCAAAAATCCGAGACAACCTCTATTTTTGGCCTATTTTTTTATCTATATCTCGATTACTAAGTCATAAATATAGACAATATGGATATCTAATGATAGATATTTCAAAGTCCATTGCAACGATGTATATAAGGCTATACAAATTTGGACCTACAATGGGTCATAATCGGGAAAATATTTTTTAACCCGAATTTTTTTTTCACAAAAAACATTCTTTTGTCATAAATTTTATCACTAATAAATTAAAAAAAATATATATTTTAAAAATTGGAAAAAACTTTTAAAAATTAATTTTGAAAAAAAAATTTTAAAAAAATTAAAAAAAAAATTATTAAAATTAAAATTTTTTTTTTTTAATTTTAAAGTATAATTTGGTGAAGGGTATATAAGATTCGGCACAGCCGAATATAGCTCTCTTACTTATTTTTTTTTATTTTTTTTGGAAACAATGGAGATTTGCCATTAATGCTTGCGATCAGTGTAAATCAATGGTCTAAAACTAACTATTAAAGCAAAGACAGCAATGTTCATTGGTGATAATTGTAGAATTCTGTGTAACAAAGCATATAATATAATAAATATATAAAGATTCATGTTTTTGTTATTTATTACAGAACCTAAAAAAGATTGTTGGAGATTGTAGGTTTTGCTTCTATAACCCTCAAATAATGAAAGTCATGGACAAACAAAAAACAGAGACATACTCAATGTTTGTACATAAACAAAACAAAAAAAAAGTTGAGAAAAAAAGGAGCAGCTATTTGTTTGCCAAATAACATTTTGACGCAGTTATTGTGTCAACCAAATAAGACCAAATGAAAAAAATTTTGTTCTAGTTTTTTTTCCTCAAAGTTTTCGGCACACAACAATGAAAATGAGTGTGAAAATGGGGGGAAATGTCAATAATGTCAGTGTATTTAACTGCTGCGGTGAGGTTATGGTTGCCTGAAAGGCAAACACTGTCATCATTGTCATCATTATCATCATTGTCAACATAATTATCATCTTGTTCATTGTCTCCGCCTTCGTCCACATTTACTGGTCATTTCCACTGGTGGTCGCTGTTTTATAGAATAATAAAAGCAACAATTTGTATAAATCATGCAACCTTGCAAAAGTTTTTGTTGTTTTGTCTTGGTGATGTTGTTGATATCTACGTACGTATGTACAATATGTTGCTGCTGCCACTGTCTCACGTAATAGTATTTAGTAGGTCTGAAGGTTTATTTTGTTATTAAATTAAAAAAGTAAATAAATATAATGAATTGAGTTGGAAAAGTATTTGGGTACATGATTTTTAATTGTGTCAACAATTTAGTATTAGTAAATATTACATACAAGTGCTCTTTAATGCTTTAAATTTAGGTTTATAGAAGCTATAAATATTTGATCCTCCAAAATATTTAACTCTAATATATTTTTTAAAAACTGATTTACATAAAAATGGTGTTGATTGTAATCTAAAGTAAAAATTAGACTTAAATCAGAGATAAATACACATAGATCGGAAACTCTGCTGTCAAAGACCTAACTCAATTGTCAAAAACCTAAGTGGTGAGAATGTATTTGTAGAAAAAACTATGTGAAAACAAAAACAACACTCGTATGTCTGATTATTTTGAGTAATTTTTTTGTTTGAGTTTTTTAGCTAACAGACTTCGTGTTACAGGTGGTTAAAGTATTTTCTCTTTTTAAAAGTTAAAAAACTAACAAACTCTAGAAATAGTAAATAAAAAAATGTATTTCTTATGGAATAAAATCATAAATTTTAATTTATAAGTTTAATTTTTTAAATTATTTTACACACGTACATAAATAAAATTAATAGTAGTGCAAATAATGTATGTATGAATTAAAATTAAACTATTATTTTTATTGGGGATTTTTGGGGATAGCACAAACTGTTTTTTTGGGGAATTTCGGGGATGAAAAATTTAAATTTGGGGAAAAGTCTCGAAAAAAAATCTGGGAACCCTGCCTACAAAAAGTTGGCCAAACAATCAAAGGTCTGCCGTAAAACAGATTCCAGTGGTATTAAACAGTATCGGGAGAATTTGTCCGTTGACAGAAAACCTGGTTAATGTAGAAGGAATGGTCCACATGATGTTTCTAAAGCCAATAAATAGAAAGCATTTTCAAAACAGCTCCCAACACAACCGGTAGGAAAGCAGTTCGGTTAGCTCAGTACTCGGACTATTTGGTACGAAAAGTTAAAGCCAATGCAGGTTTACAAGCCTGCTAAAAATTTGGAGGCCAAAGACAGAGCTCGGATATTTAAGTCAAATTTTATACAAAAAATATACAATTTGTTTTCACCCCAAAAATATAATTTTTCATTAAATGTACAAGGTGGCGCAAAAGTAATCCTCCTATCAGAAAATGCTATAAATTTTGCGATTGGCCCCTAATGACAGTTCTGTTTTGACATTTGTGTAGTAAACACATGCGAAATACACGTTAATAAGCAATGTTACGCTACACTGCTCCAGAACGCGGAATATTGCTGACTATTTATTTGACCAATAATCGGTCGGTGACTTTGGCACAACGTGAATTTCGTCGCAGATTTCCTGGCCGTCCAATGCCTACTGGTGAAACACTGCGACGTTTAGCCGCTCGCCTCGAAGAGACTGGCACAACACGAGATGCTGCCAGGCGTGGCAGACCCCGGAGTAGCCGTTCTGCAGAGAATATTGCTGCTGTAGCCGAGGATGTCATGGAAGCGCCATCGACATCGACCAGACGACGTGCCACGCAAATGGGTATCAGTCGACGGTCTTTACAGCGAATATTGGTACAAGATTTGAAGATGTTTCCGTACAAAGTCCAGACGGTGCATCAGCTGTTAGCTGCTGACCGCCAATCGCGTCTAACATACGCTCATGCCATCCTTAATCACCACCAAGAGTAATCTGATTAAAACAATTTTGTGTGTGTAGATTTTTTATGATTTTATATTTTAATTATTTAATGAACATCTCTTTTCAATAGTTAAATATGTAATGATTAATTTATACAAAATTCAATATACTTAAAATAATATCACTTAAATTAACGGTAAAGACAGGTTTTAGAGAATGTAAGAAATAACGATAATAAAACTAAGAACTAAGATAATAAAAATAGTAAAAGAAAATATTTGATGATTATTAAATAAAGATAAAGTTAAATAAAATATGTTGAATAGAAAACTAATAATAAAACAATATATAAATAAGTAATAAAATAAGGATATTCACGTACATATATTAATATGTAACTCAAGGGGAAGATGATTTTTCATCAAAAATAATCATAAGTGATGAGGCCCATTTCCATCTTAGCGGGTACGTAAATAAGCAAAATTTACGCTTCTGGGGCACTGAAAATCCGCGTGTAACCCACGAAGAGCCATTACACCCGCTCAAAGTCACTGTATGGTGTGCTGTTTTCGCTGGAGGAGTCATCGGACCTTTTTTCTTCGAAGACGTCGCGGGCCAAACGGTTACTGTGAATGGTGAGCGCTACAGAGCAATGATCAACGAGTTCTTTTTGCCGCAACTTGATGAATCGGGATTGGAAAACATGTGGTTCCAACAGGTCGGTGCAACGGCACACACTGCACGTGCCACAACCGATATGCTGAAGGATGCATTTCCCGGGCCCCTAAGATCGCCTGATTTGACCGCTCCAGACTTCTTTTTGTGGGGCTTTTTGAAGTCGCGGGTTTATGTCAACAAGCCTCAGACTCTTCCAGCTCTTAAAGACAATATCCGTCATGAATGTGAGGACCTATCGCCGGAAGTTTTGGCCAAAGTGATGGAAAATGCCATAAAAAGGGCTCAAATGACAATTAACTGTGGCGGCGGCCATTTACATGACATCATATTCTCGACTTGATGTAGAAAAAATTAAAAGACCAAATAAAAATAATCCACAAGAAGAATCAAAGTTTTTCATTTTTTTTTTTTTAATTACAGCCAAAAAACATCGGAAGTTTACTTTTGCGCCACCTTATACTAAGGTTAAGGGTATATAAGATTCGTCACAGCCGAATAATTTGTTTTTAATATAATTTAGCTGTTTAGCCATACCCAGCTAACATGCCTTACTTATTACCAAATTAATATTATAAATAATAAAATTAAAACTGTTTTCTATTAAAGATTTATTGTATAAGCAATATATTTGTAATACAAGTTAATTTGTAATATAGTACAATTTTAACTAAAGCTACAATATTAAAATAAGTATATACACATAACGAAATAATCGTGGTCATTAAAAAATCGATATATCATTTACATTAAAACCAATATTTATTTATTTAATTAATTAGTTATTTGCTCTTAAAAAATCCATGTAAGCTTATAAGCTTTATTTATAAAAAAAAAAAAAACTTTTGAATAATGTAAACGTATCTTAAGTATTGTCTTTATTTTAAACTAAGCATTTTATAAATATTTAAAATTATGTTTGATGGGTAGGCACACGATCAACAACAACCACCACCATCACATACATTCAGTGGTGGTTGATGTTGTTGTAAATGTTACTCTGAGAACATTATGTTGACGAGCGATCAGTCTGCCTAATATTAACACACTACTAGCTGTTCATTAAAATTTAAAAATAACATTAAAACAACAACAACACCACTTTGTATATGAAAATGATTATCAGTATTTTTTTAGCAGTTGTTTTCATTATACACATTTCTTGGATATTTTTCGAATGAATTCTCATTGGGTTTATGTTATTTTCTGTAGAAATAGTTGAAGTTGTGGCTGTGAAAATTTAAGACTATACTTCACAGGATCATTTCTGTAGTCAGTCTTCATTTATTTTCATTGCAAAATGAAAAACACTAAAACTGCGATGAAGAGGTATATCGTTTTATCTGTAGCGTGAGGTTTTGAACTTTGTCTTTTTTTTAGTTCTTTACACTTCGGTGTTTAGGCTTTGAGACAATGTTTCTTCGATGATCGCTTGGTTTTCACGGATAAAACGACTTCTGAGTGGCTTTTTAAATAAATCAATTTCAATATAAAAAAAATTATAGTAAGTATACCTAATTCTGCAACAAATACAACTTTACAAAAAAATAACATGTATTTTGTTTTTGTGAAAATATTTCCTAGCTGTCAAACAGCAGACGGCAAAAATCAAAAACGGGGATGAATATAAATAAATACGTGAAATTCACGCTTTTTATTTATATTTTTTTATATGTTGATTGTTTAAAACGATCACTTGTTTACTTTTCTACTATTTTTTCTTAAAATAAACAAAAACTTTATACCTATTTAAATTAACAAAGGAATGTAAACAAATTTTGACAGACCTTGCGTATTTGTTTTGGTGCTTTAATAATGGAATATTTTTCTAGATTTTTGTATGATAAATCGCAAATTTATAAAAAATAAAATATATAACATATCACCATCTTTACATTAGAAATTCCAAATATTGCTAAATTTTACCTTTGACCTTCACGGTTTAAGGGTTAACGTTTTCCAATTTTAGTAAAACTTTCATAGCATATCTAATATTATCTGCGATATAAGATTCTATATAGGTTTTACTTAAAATTCGTAACAGTAAGGAAATTTCTCTCATTCGCCAAATTATGGCCAAAAAAATATTTTTTCCCGAAAATCACAAAATTTAAATCGTAGGTACGAAAAAACTGTAAGAGGTATTGACATAATTTTTTCATATTTTTATTCTCTTTATGATCTCAATAAATCCCAATATGATGATCAAAAAATTCGTAAATTTGTTTAACAAAATTTTTAAAAATTTGAAAATGGAGATTTGAAACTGCCGTTAAAAAAAATAAATTTTTTGGCCATCCCTGCGAATAAGTTAAAGGTATTCTACAAAGACAAAAACTCATATGAATGTAAATACGGATATATTTTAAGTAAAAATTAGCTTTTATTTTAATATTTCTTAAAATATGTTAATTTTGTTCCTACATTTGTTGTTCAAGTGGCCTGAGACACGTTAATGGTCTGGGGAATTTTTAATAACTTTAACATTTTTTAACCAATTTTTGTGTCTTATATCTCATTAGAACGACAATTACGTACACATTTCGATTCTTATGCATTCGATTGCAAAAATAATTATTTAGTAGCAAAATTTTTACAAAAACTGAAAAATTTTCATTTCTCCCGAATTTTAACGATAATACAGTTTGAGGGTCAATTTGACCCAAAGAAGATATAGGTTTAATCTGAAAAATATTTTTTTGACTGTAATTTTCATTAATATAAATAAATCTACATATTTATGTAACATAATGCAGAAAGTTAAGGAGTTTTACAAATTTATTTCATATAAATACTAAAATTTTGCATATATCTCACCTTTGACCTCGATGCGCGTCCCGAAATCGATGTCCGATTTGGCTCAAATTTTCAGTACTTATCTTTTAGACCTAGTGTCACAATATTCCACCCGGCACCCTTCAAAAATCGAATTCAAATTTTTTTCCATACAACTGATTGTCACTCTAATGTATATATGTATGTAATTCCATGTGACATATATGTTTTTAACTATATATCTATTTAAAACATGTTTAAATCACAATAAATATATTTAATGCAATGAAACTTAATTAATTTGTTATGATTTTTCTCTACTTTTATTTATTTTATATTTTTTATTTTTCACTAACACAGTGTTGTATTTCAAAATACACACTGTTAAACACACGAAAATAGAACATGCTCTAATTGCCGAAAATGTCATAAGACATACACATGAATTTTACATACTCAAAGTTTCATATGGATCACAAGGTTAACATGTGGAAAAATGTCCCAAAACAGATGCAATACATACCGTGTGGCCCCCTATAAATCTATGTTAATTCTTGTATAACAGTGCACAGTGGGGCAGAATCAAAATTTTTTGGAAATAAATCTAGCATTTCTAAACGGATAGCCCGATCGGGATAAAATTTAACGTGAGGGTAGCCAAGGAGTATTCGAGTTCAAGTTATTAAAATAGACCCTACTAATGATCTAGACGCGGCGCTATGTGGGCTCAAAGTAGGGTACCTTCGACATGTACAATTTTTAAATACGTGCCATTTTTTTGTTTCCCATCCGATTTCAAAGATTTTTAAGTCTTTGAGAAGCGCTCGGCTAGGTCTTGAAAAAACATGCTTGGGTGTGCTATTTATCTGTTTTAATTTCCGAGTTATAAGCATTTCAAAATTGAAATTTTCAAATTTTGTCATACCTTGCTCCGATTTTTTTAACATATAGGGCGTATTTTTGAATCGAATGGACTCAATTTCTCAATTTCATTAGCTAGATAACTAAATTACAAATAATATGCCAAAAAATTTCAGAGCAATATCAATTACGGATCCGAAAATAAAGGATTTTCAATTTAAAAATTCAAAATTTTTTAGATTTTTGCTGTTTTTTGGACGAACTCATTATACCCTTCACCTTCGTGAGAAGGGTATATATAAATTTGTCATTCCGTTTGTAATTTCCACAATATAATTTTCCGACCCTATAAAGTATATATATTCTGGATCCTTATAGATAGCGGAGTCGATTAAGCCATGTCCGTCTGTCTGTCTGTCTGTCTGTCTGTCTGTCCGTCTGTCTGTCTGTCTGTTGAAATCAATTTTCTGAAGACCCCAGATATCTTCGGGATCCAAATCTTCAATAATCCTGTCAGACATGCTTTCGAGAATTTTCCTATTTAAAATCAGCAAAATCCGTCCATAAATAACGGAGATATGAGCAAAAATCCGATACAACCTCTGAAAATTTCATCAAAAAAAGACAATTTATTGCATGCTTTGACAAAAAAACAACAACACGTTTGTGTGTTGGATTGATTGTGTGTTGGCTTCATGCTTTGTGTATTTTGTTTTTGTTTTTTTGTGTTTCACAAAAAAGCAACAAAACGTGCATATGTTTGGATGTTTGTTAACTTCATTATTTTGTTTTTTTTTGGTGTTTGACAAAAAAACAACAAAACGTACATCATATGTATGTTTGGATGTGAGTTGGTTTCACTGCCTTGCGTATTTTGTTTTTTTTTTTTTGGTGTTTCATTTCGTTTGGCGTTGTTGTTTTTGAGAAGGGTATATATATAATTGTTGTTTCGTTTGTAACTTCTACAATATAATCTGTTCGTCAGCAATTAAATGTAAAATTTTTAAAAGTTTTCTTGATATATTTAGGTTGAAATACGCTGAAAATGGGCAAGTAATGCATCCAAAACAAAGGTGAAGGGTATATAAGATTCGGCATAGCCGAATATAGCACTCTTACTTGTTTTTTATTAAAATAAAACTTTCTTTAAGAACATATAACAGTTTTATGTTTTTCTGTAAGATATCTTTACGGAGAATATTTTGCTATAAAAACCATGTCATATTTTTCGAAAATGTAGCCCCTACGCCCTACGCCCTACGCCCTTCGGAATTTGATATATTTTTTATTAAAATTTTAACTTTGGATTACATGTTCTAAAATCCCAAAGCTGCCATCAGAAAACGGAAAGCAGTTTTGAAAACCCTGATGTGATTCCTACTTATTTTTAAAGCATTTTCTTAGCCCCGAAGGAAATGTAGAACCTGTGGGCAATATTGTAAAAAAATACCATTTTTGCAATTTTCGCTCCAATTTTTAGGAATTGCGGGATTCCATTTGACCTTTTGACTAGTTTTTTTACATTTTGTTATTTAGAATGAGAAATTTAAATTTAATTTAGTTTTGTTAATAAATAAAGATTTTATTACATATTACATACATATTTATTGAGCTCTAAAACTAAAATTTTTATAAAAATTTTGATAGGATTGCAAATATTAGGAACAATTTGATCCCAATTTTTTCCGAACTAATTTTTTTGTTTAGATAAGTTAATTTCTGAAATTACAAAAAAAATGTCAAGTCAATATCTCAATTATATTCAAAAATATGCCACTTTAAAACTCCGCCTTTCAAAAATATGGCACTTTTTCAAACTAAAAAATTTGTTTAAATTTTCTTAATATTTTATTCAACAACAAGTCAATGGTTTTGACTTAGTCACATTAAAATATGAAAAATTGCTATTGCTGAGTGCTGTATTGAGTATAGATTCTATACTATAGAAACACACGGCCTATAGCTAAGAGCATTTACAAAAACAAATGAGCAAAAATAGTTAATAGACTTATATTCTGTAAGTTAACTTTACAAGTTTTTCTGAGAATAAATTACAGTTTTGAAATCATAGCTATACGAAGTAAAATTTTAAATATTCTTAATCATATCTACATTATGTTATATATTTTTTTTATGAAATTTAAAATCTTCAGAGTACTTAGAACTTATTTAGTGCAAAATTTTATAAGCATTGCTGCATAATCAACGTACTTATGACTGTTCAAACATGATTCCGGGGGACAGTTATATGGGACTAGGGGATATTATGGACCATTTTCAATACCAAAGAAACTTTATCAACAGAACGTATTTGTGGATAATTTTATCCAGTTGGCTCCTTTCGTTTGCGCCCTATCGTGTTTTAAACAGACTCACAGTTATAAAATATAACATTAGTTTTATATTTTATTTTCAATATTAATATAAGGAGGAAACAAACATTTTCGACAGAAATTGTGCAGTTTCAATTGTTTAAACTGTCTTACCAAACATAGTAATGGTAATGTACGCTTTCCTAACATATATACTCAATACAAAAGTTATACAATTTTCAGTTTTATTATGGATTTCTCACTTTTATAAAGTTCAGAATACGAGTATAAATATGAAATGTCTTTTGTGTCAAATTTATTTTAATTCAATGCATTAAATATTATGATAAACTTATTCTACAATTTAGTTACATTTTGCTTATGAGTTTGTTTGTTGGGATATTATTGGTTCATGGTTATGTGTATTTTGATTTTTCTATTTTATGCTAAGAATTTTATAAATATTTAAAACCATGTTCGCTGGGTAGGCACACGATCAACAACAACAACAAGAGCCATCATATTAATTTAGTGGTCGCTGTTGCTCTCTCTATGTTTACCTAAACATGATAATGAACGAGTGATCAGTATGCCTACCCAACAAACAAAATTCATAAGCAAAATGTAACTAAATTGTAGAATATGCTTATTATAAGATATTTCATACAACTTTATGTAAGCATACTTATTTAAGTACAAAAAGTTAAATGTTTTTAAATAGTGTTTTGAAAATGCAAAACAATACAGTAATACTTGCTATACACATAGTTTATATAACAATTTAACAAATCTGATTGCAAATGACTTCTGCTTGCAATAGTTTTGTAAGTGTTTTTGAAAAGATTTTTAGTTTTACCCCCATATGCATAAACAATTTATAAATTTATCAAAGGTTTATCAAACAAAATTTCCATACAAAATTTGTTTTATAAACCTTTGATAAATTTATAAACTGTTTATGCATATGGGGGTTAGTGTTTTGTTCTTATGAAAAACGAGTACAAATATTATTTCTTTATATTTCCAAGCTTACAAAAATATTACGAATGTAAGCTTATATGTAATGTAATTTTTAATAAGACTTTTACAATAGTAATCGAAACACTTTTCTAATCTTAAGGCTTATGTTGGTAAGCTTTTTACAAGTGATTTCTAAATAGTTTTGGTTTGTTGGGTAGTGTTAACACACTACTACCTACTTAGCTAGTTATTCATTAATTTTAAAAATAACATTAAAACAACTTGTGACCCAACCGAATGTTTTAATTCATTAAAATAATTAATATTATTTAGTATAAAAATGCAATAAATTTTGTATAAATGTTATAGTTACTTTTTGGTTTTAAACCATAAACTTTTTAATATAAGACAGTATAACACATAGAATAAACGCATACTACGAAGGAGAGAGGAAAAAATTACAACTTATAAATCAGATTTAACTTTTTAAAGATGTGACAGGATTCCAAATCAGGCCAAAAGTAAGTGGATACATATTAAAAAGACTTATGAATGGAAACATCTTTTTTGTAAACATTCCTTGATGTAAATTTCGGTTTTTAAAGAGCCCTTTGTAACAAATGTTTGTCTTCTTTTGCCGCAACTGCATACTGCTTGCCATGCCAAGAACTCTTTGGGAAAATTGTCTGCTTTTGGGTCCTAAACTTTTCTATAACATTCCCTCCAGCACCAGCAACATAAAAATATTAACCCGGAAGCTGTGAAAAATTGTCCATTCGTCATTTATTATTTTTTTTTATAAAATTTTAATTCAATTTCCGTGCTCTGTCTTTGGTCTCTAAATTTTTAGCAGAGTTCCTGTCAGGAACTTTTTGAGCCTTGTACGCTTTTAAACTTGCATTGGCTTTAACTTTTGGTACCAAATAGTCCGAGTACTGAGCTAACCGGACTGCTTTCCTACCGGATGTGTTGGGAGCTCTTTTAAAATGCTTTCTGTTTATATATATTTGATTGTTCGGAATTTTTCGATTACACTCCTTATGCCAAGTCCCAAATTATACTTTAAAGTAAAAATTAAAAATAATTGTAAAAAAAATGTTTTTTTTAAATTATTTTTTTTGTGGTAAAAAAGTTAAGTTAAGTCGCTACAAAGGTCTATCAAATATATATCATTAGATATCTATATTGTCTATATTAATGACTTAGTAATTCAGATATAGATTTTCTCGACTTTTAATAGCAACCGAACCGGGTCAAAGCGGATATACTGATATATGAATGATGTATGTACTTTATTTGGGGGCTACGGAAAGTTCATTTCAACATACAGAATGACAGGGCTGTATCGACTCCGCTCCAGAATATATGCCAGTATTTTGTCAAATCTTCATCTTCCCACTTAAGTTCTATATAACACCCTGTTAGTTAATTCTTGTATGACTGTAGGAATCAATGTTTGAAATTAAATCCTTATTGTGATTAAAATGTATTTCCGTTTTCATCCCTTTTTGATACGTTTGTTTCCTATATACATATTCTGAATCATTATAGATAGCGGATTCGATTTAGTTATGTCCGTCTGTCTGTCTGTTGAAATCAGTTTTTTGAAGACCCCAGATATCTTCTGGATCCAAATCCTCAATAATTCTGTCAGACATGCTTTCGAGAAGTTTTCTATTTAAAATCAGCAAAATCCGTCCATAAATAACGGAGATATGAGCAAAAATCCGAGATAACCTCTATTTTTGGCCTATTTTTTTATCTATGTATATCTCGATTACTGAGTCATAAATATAGACAATATGGGTATCTAATGATAGATATTTCAAAGTCCATTGCAACGATGTATATAAGGCTATACAAAGTTGGACCTACAATGGGTCAAAATCGGGAAAATATTTTTTAACCCGAATTTTTTTTTTTTCACAAAAAACATTCTTTTGACATAAATTTTTTTCACTAATAAGTTAAAAAATTTTTTTTTTAAAAATTGGAAAAAACTTTTAAAAAAATATTTTGAAAAAAAAAAAATTAAAATTTTTTTTTTTTAAATTTTATTTTTAGGTATAATTTGGTGATGGGTATATAAGATTCGGCATAGCCGAATATAGCTCTCTTACTTGTTTTGTTTAGTTTTTGTGTACATATATTTACAGAATATACATTATTTTACTATAAGAGACAAATCTGTCACGTATGGTATGTCACGTACGATATTTTAATGTATTATAAAATCATCCAAAGATTGTTTATATTTAAATATGATGGATTGTAAAGGAAAAATATTTAGTTTAGTGTAAGAAATTAAAAGAAACGAATTAAAGAAAACGAAACGATTTGCAAATTTTCGCATATTTCTACATGTACCTCAAAATTACTTCCGTTTTATGTCACGAAAGATTTTTTTTTTTTAAATATAGTAGCCTATGAACCAAATTATTTTTCAGATACTCTTATTTTTGCAAAATCTATTCCACTCTATAAGCGTACAAATGTCACATACGATGACATGGAATTGCCCATATGCTACTTATGTGCTTTCATTAATTAACTAATTAGTTAAATTTCAAAAAAATAAAATAATAATAATAATAAAAACCGTTCAGCTCTTTTAAAATTCGTGTATATCGCTTGTATTTGTTCACGCTGATAATCACTTAAATTATCCTTAAATATTAAATTAAAGAACTTTTTTTTTTTTCAAAATATTTTTAAAGCCGCGATAACTTTTGGGCCTCTTCTACAAATGTATGTAATTTCTACTATATTCCTTTATGACCCTACAATGTATTTATATAAATTCTAGGAAGTTGATATAACAATGCTCGTTGGTTGAAATGTTCAATAATTGCAAAATCTCTCCCAATATCTTGTAACTTACACATTTTTGACTTTTTGTCGAACATTTTTACTTGGCGAAGAACAGCTGATGCTGTTGTTAAATGACTTTAACGTCAAAAATATACTTTAACTTGTCTATGATAGACCTAAAATCGACTCTTAAGTAAAGTTGACTTTAGTTCTCTTAAAGTATATTTTATTTTTGACTATGACTATGAATATGTCAATACATTTAGAATCATATTGTGTATTCGAATTTTTCTATTTAATGCTAAGAATTTTATAATTTTTTAAAACTATGTTCGCTGGGTAGGCACACTATCAACAACAACAACAACAGCCATCATATTAATTTAGTGGTGGCTGTTGTTGTAAATGTATCTCTCTCTCTATGTTTACCTAAACATGATAAAGACGAGTGATCAGTCTGCCTAATATTAACACACTACTAGCTAGCTGTTCATTAATTTTAAAAATAACATTAAAAAAACAACAGCAACACTACTTTGTGTATTGAAATCATTATCAGTATATTTTTTCATTTAACTTATTACTTGGGTATTTTCTTCCAAACGAATTCTCATTGGGTTTATGTTATTTTTGGTAGAAATAGTTGAAGTTGTGGCTGTTAAAATTTAAGACTATACTTCACAGGATCATTTCTGTAGTCAGTCTTCATTTATTTTCATTGCAAAATGAAAAACACTAAAACTGCGATGAAGAGGTATATCGTTTTATCTGTAGCGTGAGGTTTTGAACTTTGTCTTTTTTTAGTTCTTTACACTTCGGTGTTTAGGCTTTGAGACAATGTTTCTTCGATGATCGCTTGGTTTTCACGGATAAAACGACTTCTGAGTGGCTTTTTAAATAAATCAATTTCAATTTAAAAATATTCAAATAAGGTGAAAGAAAAGGTTACTTCGTTGATGTTTGCTGAAGTGCTTCTAGCATTTATTTAGATTTTGTTTCTATTCAAAATTCTTTGATATTTTTTTTTTTAAATAATAACTATTACCATCATAAATATTTATTTCAAATGAAAACTGATTATTAAAAATAAGTTTTGTATAAATAAACACTATTTTTATATAAATTTAAAGAAAATTTGATTTTCTTTTTTCTAAGTTGGGTATTTTAATTCGAGGAAAAGTAATAATTCAGATAGATTATTTTGAATGACTAAAATCCGTTATTTGTAACCATAGATCACTAAATGTTTATACCCTTCACCTTCTTGAGAAGGGTATATATAAGTTTGTCATTCCGTTTGTAATTTCCACAGTATAATTTGCCGACCATTAAAGTATATATATTTTAGATCCTTATAGATATATGATTCATACATCAATATATCGTACATCAATAAAAATAGGACCACAAATGGCTGAGATATAAGGAAAAAACCGGGGACAACCTCAATTTTTGGCCTATTTTTGATCTATATCTGGATAACTAAGTCATTAGTGTAGACAATATGGATATACCTAATGGTAGATATTTCAAAGTCCATTGCAACGATCTATATAAGGCTACAGTAATTTGGACCTACATTGTTTCAAAATCGGGAAAAATATTTTTTAACCCGAATTTTTTTTTATCGAACAAATTTTTTTGTCATACATTTTTTCCCTAGTAAATATAAAAAAATTAAAAAAAACTATTTCGAAACAAAAAATTTTTTTGAAAACAATTTTGAAAAAATTATTATTTTTAAAATTTTGAAAAAAAAAATTTTTTTAAATTTTGAAAATTAATTTTGTTTAAAAATATTAAAACTTGTATTTTAAAGTATAATTTGGTGAAGGGTATATGAGATTCGGCACAGCCGAATATAGCTCTCTTACTTGTTTAAAAAAAAAATCATATCATAGAGAAATGATATATATATAAATTACTTTCGATTGCAAATACATATATGGTTAACAAAAGGCTAAAAGCTAAATTTAGCTCGCAAAAAGTTAATACGATCACATTGAGTCATCCAATCCTGATAAAATGTTCTAAACATTGTGTATGTTAAAAGTTGCGTCTAACTCTTAGAATACAAAAGTCAAATTTGGTCACTTGTTGCTTGGTTTTGGAACTCAGCCGATAGATCGTTTTCGATACATAGGAATAACAATTCTTATCAATTCTTGAGGTATACAATTTAAAGACGTATACTTGAGGTATAAGCCTTTAAATTTTAAACCCAGATTTTAGAATTTTTTAAAAAAATTTATGTTGTTCACTAAATACCATTCTATATTTGTAATAATTACTGTTTTCAATAATAAAACTATAAATTCTTTACTACTTTTAATTTTGTATAACATCACGTATGTATTTTAAATATTGCTCAAACATGTTTTAATTTAAGCCCTTAAACAGAGTGGTTATTTATAAATATCCCAAATAAGGTGGGTTTTGATTTATTACACTTTAGGGAAAACGACACAATTCTTTAAAGATATGTATTACAAAATGTCTACTACATTCTCAGCTAATTTATAGTACATATATGGGGCATTTCACGTCAAGTGAACCAACTTTTGAAATCGATGTCTTCCGATCGGGATGAAATGTTAGTTCTATTGGATAGTAATTCGGACACAATTTTTCAACAAGATCGGTCAAGAACTCTCTGAGTTATAGGAGGTCAAAATTTGACATTTTGGCCAAACAGGTGTTTTTTCTTATCCATATAACTTATTACCTATTGTTCTTAGCAAAATCTGTCCCAAATAGTTTAGATAGCTATTTATGCAATCTTTGGAAAAAAAAATTAATAAAATATTTTTGACTTTTTTTTTAAAATCAAAAACATTTTTGACTTTTTTTCAAAATGGGCCCTTTTTATTTATTTTTTTATTTTTTTTAAGAACGCTCAGATCTTTTCCTAAGCGACCTATATGGTCGCTTAGTGGGATGCGAGTGGGATATCTATCAAAAAAAATATTTTGTAACTCAAGATACAAATTTTTTGACTTTTTTTGCAAAATCAAAAACTTTGTTGACTTTTTTTTAAAAAATGGACCCATTTTTTAATTTTTTTTTTTGCTCAGAAGAAAGCTTATGTGTTTTCCTTTAACACCTTTTTTGTCGCTTAGTGGGATGCGAGTGGGATATCTATCAAAAAAATGTTTTGTAACTCAAGACATAAAATTTTTTACTTTTTTTTGGCAAAATCAAAAACTTTTTTTTCCAAAATGGACCCTTTTTTTATTTATTTTTTTTTTTCTCAAAAAAAAGCTTAGGTCTTTTCCTTTAAAATCTTTTTGGTCGCTTAGTGGGATGCGAGTGGGATATCTATCAAAATAAATGTTTTGTAACTCAAGACAAAGGTTTTTAAATTTTTAGCATATGCACTATTTTGATTTTTTTCATATTTGTGTGTAAACCTTAAAAATTAAACTTACGCAGAGAAACTAGACACATTAGCCTTTCCGATGGTATGTAACATACCTAACTAAAATTTCATAGCCTCGATACTGTAATACCCATAATATGTTAACCTCAGGAATAAAAATCACTTTTTATACCCTACACCACCATAGTGGCGAGGGTATATTGGATTTGTGCAGATGTTTGTAACGCCCAAAAATATTAGTCTAGCCCACCTTAAAGAATACCGATCGACTCAGAATAGCTTTCTGAGTCGACTAAACGATGTCCGTCCGTCCGTCCGTCTGGCTGGCTGGTTGTCCATGTAAACCTTGTGCGCAGAGTACAGGTCGCAATTTTGAAGATATTTCGATAAAATTTGGTACATATAATTTGTTCGGCTCAAGGGCCAAGCCTATTGAAACTGGCTGAAATCGGTTCATTATTTCACCTAGCCCCCATACAAATGTCCTCCCGAAAGTGGACTTTATCGGTCACAAATGTTCAATTTATATAGGTATCTACACAAGTTTTTCCCCAAATAAGTTTTATATATACGGAATTCATGTCACCAAATTTTATTATGATCCGTCCATAATTAGTCATAGCTCCCATATAAGGCCTGCTTCCTATAATCAGTTTAACGAGCATAAATCTCCTAAAAATGTTGGTATACACATAAAATGCAACATAAATAACTTTTATATAGACATTAATCACACCACCTAATTTCATGGTGATCGGTCCATAATTTGACATAGCTCCCATATAAGGTCCACTTCCAAAAATCAATCACGAATATAAATTATTGCGCTGAAAACTACCTATAGGATTAACTAAAAAAGCCGCAAGATACAAATTTTGGGGGTGGAAAATTTTGGGGGTGGAAAATTAATAGCGGTCGGCCTCACATTGCACCCCTCCAGTGGCTGTTATCGGTCAGTTGTGGTGGTTTTTATTTTTAAGGTTTTAGAAACACTTACACACAAATATGAAAAAAATCAATTTAAAAACCTTTGTCTTGAGTTACAAAATATTTATTTTGATAGATATCCCACTCGCATCCCACTAAGCGACCAAAAAGATTTTAAAGGAAAAAAACCTAAGCTTTTTTTTGAGAAAAAAAAAAATAAATAAAAAAAGGGTCCATTTTGAAAAAAAAAGTCAAAAAAGTTTTTGATTTTGCAAAAAAAAAAGTAAAAAATTTTATGTCTTGAGTTACAAAACATTTTTTTGATAGATATCCCACTCGCATCCCACTAAGCGACAAAAAAGGTGGTAAAGGAAAACACATAAGCTTTCTTCTGAGCAAAAAAAAAAATAATTAAAAAATGGGACCATTTTTTTAAAAAAAGTCAACAAAGTTTTTGATTTTGCAAAAAAAAGTCAAAAATTTTATATCTTGAGTTACAAAATATTTTTTTTGATAGATATCCCACTCGCATCCCACTAAGCGACCATATAGGTCACTTAGGAAAAGACCTAAGCTTTCTTAAAAAAATAAAAAAAATAAATAAAAAGGGCCCATTTTGAAAAAAAAGTCAAAAATGTTTTTGATTTTTAAAAAAAAAAGTCAAAAATGTTTTTGATTTTTTTAAAAAAAAGTCAAAAATATTTTATTAATTTTTTTTAATTTTTTTTCCAAAGATTGCATAAATAGCTATCTAAACTATTTGGGACACATTTTGCTAAGAACAATAGGTAATAAGTTATATGGATAAGAAAAAACACCTGTTTGGCCAAAATGTCAAATTTTGACCTACTATAACTCAGAGAGTTCTAGACCGATCTTGTTGAAAAATTGTGTCCGAATTACTATCCAATAGAACTAACATTGGTGCAAATTTCATCCCGATCGGAAGACATCGATTTCAAAAGTTGGTTCACTTGACGTGAAATGCCCCATATATAAAATATTAAAGAGTTTATGTTGTTTTCCGCACAATGGATAAAATTTGAAAACAAAGTTTACGGAATGAAACAGAAATTAATTCGAAGAAAAATGCTGTGCTCATATGTACAAGTATAAATACACATACATAAATACATGTCTTTCATGTAGTCGAACAAATATTCGATTATATATTTCAAGTGAATTTATTTCAATATTCGCATTTTTTTTTTTTCTTGAGAATACAATTTTAACATTGCAAAATGTACCTATAGATAATAAAATGTTTGAATTTAAAAAGTTTACCTTTTATGTCTATGTATTGTGTCGGATCGAGAAATTTTCCAATGAAACTAATAATGATTTGAGTGGTTGCACTTTAACAACTAAAAGTTTTTCAACAATACGAGTGCGTATGTTTTATGTATTTAGTTTTTTAAGTTTTAAGCTGGAATCCTTTGAAATTAGTAGTATTGAATTTTAGCATTAAATGCCACTAAAGACACTGGGGTATTAAACTGCAAAATTTAAGTCATTGGTCTGCAGTAGAAAGAGTATTTTGCCAGCCACAACTTTTTATTGCCACTCGTGCTCAGGCTTAATTTTCATTTATTTTATTTTTTTATAATTATTTTTTGTGAACAAGTTTGTTGTTTGTTATATTGTGTCATTAATGTTGTATTAATTATACTGAATAGCAGTTGGAATGTTATTTTTACTGAAATTAAAAATACACACATTTTTTAAATTCATAAATATTTTTCATGACACTTTTTCCCATCTGAATTCAGCTGGGGATTAGTTGTGAGTGAGTAGGGTTGTTAATTATTCGAGTTTTATTTAAAAATAGTAGTATTTCTACTATACTTTTAAAAAAAGTAGTATTTCTACTACTTTTTTAAAATAGTAGTATTTCTACTACTATTTTAAAAAATATTAAAAAAATAGTAAAGAGTAATATTTCTACTACTATTTTAAAAAAGTAGTATTTCTACTATTTTTGAAAAAAGTAGTATTTCTACTACTATTTTTAAAAATGGTAATATTTCTCGTACTATTTTTGAAAAAGTAGTATTTTTACTACTATTTTAAAAAAATAGTATTTCTACTACTATTTTTTAAAAATAGTATTTCTACTACTATTTTTTAAAAATAGTATTTCTACTACTATTTTTAAAAAAAGTAGTATTTCTACTACTACTTTTTAAAAAAATAGTATTTCTAATACTATTTTTTAAAAAAATATTTCTACTACTATTTTTTAAAAAAAATAGTATTTCTACTACTATTTTTAAAACTAGTAGTATTTCTACTACTATTTTTAAAAAGATAGTATTTCTACTACTATTTTTAAAAATAGTAGTATTTCTACTATAGTTTTAAAAAAAGTAGTATTTCTACTACTTTTTTAAAATAGTATTTCTACTACTATTTTAAATAAGTTTTTAAAAATAATATTTCTACTACTATTTTTTTTAAAAAAGTGGTATTTCTACTACTATTTTGAAAAAGTAGTATTTCTACTAGTTTTTTAAAATAGTAGTATTTCTACTACTATTTTTGAAAAAGTAGTATTTCTACTACTTTTTTTAAAAAAAAGTATTTCTACTACTATTTTTAAAAAAAGTAGTATTTCTACTACTATTTTTTAAAAAAGTAGCATTTCTACTACTATTTTTTAAAAAAGTAGTATTTCTACCACTATTTTTAAAAAAAAGTAGTATTTCTACTACTATTTTTAAAAAGAGTAGTATTTCTACTACTAATTTTAAAAATAGTAGTATTTCTACTACTACTTTTTAAGAAAGTAGTATTTCTACTACTATTTTTTAAAAAAGTAGTATTTCTACCACTATTTAAAAAAAAGTAGTATTTCTACTACTATTTTTAAAAAAAGTTGTATTTCTACTACTATTTTTAAAAAAAGTAGTATTTCTACTACTATTTTTTAAAAAAGTAGTATTTCTACTACTATTTTTTAAAAAAGTAGTATTTTTACAACTTTTTTTAAAAAAGTAGTAGTTCTACTACTATTTTTAAAAATAGTAGTATTTCTACTAATTTTACTAATTTTAAAAATAGTAGTATTTCTACTACTATTTTTAAAAAAAGTAGTATGTCTACTACTATTATTACGAACAAGCTAGGTCATTTAGTTTGTGTTTAACAGCCATGAATAGCAGAAATTTTAAAAAGTGAATTTTGTCTGCTCCGTAAGCATTATTTTTTGCAGAAAAAACCATAATTTATATAAAGGCTAAGCTTGATAAATATTATGGGAACTCTGCACCATCAATTTAAATGAAAAAAATTGGTTTACTGAATTTCGTTGTGGCCGTAAAAGCCAACGAAACGTTCTGGACGCTCAATTGAGGTTTCTGCACCCCAAACAATTGAAAAAAATTACGATATGCTGTTGGTCTGTCAGAGATTGAAAGTGCGAGTGATTGTGGAATTATTGGCATCTCAAATGGCTCAGTGTTTTAAATTTTGAATGATCAATTGGGTATGAGAAAGCTTTCCGCAATATGGCTGCCGAGTGTGCTCACAATCAAGTGTACAAAAGGGTACTCACATGTGCAGTTTCTATGTCAAAAATCCCTGAATTAGGAATAACACCGAGTGACTTTTTCATGTTTCCAAACCTTCAGACATGTCTCGGCGGAAAGAAATTTAACTCCAACGATGAAATCGTCTCGCAAAAAATACCTTGATGAACTTGACAAATCTTATTTTTTGGAAGGGATGCAAAAATGGGAGAAAAACAAGTGTTTCATTGAAAGTGGGCAATTAGTGCATCCACAACAAAGGTGAAGGGTATATAAAATTCGGTATAGCCGAATATAGGACTCTTACTTGTTAAGTTAGATTTCATAATGATCTGATATTGGTCGATTAAATATAGAATAAAATTTTCCAATTTTTTTAAAATAAATTTATTCGATTAATCGAAAATGATTTATCGAATAACTTTTTTTATTATAAATTGAAAAAACTTATTCATTTAAATAAGAAATATATTTTTTCCTCGATTATTCGAATAATTTTTGCGCCGGGAAATAAAAAAAAAAATATGCCCTAAATTGTGTAGCAAAACTACAATTAATTTTTGTTTATAATTTTGTTAAACGAATTCCAACATTTTAAGAATTGTTCTTTAAGGTTATCCATTGGTTCTGGCATATTTGTTGCTGGTATTTTTGATGTTTGGTTTATGGTTTTTTAAGGTTATTCAAAAATAATTATTGCCAAAACTGCTAAATTTTTGGAAATAATTTGGTCAATAAGAAATTATTGTATGCTGTTGATATGTTTAAATACAACAAAATCAAAATCGGAGTCAAGGTTAAAAATTAGAAATTACAGTGCACTCGCGTTAACGTGAACTAATTAAAACCAAGGGAGTTCATGTTAGTGAAATTGTTCACGTTAGCGATTGTCGAATTTCATGGAAAAAATATAAAATTTTATAATATAAACCTGTGTTTTACACGCTTGAACGTGAAATAAAACAAAATTATTGATTAAAATGCATTACAAAACCGAGCGAGATCACGAGAAACTATAAATTGAAACAAAATTACATTGCAAATAAAATTACTCATTCGTTGCCACTAAAAAAAATTATGATTCTCAAAACTTTAAAAATTTAATTTAATGTATGTATTGAAGTGTTGTCTACATAATTAGAAAACAAATGCAGTGAAAAAAAATTGTTCACGTTATAGAGCTTTCTGAGTTTGTTCACGTTACAGAGTAGTCAATGTAAGCAAAAGCTTGTTCACGTTAGGCGGCGTTCACGTTAGACGGTGTTCACGTTACCGCGAGTGCACTGTATTCAGGTTTTTAGCTTTTATTTTTAAAAATTTGTACAATATAAATTTATTTAAAGTTAGCTATGACCTTTGCCCATCTTCTTGGCAACATTTGAATTTCAAGCCAACAGAACTGCTTACCTTTTGAGACCATGAACGAATCAAGCCAATATCGGATACTCTGTTCCAAAGTGAAGCGTATCCCAGAGTGAAACAAATAGTAGTTGGACGGGGCACGGTCTGGACTATAAAGCGGGTGAGGCAATACTTTCCAACCACTTCATCTATATATATAAAAATGGATGTTTGTATGTAACGGCTTGACCGATTTTGATAAAATTTTCACGGAATCATCAGGATCATTGCTCCCGCTTCCCAATGATGATGCGAAGTTCCTTTAAATTTGTTTCACTGGAAATGAATCTACAGTAGCCGAACGCTATGAACGAACATGTGTCTGCATTTGCTGCAATACCCTTCTGTTGTAAACTTCTCAAAACAATTGTTGGACATCGGAAATGGAAAATACCAATTGATCCCGCCACAAATTAGATTTCGTTCCCGAACTTCTGCCAAAAGCAAGTGAATATTCAAGCCGTTGTTGATAAGGTATTCCCAAGTCTTGCAACCAACTACAAAAATTCGGATTGGCTGTGGGAACATGCAATTTTGCCACCAACAAATTATGATGTTAACAAGCAAATACAATTGAAACTGCCTGTCGAAACAATAAAACACAAATCGATTGACACAGTAATGAACGAAAAACAAGCCGTCGATTATCTTACTAAATTTTTGAATTCATTGGAACCAGCCGGACCACATGTATTAACATTAAAGGTTGGATCACCGACTTTGTCCGACACTGTATATTAAAATCGAGATCGATATGCAATATAAAACAGATGTTATCAAAGGGCCAGCAAAGCGGACCGGGTTCAACTAGTTCTATATACTTCTTAATAGGTATTGCAACAGAGAAATACCTTAGCCCTGTTTACACTACAATGTTCAATAACTAAGAAATAGTTTATTACTTGCCAGTTAAACTCAGCTTAACACGCTGTTATATTAAACTTGAAATATATTTAGCCGGGATTTGACCAATGATTGTGTTTCTCACTACTAGATTAAGCTAAGTACTCTGTTTAAAATTTCGTGCGAACTACTGTCAAACTACATATAAAATATTTGGTATGAAATATATGCGAAATAATTTCGCAAAAGCAGTACTCTGTTCTTATTGTGGAAAACATGTGAAATACATCTGGCAACCTTATTTTTCCACACGAAATAACATAAGCAGCACTTATTTCGCACGAAATTAAAACCAACAGCTGATCATTTTTTGCATATACAATTTTTCGCACGAAAAAACTATAATTTTTCGCAAATATGAACAGAGTACTAGGCTTTACCGTCTGTCAATTTTGTTAGCATTGCCATACTTTTCAGTCAAATCACCTGTGCATTCCTCAATACTTTTCATATAAATATGACAACACATACTTTAAATTTTTTAAGAAAAACGAACCGCGTACATAACTTTTTTGGTAAATTTTAACTTTGTAAAAGAAAAAGTGACATTAAATTATACAAAATGTATATTGAATATTATATTGATGTTAATAAAGCAAATCAAAACAAAGAGCTGATGTGCTGAATTGTTTAGTTTATTTTTCAGTTGTTTGTGCTTTGGCATTTTATACTTATGTTTAACTCGTTATAGCTTTGTCGTAAATAATGCATACCCGTTTTAAAGCAACACCATTCTGTTTTTCGTTTCGATTTTGATATTTAATTGCACGATAGGTTTGTAAACCAGCACCCACAAGTATTCTTTTAGCGGTGCTTACACTGTTGTGTTGTATTTTTTTATGCGCGATCAGACAACATTAAATTTTAAAATTGTTAATAATTAATCAATGTATTTTTGAATGTGTTTAAACAACATCTAAAGCACGTGCGGTAAACATCACAAAACTTGGCGCAAAAATTTACTCACATCAAGTGTTTAAATAAACACTCTACATGAACAGCTTTCCAACTACCCCCTCCATTGTATCTACAATTGTATGTACATCCGTTTAACTGTAAATGCAACATGCTGTTGAATTTTATGAATGAAAAGCTGTTTAAAACACACACACAAACACACACATTCATGCTCATGTGCTTGCAAATAGTAAACAACATTAAGTTTAGTCTCTTTATAAAAGAGAAGACCAAGTCTGAGTGAGAGAAATAAGAGCGAATTTGCCGTTAAAAAAAATTGTAATTTTTTTCTGCTGTAGTCATGGTCTATATAGGATGGTTAACAATTCTTGTATTGTGTTAAATACATGTTTTTCCTTTTGGTATATGAGTGAGCAGAAAAGCAGCTGCATGCAGCAACATGTCGTAACAAAATCATTTACATTGTTGTTTGTTTACATGGTCTCTTTTGTTCGTAAACACTCGTTTTTTGTTTCGTATGTTTTGCATTGAACCTGTTGTTTGCTTGTTTGAGGCCTGTTTCGCTTTCTTGTTAACTTTGAATTTTGTTTTATTTTTTTTTAGTATGCGGCGAATTCAAAGTTTTCTTAGGGACTGACAGACTGTATTAATGAATGAATGAATGAATAAATGTGTTGAATATTGTATCTTTTTGTTCGATTTTGTACACAACACTTTACATTCGTTTGTCTAGTGTTGAAACAAACAGTTTTCGGGTGATGCGCAGCAACATTTTCAAGTTGGTAAAAGAATATTTTTGTGTGCTTTGCCAGTAGTAGTAGTCAGTCGTATCGGCCAAATTGATGTTTGAACGAGGCTTTTAATTTGGTGCTAAATATTTGACAAGCATATTTCGGTCGTCTTTTTTGAAAGTATCAAAATATGAAAAATTATTCAATGAGAACTAAAACGGTTTTAGTCGTTGCCTGAAGCCGGTCCAAAACACACGTTAAATTTTAAATTAATAAAAAACAAACATAACAAAGAAAAAATATAACATTTATTTTTTGCTCGAGTGATTTATTTAAATTATAAAACAAACAAATAAAAATTAACAAAAAATTTAAAAAAAAAATTAAAAAAAAATTAATAAAAATTAATTACAATTTTTCGCAATTTAATTTGAGTGATAAAAAATATTATTTGAAATTTATTAACTGGATAATGATGATGTACATTATTTGTGATTATTTATAGAACCTATTAAAATTAATTGAAAATATTAACAACAATTTATCCGCTTCAAAAATAATTTGTCTGTGATTTAAATATAAACAAACAAAACATTTAAATTTAAAATTATTTTGTGGTATTTAAAACAAAATAAATACAAAATATGGAAGCATTTGTTTATTTAACGAAAATTTTGTGTTACCAAGCTATTTTTTGTTTTCTTAAAAAATAATAGTGAAATCAAACTAAAATATAAAATTTGTTCAAATAAATACTTTGGTTTTTGGTCTATTAAATGTTTTAAATTAAATAAAAATAGTTCAACTTAAATATATTTAAAAATAAAATAAAATAATTTGCATATAAACATGATAATTAAAGATGTGGAAGTTTGAAATACACTCAGCTATTTAAGGTAATAATGTGAACACAAACGGTTGAGCAGAGCTGAACTAATTTAAATATATATTTCTTTGTTGAATTTTATTAAAAATATCTTAATATGGATACCTTAGATTTGGAAGAAATTAAACCAATGTGTTGAAAACATCTTGTTGAAATGCTAATGAAAAAAAATTGTGGTTTTAATATATGTAGTTGGAAATATTTCATACTGTTTCAGTATTATTAAACATTTTAAAGTGATGGTGAGGTGAATGAAATCCAAATAATTTTGTTACTAATGATTTTGAATATGAACATTTTCGGTTTTGTGGGCAATCTAAAGATTTTTCAGAATTTCTTTCAAAAAGTCCGGTTTTTTTGGAAGGACCTTTCATTTGATTCCATGATGTAGGCATAAACTCAGCAACTGAGTTGTGTCTTTACAGCAAACTTATGCATTTTTGTATAAAGTGCACTCGGGGTAACATGAACTAATTAAAACCAAGTAAGTTGATGTTTGTGAAATTGTTCACGTTAGCGATTGTCGAATTTCATGGAAAAATATAAAATTTTATAATATAAAGCTTTGTTTTACACGCTTGAACGTGAAATTCTTTTATTATTATTTTCATTATTAAAATATAAAACAAAAATGATTGATTAAAATGCATTACAAAACGATATTACGAGAAAATCTGCATTGAAATAAAAATCATACGTTGCCATACAAAAAATATTAATTTTAAGGATACAAACACATTTTTAATATAAGGAGATTCCCTAAACTTTAAAAATCGAATTTAATATATGTATTTGTGTTGTCTACATGCTTAAAAAACAAATGCAGTGAAAAAAAATTGTTCACGTTATAGAGCTTTCTGAGTTTGTTCACGTTACAGAGTACTCAATGTAAACAAAAGCTTGTTCACGTTAGGCGGTGTTCACGTTATCGCGAGTGCACTGTACTTATATTTTAGACGGACATTTCCTCGTATCTGCTAGCAATGTGAGATTTTAGCTAATTTTTACATAACGCAGGCTTAATGTAAAAATTACGTACATGTTTACTGTAACATTCAACATTTGTGCATGTTTACTGTAACAATTTCAACATTTTTAACAATATTATAGTAACAGTAACTATTTATATGATTGTGGTTAATTTACGATTCACATGATTGTATCAACCATATACATATATGGTTGGAGTGAACAAGTATATGTTTGTGGCAATCATTTTTATGATGAATAATTTTATCATAATATGTTGCCGATAATTAGCCGAGAGCAACATAATATGGTAGAACCTTAATCATAAATATGGTTGTCACAAACATATACTTGTTTACTGCAACCATATATGTATATGGTTGATACAATCATGTGAATCGTAAATTAACCATATTATTGTTAACACAATCATATAAATATAATATTGATAAAAATGTTGAAATGATTACAGTAAACATGCACAACTATATTTTTTTCTTCGTGTAGTTTTCTATACCAAATCAGTATCAACTACCTCAAATTTTATATCAGATGCTGACTCTTTAATTTGTTATTAGTATTAAAAACTATCAAAATCGGTCAATAAGTGGCTGATATATGAGATAAGAAAGCCATGACATCCTCGATATTTCGAGATTTTTGTTTATCACAAAAAAAAAAAAAAAAAAAACTGAAACGATGTGGAATAAATCGTTTTTTCACTAATAAAAATCTTAGTTTTTTTAAAGCATACAATATGTTGAAGGATATAATTTCTAGAATTTCTTTAAATAAATTTTTACTATTCAGATTTTTAATCCAACACAAGACATCGGATATTGGATATTGTAGATCCCACAACATATATATATCTATAGATTTTGGGTCCTTATAAAACGACCCAGCTAGGTTCGTCGCACAGTGGTCCAAATAGTCAATCTAGCCGAAAAGAAGTCATAACTCGCTTTTGAAAAGCCGTACCGACATGAAACTTGGTACGTTTATAGATTTCATCAATATAAACAATCTGAGAAAAACATTTTTTTTTTTTTAACATGAATGTATGTTTTTGAATGTAAATTTTTTCTTTGTAGGTTTGTTTGAACCCTATAGACGGCGAAACGGCTGGACCGATTTCCCTGAAATTTTCACAGCGTCTTTCTGCATGTGTGGAAGGAGTTAAAGACTACCTTTCATTAAAAAATTTGAAGTGGGCGAAATGCCACGCCAACCTTAAAAATAAAAATACTGCTTCTTCCTTGTAATGGACATGTTAAACTCTAAATGAAATAAAAATCGTTGAGGCAAAAAGTGGCAGCTAATTTTTTAAAGATTAGAAGGCCAAGTCTATATAGATGACGACAATATAAAAACTTAAGCTTAACTCTATTAAATTACCATTTGAAATTCTAATAGAATTTGGACATTGAACAAAAATTTCACATTTAAAACACACATGTACATAATTGCATTTTTTTTCTAAACAAAACATATTTTCTGAAAAATTTTAACAGTAATTTTTACTCTTACCTTTTTTATATTAATTACATCAACAATTTTTTTTTTTTTAATTGTTCTTATTATTTTTTGACGACAATTTCCCTTGCACTGTTTTTAATTTTTTAACAAAGAAGCAATTACTTGTTTTTGAAGCAATATATCAATGCTAGTGTAGCTATTTAAAGAAAAAAAATATATGCCGTTATGTACTATGAACACTTGTCAACATATTATCATACAAAAAATTTGCTTTTGAAGCATTTAAAAAAATTACTTTTTTCCGGCTAGATTGAGCATTGGGACCACTGTGCGTCGGTTTGTCTGACTTAAGAGTAAATAATATTTTTATTTTGGAAATCGAAAAAACACTTTATTATTCTTTGTTATTAATTTTTTTATTACAATCAAACTAATTCTGATTTCTGATCCCTTATTGAGCTTTTTTGTATGCTTATTTTAAAGTTGTTTGTGCATATTTAAACTTGCCCTGGTTATGACAAACATATTTTTAACCATCAAAAACCTTGATTAAATTCCTAAAACATTATAAAACGACTGCAAGTTTTTCGAATTACCTAATTGTAAATAAATGATTGCATTTAACAATTAAGCTCTCTATAAAATTATAGTGCGGTCTCTCATATGTACTATAACTACAGTATGCAGAACCAACAATCGAAAACTTATTTGAACATTATTTAAAAGAATTATTAAAAGAATTTGTTTCCCAAACTTTATTCATTCATAATAAAAACATGTTTATAAATAATATAAAATTATACATGACACAAATATTTACTTTTTTACGTAAATTTTTATGATATTTTTTAAGAAATTTGATTACATTTGCAGTATCTAATGATTTAGTATATTATATGCATATAGGCCAATCTTCCAAGAATATATGTATATATATTTTCCCGTAGTTCCATTTAGAAGCATAGGTCCCAGAAATAATATTTAAAAAACATTTTTAAAACAAGCTTTTTTTAAATGCTCCAAAAACAAGAATTATAACTTTCATTACAATAAAACTATTTTACAATTTATAAGCTTGTTGCGATATTTTTCTGTCGCAATAGGCTTTTGTATCACATAAATTCTTTAATGTAATTAAATGTTTAGTTTCATAATTTTTGAGCATTTATAATTATTTTATTTTCTTCTTTTTGACTTTGCCTAACACGAAACGAAAACAATTTTCGAATTTTTGTATGAAAAACACTCAAAAATTATTTAAAAACCGAGTGATTTTCATACAAAAATTTTAAAATTGTTTTTGTTTTCTGTTTCTGAATTAGTCCCTTATGTTCGAAATTGGAAAACAAAAATTATAGAGAAAGCAGAAACTTTGCCGTCAAAGACCTAACTCAGTTGTAAAAAATCTAAGTGAATGTATTATAAGAGAATGTATTAGTAAACAAATCTATATGTAAACACAAACAACACTCGTATGTGTGATTATTTTGAGTAATTTTTATGTTTGAGTTTTTTTCTATGTAGTTTCCGCTCTATTTTTTAAGATTCCTCATGATTTAGAAATTATTGTAACTGTTTTAAAGAATTTTTTAATAATTTTTTCATTTTAATCAGCTTTTTTTCGAATATAACTTCGAATTTTCGAATTTGATTTCGGTTTATTCAAAACTTAAGGTACGGTCACACACGGCAAATATTTACTCAAAAAAGCGTAACCACTTTTTTTAGTACAAAATTGTTTGACGTTGTTTACTCTTACGAGTGTTTAGTAAGATCAAACAGCATCAAATAAAATATAACTGAATATTTAATTTGAATTGGCCTCTGTAAAAGGAGTTTTTGAGAATAAATATAAGAATTTAAATATATTTTATTTAGTGGTTACGTCTTTTTCGTCAAATATTTGTCATGTGTGACCCTACCTTTAGTTACACATTTTTACCTAAACTAACAAACAAACAGATTAACAATCGCAAGTTAAATAAAAGCTTTTAAAAATATCATTAACATTGACACATAGTTCAACATAAAAATATAAATGAAAACTGAAACTACTTACAAAGTACAGTTCGAGTCGGCAAGATAATAAATAAAGAAAGATAATATAAGAAAATATTAAATCATTGTTTATTGTTGGTGTTTTGTTTAAGCTAAATCTGTAATTCTCATACAGTCTATGAAATGCGCCTAAATTTCAGTGTTTTTTCAATAACACTCTGCTAACACTTTTTGTCAGAACTTTAGGCTTAGATGAGGCCTCAAAATTTTGAGTTTTTTTAAAAAAATGTTTTAGGATAGGTCGTAGTACAAATCTCGAGTTACTAGCTCCATTACATAGTAAAAAAACTTAATGATATTCAGCATTAACTACACGCAGAGAAAAAATATAGTTGTGCATGTTTAGAGTAACCATTTTCAAGTTTTTTTAACAATATTATAGTCACAGTAACTATTTATATGATTGTGGTAGCCATAATATGGTTAACTTACGATTCACATGATTGTATCAATCATATATATGGTTACAGTAAACAAATATATGTTTGTGACAACCAGTTATATGATGAATGACTTACCATATTATGTTGCTCTCGGCTTATGGATATCATAATCTGAGAACAACATATTATGATGAAATATATTCATCATAAAAATTGTTGTCACAAACATATGCTTGTTTACTGTAACCATGTATATGATTGATACAATCATGTGAATCGTAAATTAACCATATTATGGTTAACACAAATATGTGACCATAATATCGTTAAAAAACGTTTAAAAATGTTGAAATGGTTACTTTAAACATGCACAACTATATTTTTTCTCTGCATGTATTACAAAGGGTTGAAAGTTTTTCTTGTTACATATATAATGTGGAAAGTCTTTTGTATGCACATTTTACATAAAACTAGTTTTTCAATACTGAAATATATTAATCTCTTAAACCTTATAAGATCTGTTTTCATAATTCCTCATATTGTAATCTCTTGTGAAGAAAAGTGAGCATCAAGTGCAGGTGCTTATAAAAATCTCAATTCTTTTATGAAAATCTAAAAGTCGTTACCATCTTAATATAAAATTTGAAATACAAATCATAATTAAGATTTATAGGTAATAGTTTAACTTTCAACACAAATTTTTAAGCACTGTCTTATTAAAATGTGTTAAATTCTTTTTTTTTTCTAAAAACATCTTTGTATATACAATTCTTCTTGTGTGCGTGTGTTTGTAACTGAACTCCTCCTTAACGGCTTGGCCGATTTGGATGTGTTAGATTCACAATTAAGGTTCAATGGGGGTGGCACCACCCATACGAAGTAAAAATTTATTAATAGCTACCGACCGAAGCCGGGACGGTCAGCTAGTAATATATAAATAATTGTGCATTAACTTATATTAGTGACTTTAAAACATTACAATTAAATAAATTGAAATACAAATTTATATAAATTTTCATTAATTTAAATAAAAATTAATGCCAAATTATTGCAAAAACAAAATGATATTTGTATGAAATAACAAATAAATTATAATTTTAATTATTAAAAATGTAATTTAAAGAAAAGTGAAACGTGACTGGAAAAAATCATTTATTTAAAATCGTTTAATATGAAAACACAAACAATTATTTACGACAACGAAAACGACAAGAAAATAAAAATGTTCTTATAAAACAAAAAAAAAAAAAATAAACATTAATAAAATAATTTCTTCATACCCTGCATTATAAAAAAAAACACACAAATCTAAAAAAAAACATTGGTGCAAAAAAAAGGCAAATTTTGTGAAGAAAAAATTTAAGTGATTAAACAACAACAAAAAATCTACTAAAAAATACTACCAAAAGTACAAACATTAAAATATTATCAAAAAAAAAAAAAGAAAAAAAGAAAAAGAAAAGTGCAAAATGTTTCTTAAAAGTTGTTAAATATTTAAAATATTCCACCACATCTACAAGTACAATTAATGTGGCCAAAATTAAACAAACTCACACTTTTAAACTTTTACATTCTACAACAGCGATGAAAAGTTTGAAACATTTCAAAAACCCATAAATAAATAGAAAGTGAAAAGTGTAAAGAAAAACATACATACTTACACAAGTATATACACAAAAAAACCATTCATTCATTTTATAATTTGGGGTATAAAATTGTCTCAAAAGGAAATAATACTATAAAAACAACAATAAGAACAACAAAAACAAAAACAACAACATTATTTTATTGTGGAAATGAATGAACAAATGAGTGAGTGAATGAATGAATGAATGAATGAGTGAGTGAATGTGAAACAGGATTATTTACTCTACAGTAAGTACAATCAAAAGATTTGTAATCAGTCAATTAAATCAATTATAGACTTTTGATTTCTTTAATAAGTTTTATTTTCCTAAATAAAAATACTTAGACTTATTAGTACAATAATGATGATGTTTGGTTTGGTTTTGTAGACAGATCAAAAAACACCTAATGAAAAGCTAAAATTATTGAAAGAAATTTAAATAAATAAATAAATATTTAAGGACTGAGATCGAAAAATTCTTAACATATATTTATTTTAATTAAAATGAAACCACTAAACTTACAGTTTTGAATCTTTTTTTATTTGATTGAAATTATTGTTCTAATTTACGAAAAAAAAAAAAAGATATTTTTATAGTTTTAATCACTAATGATGAAATTTTGAACCTTTTTCGAAAACCCTTTCATTATGGTTTTTATAGTGATTTCTGTCACTTTGTTTGAACAGGTTGTTCATCTCAGTTTCAAATGTACAACACTTTTGGACACCTTTTTTGTGCTCTTCAATTCTCTTTTAACAAGAGCCCAGTATCTCTCCACTGGACTTAGCTCCAGGCTGTTTGGAGAATTTGACTCTCATGGTACAAATACCACATTACTGTTCTTTTACCACTCAATACCTTTCTCGCCATAGTGACAGGCTGCCAAATCAGACCAAAAATAAATGGACACATTAAGAAGTCTTATGAATGGAAACATTATTTTTTGTAAACATTCCTTAATGTAAATTTCGGTATTTATAGAGCCCTTCATAACAAATGTTTGGCTTTTTTGGCGCAACTGCATATTGCTTGCCATACCAAGAACTTTTTGGGAAATTTTTTCTGCTTTTGGGTCCTAAACTTTTCTACAACATTCCCTCGAGCATCAGCAACATAAAAATATTCACCCGGAAGCTGCGAAACATCTGCCAGAACATACGCTGCGTCATCATCATTATGCAGCAGGAAGTTTTATAAAATATGACTTCAATTTCCGTGCTCTGTTTTTGGCCTCTAAATTTTTAGCAGCGTTCCTGGCAGGAACTTTTTGAGCCTTGTATGTTTTTGAACCTGCATTATTTTAACTTTTCGTACCAAATAGTCCGAGCACTGAGTTAACCGGGCTGCATTCCTACCGGATTTGTTGGGAGCTTTATTAAAAATGCTTTCTATTTGTTTGGGTTTAGAAACATCATGTGAACCATTCCTTCTACCTGAACCAGGTTTTCTATCAACGGACAAGTTCTGCCGGTACTGTTGAATACCATTGGAAACAGTTTGATTGTTTGGCCAACTTTTTGTAGGACCAAGTTGGATTTTGTTGAAAATATTTAATAATTTTAGTACGCACTTTTTTCTGGTCACTCATTTTAATCAAATTAACAACTAATGAACATAATTGACATTAAACACAATAACTGATATGCCTTACAAAGGTAACTTCATAAAAAAAATCAAATAATATTTGGGTTAAAAGTTTTAATGAAAAACGTGTGTTAAGAATTTTACGATCTCAGTCCTTATATATTAAAAAAGTTGTAAAGCAATAAATTAGCAAATGTATTCTCTAATTGTTTTTGTAGCTGAAAAACATGGATTTTCTAGATTTAGTCCACAAACTTGCAAAGACTGACCTTGAGCTTTATCAATTGTCATTGCATTTGCTAAGGAAATAGGAAACAGCAATCGCTTAAAATGAAATTACATTTACGAAGTTATCATCGGAATACGTGGCAGCAATACATCTGTCCCTTTATACTTCCCAGTTGTAATGGTCGCCTCGATTGGATTGTTAACTAATTTACTGTAAGTCCTGGTGTATTAAAGTAATTATTAGCAGTTCAAATACGCAAACAGACATAAAACTTTTATACACGCAGAGAAAAAACAACTTAAAATCAAAAAAAGAAACCATTTGAATAAATGTTTTTTGGCAGCAATACATCTGTCCCTTTGTACTTCCCAGTTAAGAGCATTGTAGTAGATTCCCGAAAGATGGCGTGTGTAGAAATAGTGGCAGAGGTTGCAGTCGTGTGTTGAGTTTATCATAGGCGTTGTTAGAGTTAACATCAGTTGTCTTGTACATTTAGGCTTGTACATTATAAAGTGAATGTGCATTTCTGCGAATTGATAAACGTGTAATTAGACACTGATTGACTATTTGAACTGTTGTTGTTGTACAAAGAGTTGTTACAAATTTTAAACTGCTTTTATTTGCAATCAAAAGTATCCGGTTTATTTAAAGGAAATAAACCAACGTTTTAAAAAGGTTTAAACGTAACTATATTCATAGCTTCTATAGCTTCAAATATATATAATTTGTCATTTCTATGGGAGGTGCCAAACCCACTATTTCAAGGCTTTATATACTAGAATTATACAGATAGATATGTATTTAAGTATTTAGTTTGTATGGGTGGTAACACGCCCACTATTGATAGTCCGCCCATTATTGTCCTAAATATTTATAGTATCCTATATATTCGATTTTTTTTTATTTAACATCATATTTGAGGTACCACGCCATCTGTGGCTACTACTTCCAGTTTTGTCTCAAATATTTATAAAAAAGGGTGGAATTGCTCATATAAAATTTAAGGTCTAGCTATTATAGTGTCCTAGATATATGATTTATAAAATGAACTTTGTATGGGAGGTACCACGCCCACTAGAAATTTCAAAACAAAAAATACGTACAGTTTCTTTCTGACATATTGAAACACATTGTGTGAATTGGATCAGCCGTTTAGCCGTCAAACAAATAAACATGCAAACATATATTCACTTTTATATATATAGATTTATGCATAAGTGCTATATTTTGCAATAACACAACAATAAAATATGCAAGGTCTGCAGGGTAGCTTGCAAATCAAAAGATTTTCCTCATATACGACATGTCCAATATTATGATATTACATAATTTGTAGGATTTGTTTTTAAATTTTTTATTAATTTATACATGCAAAGCAAAAACATGGTTGTGGTGACCATAATCGAAAAGTGTCATATGATGGTTGGATTTTATTATATAATGTTTCTTATAAGGCCATAATTAATACATTATAAAATATCATAATATGATCCTACTTAAGCATAATTCTATCCCTTGTTAATCATAATATGGATTAACGATCACATCCAAAATTCTTTAAATCAGAATGTACATGAAATAAACAAAATGATATCCATAAGCCTAGAGCAACATAATATGGTAATTCCTTATATATCATATAAATGGTTGTCACAAACATATAGTGGATTACTATAACCATATATATGTTTGATACTATCATGTGAACCGTAAATTAACCATATTATGGTTACCACAATCATATAAATAGTTACTGTGACTATAATATTGTTAAACAACTTATAATAATGTTGAAATGGTTACAGTAAACATGCACAACTATATTTTTTTTTTCTGCGTGTACTTTTTTCATATTTTTATTCCCTGTTATATTCTCCATAAATCCCAGTGGGATGATAAAAAAAATTCTGAAGTTTGTTTAACAAAATTTTTAAAAATTTGAAAATGTTGTTTTGAAACTGCCGTTAAAAAATTAAATTTTTTTGGTCCTACCTATGAATAGGTTAACTGTATCTTACGAAGACAAAATCTCATCTACAAGTAAATATGGATATATTTTAAGTAAAAATTTGATTTTCTTTTAATATTTCTTAAATTATGTTAATTTTGCCCCGAGACACGTTAATGGCCTGGGGAATTTTTAATAAGTTTAACATTTTTTAATAATTTTTTTTCTTTTATATCTTATGAGAACGACAATTACGTACACATTTCTATTCATTCAAATTAAATTGCAAAGGTAATTTTTTAATGACAACATTTTAGTTTGGTATTTTAATATTTTCAGATTATATTTTTTTTTTTTTTAAAAAGAATATATATAAAACAATTAAAAAAAAAAAAAAAACTCATAGATTTCTAAGAAATTGAACATATTTTAAAGAAGCAACTAGAAATATTGAGAAATATTTATATATGTATTTTCACAATTAGTTTAATTCAAGATTTGCCGAATTAAATATTGACTAACGCAAAGAAAAAAAAAAAAAAAAATAATAATAAAATATTTAAATATTTTATTATTATTATTAAAAGAAGATTTGCAAGTTTTGCTTTATTGTATTTTTTTTGGTATTCGATTCGTTTTAAGTAAAAGCCAGTTTTGTTTTAGAAAATATTTTTGTTAAAAAAAAAAAACATAGAGACACATTTATTTTTTTTTATATATTTTTTTTGTTATAATTTAAACACGCTTTGACATTAAGTTTTAAACTTAATTTTTAGAGCAAACTTGTTAACTAAACTTACTAAGCAAATAAAGTATATTAAAATTTGCTTTTAAATACTTCATTCATTCGTCGTTATAAATATAAAATAAAACTAACAAATTGATAAAATAGTATTTTAAATTATTTAATTTTATTAACAGCAAAATTACTCACAACAATAGTAATGGCAGATTAGTAAAAAATTTTCAACAAAAACCATTAAAAACCAATAAAATAAATTAAAACAAATAATATCAACATAAATTTCAATTACTCGCAACAATTCAATTAATGACAATTGCTGAAATAAATACTAAAGAAATTCCATTTTTTTAACGCAAATTTTCAGTAAATTAAAATGAATATCCCTGTCCTTTTTTCATTTCAGCTAACTTTTATTAAAACGTGTTGCTGGAACAAAATAAAAAAAAAAAATGTAAAAAAAACCTTTGGTTAAAACAGGAAATTACATGCTGACTTGAAATTTTATTACTGCCAAAACGTTTCCATTTCCATTTTCATTTTGTTTATTGTTTTTTGTTTTTGAACAAAAGTCACTTTGGAACATTTTCAATTGGCATGTTTTTATGGAAAAGTTTCATTATTTTTTTCAATAATAATTTGTTTTCTTCCAAGGCATTTACGAGTAATAATAATAAGCCAAAGTATTCGACTTGTTTTACTTTTCTTTACAACGTACATATTTATTTACAGGCTAATCCCGGTATAACGAATCTCACTTTAACGAAAATCCGATTTAACGTATGGCCAAATGGAAACGGAGGATAAACACATTCCAGTTAATGTAATTGCTTTGCAATACAAAATAGAATTTATAATGGTGGATTCCATGCAAGTAATAGTTGGTTGTCTAGATACAAAAATATACGCTGTAAGACTTCTTAAAGAATCATTATTTGTTTATCTCATAGAATTAAACTTAGTTCAATTAAACGAATGGGCCTGACAACATATCGTTCGTTATACCGGGATTTGCACTTTAATTTAAACTGTTTACTTTACAAATATGTTAAGTCAGGTTAAACAAAACAACAAATATTCAAAAAGAAATAAAATGCTAGCATTTCTCCTCAACAGTTCTTAAGACTTTTGCTACTTTTTCAATGGAAAACTTGACAGAATTTTTAGAAGATTTTTTAAATTCTAAGTAATTTAATCAGTCAAAAGCATTTTAGTTATATTAAAGGAATATTGGAACATATTCTTATTAAAGTATTTGTATAATTTAATTCCTAAGCAGATTTTGTCAGACGAATGTTAATTGTAAAAATATTTTGAAATAAATGTATTTTTCAAAATGATTTCTTAAAAATCAGCCTCATAATTATATAAGTGAAATGTTAAGTAACATATCTGTTCTCTTATGCTTAACTCTGTTATTTTCCTATGTTTTTTTAACGAAGTTTTTAAATCACCAAATATTAGTTTTTGGTTAACATAAGAGCACATTTACAAATGAAAACAAGTAAGAGTGCTTATTCGGCTATGCAGAATCTTATATACCCTTCTCCATTGTTGTGGATGCATTAATCGCCCATTTTCAGCGTATAGCATCCTAAATATATCAAGAAAACTTTTAAAAATTTTCATTTAATTGCTGACGAACAGATTATATTGTAGAAGTTACAAATGAAATGATAATCTTAAATATACCCTTCTCACGAAGGTGAAGAGTATAAAAACAACAACGCCAAACGAAACGAAATACCAAAAAAAACAAAAACAAAATACGCAAAGCAATGAAGCCAACACACATCCAAACATATGTATGTACCCAGCAGTTTTAGGAGACAGTGCCGAACTAGTGATTTTACCCATCATTTAGTGTGGGAACTAGTTACTTCAATAGCTACGTCACTAGTTATTTTAACACGGGCATGTCTTAAGCAGGGGGTCAATTGACCCTTACTGACTACAATGAGACTGTCTAATAGCTGGTCCAAAGTAGTCAACGCATTGGATTCACATACTGGTTAAATAGCGACAGATACCTAAGTGGTAACTTGATCAGCTACATAACTAGTTATTTTAAGATGTACAAGTGCTAATTGACCTCAAATAGTCAGATAAAAGACATCATAGTCAGTCCAATAAACGATTGCTTGTAAACAAAACTTTCTTCGACAACTCTCGAATGGATTGCTTCTGGTGGGAAAAATAACTACTTTCTAAAGTGCAGTACAAAAAAGAACGTTTAAAGTGACTTCACTTTAGGTTACTAGGAGACACTAAAGTGGCTATTCACTTCATGCTATGTTAGATAGGATTATACAATACAATTTGTATAAAACCAGTTTGATCGAATTATCACACAACACGTTTAAGTGACTACACTGCAGATAACTTAGAGACACTTAAGTGACAATTGTCTCCACGCTAGATTACCTGGGACGTATAAATGGTTAAATGACCAACATATATAAATTGGAGTCAGCCAAGCGATAAAACATTTGTGACGATTACTGTCTATAAGGGATACATTGACTACTTGCTTAACTTCTGGGTACGTTTTGCTGCTTTTTTGTTAAACACAAAAAAAAAAAACAAAAACAAAATTCTCAACGCAATGAAGCCAACACACATCCAAACATATGCACGTTTTGTTGCTTTTTTTTTCAAAGTCTTTTTTAGATGAAATTTTCAGAGGCTGTCTCGGATTTTTGCTCATATCTTCTTTATTTATGGACGGATTTTGCTGATTTTAAATAGGAAACTTCTCGAAAGCATGTCTGACATAATTATTGAAGATTTGAATCCCGAAGATATCTGGGGTCTTCAGAAAATTTATTTCAACAGACAGACAGACGAGCATGGCTTAATCGACTCCGCTATCTATAAGGATCCAGAATATATATACTTTATAGGGTCGGAAAATTATATTGTGGAAATTCTCATGAAGGTGAAGGGTATAATAATACATACGGGGGATTCACACGATCTGCTATTAGGTCATATTGTCATAATGTCCTAATATATTATGATAGTTTAAACAAATTGTTGTTGTGCTTCAAACAAAATAGTTTTATTTTATGATAAAACAATAAACATACGGTCAATTCACAACGTCTCTTATCAGTCATATTGTCATAATGATCTAATATATCACGACTTGGCGGCTCGGCTTAACCGACTCTTAGGCGTTCGGCTTTGGTCTCTGCTGGTTGGTTACGACACAATAAACATAGCATGGAAGTAGTATTATTTTACATTTTTTGCTTGAAAAGCAATAAAAATCATTGTGAAATATTAGAACATTATGACAATATGATGAGCGACCTTGTGAATTGACCAAATGTATTTAATTTGAATGTGTAATTTGTTTATATATTAGATCAGGATTAAAAATATAGATTCAAAATATTATCGTTAAAAAAAACGCATAAAAAACGTACTTTTTTAATTTTGTTTTTAACAAAAAAAAAAAAAAAAAAAAAAGGTGTGTCTCTAAAAATTGATTCCTTTTACGCATTTCTATTATTTTTTCCAGTAAAAATATTGACTCTTTACATTGTTAGTCATATAATGTATTAAAATATAAATAAAAAGAGGAATCGTTTGGTCAATTCACAAGGTCTCTTATCAGTCATATTGTCATAATGTTCTAATATATCACGACTTGGCGGCTCGGCTTAACCGACTCTTAGGCGTTCGGCGTAGGTCTCTGCTGGTTCGTTACGATAACACAATAAACATAGCATAGAAAGTAGTATTATTTTAGGACATATAAACCATTGTGAAATATTAGGACATTATGACAATATGACATGATAAAAGACCTTGTGAATTGACCAATAATTCATAAGTTTTATTAGTTTATAGCTTTTTTGTTTGAAGCACAACAAAAAATTGTTTAAACAATCATAAAATGTTAGGACATTATGACAATATGACCTAATAGCAGACCGTGTGAATACTCCAATAGTGTGTTCTTCTTTACATTGTTGTTATTTTGCTTAAAAGCACACTGATTTATAAACCACGTTTACTGAGAACGTCTGTAAATCCCTTAATTGAAAACGTACTTTCTAATAATTCTATATTGCTTGTTCTACCATAAGAAAAACCAGAAAATGTTTCTTTTTTTAATTTGATTTTTCAAAAACCTATTAGTTTTGGTTTTGTCATTTAGGCATATTATTTGATTTGAAGAATTCTTTCGACATGTGTAAAAACTTTAACAGTATTACATCCTTTCAAAGGCTTTTCAAATTTCATTAAAACACATTTATTCAACTTAAAAACAAATACATATTTGAAAATATGTACGGACATACATACATATGTATGTCAAACATGGCAGCTTACTATTTTTCCTGTGAAAAAATATTTTTTCTTTATACCCTTCACCTTCGTGAGAAGGGTATATATAAATTTGTCATTCCGTTTGTAATTTCCACAATATAATTTTCCGACCCTATAAAGTATATATATTCTGGATCCTTATAGATAGCGGAGTCGATTTAGCCATGTCCGTCTGTCTGTCTGTCTGTCTGTCTGTCTGTCTGTCTGTCTGTCTGTCTGTCTGTCTGTCTGTCTGTCTGTCTGTCTGTCTGTCTGTCTGTCTGTCTGTCTGTCTGTCTGTCTGTCTGTCTGTCTGTCTGTCTGTCTGTCTGTCTGTCTGTCTGTCTGTCTGTCTGTCTGTCTGTCTGTCTGTCTGTCTGTCTGTCTGTCTGTCTGTCTGTCTGTCTGTCTGTCTGTCTGTCTGTCTGTCTGTCTGTCTGTCTGTCTGTCTGTCTGTCTGTCTGTCTGTCTGTCTGTCTGTCTGTCTGTCTGTCTGTCTGTCTGTCTGTCTGTCTGTCTGTCTGTCTGTCTGTCTGTCTGTCTGTCTGTCTGTCTGTCTGTCTGTCTGTCTGTCTGTCTGTCTGTCTGTCTGTCTGTCTGTCTGTCTGTCTGTCTGTCTGTCTGTCTGTCTGTCTGTCTGTCTGTCTGTCTGTCTGTCTGTCTGTCTGTCTGTCTGTCTGTCTGTCTGTCTGTCTGTCTGTCTGTCCGTCTGTCTGTCTGTCTGTTGAAATCAATTTTCTGAAGACCCCAGATATCTTCGGGATCCAAATCTTGAATAATTCTGTCAGACATGCTTTCGAGAAGTTTGCTATTTAAAATCAGCAAAATCGGTCCACAAATGGCTGAGATATAAGGAAAAAACCTCGATTTTTTACCTATTTTTTGACCTATATCTGGATTACTAAGTCATTAATATATACAATATGGATATCTAATGATAGATATTTCAAAGACCTTTGCAACGACGTATATAAGACCATAGTAAGTTGGACCTACAATGGGTCAAAATCGGGAAAAAATTTTTAACCCGAATTTTTTTTCAACAAAAGTTTTTTTGGCTAAATATTAAAAAAAAAAATTTTTAAATTTTAAAAAAAAGTTTTTTAAATTTAAAAAAAAAGTTTTTTAAATTAAAAAAAAAATTAAAAATTTTTATTTTGAAGTATAGTTTGGTGAAGGGTATAAAAGATTCGGCCCAGCCGAATATATCTCTCTTACTTGTTTTTTTTTTAAATTTTTCTTAAACAAATAAATGTATTTAATTTAAACCTTTATTTCCTTTCATTCATCACTACAGTGAACTTGTGCAAATGTGTGGGAAAAAAAAAAAATTTATTCTTGAAATGAAAATCCATTTCCATAAAATTAAAAAGAAAAAAATCTGATAAATTTTCATGTACCGTTATAACAGTTCATGTCACATATCTGTCAGCGACAGTAACACATTTTCATCATCAACTGGCAGCAGGGAAAAGCACAGCAGAACACAAAGTGCTGATAAGTATAATAAATGCTGCGTGATACGCAGACTTCTTGGGGTGATGAAAACATACATACATATATTAGGATGACATCTATAAATGCCACATATTTATTTTGTAAATGTAATAATATTGAAATAATAAATTTAAAGTTAGGCAGACAATATTTATGTATATAGACTTCAACCGGGGTCGGTATTGCGCTGTCAGTATTCCGAAGTCTCCAATTAACTTACGAACATGAGCGAATTGGTTGCTATTGAAATAAAAGTTAAATTCTGGAGACACACTGCAATATGTGGTAGTATGTACTGCTAATTCCCTAACTTTAAACTAAATTAACATTTCTAACATGTTTGAAAATAAATGACACTCTACTGTAAAAGTTGACATACACTTGTACAAGGCGAAAGGAACATTCATAAGAACGTAAGAAAGTGGACACATGAAGTGTAAAAATTAAGGAGCATAATAAATAAAATAGAAAATGGTGTGTATCTAACGGTCTGTCCCTTTTTTTTCTAAAATAAATAGTGTTAGCCAGCCATCACTCACATGTGAAAATGTACAAAAACAAGAACATGTTCATAAATATTTATTTAAAATTATAATGATAACTGCCTGTCTGCCGGTTGGTTGATTGGTTGGTTGGGTTGACTGGTTGTTTGGACAAAGAAAACACTTTGAATTAAAAATGTCTTTGCTGTATGTATTTATTAATATTGGAATTTTAAATAGTTCAGAGAATATTAAAATATAAACGACTACTTTATTTCATTAAATTTAAACATAATTTAATTTTATAAAGATCTTGTTTTTGACAAAGCTTAAGAAACAATAGATTTTTATTTATAAAGATAGAAATAGATCGATATTTTTAAATCAATGAATGTTTGTGTTAAAATACTTTTGTATGTAAAATAACAACGTATTTTTTTTTTATTTTGAAATTAGAGATACACAGAAAAAATAAATTCATAATTGGATGAATTTTTTTTAATAAATATTCAGGGTTATTCCTGTTCTCACTTTCACCATTCACCAGCGTATTTTTAGAAGCATAATTACAAACATACACATTTTGTTTAATAGCAATAGATTTGGTTATTTTTAGTATTTTGTTTATTAATAAATGTCTTCAAAGTTTGAAGGGCTGGATTATCACATTATGATAAATCTTGTAAATCAGTCTAAATGAAAAATGGACATACTTTGAGATCGAAAAAATCTTTACATACAAATATAATTTTCCGGTCCAACTTACTATATCCTTATATACATCATTGCAATGGATTTTGAAATATCTCTTATTAGATATCCATATTGTCTATATTAATGACAAAGTAATCCAGATCGATGTTGTCCATGTATTTTCCTTATGTCTCAGCCACTTGTGGGCCTATTTTCTCGATTTTAAATAGCAACCGAGCCGGAAGAATTCCCGATATATTGATGTATCAATTATGTTTGTAAGTTATTTGGGGGCTAAGGAAAGTTGATTTCAACATACAGACGGACAAATCGAGAAATCAGCCCACAAATGGCTGAGATATAAGGAAAAAACCGGGACAACCTCGATTTTTGGCCTATTTTTTATCTCTATCTGGATTACTAAGTCATTAATATAGACAATTTGGATATCTAATGATAGATATTTCAAAGTCCATTGCAACGATTTATATAAGGTTATAGTAATTTGGAGCTACAATGGGTCAAAATCGAGAAAAATATTTTTTAACCCGAATATATTTTTTTTTACACAAACAATTTTTAAATTTTGAAAAAATTTTTTTTTAAATTTTGAAAAACAATTTTGAAAAAAAAATTTTAATTTTTATATTTAAAATTTTTATTTTAAAGTATAATTTGGTGAAGGGTATATAAGATTCGGCACAGCTGAATATAGCTCTCTTACTTGTTTTTATTTTAATTCAAAATTTATTTAACACAATCTCTTTTCATTGGACAAAGTTAGTGACAAAGTTATATCATACTAACTTTGTCACTAAAATGTAGGAATATTTATATCCTTCACCTTCGTGAGAAGGGTATATATAAGTTAGTCATTCCGTTTGTAATTTCCACAATATAATTTTCCGACCCTATAAAGTATATATATTCTGGATCCTTATAGATAGCGGAGTCGATTTAGCCATGTCCGCCTGCCTGTCTGTCCATCTGTCTGTTGAAACCAATTTTCTGAACACCCCAGATATCTTCGGGTTCCAAATCCTTAATAATTCTGTCAGACATGCTTTCGCAAAGTTTCCTATTTTAAATCAGCAAAATCCGTCCATAAATAACGGAGATATGAGCGAAAATCCGAGACAACCTCTATTTTTGGCCTATTTTTTTTATATATATCTCGATTACTAAGTCATAAATATAGACAATATGGATTGCAACGATGTATATAAGGCTATACAAAGTTGGACCTACAATGGGTCAAAATCGGGAAAAATATTTTTTAACCCGAATTTTTTATGACAAAAAACTTTCTTTTGATAAATTAAAAAATTTTTTTTTAAAAAATTGGAAAAACTTTAAAAACTATTTTGAAAAAAAAAAATTTTTAAATTTTATTTTAAGGTATAATTTGGTGAAGGGTGTATAAGATTCGGCACAGCCGAATATAGCTCTCTTACTTGTTTTTTCATTTTATTGCAAATTTATTTTTCCTTTGACTTCAATTTAACGAAATAACTGCAATTTTTAATTTCACCCTTGACCAGAAATTGCTCACCACACACTTATTGCACACGTTCTCTTTTTTTGAGATGTGCGTTGAAATTTACCAAAAAAAAGAAAAAAAAAACACGGAAATCATTTGCAAAATATAAACAAAATAAATTCAAAAACGACAGGCTTTAAATTGACAAAAATCTATATACATATGAATGTATATATATAAAAATACGAAGAAAAGAAAGGTTTTGTTTTGGAAAAAAAGATTATTTTGCTGAAAAAAATTTTAATAGTGAAAAAAATAGGGTTGAAATAAATTTGATGGTAAAAAAAAATAATAGTTGTAGGTCAGATACGTTGTTGGAAAGGTTTTTGAAATATCTATCATTAAATTCAATATCTATTGTCTATATTAAAGACATAGTAATCCAGATATAGATACGTACTTATATCTCTGCCATTTGTGAGTCAATTTTCTTTATTTTAAATAACAACTGAACCGGCACTATAGCAGATATATTGATGTATGAATCATATATGTAAGTTATTTGAAGGACACGGAAAGATGGCTATATTAACTCGGCTATCTATAGCGATCCAAAATATATACACTTTACTGGGTTCCAAATGAAAAATCTAGCAATTACTACTAGAAATTACATATTGTTTAGCTGAGGCAGTATAAAGAACTTTTTCATATTTTTTGAATAAAGTTAAAGTTTAGTCAATTAATGTTGAAATGTTTGTTGTTTTTGTATTTAAATATTTTCACTAAAAGTTAATTGTTTAAACACGTTTTCTATTGTTTTAGTTTTGCCACAACAAAAAATTTTGTTTTCAAAGTTGTCAATTATATTGTTTGTGTTTTTATATAATTAATAACACAAACAATTATCAACAATTTATGTTATTTCGAGTTTGCAATTAAATGGATTAGCATTGCAATAAATTATGAACAATTATGTACTTTGAGAAGAGACTGTTTGGGAGAAGGAAAGCTAAACGAAGATTGTTTAGAAGTTTAGAAAAACTAATATGTTAACAGTACATATTTGTACTGGTACATCTATGTATATAATGATGAGGTGAATTTAAATAGGAGATTATTCATTTATATGTAATTAATATATTCTATCAGAAAATGAATTCGATAACCCCCTGTCTATACCTGATAAATTTTTATCATGATAAACGTCAAAATGGTTGTCAAAATAAAAAAATATCAGGTATAGTCTTCATTTATTAGTATTATTGCTTCGTTATGACAAAATTGTTAGTGCTTTTGCTTCGACAACTTTGTCTTGACAACAAACGTCATTAATTGTTATGATAAATATTTGTCAAGTATAGACAGGGGATAATATTGGGCATATATGTTTTCCATGGTCATTAGGGTGCCCCTTAACAAAAAAAATTTGATTTTCCAGTTTGGTGAATTTTTGTTAAAAAAAAATCATCCTCAACAAATTTTAGGTTGGGGTTAAAACGTGCCGCAAGCCCGTTGTAGTTTTTAGGTGCACTTACAAGGGAAAAAATTATTTTTTTTTCAGTTTTTGTAAAAATCTTGCCTTTAAATAATTACTTTTGCAATTTAATATAAAATAATCGAAATGTGTACGTAATTGTCGTTCTAATGAGCTATAAAAGAATAAAATTGATTAAAAAATGTTAAAGTTATTAAAAATTCCCCAGGCCATTAACGTGTCTCAGGCCACTAGAACAAGAAATGTTGGAACGAAATTAACATATTTTGAGAAATATTAAAACAAAAGCTCATTTTTAAATTAAATATTAATTTTAAAATATATTCATATTTACTTGTATATGTGTTTTTGTCTTAGTAAGATACCATTAACCTATTCACAGGTATGACCAAACAAATTTAATTTTTTTAACGGCAGTTTCAAAACAACATTTTCAAATTTTTAAAAATTATTTTTTTTTTATCATCCCATTGGGATTTATTAAGAATATAATAGGGAATAAAAATATGAAAAAAGTATCACAGTACCTGCTATTGTTTTTCCGTTTTTCGAGATTTTCGAGAAAAACCAATTATTTGGCATTATTTTGGGGAATGAGCTCAATTTCCTTACTGTTATGCATTTTAAGTAAAACCTATTTAGAATAGTATAGTCCAGGTAATTCTAAATATAGTCTGAAAGTTCTACTAAAATCGGAAAACGTGAATCGTGAAGCTCAAAGGTATAATTTTTCATGGAAAGATAGCGAAATGTTATATATTTTTGGGCCGATTTGGATGAAACTTAAGAAAATTATAAGGACTGAGATCGAAAAATTTTTAACATACGTTAAACCACTAAACTTACAGTTTTGATTTCTTTTTTATTCGATTGAAATTATTAAAAAATATATATATTTTTATAGTTCTAATCACTACTGATGATATTTTTAACCTTTTTCGGAAACCCTTCCATTATGGTTTTTATAGTGATTTCTGTCACTTTGTTCGAACAGGTTGTCCATCTCCTCTTAAAATCTTCCACACTTTTGAACACCTTTTTTGTGCTCTTCAATTCTCCTTTAACAAGAATCCAATATCTCTCCACTGGCCTTAGCTCTAGGCAGTTTGGAGAATTTGGCTCTCTTGGTACAAATACCACATTATTGTTCTTTTACCACTCAATGGCTTCTTTACCATACTGACAGGGTGCCAAATTAGGCCAAAAATAAGTGGACACGCTAAGAAGTCTTATGAATGGAAGCATCCTTTTTTGTAAACATTCCTTAATGTAAATTTCGGTATTTATAGAGCCCTTTGTAACAAATGTTTGGCTTTTTTACCCCAACTGCATATTGCTTGCCATACCAAGAACTTTTTGGGAAATTTTGTTTGCTTTTGAGTCTTAAACTTTTCTTCAACATACCCTCGAGCATCAGCAACATCAAAATTTTGACCCGGAAGCTGCGAAAAATCTGCCAGAACTTATGTTTCGTCATCCACTATGCAACAGGAATATTTTTTGTATAACATTTGACTTCAATTTCCGTGCTCTGTTTTTGGCCTTTAAATTTTTAGCAGCGTTCCTGCCAAGAACTTTTCGAGCCTTGTTTTTGAACCTGCATTGGCTTTAACTTTTCGTACCAAATAGTCCGAGTACTGAGCTAACCGGGCTGCTTTCCTACCGGAGGTGTTGGGAGATCTTTTGAAAATGCTTTAAATTTTTTGGTTTTAGAAACATCATGTGGACCATTCCTTCTACCTGAACCAGGTTTTCTATAAACGGACAAGTTCTCCCGGTACTATTGAATAACATTGGAAACAGTTTGATAGCAGACCTTTGATTGTTTGTCGAACTTTTTGTAGGACTAAGTTGGGTTTTGTTGAAAATATTTAGTAATTTTAGTAAGCACTTTTTTCTGGTCACTCATTTTAATCAGATTAACAACAAATGAACATAAATGACATTAAACATAATAACTGACATGCTTTACAAAGCTAACTGATAAAAAAAAATCAAATCATACTTGGGTGAAAAGTTTAATTGAAAAACGTGTGTTAAGAATTTTTCGATCTCAGTCCTTAACATGAAGTCTAGTTTTTTTGTTAAACAAATAGAAAAATTTTTGTGATTTATAAAAACCAAATTTGTAACAAATTAGTTTGTACATGAATCGTTAGCTTAGAAATTCGTAAATTTTATAAAAACAGGCATTTTATAGATAAATGTTTATAAATTTGGAATACAGGACGATACTATTGCAAAACATAATTTTAACTTCGCCGGGGAATAAGTTCCACTAGTTTATTCAATAAACTGAAAAAAAAACGAAATTCTGCAATTAAATTACGTTTAAGAAAGGCTTAACATGTTTTTAATCTTCGCAGTCGTTTTAGAAAAATAAAAGAGCGTATATGCAAAAACCAAAAATTTCGAAATTTTTTAAAAAATATTTTTTTTTTGCCAACAAATATTTATGTTTCTAAAGCAACTGCGAAGATTAAAAACATGTTAAGTGTTTCTTAAAGGTAATTTTATTGCGAAATTTCGGTTTTTTCAGTTTACTCAATAAATTACACCATTTTTGAGTTACGCTAATATATGTTGCGCAACCTCCTTCATTTTCAAAATAACGGTATATCTCGCAAATACTAGCTAACCTAAAAAAACGTTGAGCACCACTGAATTCAGCGTACGCGATTTAGTTTAATCCGCTGGGTGCCCCTCTTGACAGAAAAAAAGTGTAAATTTCGTGCACAGTGTAATAAAACAACATTTGGCACTTTACTATTTTACTTTATTAATAAAATATTTAAAATTGTTTATTTAAAATGAATGTACTTTTTTGAGGTTTTTACTCCAAAATGACACGAAATTTGGTTATAGCCTAATATACATACATATTTTTATGTCAGAATTTCAAATGATGAAACAATTTCATTTGAAAAGTATAAAATTCTTTTAATAAATGAAGTAACGAATGAGCTAAAAGTTTTCTGAAACCATGGGATTATATAAATCCCTGAAAATATAACTAATTGAATAATTAGTATGAATAAGGGGATATCTCGAAATTTTTTGTAAAAATTTACTTATAAATTGGATGCAAAGGATGTTAAAAGAAAATGGAATTATTTGAACTTTTATTTTATAAAATTTGGAAGTAAGTTTTTAATTTGGCTCAAGTTCATTATAATTACTGTGTAATAATTCAAAGAATATCACAGAAAATTAACTTTTAGACAATTGGCAGCAAAGGGTGTCATCAATCTTTATTGGCCAGGTCTATGGGAAGGAAGACAAATTCATATATTTTTTGATTGACTACAGCAACAGAAACACTATATTGTTATTGTTTAAATGTAAATATATACTTTTGTGCATTGGAAACTGGTTTTTGGTGATATTCTCATAATATTAAAGTTCCTATGATTTATATAAGACTAATGCTCTTAATTTCAACAAATAGATATCTATCAGTGCTTAGTTACTTATAGAGTATAAATATTTGTTAATTTTTTTCTTATTATCCCAGTACACCAATTTGGTTTCCGTGAACATCATGGCACCATTGAACAGGTCAATCGTTTAACTGGAGAGATTAGAAAATCTTTTGAATTAAAGAAATATTGTTCTGCCGTCTTTTTAGATGTTGCCCAAGCTTTTGACAAGGTATGGCATAAGGGTCTAGTACATAAAATCAAATGTTTACTACCACTATGTACTCATAAATTGCTGGAGTCTTATCTATCGAATAGACTTTTCAGAGTTAAGTTCAATGATTGTGTGACGAGAGAATACAAGATTAGAGCTGGCGTTCCACAGGGAAGTGTACTAGGACCTACGTTATATTTGATTTACACCTCTGACTTGCCTACGTGCGATAAATTAACAATCTCTACATTTGCGGATGATACCGCCATTATTAGTTCACACGAAAACCCACTCATAGCATCTAGTCAACTGCAAAATTATCTCCTACGTGTGGAGACATGGTTGAAAAACTGGCGAATAAAGGTGAATGAGCTGAAAAGTAAACATGTTACGTTCGCTCTAAGGAGAGGAAATTGCCCACCTGTCACACTCAACAACGTTAATATACCGCAGTCTGATTATGTCACCTACCTTGGTATTCATCTTGATAGACGGCTTACTTGGCGCCGTCACATAGAAACCAAGAGACTTCACATGAAGCTAAAAGCCTCTAGCTTTCATTGGTTAATCAGTGATCAATCAGGATTGGGCCTTGAATATAAAGTCATCCTGTATAAGACAGTTTTAAAACCAATTTGGACGTATGGAATTCAATTATGGGGAATGGCTAGCAACACCAGTATTGATCTTATACAGAGGGCCCAATCTAAAATTCTTAGGACCATGACGGGAGCACCATGGTATATAAGAAATGAAAACATCCACAGGGACTTAGATGTGACATTGGTAAAGGAAGAGTTCAAGAAAGTCCGTGAGAAATATATTGTTAAGCTGCAAAACCATCCGAATACGCTTGCAAGACAACTTGTGCAGATCCAACCCCGATCCAGGCTCCGTAGAGCTGATCTACCACCCCGCTAAGATGAGTGCCAGCTAACCATGAAGGCTCCCTTGTTGGAGAGCAACTATTTTTAATTTTAGTTATAAGATTTAAATACTTATTGTTAGGCCTATAAAAGGCAGATTCAATAAACTAATAAAAAATTTTTTTCTCTTAGATATTGAAAACACAGATATGCCAAGAAATATATTTGAAGTTTTAAGATTTTTCTTTGAAATATTAGGAGTTTTTTACTAAATAATTATAATCTATAATCCCACTCTTAAATATGTATGTGTTGTTAACCGTAAAATGACTTAAAGTCCATGAGAATCTTTAGAAATTGGAAGATATCTTCTTTGAGATATTCTTTGAAAAGGATTTTTAGGAAATTATATTGCATTACTATGACAGCATTACTATAACATAGAGTTTCCAAAAAACCGCAGAATTTCAAAACCGAGGTTTCGGTTCGGTTTTGAGATAACTTATTTACTATTAAATCAGTTGATAATATAGGAATGCTATACAAATTTAAAGTTTAAACTTGACGAGTGTTCAAGAGGTTAAAGTTATATTGGTACTTTTTCTTTTAATGGTACCTTTTTAATATATTAAAAAAAAAAAGAAATAATCAAAAATAGTTTGCTCAATTGTATTATGATACCAAAAATGGAGAACTAAAATAAATTAAGGAGTATTTTTATGTTCTTCAAATAGTACTTTTTGAATATTCTATAATATTGAACCTAGAATCAGGAAATTACTTTGAAATTACAAACTTGGCAGTGGTTTAAGTGTAGAAAATTGTTACTTTTTCTTCTAATGGTATTTCTTATTATATTAAATTATTTTAGTTATATGGCTGATATGCTTCTGAGTAAAGAAAGAATCAGGGATAGAGGGCATATAGATACTGAGGTAAGAGAAACTATTATTGAAATTTCTATAATAATGAACCTATAAGCAGGAAATTAAACACACGTGATTCTGACTGGGTTAGAATATAATAAAGGGAATTGCAGGTACTTTTTCCAACTAATAGTACTTTTTGAACACTTTATAATGATGGACCTAGAATCGCGAATTCAAAAGGGATAATTAATGTTACTATTTCATTATTGTAAAGGTACTTTTTGAATATTTTATAATAATAAACCTTAAAATTTAAAATTAGGCACAAATGATTCTGAATGAGTTAGAATTCACGAAAGGTGATTATAGTGGTAGCTTTTTTTTTATATTATCTATAATAATCGACACAGAAATATGAAATTAGACATTCATGAAGCTGAGTAGGAATACCAAATGTGGGTCTTTATGGTACTGTTTTTATTCTAATAATACGTTTCGAATGAGCTAGAATCCACAATAAAATCAATCAAAAAACATGAAACAAGAGCCATGTTTTCCTGAATTAGTATTATTTCATGAAGGGATACTTAATAGTACTATTTCTTTCCTCTAATTGGGGTGGCGAAGCGCACCGGCTCAGCTAGTACTCTATACTTTTTTATCGGATATTTGAAAATAACTAAAACTTCGTTACAAAAGTTTTGAATTATTTAGCCTGCAATACAATTGTAATACAATTTAATAAATTTAAACAATCATCTTTCGAGATTTTTCCGATCTGTTTTTAGAGATATTGTATGAATAATTGTTCCCCATTTCTAAATTTTTAATGTTTCTACTGAAAATAGATTAAAAGTAAAAACCGAAGAATAATAGTCGATTTCTATTTTAGGCCTTGAAAAACCGCGGTTTCGGTTAAAACCGAATTGGAAACTCTACTATAACACCAATATTGTAAAAATTGGATAAGCAGTGAAAGTTACATGCAACTGAATTTGAGCTATTTTACACCATTCTTATATAAAATTTTATCTTCGAACCTCTTTTACAAATTGGAAATGGGTATGGTTCGATGCTTTGTCGGAATTTTTTGTTTCCTCTCATAAATAGCATTTTATATTCCAGTACACAATTCGTGGAAGGCCAAAACCAAAACTATTAAAGCATCTCTTTATTGACACTTTAGTATTTCCATTGAAACGTTTCGATGAGCATTAATTATAATTATTTCCAAGCAATTAAATCAATTCCACTCATATAAATACATTAATATGCTGCGAAACATCGTAATACATATGTATTCTATTTTTGTAGTATCAAACTGATTAGATACTAAACATAATTAAAGATTTAATATGGTGCATATGATTCTCAACATGTTCATTTACTCGTATCGTACTAAAACTAATCGAGTGTGATAGCCTGTGGAATATAATTTGTTTGGAAAAGTTAAATGACTATTTGAATTTTGAAATCATTTTCAATATGGCTTCCTCTCAAGCAAGCAAACGCTCATCATGTCATTGACATGCAAATACATGTGATTAAGAATATTATTTTGGGTTTTTGTTTCTTCTTTAATTAAATTTATTAAGCGACGTTTTATCCCAAAACCAAATCTTATTTTATTTTTTTGTATTGTATTTTAAAATAACAAGTTATTTTGTTAAACATTTCATTCAGTTAATGCACATCCACATGCATGCACATGATTTGTTATAAATTAAATTTGTTTCTGTAATTTGTTGTTGACCAACAAATGTTAAGGCTCACATGAGTGTAATTTTGGTTTTCAGTTGTTGTGTTAATTAACACCCGAATTTCAAATAAAATTCTCTCAAACGATACAATTGCCTTTAACCTCAAAGTTTATAAAATTAATATGTATTTTTAGTTAATTTGAATGGAATGATAACAAAAAATGTCTGCCATAAAATGTAGCAAGAGGAGCATTTGGCCAGTGACATATATAGTCAGGGCGATCGAGAGCCAGACAGATACAATAATTACTTAAGTTGTTGAAATAAAACAGAAAAATACTTAATACTTTATACGGTTTTTATACTACATAGCTAAATGAGTAAAAAATAACATTAAATTCCCCTACAGAAAGATCAGCAAATAAATACCGCCACTATAAAAGCTTAAACAAATAAAATATTCTTATAATGACACGATTTTTTTTTATAATATAACAACAACAACAAGATAACTAAGTTAAAAAGGCCATTTTATATACAAAAACATCAACGTGTTGTTTGCATTTTGCTCTCAAATACATTTAGAACTTGAACTTCACAACAAAAATAAAAAAAATTTAAATTATAACATTCATTAATTATTTTTTTTTTTTTTGAAGGGGAAAACAAATTAATAGATTTTAAAAACATATGTTCGCTTTTGTTTGTAAATAAATTAAATTTTATTTTTTTTTTTGTAAATTATGAATATTGACAATTAAGTAGTTATTAAGTGATTCTTTTCATAGGCAAAAATATAAAGGAAATGAAATTAATAAATTTTATATTTTGCAGGATGAAAATACCATTATCATTAAAATACCGTTACAAGAAATATCGTTAGCACCTAAATATCAAAAACCTTTAATACTGCTTGAAATATGTTGAAAAAACTAATAAATAACCAAACAGAGATTGTTTGTGAAAAACTATGACATAAATTAGCATTATATGGCGTATCTTTTGAACGCGGTTTCTGTTTTTAATAACGTATATGTCATTTTGAAGGGTACATATCTGTCATTTATTCTCACTTAGTTATTGAACATTATAGTGTAAACAACAATGTTTTTTGTTGCTTCGAAAATTTCGAATTTTATGCCAACAAAGTGTCATATGCTGGAAACAAGTAAGAGAGCTAAATTCGGCTGTGCCGAATCTTATATACCCTTCACCAAATTATACTTTAAAATAAAATTTAAATTTTTTTTTTTTTAATTTTGTTTTTCAAAATTGTTTTTTAATTTTTTTCCAATTTTTAAAAAAAAAAAAAATTTTAATTTATTAGTGAAAAAAATTTATGACAAAAGAATATTTTTTGTGAAAAAAAATTCGGGTTAAAAAATATTTTTCCCGATTTTGACCCATTGTAGGTCCAACTTTGTATAGCCTTATATACATCGTTGCAATTAAAATATCTATCATTAGATATCCATATTGTCTACATTTATGACTTAGTAATCGAGATATAGATAAAAAAATAGGCCAAAAATGGAGGTTGTCTCGGATTTTTGCTCATATCTCAGTTATTTATGGACGGATTTTGCTGATTATAAATAGGAAACTTCTCGAAAGTATGTCTGACAGAATTATTGAGGATTGGGATCCCGATATCTGGGGTCTTCAGAAAATTTCAACAGACAGACAGACAGACGGACATGGCTAAATCGACTCCGCTATCTATAAGGATTCAGAATATATATACTTTATAGGGTTGGAAAATTATATTGTGGAAATTACAAACGGAATGACAAATTTATATATACCTTTCTCACGATGGTGAAGGGTATAAAAAAGTGTCGCTGAAGTACATCGGTTGCTCACCAAAGCTTTGGTGAATGTGTTATATCGGTTGCAACGTGCGATACATAGTTTGTGCTGTTCAGAAGTGGTGATTTTGACACAGAAGATATCGATCGCTCAGACCAGCCAAAAAGGTTGAAGACCAAGAATTACTGCATGAAGATTGTTGTCAAACTCAACAAGAGCTTGCAAAATCTGCAATTCAAGCAGCAATTTCAAAACATTTGAGAGACAGCAGGATTCATCCAAAAGGGTACCATACGAATTGAAGCCGAGAGAGCTTGAAAAATGATTTTGCATGTCCGAAATGCTACTTAAACGCCATTAAAGAAAATCATTTATGCACCGATTCATTACTAACGATGAAAAATGTATCCATTCGACCAACCAGCCGAATCGGCAATAAAGCCAAATATCTATGATGCTAAGGTAATGCTCTGTATTTGACGGGACCAAAAGGGTCCTATCTATCGTGAGCATTGGTCGAAAAACTCCCAGAATATGAGACCGTAATGTTTCATCATGACAATTTCCGGCCACATGATGCAATACTATTTAGAGAGTAGTTGGGAAGTTTAGCTATATAGTCCAAAACGTACCAAGTCCGACTTATATTTGTTTCGATCGAAGCAGACCGCTCTCTCTTCACTGGAACATAGTATCCGAAATTTGCTGGAATCGTTCTAAAAGCTAAAAATTTAAAAAAATCGCGAATTTTTAAGTCATAATATTTAGATTTAAACAAAAAATAACATCCAATACTACTTAGTTTCAGATTGACTTTGAAATGATAGATTTATGTTTAATATTCTCACCTTCAGCTTTATGTAGCTGTCACAAGTTATTTGAAACATTTCTTTAGTTCTGTAATCAATAATACTTGTTCGAAATAATCACCTACGGTACTACGTTCTAGAGAAGTTATTCAGAGCAGTTTTATCATGAGATAATTGTGTTTGAAATTGTCTCATTTAAAACTTGTTTCGAGATACAATACATGGTTTCTTGGCTTTAATATTCGAATTAATTTTTGAACACATTAACGAAAATCGGTTGATACTCGATGGATTGTAGAAGTTTTTGGGACAACACTCTATATTTGCAAGGCTATCATTAAAGAATCTGAAAATCTTATTATCACACTTATTCTAGAACTAGTTATGTTAGAACTAAATTTGTCACGAAAAACACAGTTAGATTGAGATTAATTTTGACCTCCAGTGCTCTTAAGGGTTAATTTCCATTTTTGAACTGTTATTTTAAACCTAAGACCTTGAGGTGTATTTTTCGTAACTTTCATTAAAATCGACACAAAAATATATAATTGGTCAATTCACAAGGTCTCTTATCATGTAATATTCGCATAATGTCCTAATATTTCACAATGGGTTTTATTGCTTTTCAAGCAAAAAATGTCCTAAAGTAATACTACTTTCTATGCTATGTTTATAATGTTATCGTAACGAACCAGCAGAGACCAACCATTCAGCGTTGGTCTTGGTTAAGCCGAGCCGCCGAGTCGTGATATATATGGACATTATGACAATATGACTGATAAGAGACCTTATGAATTGACCAAATATTTCGCTATCATTAATTTAAAAATTCCAATTATTGCAAAATTTTACCTTTGACCTTCACGATTTAAGGTTTAACGTTGTGTGCTTTTAGTAAAACTTTCAGAGTATATTTACAATTATCTGCTCTATAATATTCTGTATAGGTTTTACTTAAAATTCATAACAGTAAGGAAATTAGTATCATTCGCCAAAATATGGCCAACAAATTAGTTTTTCCCGAAAATCTCAAAATTTAAATCACAGGTACGCAAAAACTGTAGGAGGTATTGCCATATTTTTGTCATATTTTTATTCCCTATTTTATTATCAATAAATCCCAATGTGATGATCAAAAAATTCTGAAATTTGTTTAACAAATTTTTTTAAAATTTGAAAATTAAGTTTTGAAACTGCCGTTAAAAAAATTTAATTTGTTTGGTCATACCAGCGAATTAACGCCAACTTACGAAGACAAAAACTCATATACAAGTAACTATGGATATATTTTAAGTAAGAATTAGATTTTATTTTAATATTTCTCAAAATATGTTAATTTTGTGCCAGCATTTCTTGTTCTAGTGGCCTGAGACACGTTAATGGCCTGGGGAGTTTTTAATAACTTTAACATTATTTAATCAATTTAATCCTTTAAAGCTCACTAGAACGACCATTACGTACACATTTCGATTATTTTATATTAAATTGCAAAAGTAATTATTTAATGGCAACATTTTTACAAAAACTGAAAAAATAAATGTTCTCAAAATTTTGGAAATTTTTTTTTTTTTATCTTAACCTAATACAAAACTGCCCTTCGTTTTTTGAAAAATCGATTATAAACAAGTAAGAGTGCTATATTCGGCTATGCCGAATCTTATATACCCTTCACCTTTGTTGTGGATTCATTAATTGCCCACTTTCAGCATATAGTATCCTAAATATATCAAGAAAACTTTTAAAAACTTAACATTTAATTGCTGACGAACAGATTATATTATAGAAGTTACAAACGAAATGAAAATCTTATATATACCCTTCTCACGATGGTGAAGGGTATAAAAACAACAACGCCAAACGAAACACCAAAAACAAAATACGCAAAGCAATGAAACCAACACACATACGGTTTGTTGCTTTTTTTGCAAAGCATGCAAAAAATTGTTTTTTTTATGAAATTTTCAGAGTTTGTCTCGGATGTTTGCTCATATCTCTGTTATTTATGGACGGATTTTGTTGATTTTTAGTAGGGAACAGACAGACAGACGGACATGTCTTAATGGTCTCCGCTATCTATAAGGATCTAGAATATATATACTTTATAGGGTCGCCAAATTATATTGTGGAAAGTACAAACGGAATGACTCACATAAATATTCTTCTCACGACGGTGAAGGTATAAAAATAAGGTCCAGCTTAATATGAAACGTGCTGTATAAACTTTAGATAAATGGTTGCTAAACTATTTGCTGCACTGTAGCAAGAATATAGAAAAAACATTCGATTGTAATTTATAGCAGTAAATTCGTATTAACTTGATTTTTTTATATAATTATCTGAAAACTGTAATTGTATGAGTGTGTGTGTGTAAACGTTTTTTTGTTTATCAGTTTTATAGAATTGACCTTTGCATAGAAGAGTATAAATTATAATGTATATTTATTTTATTTTTTTGTTGGGCACATTTTCACTCAGAGGAATTAGCTTGTTAAGTATGTCTAATGTATTAGAGTGGTCTTATAAATTAAATATTTGCCTACTTAGCAACAGTAAAATATGTACAATGTTCATTAGGGTGGGTCGTTTTTTTTTTTTTTTTTTTTTGTACTAAAATTCAATTGATTCTATGAAGAATTCTTAGCAACTTTCACCTAGAAACCATAGGTCTAAAATTACTCTATATTTTTGAAACATCAAATACATAAAAACATAATACTGATAATAGAAATTTGGTGGCGAATTGATAAATGAAAGAAAAAAGTCTAGAAGTATTATCCGGGTTCACAATTAATTAGCTGTTGGTAAATTTTGCAAAAACTTTGAAGTGCATTATTATTTCCGTTCCATTTTAGACCTATGATTTCTAGGTGAAAGTGGCTTAGAATTATTCTTAGAATCGACCCACCTTATTGTTCATATTATAAATTAGCAAACAAGAGGTTGTATATTTTTACTGTGCAATTGCTACTAACATTTACGAGGGCTTAAGCCCAAGCGGTTTAAGGTTCATTATAATTTTAAGGGCACTTGAGGGACCAGCCAGATAGATATTCATAAGTAAAATATTAACAATTTTAACATTTACTCGTTTAGTTTAGCTAAATATACATACATAACTTATACAGAAGTTTGCTTAACAAAGCCAACTTTTTGGAAAAATTAGTGCAAATTCTGAATTTATTTTCCAGCTTGTTAGAAAACTCATTGGAATACATAAATACTTCTTTTGAAGTGTGCATTTATTGTTGAAATGCTTAGCTAAATAAATATATATACTCGTATGCACTGACTAACTACTACATAGTACTGCATAACTTTATCTATACGAATTTGTTTTAAATACAAATTTGAACACAGTTACTTACACTGCCACAAGTATGTATTGTATGTGTTTGTTCTAACACAAATTTATCACAGTTCAATTCACTCCGTTTTTTTTAATCTCATCATGGTCATAAATTGCTGTTTATTTAACAAAATAAAACTTTTATTGCTTGTTTAAGCCATGTTTGTTTTTTATTTGCCACTTTCTTTCCAATGATTTTTTATACATTTTATTTCGGCCAAATGCATGATGCACCATTATTTAATCGCTTAAATGGAAAAGAGTGGTATATTGTTGTTAATAAATTTTAAAATGTAAATTCAAATTCATAAAAAATACACATACATACGTACTTACTACTAGTATTTGGGGGGATTTTTTGTTTTAATGTTTTGTTTTCAAATATCGAGTAAAGTAATAAATTTGAGTTTTTTATTTTATGTGGTGGGACTATGAACATATTTTCCGCTTTAGTTGCTCAATTAAGTTTGCTGTTAATCCAATTTAATAAAATTACAAAATATAAAAACGTGAATTAAATGAAGGAAATATGACATGAAATGTGACAAAATCCTTTAAGTCCGTGATTAATATATTTAAGTACTTTTAACGAATTACATTTTTAAGTCTGTTTCCAACAAAAAATGCAAAAATTTGTTTGTTTTTAAATCAGTGACTAAAAGTGATATGAAAATACAGTTTTCCTTTAAAAACAACTTCAGCAAAGATATGTTTTTATTACATCTAAACTGTAGAACAAAAAATCTCACCCAAAGAAACAAAAAGTAAACGCAGAGAAAAAAAAAACATGGTTCGGCATGATTACGACAACTACAATGAGTTCTCTGTAACAATATATTGTTGTCGTACACAAATAATTGTTATTTTAATTTATATATAACAACATTTCAGTTACTAAACAAATTTCTAGCTTAAGCTTGGAAATTTGTTGGGCTTTGTTGTTTTCTTTCAAAGGGGTTGAAAGAAATAGAAACCAAAGTTATTTATACGTGTGTATGAATGTACATATATAAATAACTTTGGAAATAAAAAATGCAGGTTGCACTTACTTGTTTATAGTATTCACGGGATGAAATAAAACCAGTTGTTTTTAAACGTTATAATAATTTATTATAAAATAAATTTGTGTGGGTTTTTGCTGTTGTGGGTTTTGTAGCTGTTGATGCTGCTCAAGTTTTTGACAAACTGTAATGGCGCTTAAGCAGATTGACATGACTTTAATTGTCAACTGTCAATCTTCCTAAGCGGCATTCACAATAATAAAAGGAGCACAGGCATAGCTAGCGAGGGTCACTATATTTATAGGAGGGGCTCCATATCGATGTCGAGGAAGTCGTCGTCCTCCTCCACATCATCGCGGGCCTCAACATGCCGGCCCCCTTGCACAGGTGCAACTAAAATTGCTTCGCTGAGGCGGTTAATTGTGGCGACCATTTGACGAAGCAGCTGGTGGGTCGTGGCCTGTCCAACGGCTTGCTCTTCCAATTGTCGCTGCAACATAGTAGGCCTCCTTCGTGAGCGCCTTTGCCGCGAGGTTAGAGTCTGGAGGGCCCCCGACTCTCGACTGCTGTCACGGGTGCGCTGATGAACTTCATCGTCCGCTACTCGTCGAGCACTGCGTTGCAACCTCTGCAATGGTTGGGGTGTGGTCACTCGATTAGGGATGTTTAGCCGATCTTGAACAGAGCGCCTTTGAGTTGGGGGTACTACATCAGACTCCACACGTCGATCCTTGTGGAGTAGTGTATGATGCTTCTGTCCACATCGACTACATACAGTTGTTGAATTACAGTCCCTTACGTGGTGGCCTTGTGATAGGCAGTTGGAACAGTACTTGTGAACTCTCACACTGTACGCACGTTGACGGACCGAAAACCCTTTGAAGATTCTGCAAGAACCCAGCTGATGGGTTTGAAAGCAAATCAAGCAGATTTCGGTGCGTCTAATGGGATCCATTTCTATCTGAAAATAAACAAAAAAAGGGAAAACCAAGGAGAAAGAAGGGAATTAGGTAAAACAATATTTGAAAGATTGAGTGATTACATATGATGAAATATAAGAGTAAAATAAGCTACTTATCCGAGATTGGCAACCAACAGAGTTTTACTATAGGCCTAGTAACCAAACCATATTGTGTTCGAATATCAGCTACTCTCACTCGTTTGTCAGATCCATGATAAATATTCTCAATGCGACCCAAACGCCAGTCACTAGGAGGAAGTAGTTCATCCTTTATGATGACGAAATCTCCTACAATCAATTCCTTCTTCGGATAACGCCATTTGTAGCGCTTATGCAGTTCCTGCAAATATTCCGTTTTCCATCTTTGGGCAAATCGATGGTGGAGAGCCTTAAGTTTCTCCCATCGATTCAAAAGAGACATATTAAGATCTTCTGTTGTCATTTCGGGCGGGACCATTATAGGCGAACCTCGGAGAAAGTGTCCGGGCGTTAAAACTGTTAAGTCCTCAGGATCCTCAGTCATCGGAGATAACGGTCGGGAGTTAAGAACACCTTCAATCCTAACTAAAAGGGTAGAAAATTCCTCAAAATTAAATTTCTGATTTCCTACAACCTTTCTAAAATGAAGCTTAAAGCTTTTTACTCCAGCTTCCCACAGGCCTCCCATGTGCGGTGCACTAGGTGGTATGAATTTCCACTCGAAGCCGTGGATAGCATATCTTTCAGATATGTCCTTTGAAGCTTTCTCTAAGAACATTGCATATTCAGCAAGCAATACTTTACTTGCGCCTACGAAGTTGGTACCGTTGTCAGACATCAAACGTTTCGGTAACCCTCGTCTTCCGACGAACCTATCAAATGTGGCCAAAAAAGCCTCAGATGATAGATTCGAACATGACTCTAGATGTATAGCCCGAGTAGCAAAACATACAAATATACAGGCGTAGCCTTTCATGTATGGAGAATTTCTCAAATGGCCGGCTTTTATCTGAAACGGACCAGCAAAGTCTACACCAGTAAAGGTAAACGGTAAGGAGAACGTAGTTCTCTCAGCTGGTAAGGCTGCCATTATCTGGGATAAGACTTTCTGTTTATAACGAACGCACGTCAGACATTTGTTCACACATTTTTTTACTGCTCTCTTAAGAACTGGTATCGCACCATACTCATCATAAGAGAGATATCAGCATGCATTAAATTCTTGTGCATAAAATCAAGAATCATTTCGGATAAGTTTGATTTGTATGGAATGATTATTGGGAATTTTTCTTCATAGCTCAAAGATGAATTAACTATGCGACCGTTTACTCTTAGAAGTCCGTTTGAGTCTAGGAAAGGGTTCAATGTTATTAACGAGCTTTTTTTTGAAATTGATTTCAAGTTGGACAAATCTTTATATTCATCAGCATAATAAGCCCTTTGAGTTAATCGCATTAATACAATTTTAGATTTATTGAGCTCGTTCTGCGTTAAAGGTTCAGCTCGATTTTTACCCTTGTTTAAGGCTAAACTGCAGAAACGATAAACATAGGCTATAACTCGAAGAGCTTGGTGATATCTTGTGAATCTATTGATTATATAAAATTCATCACCAATTTCTCTTTTTGCTCGCGTAATCTGACACCTTAAAGGTGGAGAATTGTCAGTAGTCAATATATTTGAAGCATTCTTGGAAGGAGAAGAATGAACTGAAGCGCTGGTGCAATTAACTTGTACTATTTTCCTTTGTTCTGGGGGTTCTTGGAATGGTTGGGTAGAACTTGGCCAATGTTCTTGAGAACTAAGAAGCCAAATTGGTCCATGCCACCATAACGGGTTATTCAATAACTCCTGTGGTTTGCATCCTCTTGTTCCGAAATCGGCCGGATTTTCGGAAGTGGACACGTGTCTCCATGTGGCATCGCCAACATTTTCAATAATTTTAGATGTTCTATTAGCTACAAAAGTTTTCCACGAAGATGGATGTTTCTGAAGCCAAGCAAGAACAATGGTGGAGTCAGTCCACATATAAACGGATGAGCTTGGGAATAAATTATTAGATAAAACATGCCTTACTAACTTTGAAAGTAGTAAAGCGCCACACAATTCCAAACGTGGAAGACTAAGTTTTTGTAACGGTGCTACCTTGCTCTTAGCCACTAACAAATGTGTGCTTCTATTGTTCTGATTCTCGGATCTTACGTAAAGAGCGGCACAGTATGCCCTCTCTGAGGCATCACAAAAACCATGCAACTGAATAAAGTTTTCAGGTTGAAAATTAACCCAGCGTGGTATTTTTATTGCTTCAATATATTGGACATTTTCTATGAAAATGTTCCATTTCATACAAATATGTGGCTTAACAGTCTCGTCCCACTCTACACCATCTTGCCATAATTCCTGAAGGAGAATTTTGGCTTGAATAATTATAGGCGTTAGCCATCCTGCCGGGTCAAAAAATTTCGCCACATAAGATAAAATTTGCCGTTTCGTTACCGAATTTTCTACACAAATTTTCTGCATTTTGTAACTGAAAGTATCACTCATAGCGTTCCAACGAATTCCAAGCGTCTTTGTGGAACTTGAATCCTTAAATTTCAAGAAATCTTCATTCAAAAGATTATCTCTCGGAATGTGTTCCAATAATCGTGGATGATTTGCAGTTATTTTCTTCAATGGAAAGCCTGCAGAATTAAGTGCGGTGCACAACTGTTTCTGAGATGCTAATGCCGTTTCTAAAGTATGTCCCCCTGATAATACATCATTAACATATGTTTCATTTCTCAATATTCTTGACGATAATGGAGTATGATTTTCCGAGTCATCTGCTAACTGTAGAAGTGTTCGAATAGCTAAGAAAGGTGCACAATTAATACCAAAAGTTACCGTAGATAATTCATAATCTTCTATGTTGCCTGTATTGTTATCTCGGAACAATATTCTCTGATAGGGTCTATCAGAATCATTAATCATTATTTGACGATACATTTTCTCAATATCACCATTGAAAACATATTTATACTTCCGCCAATTCAAAATTATAGTCATAAGATCTGACTGAAGAGTTGGCCCACTATATAAAATATCATTTAATGAATATGAACTTCGTGTTTTACGTGATCCATTAAAAACTACTCGTACTTTCGTTGAAGCACTCTCAGGTCGGAAAACTGCATGATGAGGTAAATAATACGAGAAATATTTACCATTTTCATTTATTTCGGCAGAGTTACATTTTTGCATATGACCCAAATCAATATATTCCCTCAAAATGTCATTATAAATATTAAGCTGGGATTTTTTGTTTAAATTCATTTCCATATGAATATATTGCTTCATTGCTTGATAGCGAGATGAAGCCAAAAATATTGATTTAGGGAACTCTTGCCTGAATGGTAATTTTACCACATATCGCCCATCTTCTTGTCGAAAAGTGGTTTTCTCAAAAAGTTTCTCACAAAATTTGTCTTCTTCGGATAAGACAGAATTATTGGAAACCTCTTCTGTTTCCCAAAATTTCCTAAGCTGAATACCTATGTCGATTTCCTCCTTTGCCTTTTCACTTACATCGACCGCAACGAGTGAAAGCGAGTTTATCTTGAATGGGCCGTAAATAAACCAACCATAAACTGAGTTCTGAGCAATCATATTTCCCAAAATATTTTTACGAATTCCTTCAAGTAAAATATATGGTATGACGTCGCTTCCTAATAACAAGTCAATATGAGAAGAAACATAAAATGTTGGATCCGCCAATTTTAAGTCACTAATCTCGGTGAGATTAGGATTAGAAATTGAGGCTGATGGCATCAAACTCGTTAAGTTTGAAACAATCACAGCTTGAGTATCAAGCTTAAAATTATGATTTTCTGCGCATAATGTTATGTTACAAAGTTTCTTAGAATTAGCAACTATTGTACCTCCTAATCCACATATCTCGAAATCTGCAGATTCTGTCTTCAAATTTAACCTATTTTGAATTCGTTCAGTCAAAAAAGACCTTTTCGATGCAGAGTCAATCAGTGCTCTAACCGTAAATTTATCTCCCAAATGATTAATTTGCACCAAAGCAGTTGGTAACAAAATATCATCATGGTTAACCGACAAATGAGTTTGGACATTTGTCGGAGCTGCATTACTGCACGAAGGGCACTGTAATTCAACATCAATATTTGCAGATGTTATATTATTTATTGGTTGTGTCGATTCAGTGTGAAACGAATTCACCGGTCTATTTCCACCCTGATTACTTCTAACCTGTTCACCATTATTGTTTTGATTTAAATGTAATAAACTGTGATGTTTATTTTTACATTGCGTACAGCGGAATATACTCTTACAATCTTTGTTGACGTGAGTTGGTGATAGACAGTTGCTACATATATTGTTCCGCTCAACATAGTCAATTCGTTGCCTGACAGTAAAATCTGAAAATTTTTTGCATATTCTCAGATTATGGTTTTCATTGCACAATTGGCATGAATTCTGATTATTTGAATTTATTTTCTGGCCTGAATTTTTACCAATATTGTTCCTACTTGTTCCCGGTTTCAAATCATTTTTATGACTAGTTGCATTCATATTTAATTGATCTCGTGCTCTCTCTATCCTTTCTACTACTCGATGTCTACTTTTCAAGAAGTTGTCCATCTGAACCCAAGATGGCATTTCAGAATCCGTTTCCAAAGATTCTTCCCAGGCAGTAATTGTCTGTAGGGGTAATTTACTACTGCATAAATATACTAAAATCGGATCCCATTGATCAACACGAATGCCATGACCAATTAACATAGCCAGACAATCACATATAGTTGTCCTTATTCTATTAATATCTTCGCTAGTTTCACTAGTAGCCGGCTTTATGGTGAAAAGAGCTTTCAGTTGAATTTCTACTAAAAATTTCTTGTTTTCATATCTTGATTTTAAGGCATTCCAAGCTGCTAAATAATTTTGTTCAGATAAGGGATATTTCTGTATTATTGCCAAGGCATCTCCAGATGTTTTGTTAAGTAAATGGAAAAACTTCTCTACAGTAGATACTCTTGGATTCGTATGATAAAGGACAGAAAACATATCCCTAAAGGATGGCCATTCTTCATAACTTCCATTAAAAACTTTCATGTCACATGCTGGTACTCGTACACCAATTTCTGACAGGTCAAATGTGGTATTTGTTGGAAAGAATGTGGAGTTACCCAAAACAGAAGAATGATGTGGGCCATTTTGTGCATTCGATGAACCCTTTGCAGCCTTCAGAAGGTCGTTCATACTTGCCTTCGTCACCTGATACTTTTCCCTACATTCCCTGTACCTAGTGCGGGCTAATTCCTTAAATTCCGGCGATATTATAGAATCCATCGTACTATAAATTGTCTCGTAGGAAATTCGAATGGTTTTCCAATCCTCTTCCAAGGATTCCAATTTAGCCTCTACTAAGGATTCCGTCAAATCCTCAACATGTGTTTTCGCGAAGTGTCGCATTCTTCAAACATGTTATCTGTTTCAATAACAAATTTTGAATGAGCTTGACTACCCATATTGATTTATCTGGTTTTTAATACGATAGTATGCTTTAATTAATATATGAATAACCACAATTGCGTTACAAAGCGGAATTTATGATAATACTCTCAATATATTCCTTAGGAAATAGTTTACAATTACCACGAAGTAGTAAAAAATATAATTTAATATAATTCCTTAATGAACCGACAGCAATTTTTGAAAATGCGCGGAAAACACAAATAAATATGATTATATTTAGTTAATATTCTCTTTTTTATTAATTTAACCGCTGGCAATTAAATGCGCGGAAATTGCCTGTTAGTAATATATTTCGTTATAATTTCCGAAATTTCGTTTTTTATAACGATTACGAAATATGAAAATATTACTTTTATTTAGGCTAATATTTTTTCTCTTTGTTTAATAATATATTCTTATTATTGTTCTATTTTAATGCAAACCGCTGGCAGTAAATGCGCGGATAATTTCACAAAAAATTATAAAAATATTATTTAATTTAACCACTGGTGATTTATTAAATATATTTTTCCTTTTTATTTAAATCAACCGCTGGCAATGGAAATGCGCGGAAATTATTGTTAAGCAACGGGGAAATTAATAATTAAATTAATAATATTTACTATTAATTTTATTAATTTTCCAAATCAACCGCTTTGTTAAAACAGCTGTTTAATTGTTACTTTGACTTTCAAACTATTTTCACACAGAGTTGTATGAAAAAGCAGTGGTTTGTATTGTTGTGTTACTATTTTAATGCAACTAATAAAACAACAATTGTTATTGGTTAATACCTTTTGTGTTTTCGTTCTCAACTTTATTCGTGAAATTTATATTAAATTTATTTGTGAAAATTATATTAAATTTATTAGTGAAATTTGTATTTAATAAAAATAAAAAATTAAAATTGTTTGAAAAGTTTTTTATTTAATCACTGGCTCAATTTTAGGTTTAAAAAGGACCATAAACAAATTTCTAGCTTAAGCTTGGAAATTTGTTGGGCTTTGTTGTTTTCTTTCAAAGGGGTTGAAAGAAATAGAAACCATAGTTATTTATACGTGTGTATGAATGTACATATATAAATAACTTTGGAAATAAAAAATGCAGGTTGCACTTACTTGTTTATAGTATTCACGGGATGAAATAAAACCAGTTGTTTTTAAACGTTATAATAATTTATTATAAAATAAATTTGTGTGGGTTTTTGCTGTTGTGGGTTTTGTAGCTGTTGATGCTGCTCAAGTTTTTGACAAACTGTAATGGCGCTTAAGCAGATTGACATGACTTTAATTGTCAACTGTCAATCTTCCTAAGCGGCATTCACAATAATAAAAGGAGCACAGGCATAGCTAGCGAGGGTCACTATATTTATAGGAGGGGCTCCATATCGATGTCGAGGAAGTCGTCGTCCTCCTCCACATCATCGCGGGCCTCAACAGTTACTGTAAAAATTTTTAGTTCATCGCCATTTTAAATTTACGTATCGTTCACTGAAACATAATTATTTTTCAAACAACTAAACTATAATTAAGAGTCAAATTTATGTAAATTTTATGTTCAACTATATGTGTAGTTCATACACAGAGAAAACAGTTTCGTAGTAGCAACCAAATTTGTTGCCAATCGAATGATTCGGTTGCACTCATAGAATTTTTCGGTTCCATCAACAGAATGCCAGTTTATAAAGAAGAATTTCGGTTGAAGCAACCAAACTTTTGTTACCCCTTATAAAATTTTGTAGCCACAACTGTAAAATTCGGTTACTAAGGAAGAATCATTCGATTGGCTGCAAATTCGGTTGATATCGCGACTCTGTTTCCTGTGCACGCAGTGAAAAAATATAGTTGTGCAAGTTTACAGTAACCATTTCAACATTTTTAATTTTTTTTTTAACATTATTATTTTCACAGTAACAATTTACATGATTGTAGTAACCATAATATGGTTATTTTACTATTCACATGATTGTATCAATCATATATATGGTTACAGTAAACAAGTATATGTTTGTGACAACCATTGTTATGATGAATCTTTATGTTTTCTCAGATTATGATAACAATTAGGCGAGAGCAACATAATATGGTAAAACCTTAATCATAAAAATGGTTGTCACAAAAATATACTTGTTTACTGTAACCATATATATCATTCATACAATCATGTGAATCATAAACTAGCCATATTATGGTCACCACAATCATGTAAATAGTTATTGTGTCTATAATATTGTTGAAGCACGTTTTAAAATGTAGAAATGGTTATTGTAAACAAGCACAACTATATTTTTTCTCTGAATTTGTGTATAGAATGATTACATTGCGGAACAAACATTTTGCTGGCCGAGATTTGAACTACGTTTTGTACAAGTTGATGAACCCTCATTACACTTGGTTTTCCAGTCAATTCTCGCGTTTTCGAAATTTCGCGGTTTTTATATTTTCATTGAAGAACCTATTTGTTGGTGTTTTTCTTTAAAATTTTGGATAATGCAGCTTAGAATGTGACATTTTTTAGCATGAAACTGGTCTACATAAACATATTGTGGCGTTTTTACCTTTTAAAAACGGAGTTTATTTCCTTTAAATAAACCGGATACTTTTGATTGCAAATAAAAGCAGTTTTAGTAGTTTAAAATTTGTAACAACTCTTTATTTATTTAAATGTACAACAACAACAGTTCAAATATTCACTCAGTGTCTCAATACACGTTTATCAATTCACAGAAATACACACACATACTCTATAATGTACAAGTAAGTATACACGTACAAAACAGTTGATGTTAAGTCTAACAGAGACAATGATCAACTCAACTCACGACTGCCAGCTCTGCCACTATTTATCTATCGGCCATCTATCGGGAATCTTCTACAATGCTCTTAACGGACATACTAGTACATTCGAATTCTAGAGCTTTCGATGTCAATGTTAGTAGCTTAAACATGCAGTGTTACCATACTTACTAACAATGCAATAACCGCATGGTATCAACATTGTTGATAAGTAGAAGCTTCTACCGATGGCCGTGTTTATAAACATGATGAATGTTGCAAGCAGTCGTTGCGGACCGTTAAATTCAAATCGCTATTGCACATTCGTAACAATATGTTTCTTTTGAGTATACAAATTCTGGTGGATGTTTCGACATATTTGTCTGATTTTTCAAGAATATTTAAATTTGACTCTTGTAGCTTTATCCTTAATAAAATGTTGTATTCCGAAAATTCTAAATAAAAATTTAACGCTGCACATTCAAGGCATAGTTTTTAATTAAAATGAAAAATTAGTTAAAAATTTAATGAAATATTTAGATAAGACTACGAACTTTCACATCCTAAAAAATATATTATTTTTAAATGAATTTTTAGGTAGTTTTTATTAGTCTTATTTCTTAATACACATTTACACAATCTAACTACAGCATTAGAAATATTTCATTCGACGTTTTTTAAATATCGCAAATGATATACAACGTTTTTTGGGAAAATATCTTAAAATTTTTATCAAAAACACTAGTCTTTTTTAGAGAAAAAAATATACATTTTTACACACATATAGATTTATTTCTACCTTATATATCCAGGAATTGTCTAAGTTGCGAATTTGAATACCAAAGTAAGCACAGTGGGGCAGAATCAAAATTTTTTGGAAATAAATCTGGCATTTCTAAACGGCTGGTCCGATCGGGATAAAATTTGACATGGGCATAGCCAAGGAGTATTTGAGTAATCGAAATGCTCTAGGGGCGGCGCTATAGGGGCTCAAATTACATTCGACATGTAACATTTTTAAACACGCACCATCTTTTTTGTTCCCCATCCGATTTCAATCATTTGTATATTTTTGGAAAGCGCTTGGCTAGGTCTAAGTAAACTACTTTGGGAATAAACATGGATCACATCAAGGTTTCCAAATCTGCTTTCCGTTTTCTGATCCCATCTTTGGGATTTTAAAACATGTGGCCTAAAGTGGAAATTTTGATAAAAAATAGGTCAGATTCCGAAGGGCGTAGGGCCAACATATTCGAAAAACAAGACATGTCTTTTATACCAAAATGTTCTCCATAAGATACCTTACGGAAACACATAAAATTGTTATATGTTCTAAAATAAAGTTTTTCTTTTCGTCCAAAAAACTGCAAAAATATACTATTTTAAATTGAAAATCGTATATATTTTTGGATCCATAATTGATATTGCCCTGAAATCTTTTGTATCTTATCTAACTAACAAAAGAAATTCGAGTCGATTCGGTCCAAAAGTAATACTTATATTTTAAAAAAAGCGGACCAAGGTATAGCAAAATTTTAAATCATGATTTTATGGATTTTCTGTTAAGGTAATCTTACTCTTTCAACATTTTTAAAACTTTTGTGGTTTTAATTGATTCAAATAAATTGCAGCTACCATCTATACAAGAATACAATAATAACATAATTTAAAAACAAAACTTGATGTTGATCAAAAATCCAAACACCTAACCTTTATAAAAAAACATAAATTTAAGAATTTATTATTGATACAAATCAATAATAAAATTTAAATATTCAAAAATTATAAAAATAGATTTTTTTAAGCTCTAATAAGTTGACAGGTACCGTAATAATTACTTTGATTTTTACTCGCACTGTGCCAACAACTTAGTTCTATAATTAAACACCCATTGAGAGAAAAAGTGTAGGTAAAAATAGATTGTCGGAATACCCTAAGATTATTTAGCTAAAACTAGCTAAATTATAATTTAAATTAATTGCATGAAGTTGTGGTGACAGCTTACAATTAAGGGCTAATAAAATTGATGCATTACACAAAAGAACAACAAGTTTTCATACATTTTCCACAACGTGTCACTGTTTGGAGTGAATTTTGGGCTGAAAATGAGGTTGGTCAAGCAGAGACTGTCAATCTTAATACGCACTCTTTTGTCCGAATTTTCAGTGACCAATTTGCAAAATTGAATTTCATTGATGCAGAGTTGAATTTGCTCATTCATTCCTAGATTATTTGAATAATTTTTATATGAACGACAATCTTAATACGCACTCTTTTGTCCGAATTTTCAGTGACCAATTTGCATAAATGAATTTCATTGATGCAGAGCTAAATTTGCTCATTATGGAATAACCTCATAAAATGGAATCCAAACATATCAACATCAGCCAATTTAGGCAGACAGAAACTTAAATTGGATGATATTGATGTGTTTGGATTTTAATGATCACTTGGCTATGAATAAGCTCTCCGCAAGATAGGTGCCGCGTTTGCTTACAATCGATTGCGTTTGTGCAATTGTGTGACTATTTCGCTGGAAGTAGTGTACGTGGACAAAACGTGTATCAACAAATCAGTGGGTTTCTCGGGGTTATCGGTCATTAAATACCTAAGTTTGTATTAGAAATAACATTCTTTTAAGAAACAAATTATTAAAAATTTTCTGGTTATTAATACAAGGTGGCGCAAAAGTAATCCTCCTATCAGAAAATGCTATAAATTTTGCGATTGGCCCCTAATGTCAGTTCTGTTTTGACATTTGTGTAGTAAACACATGCGAAATACACGTTAATAAACAATGTTACGCTACACTGCTCCAGAACGCGGAATATTGCTGACTATTTATTTGACCAATAATCGATCGGTGACTTTGGCACAACGTGAATTTCGTCGCAGATTTCCTGGCCGTCCAATGCCTACTGGTGAAACACTGCGACGTTTAGCCGCTCGCCTCGAAGAGACTGGCACAACACGAGATGCTGCCAGGCGTGGCAGACCCCGGAGTAGCCGTTGTGCAGAGAATATTGCTGATGTAGCCGAGGATGTCATGGAAGCGCCGTCGACATCGACCAGACGACGTGCCACGTAAATGGGTATCAGTCGACGGTCTTTACATCGAATTTTGGTACAAGAAGATGTTTGAAGATGTTTCCGTACAAAGTCCAGACGGTGCATCAGCTGTTAGCTGCTGACCGCCAATCGCGTCTAACATACGCTCAAGCCATCCTTAATCACCACCAAGAGGAAGATGATTTTTCATCAAAAATAATCATGAGTGATGCGTAAATAAGCAAAATTTACGCTTCTGGGGCACTGAAAATCCTCGTGTAACCCACGAGGTGTGCTGTTTTCGCTGGAGGAGTCATCGGACCTTTTTTCTTCGAAGACGTCGGGGGTCAAACGGTTACTGTGAATGGTGAGCGCTACAGAGCAATCTTCAATCAGTTCTTTTTGCCGCAACTTGATGAATTGGGATTGGAAAACCTGTGGTTCCAACAGGACGGTGCAACGGCATACACTGCACGTGCCACAACCGATATGCTGAAGGATGCATTTCCCAGGCGCCTAATCTCCCGTTTTGGCGATTTGCACTGGCCAGCGGGGCTTTTTGAAGTCGCGGGTTTATGTCAACAAGCCTTATACTCTTGCAGTTCTTAAAGACAATATCCGTCAAGAATGTGAGGACCTATCGCCGGAGGTTTTGGCCAAAGTGATGGAAAATGCCATAAAAAGGACTCAAATGACAATCAACTGTGGCGGCGGCCATTTACATGACATCATATTCTCGACCAAATAAAAATAATCCACAAGAAAAATCAAATTTTTTCATTTATTTTTTTTTAATTACAGCCAAAAAACATCGGAAGCTTACTTTTGCGCCACCTTGTACAATTTTATTAAATTATTCGAATAATTAAAAAATAAAAAAATGTTGACCTTTTATTCGATTAAAATAAAGCTCTCAATTAAATATACCTTAACAAATCCATGCTATTTTACAGCAAAATGGAAAGGATTTTGCAAAGTTGTGTCTTTTGTAAAATTTATGAAAAGAGACTTTACACATTTGCTAACAATATGATTTGCAAATAATTTTTTTATTCGAATGACAACCTAACTTAAACGCAAATATCCACTTTTGTTTTACGATGAAATTTAAGTTCTTTGATCTTTTAATTTTTTCTTCACGTCTCAAAGGGAATACATAAGATAATTGCATATTGGCAGTGAATATAAAATATAATTCATTTCATTATCGACTAAGTCCCATTTGATGATATTTAGATATTCGCTTTAATTAAAATTTGCATAAAAACTACAATTTGGCTTTGAATAGTGGATTTGTTCAATACAAAGAGTATTCAGTTGTGGATTTTCCCTTATTTATGGTGTTTAAATAAATCTTTTCAGTATCTTTGATTATTTTATTATAATTGGCATGTTTGTGCATAATTTATGAGAGAAGCTATACAGAAATAATAATGCATACATATGATGACAACATTTAATAAATAAATTCAAAGCAACAACAAATTAATTGCAGTCACTGCCAGACAGGCCAGCTGGCTTATGGTTGCTGTTGTTTTCGATAAATGCACCATTTACTAACACGGTATTTAAATATTTAAACAATAGACAGACAGACATACAGACACTTCATTTAAGTTCAACTAAGTATGTGGATATTTTGTGTACTACAAACTAAAATGTTAAACTTATAACAATATATATACTACATTCGTGACAGATATATGTATCTGCTACATTCGTGCATGCTTGGTAACTACAATAAAAGAAGCAACAAATATTTGAAAATAATAAAATTAAAACAAACTTCTTAAATAATAGAAAACCTGTTTTTATTTTATAACAAATTTCTAACAAACACACAACAACAATGTTTATGTTAGTATTAAAACAAAAAAACTTGTATTTAATTTGTTTCTATTTTTTTATTAGTTTTTTGTTTATTTTTCTGCTAAAATATTTAAATCAACATAAATTAAAACACACAATCTAAGAATCTATGCTGGTTTTAGTATAAAAAGCAAACATGGAAATAAAAGAAGCAAACTGAAGCTTAACAATGCATTAAGCGTGCCAAAGTGGCTAAAGAAATTATATACAACTTTAAAATTCATTTGTAAAATTTATATTAGAAGTCGAGTGGTATATTTTGCCTTAGAAATAAGTATCACTTAAGATTGTTCTTTAATAACTCACACTATTTAGAAGTTGGCAGTTAAATTTAATGCACTGTTTGCAAAACAAAGCCATTCTCTTCACACACAGTGGTTTAGAAAGTTTTTGTTTTGGCAATAATTCGTGAACAAGTGTGAACGATTGGACGTACATATCTTAATGAAATTTCACATAGTCAGTGCTGAGCTGCATTTGAGATGATTTGTATTTACATGAATTCTTAATTGTTCACCTAAAGCCTAGACAATTTTAAACAAAGCTACAGAAATTTTATATTTAGTACTTGAAAATAAAATAAAAATTGCTTATCTCTTTTAGTTCAAGAGATATTTATGTTGAAATTTTTTGTAAACTCCCCATCAATAAAGAAATATTCATCGCAGACCCTCAAGAGTACATACATTCCGGTTCACTTATTTAAAGGCACTAACAATTCCAAATTCAGCAGCCTGTATCTTCTGCAATTTTTAACCAATTACAGAATTTTAAAATTGAAATGGAAGCTAGACATCTTGAGATATAAAAAAAATCATGACAGTAGTGGTTACTTAAATAAAGACATTTGTTTGAGTAATTTATAAAAAAGTACAAAAATTTGCTATTTTTTTTTTTTTTGGTTCACTTGAATATATATTTCAAGCTGTCTAGCTTCCATTTCTATTTTAAAATTCTGCAATTGGTTAAAAATTGCAGAAGATACAGGCTGTTGAATATGGAATTTTTAGTGCCTTTAAATAAGTGATCCGGAGTGTATTATCCTAGGTCCTCATAAGATTCTAAGACGATCAAGAAATGTCTGTTGAAAACACTACAAAAGGAGCTAGCTGGCTGAAATTGTGGAAAAAATTACTTCCTCTCTCTGTTGATAAGGTTTGTTTAAGGAGTGAGATCGAAAAATTCTTAACATAAATATATGTTAATAAAAACGAAACCACTTAACTTACAGTTTTAATTTTTTTTATTTTATTTTATTATTACAATCTACAAAAAATAAAAAATATGTTTATAGTTCGAATCACTAGTAATGAAATTTTGAACCTTTTTGGGAAACCCTTCCATTATGGTTTATATAGCGATTTTTGTCACCTTGTTCGAACAGGTTGCACATCTCCGTTTAAAATCTACCACACTTTTGGACACCTTTTTGTGCTCTTCAGTTCTCTTTTAACAAGAGCCCAATATCTCTCCACTGGCCTTAGCTCCAGGCAGTTTGGAGAATTTGCCTGTCTTGGTACAAATACCATATTATTTTTCTTTTACCACTCAAGACCTTTCTTACCACAGTGACAGGCTGCCAAATCAGGCCAAAAATAAGTGGACACACTAAGAAGTCTTATGAATGGAAACATCCTTTTTGGTAAACATGCCTTGATGTAAATATCGGTTTTTATAGAACCCTTATTAACAAATGTTTGGCTTTTTTGCTGCATCTTCATATTGCTTGCCATACCAAGAACTTTTTGGGAAAATTTTTTGCTTTTGGTCCTAAACTTTTCTATAACATTCCCTCGAGCATCAGCAACATCAAAATTTTAACCCGGAAGCTGCAACAAATCTGCCAGAACATATGTTTCGTCATCCATTAAGCAGCAAGAATATTTTTTGTACAAAAATTTGACTTCAATTTCCGTGCTCTGTTTTTTGCCTCTAAATTTTTAGCAGCGTGTCAGGAACTTTTTGAGCCTTGTATGTTTTTGAACCTGCATTAGCTTTAACTTTTCGTACCAAATAGTCCGAGCACAGAGCTAACTGGGCTGCTTTCCTACCGGATGTGTTGGGAACTCTTTTGAAAATGCTTTCTATTTTTTGGCTTTAGAAACATCATGTGAACCATTCCTTCTACCTGAACCAGGTTTTCTATCAACGGACAAGTTCTCCGGGTACTGTTGAATAACATTGGAAACAGTTTGACGGCAGACCTTTGATTGTTTGGCCAACTTTTTGTAGGACCAAGTAGGGTTTTGTTGAAAATATTTGATGATTTTTTCTGGTCACTCATTTTAATCAGATTAACAACTAATGAACATAATTGACATTAAACATAATAACTGACATGCTTTACAAAGTTAACTTGATAAAAAAAAATCAAATAATTCTTGGGTTAAAAGTTTTAATGAAAACCGTGTGTTAAGAATTTTTGCGATCTCAGTCCTTAGTATTGTTAATGGACAATAGCCGTCCTTGATACTGTTTTAGAAGTTATAAATATGTTGATTATGTGCCGATCCTGATAAAACTTTGCACAAGTTAGTTCTTTGAAATTATACTGTAAAGAATGGCGGAAATTGGGCAACATTTGTCCCTAGTCGTCATACAAGGTACCACACAGAAAATTACTTGAGCATTGATAATTGTGATACAAATGGACATAAACTAGTATTGTAAGAATCAGATCATAATTTACCCTACCCCCATATAACCTTTATATCAGATAAATATTTTATTGTCACATATTGATGATGGGTATCCAAGATTCGGCACAGTCACACTTACTTGTTTTTTCCATTTACGAAGAAAGTTCCATTCAGTTAACTGGTCCCTATGAAAAGTTACACGCATCCAAATTCGTAACATGTCAAATAGAGCTTAACATTATGTTACAAATGTTTTTGAAAGAAAACTAAAGGCTCCATTAGTCTTTGCATTCTGTAACGTTTCTGTTCTGCACCGTTCTATAGTCTAAACACGTATCAGCAACGTTAGAGAAAAACTAACGACATATACAACATTCCATAAGTTAAAAACAAAACAGCTGATTCGTTACGGTACGGAACGTACAAACTAATTAGGCCTTAAACCTTAATTCATGTAAGATAAAAATTTGGGCGATTTTGAAGAAAAATTTCAAAATTATTATTTGTGAAAGGCCCCAATTTTAGGAATTTCTGTATTTACTGGCAAAAACTATCAAGCAATTGATTAAAAGACCTTTCGGTCTATATAAGTTTCAAATTTGATTACGATATCTTAATTAATTTGGCCAATCGTGGAACCCCACAGGGTGGTGTACTATCTCCACTTTTGTGGAATTTGGCTATGAATACCCTGTTGGTCAGGATGGACAACAGAAGGATTAAAACAGTCGCGTATGCTGACGATATTGCAGTATTTGTATCTGGTAAATTTCTGGTACCAATATCTAGTTGAATGGAATCGGCATTAAGTACACTGAGTGAGTGGAGTATATCAAGTGGACTTAGTGTGAACCCCCAAAAAACGGAATTGGTTCTCTTCACTAGGAGGTTTAAGATCGATGACTTTAGACCACCTAGACTGAATGGAATCAGTCTTGAGATCAGGGATAATGCAAAGTACCTTGGCATCATTCTAGATAAGAAATTGTCCTGGAATTTGAACATTCATAACAGGATCAACAAGGCCTATGTGGCCATTTACTCCTGCAAAAAGGCAATTGGTACTAACTGGGGTATTATGCCGAAAGGTATCAATTGGATCTTCAAAGCAGTTGTTAAACCCATCTTGTTCTATTGAGTATTGGTGTGGTGGCAGGCTCTGGATAATGCTACTCACCGGAAGGCCGTTGAACGAGTTCTAAGGACTATCGCGATACTGATTACAGGGGCTATAAGGTCTACCTTCTCTAAGGAACTTTTTACCATTCTTAACTGGTTACCAGTTGATTTGATGGTGATACAAATGGCTCTCAACTCTGCCGTGAGACTTAATGCTGGTTGTTCGTGGTCTGGTAAGGACCTTGGACACTCTACGATACTGAATTACTATGGGCACATACATGGTAATGTCGATTACTGCATCGCAAAACCTTTTTTCGATAGGCATTTCCATATTATGATCCCGAATACTGACAGCAAGGCTGCCGTTAACGGAATAGCGGGTGTCTTTACGACATCTAGGTTAACCGAGGAATGCCGGATATCCCTAATTGAGATAGCGAGATATTCTAGAATAACGCTAATATGGGTCCCTGCTCACGATGGAAATCAGGGTAATTGTATAGCAGATGATTTGGCCAAAAGGGGTGCGATGATGAGTGAGGAGGCGATCGACCCCTTTTCTGATATTTCCCTTGTTAAATGCAAGATGGCTGTTCAGCAGAAACTATATGAGACTGCACAAAACAGGTGGACTAATGAACCTTCCTGTGCTACAGCGAGGTCGACTTGGCCCATATATGATGTCAGCAGGACGAATCTACTTATAGATTACCGTCGTGAGCAAATAAGGCTAAACGTCTCCTTTATTAGAGGACAATGATAACTGTAGAAGCTGCCATAATGAAGAAGAGGAAGAGACTGACAAACTTGAGGGAACGTATCCTCGGATCTCCATTCCTATCATGTTTGGACGAGCTATCAAGGATGAATCTGAGACGAATTTATTCCTTCATCCGGGAATCTGATTGATTTAATTTGGAGTCAAAGAAAGTACTGCAAATACCCTGATGACTACCCCTTTGGTATCACAATGGGATCAGATTTGAATGGACCCAAGTGAGCTGCTTGAGGAGCGGCTGCCCATGGAACCTAACCTAACCTAATTAATTAATTTGTTACAATAAATGTCCATTACTAGCAGTTTTCACTGTTTAACTTTACAAGTGCATTCTAGTTAAGTCAGAGAGAGATTTTATGCTACCATTCGTTTAACAAATATTTAATACTTATTTCAATTGACAGTTGATAAAACAAACTTGTCATAGCAAATGAAATGTATTGACTTCTTGTCAACAATTTGTGACCATGAGAAAGAAATTCATATCATAGATAAAAATATTTTGATGTCACATTGGAACAATGAGTATAATGTAGATTAAAATCGATCATTATAGACAGTTTTTTGGTGGTGTGTTCAATGTGTCTTGTAGACCAAAATAAATTCCTATAAAAAGAATTGATACGTGAGATGAATTTCAAGATTAATTTAATATTTATTGATGCACAACGAGTTACAAACGAAATACCCAGCAAATGACATAAAATCATGTTTCTAAAAATTAAAAAAATTATGGTAAAATTTGCAAAAAAAAAATTTATTTTTAAATATTTGTAAAAGTAACTGACCTTAAGAGTATTTCATTAGAGCCATAATTTTCAATGTAATTTTCCATTTTTTTTTTTTATTTTTTTTTTTAATATACATATTTCTTTTCGTTTACCAATTTAATACAAAATATGACAATAAACAATTATTTAAGGGGGACAATATAACAGCAAATTAATTTAAGAACAAAAACAAAACACAAACACAATCATTTTGACGTATTACATTCTCATACTTCATTGTAAACATCATGGTTTGTTTTTTAAGGCAGACATTCAAAATTCAAATAATTTAAACAAGAAAATGACAAAAACATTTTCACGCATGATTGAAGAAATTTCTTTATGTTTTAAACACCAAAAACAAAAACAAAGAAAAACAACGAAATATTCATGTAGTTGATGCGAAAAATATATGTGACGCCGTTAAAAATGTCCCGCTTCAGCCTACACCAAAATCCATTTACTCACTGCCTTAAGCACCATCATCTCTCTCTCCATCACCTCTGCCGGTCTAAACCAGACAAGAACATAAAAAGCCGAAAATTTATTATGACAAGAACATGGTGTTCTTGTCTCATGGGTGTTGAAAAGTGGAATACTTTCGAACAGAAATTAATAATTTAATTTGGCTTTTTAAAATATTGTTTATTTTCTGCCCCTTTCATGATATTTCTTATCCAGCCTCCTCAGCATTAATGACAGAGATGGCTTTTACATCTGAAAAAATTGACATTCATTTATATAAATGGATTTTGTTGGTTGGTTGGCTGGCTGGCTGGCTGGTTGACATTGACAAATATTTGACACTGGTAGAAAAGATGTTTTTTTTATAAATATTTATTTTGATTGCGTCTTGTCTGATTTACATCTGCACAAGCAAATATCATGTCAAACAAACACCTTCTTCATTAATGTCTACAATCACAACACAATACAACACATCTTATTTTATTTTATTTTATTTTATTTTATTTTATTTATTTGTTTTTTGAAATCATTCGTTTGATTTATAAAGTAGCAATTTTATGAGATGTTATTTAAATACTCACAAACTTTTAATACTTGTTTATTAAAAAGTAGAAAGTATCACAGTGAATCATTTGCCATTTCCATTTAAATCTTAAAAAAAAAAGAAAAATGCCAAGAAAATTTATATTATTTATATTTATTTATCCCCAGTGAAAATTGTCATATCTAAAGAATGTGCAGGGGAAGCATTCAATTATGAAAATATGTGCAGAGAATTTTTTTAAACGAAATTTTTGCACCCCTACATATTTTTTTTTTATAATATTCTAAACTTCTTTTAATTTATATATTTAACTCTCTAATTTTAATATATAAGGAGTGAGATTGAAAAATTCTTAACATACATATATGTTAATAAAAACGAAACCACTAAACTTACAGTTTTTATTTTGTTTTTATTTGATTGAAATTATTATTACAATTTACAAAAAAAAAAAAACATTTTAATAGTGATTACATTTTGAACATTTTTCGGAAACCCTTCCATTAACGTTTTTGATGGTTTTCCATCTCCATTTAAAATCTACCACACTTTTGGACACCTTTTTTGTGCTGTTCTTTTGAGCCCAATATCTCTCCACTGGCCTTAGCTCCGGGCAGTTTGGAGGAATTGCCTCTCTTGGTACAAAAAACACATTATTGTTCTTGTACCACTCAAGGGCTTGTTTACCATAGTGACAGGATGCCAAGTCAGGCCAAAAATAAATGGAAACATTATGAAGTCTTATGAATGGAAGTAGCCTAATTTGTAAACATTCTTTGATGTAAATTTCGGTATTTATAGAGCTCGTTGTAACAAATGTTTGGCTTCTTTTGCCGCAACTGCATGTTCCCAAGAACTTTTTGGGAAATTTTGTCTGCTTTTGGGTCCTAAACTTTTCCTAAACATTCCCTCGAGCATCAGCAACATACAATTTTTGACCAGTAAGTTGCAGTAAGTTGGCCTCTAAATTTTTAGCAGCGTTCCTGTTTTAATAGGAGTTTTTGAACAAAAAGTTGAAATTATTGCTTCCTATACAACCATGTATTTGAGAAAGTGTTACGGATTTATAATGCCCAATAACAGTGTTTTATACTAGGTTTGGTTCTATGCCATACGGTTTCTTTGTGCTTCTATTAAATATGTCTGTTCACGCGAACCTTGTAATCAGTTCGCAGGTAACAATTTAGAAGATAATTCTAAAGTTCCATTTATGAACCATGGAACTACTTAGCGTATCGGTATCGTGAAAGACCGATGAAATAATAATCAAGCAATCAAATATAATAAACAAGTTTATTTAAATTTGTTTAATTTAATTATTGAACCCAGTGGGGTATTAAGAAAAAGATTGGAATTAAATCTATAATTCCTAAATGGAAATTCCGATTTAAATACAATTTTCCATAGCTACACAGACAAAATTAAATAGTAAAAAACTGAACAAACGTTTAGTTTTTCCGAATATTTATTAGGTTTTTTGGACCCTGAATGTCTGTCTGTAGTAGAAAACCGAATAAAACGTTCAGCTTTACGTTGAACGTGCATTTAGCTTTTTACTATATAGAGTTCAGCTTGTGCAAAAGTAAACGGGCGTTCAGTTTTTAACTATATTTGTTTAATTTTCGCAATACTGAACGAGAATTTAGTTTTTTATCCGATGCGTTCAATTTCTTGATTACTGAACGTAAGCTTATTATTTTACCAGCTGCGTTCAGAAAATTAAATAAAAGATTTTTAATATTAACAAAATTTATTCAATATATTCTACAAGCATTATCAATATATATAAAAGTCAATGTGTGTTTGTATGTATATTTGTTTGTTTGGACTTTATAGACGGCTAAACGGCTGAACCGATTTTTATGAAATCATCACAATGTCTTCCCGTATCTCTGGAAGGAACTATAGGCTACTTTTTATTTTGAAATTTTACGTGGGCGATGTGCCACGCCCATTTATACAACATTACCTCCTATTTCAAGTCAAAAACAAAATGCGTATATTTCAAAAAGTATAGCAGCTAGAGTTCCCAAATTTTGTACAAGGAACTTTAGTTTCAATATAAATATTTTGGACAAAAATGGGCAGACCAGCAATAGTGGCACCTCCCATAATAAGTAAATACTAAAATCTGAATGTCAGGAAAACTATAACACCTAGAGTTCCCAAATTTTGTACAAGTAACTTTAGTTTCAATATGTTATGAACAAAAAATGGGCGGAACAGCAAAAGTGGGCGTGGGACCTTCTATATGAAGTAAATACTAAAATCTGAATGTGAAGTAAACTATATGAGCTAGAGTTCCCAAATTTTGTACAAGTAACTTTAGTATCAATATGAATGTTTTGAACGAAAATGGGTGGACCACCGAAAGTGGGTGTGGCACCCCCCATACGTATTAAATACTAAAATCTGAAATTCTAAGAAACTATAACAGCTAAAATTACCAAATTAAATACAAGTAACTTTAACTTCAATACAAATGTTTTTAACAAAAATGGGCGGACCAACTAAAGTGGGCGTGGTACCTCCCATATGAAGTAAATACTAAATGTGATGTAAACTATAAGAGCTAGAGTTCCTAAATTTTGTACAAGTAACTTTAGTTTCAATATGAATATTTTGGATAAAAACGGGCGGTTCAGCAATAGTGGGCGTGACACCACCCATATGAAGTAAATACCAATATCCTAATATCTGGGAAACTATAACAGCTAAAATACCCAAATTTAGATCAAGTAACTTTAGATTTAATATAAATATTTTGGACAAAAATGGGTGGATCTGCAAAAGTGGGCGTGGTGCCTTCCATATTAATTAAATACCAAAATTTGCATATCATGGAAACTATAAAAGCTATAGTTTCCAAATTTTCCACAAGATACATTAGTAAGAAATAATATTAAAGAAACAATGTATATTTTAATTACTAAATAAATATTTTGTTTAAACCTTTACTTAATATGCATTTTACTTCGAGGGGGTAGCGAAGCGCACCGGGTATTAGCTAGTTAATACATAAATGTTTAAATAAACAACTATTTCTATAAACTCGTTAAAACCTGCTCTTCCTGAGGAAATTCCCTGTTACCTTAAAATCAGATGGTGTTAACATTTTTCCGTTAATGATGGCATTTTCCGTGATTATATTTATTAATTTGTGTCTCTACTTAGATGACAAAAAAGTTATACTGTCTTAAGTAACACAATTTTTTAAAATAAACACTGTCTTGTCTTCAAAGGCTTCTTACGTAATTCATACTCGATTCCTGCTTCTACATTACATATATACAACTTACCTTCTAACTCCGGCAATAGAAATTGAATTACTCTAACAAAGCTCAATGTTAATGTATGGATGTCACTATATAAAATATGACTACTCACTTTAATAATCAACACACAAATGAGATTCGGTCAAACTTAACACTTGTTGTTTTTTTAAGAATCCCGTTACTTCTGTAGCCGGCAATTGAAATAATATTAAAGTTTTAAAAAATTTTCTAAAATTATTTTTACCACGTCTCGTTCAGATTTACTGAACGATGCGCTTAGTTTTTTTTACTATCCCACTATGCTGAACGGCACGTTTTGCGGTATCTATGAAGAACTTTCAGCGAAGAATTATTTGGGTGATTCTAAAAATTTGAACAAAACGTTCAGGTCGCTAGTAGAAAGGATTGGGTTTTAATACGTTGCGTTCAGAAAAACGTTTGCTTGGTCTATTACCAGCTGAACGTCGCGTAGTAAACAACAAAATAAGCGTTCAGATCTTGGATATTTGAATGCAACTTTAAAGGGGTGTAGTAAATTCGCCTAGTAGCATTCAGTTTGACTATTTCTAAATATTGCGTTCAGAAAATTTAGTTTTTTCTATATATAGAAGATGCAAATGAGTTAAAGTTTTGAGTCTCTAGTCGCCAAAGTAGGGCACTTTGGGTATATGACAAATTTAAAATGTTGCCAAATTTCTTTAGTTGAACATAATTTCCCAGGCAGTAATTACGATTCGTCAATATTATATTCCACTGCAATACTGTGAATTCATGGTCCAAAAACAACACAATATGGAGAAATAATACATCTTAAAAATATATATAATTGCTACAATCATCTGAATGGTAATTTAAACACATTATGGTTACTGCAATCATATACATAATTACAATGACCATAATATTGTTAAAAATCATGTCAAATTTTTGAAATGGTTATGGTAAACATGTACTACTATATTTTTTCTCTGGGTGTACAATACTGTGACTGAAGATTATGTATACGACCGCGTACTGCCGTATTTTGAAAATAATAGTCGAGGTAATCATTTCAATGTTGTATCAATTTCAACCAAGGCATATCGCCGGAACGAAACTGTAGTGATTGGTTTTCGTTCTATTTGGTTTGCTTCATTCAATACGATCCCAGCAGTTTAGAAAGTGCCAATTGGAAACCTTCTAGAAGCTCCCAGCAGTTAAGCAAGTAGTCAATGTATCCTTTATAGACAGTAATCGTCACAAATGTCTTATCACTTGGCTGACTCCAATTTATATACTTTGGTCATTTGCCACGTATGTGCTCTTTGTGGTGCAGATAGAAGACAAATGGTTACTTTATACATCCCAGGTAATCTAGGGTGAAGACAGTAGTCACTTAAGTGTCTCTAAGTAATCTGGAGTGTAGTCACTTTAAACGTTTTGTGAGTAATTCGTTCAAACTGGTTTTATACAAATTGTGTTGATATAATTCTCATACAGTTAATTTATATTTTTGCTTAAGTATAGTGATATCCCATGTAACTGCGATTTTGACGTTCGATATATACAGTTTATTGTAGCCTACGTAAATAGAAATTAGCTTTAGTTGCCTACTGCGATGGCGTAATATAATTGTTTCCATATAATCGGGTGTATTTTAATTTTGATAGATTGTGGTCGGTAGTCTACTGTAGTATATGTGTTTAAAGCATGTGGCTTAGTGAATAGCGGACTTGACTACAAAACGAGAGTTAATGAGTTCAAGCCCAGCTCTCTGACAAAATTATTTTTTTTATTATATTTTTCTCAATTGCTGGAGTATTAGTACTATTGAATTGAATAGTGAAGTGTTACGTATATCAATAATAGTTCTTAGTGGCTAACTAATTCAACGTGGCAGAACTACTTCAATGAACTGCAGGGACGTTTTCATAAATTTAGGGTTTTAGTGTAAACTGCAAATGTGCTTTAACAGCCAGAGAGCTTGTAAATTAACATTTGATGACATTAATTGATACGACCCCATATTTCCTTTAAAATACACACCTAACACCCAGAATATCATAAATATTCCATTAAAGGTAAGTAAGTGTTCTAAGAACAGCTGCCAATGTGGAATACTGGTGGAATACAACCGTAAAAAGGAAATAAAGATTTCCTGCATTTTTATCTGAAGAGGATTTTCATGTCGAAAGGGTTGTAATTTATTATATTCCTTCTTATGCTTCTTAAAGTAGTTATTGTCCTTTTCCTATTATTAGGAAAAACTTTCTTCTTTTTTTTAGTTAACCTTTTGCTTCATTGGCAAAAGATGGATTTACATAAATTGTCTTTCATCAAGAGTGTGTTCTGTGTTCTTGTGTTGTGTGATTGTGTCCTGCTGAGCTCATGGAACAAGTGTTAATCTTTGCCACATTTTTATCTTTTTTTGTTTTTTTTTTGTTGTTGTAAATATTGACACACGAGTGTAGGGATACAAGTTAATCCAAGTGTGTAACTGAGTGGCATAGTTTTCTTCGAATATTTGTATGTTTGTGCGGTTTGTAACTCATGCATAAACTCCTTTGAAATATTGCTAAATTTCTAGTATTTTTGTATTTTCTACTTTATTTTTGTTTCCTATCTTCATAAGGATGTTCAAATAATGGTTGAAATATATTTCCTTCTTACCACTTCCAATCGTTATTCTTGAAAGACAACTTGAAATTTAAACCATGCTAGTTAGCAGGAACTTTTGTATTCGCGAAGTAGATATTATTACAAAGTAATGGTTTTATGTTCATGCCTCATAATTTAGCATATTTTATCGATGGTGAATTGAACTGATATTTTGTCCCTGTGACTGGTGTTATCTTCTTTCATGTTAACTAAGAGCGTTGCCATGGTGTCTTTCTTAAGCTAACGAGTCTTCTTGGTCTTGAATTTTCGTTAAATGTCCCTTGTGGTTTGTTGTGTTAAGTGTGTTGGAAGTTTACTTTTACCATTGAGAGCAGAACGAATTGTTTGTTGGCACCCAATGAACAATTGTTTTACTGTGTTTCTTAAAATCTAGTTTAAGAAAGTTTGTCAGTTAATAAAATAATTTAAAATTTGATATCCTTAGTTGTTTGTTTAACGCATAAAAGTAGTTTGTTGCTGCTAGTTTTGGCTGCTGGGTTATACAAATATTAGTTGAGTGGGTGGTTAATTGAGTGAGTCAGTCAGTGCGTGTCAGTATTTATGGTTACTTTTGCCAACTGAAGCATTTTCATAGTTAGTAAGTAATTGCTCTGAGGGATTGTAGTATTTATATAGATAAATATTTTCATTTAATTATAAAATTTTCCAATTACTTGTAAGCGTGTTGTATATATTATAAAGTTTATCCGAAACCAAACACCTTTCTAATTCAAGCTTTAGCATAATTAATTGCCACAAATATTGTGATAAGTTGCTTAATATAGTTTCGAAAATCTTTAAATTGTCTTGAAATAGAGATGCCCTATTAAGATTTTTTCATATTTTTATTATCCACATTTAATCACCTATTTTAACCTGATATCATCATTAATGGAAAATCGAATAATTAAACATCAGTTTCTGTAATATTCTCATTTCATTTTATTGAAAGTTTTAAGTTCAAAATAATGGCAATAATAATAAAAATTTGCTGTTTGAACAAAATAATGATTATCAGCTAAAATATTGATTTTATAAACCACATATGGTGGATTCAATGACTAAGCAGTCATTAGGGTGATACAGATTTGCCACTGCGTATTGTTTTTCAGCGGTATTGCTAAAATAAAGCAGTTTAATGTAACTGTCAATATTTAAATTCTTTTAGCTAACCTTGATTTTGTAAATTTTCAAGTATCGATGTTGACATTCTCTGGCTGTCATTTAGTGTTGGTTTCTTATGCCAAATATGTTTTCATGCATTGCTTGTGGCATTTTGACTCATTATTTTAACAGTTAGTACTAAGTATTAATTTTATTACAAATTGTGTTTAAAAATTGATTCTTCATTTATTTTCTAACGGATTAAAAAAAGAAGAAAATAAATATATATTTTTTTAATAAATTTGGATTAGATTTGAATAAACAAGAATGAAATCATTAAATGGTTGAATGAATTTTATTATGAATTGAATTTCATCAAAAACATGTTCAAGTTTTAGCAAGGTTGTTTATTATTCAGTCACTAATGTCAAATGCACCTTACATTTAATAATAATTATTAAGTAATTAAAAAGTAATTGTTAATACATACTTAATTCATATTTGTTCATTGGGCATCAAATCTGATAAAAATTCTGGATGAGATTTTGATATATTTCTTCACAAAAAATGGAACTGAAGGAGTTTGAATTCTGTATAAAAACCAAAATAAAACAACATTTCTATAGCATTTTTATAGCATTTTTATACCTTCGTGAGAAGGGCATATATATTTTTTTTTTATATATATATATATGTTTTTATTTGCGATCTATTTTCAAAGAAATATTTTAAAATTTAAGAATAAAATTAACTTAACTTATTGAGCTCCAGTGAACTCAATAAACAAAAAATATACAGTTTAATATAAATGTATTCTTTTATAAATAAATTAATAATATTCTCTATTTTCTAAAAGGGAGATCAAGTACGTGATATCTTTTAAGTCTTTTTATTTCATCGCTATCATTTAAAAGATTAATGGCTAAAATATTAGAATGGTTGCTAAGTCTATGGAGATATCTGTCGCTGAATTTATTTATTTCTTCTTTGATAGTTGGTATAGAAGGGCATATATAAGTTTGTTGTTTGTTGTTTAGGATGCTATACGCTGTTAATGCATCAACTAGAAAGGTGAAGGGTATATAAGATTCGGCATAGCCGAATATAGCATTTTTACTTGTTCTTGTTCAGAAAGTAGTACTACAATATTTATATTAGCAACATTATTATTTACCATGATAAAGCGCATTATTAAAACATAATAATTGATTATCAACAAATGTGTTAGAGCCTATTTCACTGGGGATAAATTGCAGCAATTTATTTACTTATTCATTTATTTACAGCCATATGCATAAAAATTTACAAGAGCTTTATAAACCAATTATAAGCAAATTTTTATAAAGTTGTATTCATAAACGATTAATAGCTCAAAATACATTTGATAAACCTTTAATAAGTGTACAAATTTTAAAGTTCGCTCGACCCTACTTTAAACCTACTATAAAGTATTCTTTTTACATTTTATCCTGAAAAAAGGTAATTTTAAAAATAATTCTTTATAAATTTGCAATAATAGATGATACTATTGCAATTGATAAACATAATTTCAACTCCGCTGGGAAATATAGTCCACTTTAATAATATAAGATTTTGTTCCATATTTCTCCGGCAGTCAACTACATGTGAGTTTTATTGCCATTTTTGTAATTTATTGTTAACCTGTAACGGCATGTAGTAACTAAATGTGTAAACATTGTGGAAGAAGGTCCACAGAATCTAATATACCCACTCCGGAATTAAAATTATGTGTTTCCACATAGAAATTCATTCAATTTTGTTAAAATTTAACAAAATGACAATAAAAATAAATTAATAAAACAAATTATAAAACAGTGATGTTTATTTTATTACAGAATATTCGTCATTCGAATACTTTTAATAATAATTGAACTAAAATATATAAAAACGTTTGTATTATTAATGCATTTTAGCTTAGGATAAATTTACTAGAATCAAATATATATTTTTTCTCTAAAAACTTTAATTTTTTCTTCAAAAATATATAATTATTAAAAACAAACAATGAAAAAAGAGAATTAACGAATATTTTATCCTAATTGCAAGCAACATAACAGAGAAGCATTGCCAGCATAGACAAAAAACAGTACATTAGTTATTGTGCCTTTAACAAACGTTTATGAATACTATACTTTTATAAATGATTTTTAAAGCTAAAGTGTTTGTTAACAAATTTGTGTTTTAAATCTACAATAAGTTTTTTTTTTATGCATATAGCCGTTAGTCTATGGATACAAAAAAAGTCCTTACATACTAGAAACTTAAAACTAAATTTAACATTTATAATAAATTATTTAATTGGGATTTAAAAATAGCATTAGTTTGACTTATATCTAAATATTGGCAAAAACCAATAAATTACCTAATTGATTTATTAAGTTATTTCTGGCACAATCCGTAATAATTTTATTACCATTTTCATTTGAAATTGCTTCAAAATCCCTTTCACGTTTACACACTACTTTTAATAATATTATAGTTAACAACTGCAATTACTAAACAGCTTACTTTTCAATGACTACTCCATACCACCTGCATTACATAGAAGTGCTTGTTTATGAGCTAATTTACGAAATTCAGAATTACTATTTCATAATACAGTGCACTCGCTGTAACGTGAACACCGTCTAACGTGAACAAGCTTTTGTTTACATTGAATACTCTGTAACGAGAACAAACTCAGAAAGCTCTATAATGTGAACAATTTTGTTCACTGCATTTGTTTTCTAAGCATGTAGACAACACTGAAATACATGCATTAAATTCGATTTTTAAAGTTTAGGGAATCCCTTTGTATTAAAAATGTGTTTGTATCCTCTAAATTCATATTTTTTGTATGGCAACGAATGAGTAATTTTATTTGCTATGTAATTGTTTTGTAATGCATTTTAATCAATAATTTTTGTTTTATATTTTAATAATGAAAATAATAAGAAAAGAACTTTGCGTTTAAACGTGTAAAACACAGGTTTATATTATAAAATTTTATATTTTTTCCATGAAATTCGACAATAGCTAACGTGAACACATTCACTAACATGAACTCCCTTGGTTTTAATTAGTTCACGTTACTGCGAGTGCACTGTAAAATGCATTTAAAGTTATTGATTAAATGTTTGTTGATTCAAATCTGATACAAATTGATGCCGTCTTGAATACAGTTTTTTTTAAGTTTTTGATAATATTTTTTGTGTTTACGTTAAAAATTAAATAAAAGTGTTTTTTTTTTTTTTTTTTTTTGATTTATTATGGAAGCCAATTTTTATTTAGCTTTTACTAATAATTACATTACAATCAATGAATTGTTATAGTCATTACTTATTTAACTCCCTATTTGAAGACGAAGGTGGTAAGTACATGACATTCCAATGACATCACCATGTTAAAATAATGAGTTAAAATGTCGATGTATAAGTAGTGAATATAACTGCTCATATTAGCTTTTCAACTTACTACTGGGCAATGTAAGTTTTTGATGAATAATTACAATTGCAATACATGCGACACACATAGGGATGTCTGCATACATTTTTGTGCAAAAATTATAAGAAGTGGTCCAAATCGATTTTTTCGCATAAAATTTTCCCTATCCAAGCAATTTTCTGAAAGAAACCCATGCCGAGTTTCAATAAAATCGGTCACTTACACCGCCCATGAAAACCATACATAGATAAGCATTTTTATGAAATTTCGTTTATCATTCGACAAACAATTTTAAATTTTTTATCCTGTTCCGAGACCTAATTTTTTTTTTTAATCGAAACTAGACACTCCTACCTTTCATTTTATTAAAACAACAGCTTGGGGGGAAGTGGGGTAACATTATTTATTCCATGGAAAATCAAAACTAAAATAATTTTTAAAGGCTTATAGACTTGGGCATATCTTCTTAACGGTTTATGATATCCCCATATTTATACCCTACACCACCATAGTGGGGAGGGTATAATGGATTTGTGCAGATGTTTGTAACGCCCAAAAATATTAGTCGAACACCCACCTAAAAGTATGCCGATCGACTCAGAATCACTTTCTGAGTCGATTAAACAATGTCCGTCTGGCTGGCTGGCTGGCTGGTTGTCCATGTAAACCTTGTGCGCAGAGTACAGGTCGCAATTTTGAAGATATTTCGATAAAATTTAGTACATGTCATTTTTTCTGCCAAAGGACCAAGCCTATTGAAATTGGCTGAAATCGGTCCATTATTTCACCTAGCCCCCATACAAATGTCCTCCCGAAATTGGACTTTATCGGTCATAAATGTTTAATTTATATAGGTATCTACACAATTTTTTTTCCAAATAAGTTTTATATATACCGAATTTATGTCACCAAATTTTGTTATGATCGGTCCATAATTAGTCATAGCTCCCATATAAGACCTGCTTCCGATAATCACTTTAACGAGCATAAATCTCCTTAAAATGTTGGTATACACATAAAATGCAACATAAATAACTTTCAGATAGACATTAATCACATGACCAAATTTCATGGTGATCGGTCCATAATTTTTCATAGCTCCCATATAAGGCCCACTTTCGAAAATCACTCACGAATATAAATTATTGAAATTTTGAAAGAATAATGATTTTGCTCATTTACTAGGTCGGGCTTGACCGACCATACTTTCTTACTTGTTTTTTATTTATTTAAGGAGGAATGCTATATTTTTAAAATATGTTAAATTTAATGGTATTATCAGGAAAATTATACACATATAAACCATTGAATTGCGTGAAAATATAAGTAAATTTTTGTTTAACACCCTTGCATGGATGCACATGTCATCTTTAAACATTTCTCTACAAAACTGCATTATATGATTTTTGAAATTGAGTGGCCGAAAAATAAGGTCTTCGACACCAAAATCCCTCTGTGCGACATTGTGCTTCTCTACACTTCTATCCAACAAACGAAAAAGTAGCTGCGATTTATCGCACGAAAAGTTGCAATAACTAATTTTTACAAATAATTGTTGTTTTTCAACAATTTTGTTTGAGTAACATAAATATTAATTATATTTGTAAAATTAGTTTTTCAATTAAAAACTTTATTGTATTAACGAATTTGGTAATTAATATGACCAATGATTTATCGTAATTTTTTCTGTGAATAAGATTGAACATAATAACACATATTTACAAAACTATTCGTCATTAATGAAAATTTTGTATTTTTTTATTTTTTACAGACTTCAAATAACAACGACTTGAAAAAATCCATATTTACGCGAAACATCGAAATAGGTAAGTAGCCAAAGGTTTTCACTACAACTTTATTGTAAAGGGTGCTTTTTCTTTTTTTTTTTTGTAAAACCAATACAACTTGAAATTGTAAAAAATAACACAAAAATTTAAAAATATTTTTATTCGAAATATCAATATATGAAATGATTTCGGGCGCATTCTGGAGATCCAAGTTTTTGCAATTTTTTCGAGCCCGCTGAGCCAAAAATTATCCTTATCGCTGAACACAGTTTTGCTATAAAACAGATGACTGATTTTTAGAGTAAATTTGTATAATTTGGTAGCGTTATTCATGATGGTTTTCCGAATCATAAATGTTAAAAAGTGAGCGCAGTATGACAGTTCGTTTGACAGTTAATTCTTTCTTAATTTATATCGGGCTTTAAAACACCCTTTATAACTTAAAATCTTAAGAATAAGATATTAAGCTTAACGCCTATCTATCTAAGCGTTACCCTAATGATGATTCTCATGTTTGTTCGAGTGTATGTACTTGTCTGCTTTTTTGTTGTTGTTGTTTTTCCTTTTTATTTAAATGAAAACGTAACAAATATTTATAGACGATCTAAATATTCATAAAATAATATGAATATGGATATTTTTATTATACTTCTAATGGTCCTTAAGTATTTTTTCCACTTCTGTTTATATTTTTTTTTATATTTTTTGCAAAATACATAATAATTCTATATACGGGAGCAATGAATAGAAAATCTACGATAAAAAGGCAAATGAACAGAAATATGTATTTAACTTGTTGTTATTTCAGTTTTTAAAATCTGTGTGTATGTCTGTCGGTTGTCGGTTGTCGCTTTAGACTAATTTGAATAGCAATTTAACGGTTTAGAAGAGCACATAAAAGCCATTGGAAATATTGTAATTTTCATTTTTATTAGATGATTATCTGTGATTTTTATTTTTTATTAAACGATCTGTGTAGTAAGTACTTAAATTCAAACATTGTTCTACATTGTACGAGTATATGAACAAATCTCAATATGTTGAAGTTAATTTAAGTAATTACGAAATATTGATTTACTTTTGTTGTATTAACTCACAGACTTTTGTTAGTTTCTTTTTTATCGCTCTAATGTCTTTAGAGCGAGTAAATATTAATGTTATTGTTTTTTATTATTTTGGTTTTATAGTTCCTTTTTTATTTTCCTTATTTAGGACAATAAAAAGTTTGTTTATGTCTATTTTTTTGTTATATTTATTTATTGTTTGTGTAACATAACATGTCAAAAGTTGTCAATTGGTTGTAATGGAGTTTGATTACAAACTATATATAGACCATAAACAAATCGATAATCACAATTACGTCTACACAAAATATCGCCAGAAGTTTTAATTTGATGTCAATAGAATTGGCTCATGCCTCTAACCTAATTGTTTACATTTGTTTTGCGCAGTTTAGAAAAAGCAAATAATCTGCTAAATAGTTGGAGGAAAACGGTTTTGGGGAAAAATAACACAGTAATACAAAAGTGAATGATAAAAACTATGTCGGGGTTCTCAGTAGGGAAGCCAAATCCAAAACTAATTCATTGAATTAAAATATATTTGGAACAAAAGATGTTTCATATTTATCCCCATATTCTGAACTTTAAGACAGTGAGAAATCTATAACAAAACTAAAGAATTTATAACTTTTGTATGGAAATTGATATTAAATACATTTTTGTTATAATTTTTTATTGTAATAAAGTTTAGAAGTAATGATATTCTTCATTAAAGAACGATGTTCTGACTACATATCCTGTGTTCATAATAAAAGGATTTTTGACTATGAGAATAATTGTGTAAACATTGCTTAGGCAGTTTAAAAGTTATTTACAATTGAAACTGCACAATTTTACACCATTCTTGTTAAAAGTTGAACCTCGATAGAATCCAGACCTGTGTATACGACTGTCAATGCTAGGGAAACCTGCTGCTTCTTGATTGAAATTAACAAATCTGCCTCCGTTAGGCATTTTTTTTTTGACAAATTTGTACAATATAAATTATATTTAAATTATTGGCCATTGTTAGCTATGACCTTTTACCATCTTTTTTGACAACATATGGATTACGAGCCAAAAGAACTGCTCATCTTTTGATGCCAAGAACGAATCAAGCCAATATAGGTTATTCTCTTCCAATGTGAAGCATATCCCAGAGATAGCATTCTGTATCAATCGAAAAAAATAGTAGTCGAATGGGGCAAAGTCTGGTCTATAAGGCGGGTGAGGCAAAACTTCATTCTAAATAGTTTTTAACAGGTATTGTAAAATGTGGTCGAGCGTTGTTATGATGGAATATTACGGTTTCATGTCTGGCCGCATATTCTGGACGTTTTTAGGTCAATGCTCGCTTCAAACGAATCAGTTCGTTACAACAGCTCATATTATATAGAACCCTTTTCTTCCCACCAAATACAGAGCATTACCTAAGCACCATGGTTATTTGGGTGTCGATTCGGCCGGGTTTCACATACAATCACTTACGCTTCGGGTTATCGGGTAATGATTCGGTGCAAAAATTATTTTCTTTTATAGCGTTCAAGCAGCATTTCGAACATGCAAAATCGTCTTTAAGATTTGTCAGCTTTAATCCATATTGTAACAAATTTCCCAGCTTTTGGATGCATCCTGATGCTCGGAAACATTTTGACATTGCTGCTTGAGTAGATCTTAATGATTTTGCAAGCTCTTGTTGAGTTTGACAACAATCTTCATGGAGTAATGCCTCCAATTCTTGGTCTTTAAACTTTTTTGGCTGTCATGGGCGATTTTTATCTTCCGTGTCAAAATCACCGCTTCTGGACCGTACAAACCATCTTTCGCACAATGAAATCGATGAAACACATGAACTATCGGTGTGTAAAGCTAAACTTTCCACATATGACGCTTTGTTGGCACAAAAATCGACATTTTCGAAGCAACAAATAACATCAGAACTACGTTCTTTTGAAATTTATTTTAAAATTGTGTTTTTTAAAGATCTTTAAAACAGAAAGAGATCTACAAAAATCGGTTATAAAATAACTGAGTTACAGTAGTTTAAAGTCAGAATGCTCCCCAACTGAAGCAAAAAGTACACTCAAGCATTTGTTTGATAAAATCGAAAAAGACGAAAAATTACCAAAATTAACATAATTCATTCCTTTTTTAATTGTTTTTTATTTTTTATTTCACAAGAAGAGAAAAAATATATTTTACTGATTCATGATCTGAAAAAATTGCCTTTTTTGTAACTTAAACGATCTTAACACCGCCATTTTTCAATCGATTTTAACAAAAATCTCTTCTATTTAAAAAGTAAATTGTGCATATTTTTAATAAAAGAAACTATTTTATATAATAAGTGAATTTGTTTATAAAATAGAGTAAAAAAACACTGTGTTTTTGCACATTATTTTTGTCGAATAAAACTGTTTTTTTGTTCTCTTGAAAAACTCTATTAATACTGGTTCTAGATAAGCATGGTTTTGCAACCTTGACCTTACTATAATTGTCTATCTCTGTTAGATAAGAGTTACAAAATTTTTTGCCAGTAAAACACCAGTTGCCATGGCAATAGAAAGTGAAAATCAATTTCAACTCAATTGATATTTGATAAACCCTCCAAAAGCTTGTTTGTAAATGACTAAAACTTTCGCATGTTATGTGATTAAAGTAAATGGATATAATACTGAAATAGAGCTTTTTTTTGATTTATGCTTTCAAAATCATTTCTGTAATTGCATTTTTTTGTTATTAAAATACTTTACTAAATTGGTATAGAAACAACAGCTATCTACACGCTGAAAAAAAAAAATATAGTTGTGTAACCATTTCAACATTTGTGCAATAATATGGTTAATTTACGATTCACATGATTGTATCAATCATTTATATGATGAAGGAATTACCATATTATGTTGCTCTCGGCTTATGGATATCATAATCTGAGAGCCTAACCTAACCTAACATATACATGTTTACTGTAACCATATGTGTCGTAAATCATGTGAGTCGTCAGTTAACCATATTATTGTTACCACAATCATATATATAGTTACTGTAACTATAATATTGTTAAAAATATTGAAATGGTTGCAGTAAACATGCACAAATGTTGAAATGGTTACAGTAACCATGCACAACTATATTTTTTTTCTGCGTGTACTATATTTTTTATCTCACTTTAATACCAGCCATCAATTATATGATTTGATTTTATTGCTTTCTCTAATAGATAAAAAAAATAAAAATATTTATAATAATAATAATAATATCCTGGAAATAACGACAAAATATATGACCTTAATTTAATGACATAATATATTTGTTAGTAGCTACTTTTCGCATTACAATGTATTAACTAAATGTCTGTATTTGTTGTATTTACCTTAACGTTTTCTTTTCACTTTGTTTTTGTTTTCAAATACTAAATATTTAAATGAAGTTACTTATTAAACACTAAATAATTAATACAAGTAATTCCCACAATGTGTCACTAAATCCGTATTGGAAAACTAAAAACAAATAAATAAAAATAACACAACATAACCAAAGCAAACCAAACAAATTCGATATATATTTGAATAATATACACATAGATACATACAAAAGTATTTATATCTGTACAGTAGTAGTCGTTACAGCCAACAACAATTGTATCAATAAATATTGACATATTGACCCTCTAAACAGTTGAAATTTGAATGAACAGGTGAACAAGATATCGTTTGTATTGTTTTCTTACTCGTATTTGAGTCGTGTTGCGCTTGTTAATTGCTGTAGCAAATCAACCGTGGCAGTGCGGTAAGAGTGATTACATTTCATTTAATTGTATCTAATGGATTGAATGGAATCATGTAAATGTTGCGAGAATTGCAAATACGGTAGACGTTTAAAAGTTTCCATAAAATTTAACTTTGAATTATAAGACAATTATTTGATTGCTTATTATTTTTTTGATTTTTGGCTTAATTTAATAATACCCTATACTAAGTAAATGGGCAAAAACACTCTTCTTTTAAAATTTCAAAAGTGGGCCTTATATGGGAGCTATGACCAATTATGGACTGATCACCATGAAATTAGGTCCTGAGATTTATGTCTATATGAAATTTATTTATGTTGAATTATATGAGTATAACGACATTTTTAGGAGATTTAAGCACGTTAAAGTGATTTTCAGAAGAGGGTCTTATATGGGAGCTATGACTAATTATGGAGCGATCATTATAAAATTTGGTGACATGTATTTTATATATATAAATCTTATTTGGAAGAAAATTTGTGTAGATACCTATATAAATTAAATATTTTTAACCGTAAAGTTCAATTTCGGGAGGACATTTGTATGGGGGCTAGGTGAAATAATGAACCGATTTCATTCAGTTTCAATAGGCTTTGTGCTTGAGCCGAACAAATTATATGTACCAAAATTTTATAGAAATATCTTCAAAAGTGCGAGCTGTAGTTTGCGCACAAGCACATGGAAGGCTAGCCAGACGGACGGACATCGTTTAAACGACACAGAAAGTGATTCTGAGTCGATCGGTATACTTTAAGTTGGGATTAGATTTTTGGACGTTACAAAGATCTGCACAAATGCAATATACCCTCCCCAACAGATTTTGTTAATATTTGCCGGTTAATGGAAAATGTTCGGGAAACTACACGCAGAGAAAAAATATAGTTGCGCATGTTTACAGTAACCATTTCCACATTTTTAAAAGTTTTTTTTGACAATATTATAGTCACAGTAATTAGTTACATGATTTTGGTAACCATAATATGGTTAACTTACGATTCACATGCTTGTATCAATCATATATATGGTTACAGTAACGAAGTATACATATGTTTGTGACAACCATTTTTATGATTAAGGTTTTACCATATTATGATGCTCTCGGCTAATAGATATCATAATCTGAGAACATAAAGATTCATCATAACAATGGTTGTCAGAAACATATACTTGTATATATGATTGATACAATCATGTGAATCGTAAGTTAACCATATTATGGTTACCACAATCATGTAATTAATTACTGTGACTATAATATTGTTAAAAAAAAAAAACTTTTAAAAATGTGGAAATGGTTACTGTAAACATGCACAACTACAGTTTTTCTCTGCGTGTAGGAACCCTATTTTAAACCCTTTTAGCATTTTAGTGTCTTAATAGAAATTTCATTAAAATTAAACAAAAAAATTCCATAGAACTCTTACTAATACATAATGGTATGGAATAATCCTTTTTATATAAAAAAAAGTACAAAAAATAAAAACGTTTGTTTATTTACAGCACAACATTATTTATTTGTTTGTTTATGATCAAATTACTTCGTGTTCATACTTTTGTACGACATTGTTTATTTTAGTTTTAATTATTTTTCTTATGGTCAACTGTCTTTTGATCCTTTTGTTTTACTTCCTTTATTAGTTTCCTAATTAAATCGCATTGTGCCATAATAGTAGGTTAAAAAGAGAATGAAAGTTCAATGGCACAAAACTAAATTTACTATAAATGAATGAATGAAGTAATGAACGGATAATAATAACTATTTAATTTGTAGCTATTCATGTTAAATAGTGACATTGTAGTACTAGCACTATGAAAATTATTAGACTTTTATAATATTTTGTAATTAATTATCACGGTTTCTGCTACTGTCTCTGCTGCAAATGTAAATGTTATTTATTTTCTATTTGTTGTTTTTGTTTAGGGAGATAATCAATTATAATCGATACAACTAATAATTTATGTCAATATTTAATTAATATAATCGCAAACCCAAACAAACCAACTGAAAATAGATACAAATATAAATACAGAGAAAGTAAGCAACCAAGAGGTGAAAAACTTTAGCATAGAAAATTATTTCTTGAGAAATACACATAGAGGGGAAACTAGGAAAAAAAAAAAAAACACAAACAAAAAAATTACTCCAAATAATCAAACATACGAGTGTAGTTTTTGTTTTCATATAGCTTGTTTACCAATACATTCTTACCACTTAAGTATTTGGCAACTTGTTTTTGACATGAGAGTTTCCGTTCTATATGTCTTTATCTATGGACAAGACACACCGTTCTGTCCAACATAAATAAAACCAATCATATCGAGCTTGTTCAACAATACTGTATTAAATCAAAAACTTTTAAGTGTTCAGGAGAGACAAAAAAACTAGTTTCTTAATGTTTAAGAAACAGTTTTCTTTAACGAAAATTCCGCAATATTAAGAAAATCAATCAATTCTTGTATATTTTATTTGTTTACTGTATGCAGCTAGTGTTATGTATTATAAAATAACAAAATTTTGAGTTAATACAATATTGTTGAAGGAATGCGGTATGTCTAATACAACAATAAAATGCAATGACTAACATGTAGTTTGTTGTAGCAAGAGTTAGGTTTTTGACAATTACGATTCGTTTCTATGTTACCCTATGACCTCTGGTCTAGTATCGTATAATAATTATAATTATTACGCAACAAACAAATACAAATAAATATAAACCAAACATAATTAATAAATGTTTATTTAAATGTACAATACCACCCACCTAGAGATGATGCAACAACTGCGATTGTATTATTTTACCAAAAAATGTTGGGAAACCAAAATACATATCAACGTAATTTTATAATTAAATAAATACCTATAGTTACAATCAGGGCAAGTTTATTAAGCTTTTTGTTTGAAAAGAAAGATTTTGCATATTTTACTGGTTTTTTTGAAAAAATACTTTTTTTGCCGAACCTTTCATAAATCTACATATTAAATACAACATACTTCGACTATAATTTCTATAAATCAAATATAACTATTGATTTACTTTTTGGTGCCTCCACTAATCTAATGTTGCCAAAAGATGTCATAACTTATAAATACTACTTATAACCGTAGCTCTTTTTATACCCTACACCACCATAGTGGGGAGGGTATATTGGATTTGTGCAGATGTTTGTAACGCCCAAAAATATTAGTCTAACACCCACCTTAAAGTATACCGATCGACTTAGAATCACTTTCTGAGTCGATTAAACGATGTCCGTCCGTCCGTCTGGCTGGCTGGTTGTCCATGTAAACCTTGTGCGCAGAGTACAGGTCGCAATCTTGAAGATATTTCGATAAAATTTGGTACATATCATTTTTTTTGCCCAAGGACCAAGCCTATTGAAACTGGCTGAAATTGGTCCATTATTTCACCTAGCCCCCATATAAATTACTTCCCGAAATTGGACTTTATCGGTCATAAATGTTCAATTTATATATGTATCTACACAAGTTTTTCTCCAAATAAGTTATATACGGAATTCATGTCACCAAATTTTGTTATGATCGGTCCATAATTAGTCATAGCTCCCATATAAGACCTGCTTCCGATAATCACTTCTAAAAATGTTGATATACTCATAAAATTCAACATAAATAACTTTCATATAGACATTAATCACATGACCAAATTTCGTGGTGATCCGTCCATAATTTGTCATAGCTCCCATATAAGACCCACTTCCGAAAATCACTCACGAATATAAATTATTGAATTTTGGAAAGAAAAATATTTTTGCTCATTTACTTAGTGTAGGGTATTATATGGTCGGGCTTGAGCGACCATACTTTCCTACTTGTTTTATAATAAAGATAATTTAATGTTGAAAACTGAAAAAAACACTTTATTGCTTTTAGTAAGCAAAGGTTAGAACGAATTAATTCTTAATTACATTTTCAAAATCCAATTAGATTTTATTTCTTAAACACTGCATTAATGAATTCATTACGAATTAATTCATAGTCTTAATTCCTTTGTACTTTACACATATTGAATTCATTCCGTTGATAATTCATTGTTTATTCTTTATTAATTCCTTATTGAGTTTTGATTTTTTTTTTGAATTCATATACATTTCAAAATAGCTTTAAAAATGTATTAAATGTTTAAATATGTCTTCAATTCAAATCTATTTTTGTAAATGATGAAAAGCAAAACAATAATGGATAATTTTATTCCAATTTGGATTAGATTTGAATTAACAAAATTGTATTAATTCAAAGTTTAAATGAATTTTATTATGCATTAATTCACCTATGAATTAATTTAAATAAAGCCTTTGAATGAAGCAAAAGAATTTGTTTTGAAGGGAATGGTTTTATGTTATGAATTGCTGATATTTACAATTCAGAATTAAGAATTTTGTGAATTAAGCTAACATTTAATTAATTAGTTCTAAGCTCTGTTAATTTAAATTTCTAATGTTTATTTTTCCTATAATTGTTCTGCATATTTGTGTCCATGTTTTCCACTTCTTTTAGCTTTTTCATTATTATGTGCATATTTAAACCTGTCCTGATTGTAATATATTGAAAATCATTAAATTATAATGTAAACAAACTGTAATATTAAAACAGGCAAATAACTATCATAAATATTAACAGGCTACGCATCTAATAACATTTAACTAAAACAAACTTTTTTAAATATGTATGTATGTACATTATACAATGAGTTCTATGGCAAAATTACTGGTAATAAATAGAAGAGTTAAAGTTTCAGAATATGTTCAAAAATAAAGTCAACATTTTGAAATTGGTTTCGAAAGTCTTTTACCTAAAACGGAAAAAAATAATACTACTTTAACCCTCCGGCGGGAGAGAAGGTCCCTGGGGACCTTTTTCATTTTCAAACTGAAATTATTCCTTGATGGTCCATGGGAAGTATACCCGCCCCCACATGTATTTCAAGGAAATTTTATTTAGAATCGTTTAAAAAAAATCAAAGCGATCCGACCAATAGTTTAGTTTCTATTGAGATTTAAATGTGTTTAGTACGGGAACGTGTGAAAAGGTCCGCTGGGTCCTTGTACTGAAATTTCAAGAAATCGTTAATAAATGCACTGTCTTTTGGCTTAATGAATGTTTCTAACATTCATTATATATGTATAATTAGTAAATAATAATAAATCAAAACAAAAAAAAAAAAAAAAAATGTAAAAAAATGCGTTTTCATATAAAATTTCATACAAATAGAAATAGGTCCCTGTGAACCTTGTACTTCGTATAAGGGCAACGGATGACTCAACCGTCGGAGGGTTAACCACAACGAAAAAAACAAAGATACTTTACTTCCATTTATAAGTTACAGAGTCTTGAGTGAAATGAGACTGAAGAAAAATTATACTTCAATTGTGTGAAACCATGAGAATCTGAATTTTAACAAATTAATAAAAAATTATAAATACAAAGTAAACATTTTCTTTTTTCATTGAGTTACATATTTATTACCATTTATTTTGCAATCGACACCACTGTACACTGTACACTATACAATTACAAACCCAACACTGTCAGGTTATTTACTTAAAGTTGTTTGTTTCACTTGAACTGAAAACCATTTATTTTAATATGTAATTACATAGTGATACAAAAGTGAACGACAAAAATATGTAGCAAATCTGTTATGATGGAGGCCATAGATTACGGAAATACTTAAAGGTTTTGCTTGATCACTTCGTTTTAGTGATATAATGGTATTCTTAAAGTTACAACTTTAAAACTTCATAAATATTTAACTAAATATTTTTTTAAAAATCAAAAAGGTTCCCCAACTAAAGTAAACTACTACTGTCAGCTATGTTTTTGGCATGAAAAAATAGGTTGTCACACAAATTAGCATAACTCATTCGTTATGTAATTGGTTTTTATTTACTTAAATGTTTTGGAAAGCTAAGGAGTGAGATCGAAAAATTCTTAACATGCATATACGTTAATAAAAACGAAACCGCTAAACTTACAGTTTTATTTTTTTATTTGATTGAAATTATTTTTACAATTTACAAAAAAAAAAAAAAATATTTTTATAGTTTTAATCACTAGTAATGAAATTTAGAACCTTTTTCGGAAATCCTTTCATTAACGTTTTTATAGAGCTTTCTGTCAATTTGCTCGAACAGGTAGTCCATATCCGTTTAAAATCTACCAAACTTTTGGACACTTTTTTTGTGCTCTTCAATTCTCTTTTAATAAGATCCCAATATCTCTCCACTGGCCTTAGCCTTTCTATTTTGTTGGCTTTAGAAACATCATGTGGACCATTCTTTCTATCTGAACCAGGTTCTCCCAGTACTGTTTTATAACATTTGAATCAGTTTGATAGCAGACCTTTGAATGCTAGGCCAACTTTTTGTAGAACCAAGTTCGGTTTTGTTGAAAATATTTAATAATTTTAGAACGCACTTTTTTCTGGTCACTCATTTTAATCAGATTAACAACAAATGAACATAATTGACATTAAACATAATAACTGACATGCTTTACAAAAGTAACTTGATAAAAAAAGCAAATAATACTTGGGTTAAAAGTTTTAATGAAAACCGTGTGTTAAGAATTTTACGATCTCACTCCTTATTTTCAAAAAGGACTTTGAAATATCTATCATTAGATATCCATATTGTCTATATTATTGACTTAGAAATCCAGATATATATAAAAAGTAGGCAAAAAATAGAGGTTGGCCCGGATTTTCCCTTATATCTCAGCCGATTTTCTCGATTTTAAATAGCAACCGAGCCGGAAGAATTCCTGATAAACTGATGTATGAATCAAGTTTGTAAGATATTTGGGGTCGTCAGAAAATTGATTTCAACAGACATACATGGCTTAATCGACTCCGCTATCTATAAGGGTCCAGAATATATATACTTTATGGGGTCAGAAAATTATATTGTGGAAATTACAAACGGAATGACAAATTTATATATACCCTTCGCACGACGCTGAAAGGTATAAAAAGAGTACTAAACGTAGTGAACGAGAAAAACTATAAGTATTTTCGAACTGTCCATAGATAATATAAAACCAAATAGCTATATGATATTTTTTGTGTAGCATAGTGTTATACATGTCAGTGTTAAGTGTTGTCACATTTACTAACCAAAATCTATTTATTATTTATGTATTTATTTTAATTGATATGACTTCTGTCGTTTTAACACAATTTTAATTATTATTGTGGATTTTCAATTTGTATAGTTACTTTTAATGAAATGTGGAAAATGTAAAGTAAAATATTTAGCTTAATGGGAAAACGAGTTAAGTCCCTTTTCACAAAATTTACAGAAGGCTCAAAACAAATCCTTGGTTTTAAATATTTTTCAAAACTGTTAACTCTTTCACCCACAATTTTTTGTGTATAAGTTTAAAATCAAAACAATTGCATTAATACTTTAATCAAAGTTTAATAAACTATAAAACTTAAGAAAAAATAAATCAAAACATGAAAAAACCACCCCATGCCAAAGTTTTTTTGTGGAGTGAAATGGTTAGTTTACTAACCACCTTGGCGCTTGGTATTAAAAATAATTATGATAGACATTTTTTTTCGTATAAATTTTTTGAAATCGAAATATCAAAGTAACACTGAATTCGATGAACAGTAAACACTCTGTGCTCTTTTTTATGGAATGCGTGAAAGTCTCTTAAAAAAACTGATTTTTACAATATTGTCAAATTAATATATTTATCTACCCAGAGCACCCTGACGGCAAAGTTTTGCAAAACATCATAAACGTTGACTTCAAAAAATATAATTGTTTAGCAAAATGGCAATAGATGCCAATAAACCATGTTTTAAAGACTATAGAAAATGTGGTTAGTAAAGTAACCACCCAACCGCAAAGAGTTAATACAGGTTTACTACTTATTTGGTACGATTTATAATGATACATAATCTTAGTTTTGAAGAATTGCGTGGGCGATTTATAAGTGTTTTTGGAACTCATTTTCTATAACTTGTTTGTTTTTTAGTTGAATTAATAAATTTTCTTATAACACTTTATCTTAATTTCTATTGTTTTAACTATTTTATTGCATTTAAAGTCTCTAAGCAATGGAGCAAAATTTTTGAAAATAAAATCAAAATTTTCATAAAAACTGAACTTAGCACGTTTGCACAAACTAAGCTAATAACATTGATACTTTAAAACAATTATTGTTATGTGCTACCCAATATGTGTCCAAAAATAAGTATACAAATAAATCTAAGAAATTACTCTTGTAAAGCAAAACATTTAACAATTCAATCGGAAAATTTATTGGCAAAATTCTCAAATACATAAGTATGTATACTGGTTGGAAATTTGAATTGTTTCTTACAACTCAAATGCTTGTTGGCCCACAAAGTTCTATTAGAAGAATATTGTTAAGTAGTATTTATATTATTGTTTTTATATTGTACACAAATGCACATATACTTACTACATTTTACATACTTACTTATTATGGACAAGTCATGACATCATGATGTTAATACAGACACACGCACTATTTATGTACTGGTACTGTAGATGTAGTAGAATGTGGTACGTACCAAATTCTTAATGATCATAAATTTCATTTATATTACATTGTTTAGACACATTTACCAAGTCTATGTATGTATGTATTTTTGTGTACAGTGGGGGACCTGGGCTTTATAACTTAAAAAAAAAGACTGTTTATTAAGGTAAGGTCAGACTACGCAAATTATTTGACACAAAATGTTTCATGTGTTTGATCAAAACTACATCAAATAATCCATGGGTTGATTTTGTGGTCACACTGTACACATTTATTTGCCATATTTGTTTAATCTAACTACACCGAAATACTATCAAACACACGAAAGGGAAAATATATTTGTCTTGTGGTCACATTTATGGTAATATTTTTTCTAAATAATTATTAAATAAAGCTGTAAAAAAACTTTAATTTCTTTCATCAATAAAGAATACATATCTAGAAAGCAAAATACTACCAGATTTTGCTTTACATTTGAAAGAATTGTGAAATTTCAGTACTTTTATTTAAACGTCAAATTTTTTATGTTCCTAGTTTGAACAGAAAATATTTTTGCACGGCAAACAAGAAAACAGCTGAATTTGGTCAAACAAATTTATTTGCCGATAAGAAAACTTTCATGTAATGTGACCAATGTGTGACCACTAAACAGCAAATATTTTCCTCAATTTTGGGTAATTTTTTATTTGATCTTGCAATTAATTTGCAAGATCAAACAGCGTCAAATAACAGCTGTTGCATCATGTGTTATTGCAAAAGTAGTGTTGCTATATCTGAAATTAAAAATCGCTAAATAATGAAAAGAAATCGCGAAAAGAACTCAAGCTTGAACAATTTAACAATATAATTATGAAATGTTTATTTATTAAATTATATTACTATCAACGCATTAAAATTTGTAGGTATAGTTGTACTAAAAGTCTACAAAATATCCCTATATAATTAACAATTTTGGAATTTTATTGTATTTGTTTAGATTTTGAACTAAAAATCGCATTATTCAAACAAAACGAATATTACTATGATGAACTTTACAATAATCAAATAAGCGAACTGTTAAAAAGAAAAAGTATATTTTTAAAATGTTGAAACCAAAGTATATACAAGTAGTCCAACTCTTTGACAGCAGTACCTAACTATATATTGGACGCAAAACGAAATGAAAATGTGCTAGAAGTGTAAATAAAATTATAAAATTCTGTGTGTTAAAGAATTAACGAGAATTGAACTATATTTAATCGAACATTTGAAAAATGTACACATCAAAAGTTCGAGACATTTGATGTGTACATTTTTCACAAGGGTGTTGAAATTTATGTGAGAGAGTAATATTGAAAAATAGAGTCGGACTACTTGTTATACTTTGGTTGAAACTATACTTTTCATTCAGAATATTCACAAATATTATATTTGCATTAAAAAATATTAAACAGATCATACTGTTTAAGAATGAATTTTTAATTGCAATCAAATCATAATATTTATGTATGTCTAAACTATTTTCTTTGCTTTAAAATTCAATAAATATTCCATACAATTGAGCAATTTTAAATTTTGTAAATAGAAAAATTCCATGTATAAAAAATAATCAAACTACATATCGCTCATTTGCTGCAACAACGTCATAATTCAAAAAAAGCCGTTTCGAGAAAAACGCCTTTGAAAGTTTTATGACATTTGACTATTTCTTAAATAAATTTTCAACAAATCATGAGATTTTAGAAATAAAACCTGATTTGAATAGTAGATGTTAATATCCTTCTAATCTGTATTTAACCCACATTTTTTCTTGCCAAATGTACGAGAAAACATGCATTTTGATTTTGACGTTTACAACAAAAAAACACTCTCACGGAACAAATTATTGACTTTTTTTGAAAACTGATGAAAGGCTATAGAACTGCTCATATTTCGTATTACTCAGTTCAAACCACACGGATTTTGAGTTATGTCGTTGTTGCAGCAAATGAGCGATATGTTAAATGTATACAAATATAAATCGCATAAAAATGCAAAAATCGCAACATAGACTTTATGTCTTCAATTAGTTTTTCTCCCAGTATGTCATTCTAGGCTGAATGACTTTTATGTGAAGAAGAAGACTTCATTTATTGATGCTATTTTTTTAGTGAAAATAATTTAAATAACAAATGTTCAAGAAATATTGAATATGTATTTATAGTAAAAGAATAAAAATAGTGAAATTGTGTCTTTAATTTTGTACCAAAAATATTTAAATAATCTCCTTTTATTTTTCCGCCATGCTGTACAAATAATTTTCAGTTTTGCTCTATTTGATCAAACAATTATTTGATGAAAGTCTTTGATATAGTGTGACCACACGGCAAATATATTTACTGATTCTTTTTCGCAGCAGTTTGGTCAAACAAAAAATGAATATTTAAATTCACTATATGATAACAAAATTCAATAAAACTTTAACAAAATAATTGTTTTACAATTCGAAATAAGTGCGTTAACCTCAAAAAGATTTGTAAGATCAAATTATATATTTTTTTATGTATTTATATAGCTAGTGGTCACACTATGTTCACATTAAGAAAATATTTTGTTTGCCGACAAATAAATTTGTTTGACTAAAATCATCTGTTTTGTTGTTTGCTCTAAATTTTATTTGTGGTCAGATTCAGACTATGAAATATTTGACGATAATCATCAAATATTAGCTGTGTCTGACCGTACCTTTAGATGGCAATTAATGTAAATGTTTACGCAATGAAATTGAAGTTTATAACAGTTTACACAGACAGAAAACTTTAAAAACTTTTTGGCTTTTTTAATTCTGTTAATGCAGTTGTTTTATTTCATAATATTTCTAATGACTGAAAACGAGTTCATACGTAATAAAATTTGATAAATATAAATCATGCAAATATTTTACCCCAATACCCTGAAATTAGCTTATAGTTTTATGGTTTTGAAATCTGCGGAAGCTATGCCTTTATTCACGTATATTTTTACAATTCTGTAACGAACTGGGAAATTCTAATTTGTCAGTTTAACCACTGTAGATTAGGGCAATAACTTTTTTACATTTTTTGCAAATATCAAGAGCCAAGAGCATAGTCGAATAGACCATTGTCAAAAAAGTTCACCTACAAAACGCGGAAATATATGTATATCGTACGTGACATAAAACGGAAGTCATTTTGAGGTATATGTAAAGATATGCGAAAATTTTCGAATTATGAGAGGTGTTAGGTTCTTTTAATTTCTTACACTAAACGAAATAGTTTTCCTTTACAATCCGTCATACTTAAATAAAAACAATATTTGCATGATTTTATAATAAATAAAATTTAATATCGTACGTGACATACCGTACGTGACAGATTTTTCTCTTATAATAAATCAATATATATTCTGTAAATATATGTATACAAAAACTAAAAAAATTATCAATAAACAATTTTATAATAGCAAATAAACAATCAGAGTCAAATTCATTTCACACTATATGCTAATTGGGAGCTTAGTTTTGGCCGCAATTTTAACCCAAAGCACGCCAATTAAATTAAATATAGTCAGCTTAAACTATTATTTTTGCACTTATAATGTTATAATAAGCTCTAATTACTGACACATAGTAATATTTTAGTGTTTTCTCCTATTCAAATCATCTTGAAAAAAAGATTGAAGGGTTTTTGGGTTTTCAGTCGTGGTCGTGACCATATGCGCAAACCGTGGTATTAAAGTAGTTTAACAGCGCACGTTAAATTTGAAGTGTGTCTTTTAATAATCAAACAAAATTTTTCACTTGACTATTTAACTTTGAATGTACTTTTTTCTGAGAGTTTTTACAAAATCGTTTTTGTGGGTTAGGTTTTTTTCCAAAATGACCCGACATTTTTTTTCCTAAAATAACACAACATTCGTCTTCGCGTGGTTCTGGGGTCAAAATGTGGTTATAGCCCTACTTCAAATGAATTTTTTTTTAAATTTTTTTTTTTCCTTGGGCCAACATTAAGGGGATCACCCCTACTCATGTTGGAACTAGGAAAATAGATTATGGGAAGGAGGATAAAGGGAGTAGTGTTTGTGGATGTTTGATTTGAATTTTTCTACATTGAAAGGGACTGGAACTACTTCGACAGGAAGCTTATTCCACATACGGATGGTACGGCTAAAAAACGAATTTTCTCTGTAGTGTGTTATGCGATCTACTGACCAATCGACCACGAATGGATGAGCCCCCGCTGATGAACGCGTATTTCGTAAGAAACTACGGGTATCGGGAACAAGTTCCCTAATTTCATCAGAACACATTCCATTATAGTATCGGTAGAACAGTGAAACACAACCCACATTGCGACGATGCTCCAGAGAATCAATAGAGCTGGATTACCTACTGTCACCCATAAGCACCTTCGCTCTCTCCTGTACACGGTCAAAATAGACTTCGAAGCTCCGGCCCATACATGAGAGTTGTATTACATTTTGAAACACTTGTGCCTCACCCACCTTATACTCAAGAACACTTCATTCTTAATACATTTTAACAAGTATTGCAACATGTGGCCACATATTCTGGACGTTTTTCGGCAGCACCCTTCTGCTCCCACCAAGTTCAGAGCATTACCTTGGCTGGTTGACCAGGCTTCACATACGCTCTCTTACGCTTTGGGTTTTCGTAATGGATACATTTTTCATCGGAAGTAATGATTCGATGTAAAAATACTTTTCTTTTATAGCATTTCTGACATACATAATCGTATTTCAAGGTCTCTAATCTCCAATTCGTATGGTACCCAATTTCCTTGCTTTTGGTTGAATGCTGCTGCTCGCACACGTTTTGAAATTGCTGCTTGAGTAGCTCCCTATGATTTTGCAAGCTCTTGTTAATTTTAACAACAATCTTCATGGTGTTATGCCTCCAATTCGTAGTATTCAAACCGTTTTTAGCTGGCCTTGGCGGTGTTTGTATTCCGTGTCAAATGACCACTGCTGAACCGCACAAACCATCTCTCGCACATTGCAACCGATGGCAAACATTCAGTATAAAAGTACTAAGTTGACAACGCTGATAACATAGATGCTAGATCATCATATAATTGAACAATATACATTCTAAGTGCTATAAACGATATTCTGCTAACACACAACGTGCACGTAACATGTATCTTATACAAATTGAATTTTCATATACCTAGAATTATTTAAACTTTATATTGACATGAACATTTATTGTAATGTATTTTAGACTAGAACAACCAGGTCATTTTCGCCTATAATTAATTAAAACTTTCATTTACATTTTCAAACATCACTTTTTGGTAAACATTATGCTAAACTTTAATTACACTCAAACGTGCACACACACTCTCTTAAGCAAGAACTTTCACCAACAAACCAACACTCTTACACCTAAGCTCTCATAATGTAAAATATTTATTTATGTGTGTAAGTACAGCCTTCTGTAAAACGACAAAAATACAATTGCAAAAACACGTACCCAACATACACGAACATACATACATATATTAATACGTACATACACAGATACAATTTTGTAATTTAGGCAGGCTGGCAGGAAACATCAGCAAGCAAGTAGGCAGGCAGGCAGGCAAGCAGGCTGGCAGTTGGAGACACATGTATGTTTAAAGGATGTTTAAGGATGTTTATAGTTTTATATTATACATTCCATTTAAATAAACGAAAATGTTCTATTAAGACCATTTAAGCGTTTTACAAATATTTAACTGACACTTGAATATTTAGGCCCATTAAAATGTAGGGCGGATTGATATTTATTCTTAAAAGGGAATTTGTTAATGTAATTTAATTTATTTATAGAATTTGTTGACTTTATTGATGTGTAATGTGTAGCAATTTGCATGTTAATTAATTAAACTTTAATTTTATGCTGTCTCAATTAAATAAAAGTAAATAGTATTTAAATAAAATCAAAAAATAAATCTTTTTAACAAATTCCTTAAATTATGTATTCTAAATGTTACTTACTTTGTGATGTTTTACAAATATTAATTGAATTCAATAGAATTTACTTTTATTTAAAACATTTGATTTCATTTTATAATGGATGTACTAACTACTAGGGTATTCAATTAATCGGGTTTCTGGTTTAATCGGTTAATCGAGCGAATAATTAATCGGTGTTTAGATTTAATCGGTTAATAATCGGTTAATTTTAAATTATCCGATTAACCGAATAATTTCTATTTACATTTTAAATTGAAAATATAACCACGAATTTTGTGTACTTATTTAAGCATTTCGAAAAATAAAAATAAATAATAGCACAAAAATATGGTATTTGAAATCCTTTTTATGAGTTTTTTAAAGATTTTAGTGAGATCTTCTGAAATAATTTCTTAAGAAAAAAATATAACTTAAAAGGTTTCCTTATAAACGATTTTTCTTCACTTTTAATACAACTTGAATTGAAAAAAAAACTCTCTCACTGATTGTAGATGTTGGAAAATCGAAGGTAAGGCATGACAAAGACAATCCAATTTCTCAGTTCTTTGTTCAGTATTTTTTAAGTATATAAAATTCTCCATTATACCATTAGAGTCCTTTTTGGATTTTGAATACTTTTAATAGTTTGGTTAAGTTTTGATAAAAGACTCGTTTCAGTAATGTCTTCAGTTTCATCTATTATCATGCCTTCCTACGACTCATTAGGACAAAGTTCATCATGGAACATTCTAGAATAAAGGACATTTCCAAATTCCTTAGTTTCAGTTTCTGAGCTATACTTCAAAAAACTATTGTTAGAAGCGAATGTTCATGAGTTAAGAAAGAAAATTTGTGTATTTAAAACTATATTTCTATATAAGTACAAAAAAAAATAAATTTCGGTTAATCGGTTAATCGACACAAATTAATCGGTTTATTTGTTATTTGAAAATCGGCAATTTTAAATTATTCGAACAGTTAACCGACCAAAATTAATCGGTTAACCGATTAACGGTTAATCGATTGAATACCCTACTAACTACTCAACATTAGTGAGTTTTCATTGCATTTATTAAATAATGAAATTAAATTTTTTGGAAATAGATAAAAGGAAAACCACAAATGTACATATCGAGGGATTATTTTCAAAATACTCTATCTTAGAAAGCACACATTTTCAGGAGAGCACAAAAACTGTTTGTTTAATGTAATTCATAAGGAATATTAAATTCTACATATAATTTATTTTAAATTTTTGGCATTATTGACAATTTATTAAATAAAGAGCGTTTTTGTTCTATAAATAAAGCTTTTATATAGAGGGTTTAGTATTGTAAGAAAAAAATTTTTAATTTTATTTATTTTTGGATTTCGTTTAGAGAAATTCAAAAATAGATTCAATAAAACAGCAAAAGACAAGTATTTTCTTTGAAATTTAATTTTCATGGAAATCTAAGATAGAGCTTATTGAATATTCGAAATTTCTATTTAAACACATGAAATCAATATCTATACATCTGTGTGAGTTTAAATATGTAAATATTTACCTTTTTTTTATCTACACTTACTTTTATTAAACCAGTACCAAATTTTTAAATCATACAATGATATAATCATATTTGTAGAAACTTTTCCCAAAAAATCCCATTTTAGAATTTTGTTTTTGGGGAAAAAAGTTTTCTAAAGTTCATTCACCCTGGAATTTTTTAACACAAATTCTTTGTTTATTGTTACATCATTTGTTTAAACAACTTTTAATGTCAGAAAAAAAAAAACAATTTTTTATATAAATAATGGAAAAGTGTTGAAACATATGTAGGTGTTGAAATATTATTGAAACATTTTCTTTAATTCACATTAACCCTCCGTTAGTCGCAACGATCTGGTGGATACAAGCAACAATTTTTTGTATTTCCCTATTTTTTTTTTAAATCCCTAAAGCTTAAGCTGTTCTGGATCGTTATAGATAGCGTAGTCGTTATAGCCACGCCCGTCTGTCCGTCTGTATGTTGAAATCAACTTTCCGTAGCCCCCAAATAACTTACATACATGATTCATATTAATATATCGGGAATTCATCCGGCTCGAAAAGATCGGCCCACAAATGGCCGGGATAACCTCTATTTTTGATCTATATCTCGATTACTAAGTCATAAATATAGACAATATGGATAGCTAATGATAGATATTTCAAAGTGCATTGCAACGATATAGTAAGTTGGACCTACAATGGGTCAAAATGAAATTTAAAATTTTAATGAAGAACATTTTATTAAAACTTTAAAAAGGTCTGTCACAGAATTTATACGAAAGTGTAATTCCAATTAGTAACGTTTTGGTTTAATGGGCAAATTTTGTTTAAACACCAAACACCATTTTCTCAATCTCTGGTTATTTTTTATCATGAGGAAATACTAACAGTTATCATAAAAACAAATTATATTAATTGGAAAGAAAAACGATAACCAGATATTGAGAGAAATGAAAGAAATATTTATTTGTCACTCCTAAAAGTATGCATGTCAAAATTTGATTTTTATTATTTTTTGTCAGGAATATTTGTCAGACTTTGATTTTTATTTTTTTGTCAGAAATAATTGTTATTTTTTTGTCAGATATATTTGTCAGACTATGATTTTTATGTTTTTGGCAGATATACAAATTAACTAATGAGTTTTATTTACATATATGTAAGAGTCTGACGAGTATCTAATAAATAAAACTCATTAATTAATTTGTATATCTGCCAAAAATATAAAAATCATAGTCTGACAAATATGTCTGACAAAATAATAACAATTATATCTGACAAAAAAAATAAAAATCAAAGTCTGACAAATATTCCTGACAAAAAAAAAAAAATAATAAAAATCAAAGTTTGACAATTATTTCTGACAAAAAAAAAATAAAAATCAAAAATTTAAAAAGCATGTTATTTTATGAAAATATAGTTGAAAACCATCAAATTGGTATGCTTGACTTGACTCTCCGATATTTTCTTGTTATGGCTTTTTTCCTTTGAAATTTCAAGAATAATTATTATTTCCGGTCCCTGTTTTTAATTGTTTACTTCCTCTTTTTCATTTAAAAGTTTAATTTTTTGTCTTTAGTGTGAATTTGATGGCTGTGACATACCTGATAGATCAAAATCGGGTCAAAATCGGTCTCTCTTACTTGTTTTTTAATGAAAGTTTTACTAACTTTTAGTCGCCCGATCTATACGAAATATTTTTTTTTAAAGGTAAGATTGTCTTCTTTCAGTCTATGAATTTGTAAATGTTAAACAATTAACAAAAAGGGTGTTGAGAACGCAAAAACTAAGGGGTGCCTCAAGGCACTGTTGCAGGTTGCCGCTAAATTTATCGGCGTGTTATTTTGTATAGTATTTTACTTTTTTGTTATATTATTTGTTACATTTTTGTTGTATGAAAAAAATGATAGGTATGGCATATAGAGACCGCAGAGGGATTAAATTATCCGCCTTGACTCATGATCAGATGGTACTCCACAAGAATATCCACAACCAGTTAATAACGACCGTTATGACAATATCGACCACTTTACAATCTGGTTAGGCAAAAAAGGTGGTGCAAACGGAAACATGGTGTGTTTGCTCAAAATGCGATCTTCATTTATGCTTTATGTAGAAAGTAAAACATATTTTCTTTCTTTTTGTATATTTTTCATTAATTTTTCAATAAAATCGTATCATAATTAATGTTTACATCTTATTGTTTTTTACACCTAAACCGGCAATAATGCCCTAAGGCACTCTTCACCTTTTTGGATCTGGTTCCCAAACTTGTTTTGCAAATTAATTTCTGATGACTGTTCTGAGTTTATTGGGTCATAATTACCATAAAAAAAATTATTCGACAACCTTTTTTTAGCTTTTTAAAGTTTGGGGGTTAAATAACATTTACTTAATCATGTTAAAATTATCGCGGTCTTCATGCACTACTATATTTTTTCTCTGGCTGTGCATTCAAATTCAAACATTGTCGGTAAATTTATTTATTTTGGTTTCCAATTATGAACGAGATCGAGTTATCCACAGACAAACAATGATATCAATTCAGAATCCTTTTGTTGTCTTAATTATTTTTATTAGATTTTTTTTTTTAAAAAAATATAAAAACCAAAAAACAAAGACAAATTGAAAGAGAGTATAAAAAGATAACTGAATAAAAGGGTATCTAAAATTGATACCACCTTTATATGTTTCTATTTCTTGATAAAATTTAAATTAAACTCAAAAAATTGTATCATTAGTTTGGAAATTGATGTTATGTTTTAATTTGGTTAAGCAGATTACTAAAGCAACAACCACTCATTGAAATAATAACCAAACTTTAAAATTTAATGAAATATTTTCATAGAAATTTTGAACGCATTTAAATACAATTTAAAAAATATTATATACATACATACATATGTAGATAATATTTAATAATACAATTATGAATGAAAAATGATTTTTTTTATGTCATAACATTGCTCTGTATATAAATAAATAATTTATATAAATTATACTATATGTACTATATGAAAAATGGAAACAATGAAACATTTTAATTTACAAAGAAAAAAAAAAGATTTCTCGTTTAGTACCTGTCTGTGAATCACATTGAATTTATTAAATTTCTTTCAAAACATAATCTATCAGGTATATCACAGCCATCAAATTCACACGAAAGACAAAAAATTAGACTTTCAAATGAAAAAGTGGAAGTAAACAATTAAAAATGTGTAAATACAAGAAACATTTTAGAATATTTCATGCATACTTTTAGGAGTGACAAATAAATATTTCTTTCATAAGCTTGGACCCATTTTCTCAATATCTGGTTATCGTTTTTCTTTCCAATTAATATAATTATACCCTACACCACCATAGTGGGGAGGGTATATTGGATTTGTGCAGATGTTTGTGACGCCAAAAATTTTAGTCTAACACACACCTTAAAGTATACCGATCGACTTAGAATCACTTTCTGAGTCGATTAAACGATGTCCGTCCGTCCGTCCGTCCGTCCGTCTGGCTGGCTGGCTGGCTGGTTGTCCATGTAAACCTTGTGCGCAGAGTACAGGTCGCAATCTTGAAGATATTTCAATAAAATTTAGTACATATCATTTTTTCTGCCCAAGGACCAAGCCTATTGAAACTGGCTGAAATCGGTAAATTATTTCACCTAGCCCCCATACAAATTACCTCCCGAAATTGGACTTTATCGGTCATAAATGTTTAATTTATATATGTATCTACACAAATTTTTCTCCAAATAAGTTTTATATATACAGAATTCATGTCACCAAATTTTATTACGATCGGTCCATAATTAGTCATAGCTCCCATAGAAGGCCTGCTTCCGATAATCACTTTAACGAGCATGAATCTCTTAAAAATGTTGGTATACACATAAAATGCAACATAAATAACTTTCATATAGACATTAATCACACCACTTAAATTCATGGTGATCGGTCCATAATTGGTCATAGCTCCCATATAAGGCCCACTTCCGAAAATCGCTCACGAATATAAATTATTGAAATTTTGAAAGAAAAATGGTTTTGCTCATTTACTTAGTGTAGGGTATTATATGGTCGGGCTTGACCGACCATATTTTCTTACTTGTTTTTTTTATGAGAACTGTTTTTGAGAATATGGTGTTTGGTGTTTAAACAAAATTTGCCCATTAAATCAAAACGTTACTAATTGGAATTACATTTTCGTATAAATTCTGTGACAGACCTTTTGAAAGTTTTAATAAAATCTTCTTCATTAAAATTTTAAATTTCATTTTATTACACCAATGTTGTTTTTCATTTACTGCAATAAATATCTCAACAAATTAACAATTTTATATTGACAGAAATGCAAGTAAACTTTTTTTATTCGTTTTAACATGCCTCTCTTTGCTCATTGGCTGTAATAAAGAATCAAATTAAAATGTTTATCTCACTCAAAGGCTAATTAAATGTGATTCAATTGTAAATGTAGCTCTATTTTAATTAGTTTAAATTCTCGTAAATTTTACTGTACATTTCAATATTCATATTAAATAAGTGTTTTTAATGTACAATATAAAACAACAAAAAATTATTGGGTAATTTACTTTACAGATAACAATTGTAAAATTAACATGTTTTTCATAAAGATTTATGTGCTGTTTTTCTATAGCAAACGAGTGCTTTGAGTGGATATTTTACATGTATATTGTTTTTGTTACAATAACAAAACACATGTTAACTTTCCACTCAAAGTACTCGTTTGGATTAGAAAAACAGCACATTAAATGGTTTCTGTATACCATTATAGTATATAAGTTTGTCATTTCATTTATAATTTCCACATTTTTCGTTTGTTACACTATAAAGTAGATATTCTTGATCGTTATAGATATAGCCATGTCCATCTGTTCGTCTGTATGTTGAAATCAGCTATCCGATGCCCCAAAATAACTTATATATATGTTTGATACATCAATATATTGGGAGAAGACCCAGCTCTGTTGCTATTTAAAATCGAGAAAATCGGCCCCCAAACGGCTGAGATATAAGCAAAACCACGATCACCTAGATTTATTGTTGTTTATATTATGTATGTATTTAGAGTAGATATGTACATGAAACACACTACAGAATAAATACATAAAACGTAATGAGAGAGAAATTCAATAAAAAAAGCAAAATTAATCTCTTCCACGCAATACATGGCAATACATTCTCATTAATTAGGTATTTGATGACAGGCTTACACGCATACCTATATTGGAGCGGAAGGCGTTTTTTAGTTGTCAAAAATTCTCATGCCCATACAATTTGTATGCAGCATACCCAAATAACGCGGCGGCAACGCTTTGCAATTGGAACATCCGATTTTGACAGCGCGTTTAATAGTGAAGTTATTTGCAAAACACAATAAATGTAAACACATACTTACAAGAAGAGAAACAAATATGCAAGAAACTCATTTTTAAACTTTAATATTTAGTTTTTTTGATAAAATTTTAGTTAACAAATCACAAAACAAAAATCAGAAACACCAATAATGCAAAGTACTTTATTGTTTAAATAATCCGGGTTGTTATATTTATTGTTTTGATAACCTTGTTTTTATTGTTTCACGTAGCGTTGCCGCTTTTATTTACGTATGACATTTCAGCGTTAAAGCTAAGCGGAAAAAACGTCCCGCCTTCCGCTTTTATTTAGGTAGGCCTGTTAGGATTTTGGCTCTCAGTTACTCTCAGTTGTCATCTCTGGCACACACATTGTATAAAAATTAAAAAAGGGTCAGTCTTGCACGATATTACATACAGGAAGTTGTGTTACGCTTGTTCTTTTCTTTTTTTTTAACCAAAAATAGTTTTTAACATTTATCTTAAAAATATTTGGTGAAATGTATATAAAATACGGCACAGCCGAATATAGCACAAATGTTTTATGATTTCATATCTAGAATTAATTTATCGGTTATATTTTCGAATAAATTTCTATGAAACATCACTGAGTTTAAATTCTTTAGTTTGAACTTTGTTTTTTGTTTAAACAAATAACATTTATTTTGAATCAAATTTAAAGGCTTAAATTCGAGAATTTGTAGTGAACGCACTAAAATGCAGACATTTAAAATTTAATTTCCAAGAGTCAGTTGTTTTAATTGCATTCATTAAGTGCGTTCAAAACTAACTATAAGTGTCTCTTTCATTTTCTGAATATACACATACATATTTGAACATAGTATACATACATATGTACATTGTACATATATTAGGGTGTTGCCAAAATACACGTTTTGGATGTCTGCAACTAAACTAAATGTTTAAATAATTATAAGAAGTTCCCAGGTAAAATGAAATTTTAGTTTGTTTTATAATATCATTTCACCAAATGTTTCTTCTAGGTTCAGTATTTGGTGAGCTGGATCAAAAAATGTCCTTTTTTATGTTTCTCGCTTTCAATGCTTTAACTAAAATTATCGTTAAGTCCAAAAATATTTGAAATTTTGTAATTAAAAAAAAATAAAAAAATTTCAGCCTGAATTATTCAAAAGTAAAAAAGTACACAGTTTCTGAACCTAAACTCTATAATTCATATGTAATTGAAATATGAGAACGATTAGAAAAATCTAATATAATAAAAAAAAAAAAAATATGAAATGGCTCATAACATGTACAATGTTCTAGGCTGATTATTCTGTTAAACAAAAGATTGAATACATAAGTTAGAAGTGTCAAATGTCGTTTATAATAAACCCTGTAATGGAAATGATAATGAAAACTGTAACCTGTATAACAAAGAATAAATTCAAAACTAGAATACAGAAATATATCTTCAAAAAAAAAAAAAAAAAAAAAAAACTCCATTATCACCACATTGTGGTAATTTAAACCAGAAAATAATTATAAACAATAATTAAAGAAAACATATACAAGGTGGCGCAAAAGTAATCCTCCTATCAGAAAATGCTATAAATTTTGCGATTGGCCCCTAATGTCAGTTCTGTTTTGACATTTGTGTAGTAAACACATGCGAAATACACGCTAATAAACAATGTTACGCTACACTGCTCCAGAACGCGGAATATTGCTGACTATTTATTTGACCAATAATCGGCAAAATTTATAGCATTTTCTGATAGGAGGATTACTTTTGCGCCACTTTGTACGGATAATGTTGCCTAAAACTAAAGATAACTAGTTTATAACAAGGAAACGGAAATTATAACTTAACGAAATTATAATAAGGGTAAACGCTTAAATGCCTCGCAAATTGTGCAATCTGGGCATTTTTACACTCTCGCAAATGAAATATCAAAAAATGTATGGAAATTCGTTTGCCTAACACCGATAAGTTTGCGCGACAATTTAGACTCGCAAACTTGAATTTATTGTGCATTTGATTAAGCAGCTTCTTTTGTTTACTTTTATTTATGAAAAAAAAAAATCAAGTAAAATATAAATATTTTGTGCATTTGAAAATTGTGTAACTTTGGAACAGAATGATTGGATTGAATGGCAATATGTAAGGAAACATTAACCAACAGCTAGAACATAAACAAATTCTTCCAAACTATGTATATCATCGTTTGTTCCAAAGATTTAACTTTCATTCAACATTTTTAGAATTTAAACAAGGTGTATTAAATAAGGTGAAGTTACGAGCCCAGCTGATTATTGTTTATTTATTTATGTTGTGTTTGAAAGTGTCAACAAGTTGTTTACTATTTCTAGTTGACATTCACAATATTTGAATTAAAAATAATGGAAAAACTGAAAATTGTTAAAAAAAATTTTTTTGGAAATTTTTTAGTGAAAATGCATAACTTTTTTTTACAGATTTACTCCCATTTTTGTCCTTGAGGTTTGTTTTCCTGCTGATTTTCAATACCAAATTCTTTAGAAGAATTTGGTTGTTTATTTTGGACGTGCGAGTATTTTGCACAGACAGACGGACATAGCTAAATGGATAGCATGTCCACCAAGCTTTTTATTCCCGTTCGATATTTTATTATTGAATCTTCAAAATAAAAACCGTGTTAGATCAAACTACCAATAATTGATTTTTTACTACCAGAAATTCATATATTTTTTATTTGTTTGTTTTTTATATTTTTTATATTTCATATCTGTTTTGACATTCTCACTCTCTTGACAACTATGAAATATTGTCTTTGTTGTATTTGTTGCCGAGACGCTCTCACCTGATTAATACGCTTGAATTTAAATTTATACAATTTGAAAAAAAATTTTGTACAGCTTTTGTTGAATTTATTTTTATTTGACATTTTTAACAAATATAAATTTTCTGTGTAAACTTGCACAAAATTGAAAAGATGGGTTCATGAAACACGTCGCGCAAATTTGCACATTTACACAAATGGGAAACTTAAGCGTTTAAATGAGTACCCTTAATGTTTTATATACCAGATTGGCGAGAATACACGTTTCGATAAATTTAAATAAAATTCAAACTGTATTGAAATTAAATTAAATTTAAAGAGGTTTAAATAATTCTGGGTCAAAACTAACTTGAAAATAGGGAACATCGAAACCTTATCTTTCCTCCGTACAAACAAGTCCACCCTAATTTATATATGATGACTGACATTTAACAGAAAAAATAAAGGAAAATTGAGAAAATACTAATATTTTCTCTTGCTATTGATGCAACAATGAAAATAATTGAAAAAAAAAGACAAATAAACAAAAATATAATAAAAAAACAATTAAATAGTTAAATACGTGCTTTAGTTTTAAACAACGCACCAACAACACCATTAACAGCCAGCAGTTGAAGCAACAAGCAGAAACGTTATAAAAAAATAAAATTAACAAGAATGTGCAAAGGAACGTCATGCAACAACGAAAGCAACAGCAGCAACAACAATTATGTATATAAAAAATAAAACAATTTTTATTATCAAGTCAACTGATCTCTTCAATTTCAGTTGTGAGTGCGAGAATGTGCAAAGGAACGTCATGCAACAACGAAAGCAACAGCAGCAACAACAATTATGTATATAAAAACTAAAACAATTTTTATTATCAAGTCAACTGATCTCTTCAATTTCAGCTGTGAGTGCGAGTACAGCTATACGTATGAGTAACAGTAAAAATGCTATTTGAAATAAAATCAATATTACTTATACGGCTTAAGTCCTATGTTGTTTGTATATGAGCATTTTTTCAAAGAAATTAATGTTATTTATTATTTTAAAGCAGGGGTGCCCAAAAGTTCCTTATGGCAAAGCAAACACCAATACATTCAAAGAAAAACTAATTTGTATGCAATTTTTTTTGTTGTAAAAACCAAAACAGACAAAGAATAAAGAAAAAAATTCCCACTTTTTAAACAATATCATACGATAAACAAAAACAAAATCTACATTGATGATCGCTGTCGTCAATGTTTACCAGCAAAGCATACGAAAGTGCTGTTGCTTTGCACTTGCGTTGAGACAGTGAAGATCGACAAAAAAACAAACAAGACAAAGTTGTTTGTGTATTTCATATTGCAAGTGCTGAGTGATCCATTGAGTATAGAAACACACAGCCTATAGCTAAGAGCATTTACAAAAACAAATGAGCACCAAGAGTATAGGGCTTGGGTACCCTTGTTTTAAAGTGTTTAAAGAAGTTTGCTTTGTTTTCCTTCAAACATTTTTTAATTGTTGTTTCGAAGAATTCAACAAACAAAAGTTTTCATTTGGGTTAATTTTCATAGGAAATAAATAACACGCTGAAAGTTTAAACTTTTAAGTACATTTTGCTTTTAACATCATGTTGAATGTGCTTAAGAGTGTAAGGAAGTGATAAAGACAGTGTCACTCTAGTATGGCACCTCAACCTTAAGTACACAATTTTATTTAGATATTTAATTTTTTTTTTTTTATCCTTTTCTCTGCCTCCGTCTGCCATTCTGCCATTCAGTCTAAGTACTTGGAATCTTTTAAGAGTTAATGTTTATGAATTTCTGAAAATGTTTACATTTCATTTTTCAACACAATCTCTGGCGCTGTTGTAGAGTGTAGTTTACTTTGTATTTTGTATACATGAGTGTTATTTACATACAATTTATGCAAATTTATGCCGAGAATTAAAAAAAAAAAATATGAAAAAAAAAAAAACGGAAGAAGCTGACAAAACATCCACAAATCTTCAACTTCAACTCTTTATTTGTTGTATGTTTTTGAAAGTTTTTCTTAAGTTGAATTTCATGTATTTTTCCCTCTTAGTGTCCTCTTATTTTCCATATTTTTTTTTTTTTTTTTTTATCAATAAAGAAACCATTTATCTTTTAGGGATTTTCTTTCAATTTAACTTATGTCCATGTGTGTGTGTGTGTAAGAGTGCGTTTGTTGGCTTGTGTTTGTGGCAAGTCTCAATATATAGACATACATGCATGCATACATACTCGTATGTAGATATACATACAATATCTTTTCGTAATCTCCACCCGTTTAATGTTTCAATATAGTATAGTATTTTATTATATTTTTCTACTGTTTTTTTTATTATTTTCTATTATTTTTTGTTGCTGCTGTTTTTGGTTGGCTTGTGTTTCACATAAATTTTGGTTTACTTTGATTTGAAATGTAACCCAACACAAGTTTATTGAAACATATCGATTTACAATTACAATCCATTAAATGTTTTCTCGTACTAAGAATGAGATAAGTAACAGAAAACCAGCGAATGAATGAATGAATGAATGATTTTTGGAAGAAAGAAAATATGGAACGAAAGAATACATCCAATGAGTATGAAATACATCCATATATGTATATATCTGCACATTGTGGTTTGGGTATTAGAGTCACGTGTTTTGTGAGTTTAATTAAAAATAATTGAAATTATATAATAGAATATTCAATATGTGTGAAATATATAAGTTTTTCTTTGAACATATCAAGCCCTTACAGCGAAAATATCTTAACCAACAATATATTGGATTCTAAACAGTTGTAGCTTAAATGTACATCATCCGTATATCTACATTGACTTAAAATATGCTAACAATTACAACCAAAGCTATTCCTTTAAAGTTTGTTGTTATGCACTTAAGATATTTTAGCGGTTAAGGTTCGATATTTCCCCCCTGTTAAAAAAGTCTTTAAATGTTCACACCTCACAAAAACGTACAAGTGTTAACACAACGGGCAAAATAAGGATTGGGTGTACGTAAATAATCTATGTTTGCTTTTGAGTATGACACTGAGTTGGGTGTATTAGCTTTTGTGGATGACAAATGACGGAAACTTTTGAAGAATGTATTTGTATTGATGACTTAACAGGTGTCAGTATAATCGAAAATTGAAAATTCTTAAGGAGTTAAGCAAACCGTAAGTAAACGCTTTTGTCAAAACATAAATAAACAACACAAAAAATATAAAAAATGATTTTGATGGTTGGTCCCTTATCGATTATTGTTGCGTTTAAACTGAAATTGCTGTAGCTTTTGTTGCTGTTTTGTTGTTTTTATTATCGTACCCTTTTGATAATTACGTGAGTTTTGTGTAAATGACTTCCCTTAATGAAATTAGGTGTATTTCTACGTATTTAGTATTATTAGCTCTTGAAATACTTGAGCTACTAAGTATTCTGAACGTTTCTTCATAACATAATTATTATTAAATTTTAATTGCTTTTACTTACCTGCCTCAATGCTTTCTATGAGGTTTATACTAAAATAAATACTCACAAAGTTAAATTGTCTTTAAAAAAATATATGATTATTGTTCAACTTAGTCGATTTTGTACATATTGTGGGGACGTTATTATATTAAAGTTAGAATAATGTTTTTGGTCTAACATTTCAGAAACTCTTTGAAAGCTCAAAATAGAAGTATTACTAGATAGTTTGCCAGTTCTTAAAATTTTTCTCCGGAGCGCTCCAAAGGCATTAAAAAACATGTCTATAAACAAGTATATTTTTTGCCAAACCACCCAGAGCGAAAAAAATGCCTTCCTAAAGACCTTATTTTGCAGATACAAGGACACCTAGCCGCATTGCAAAATCGTTTAAATTTTACACGGGGTGTCAATGGAAGCCAATGCCTTACCTACTCGCTTCTGTTAGTGATCTGATAGAATACCTACTTAGAATGATGGTGATAAGATATATTGGGCCCAATATATCTGAAATGCAGTATTTCTTACTTACTTAATTAAAAAAAATAATCTTCTAACGATGCACAATGAAAAGTTTTTATTTGGAAATCGGTATCTCGGGAACTATTTGAGATATTGTTACGAAATTTCACATGGTTGAAGCTGAGGTATTTATGCTGTAGTTCAGCTTCCTAGCGCTAATGGCGGCCAGTGTATTTCTCCTCAAAATTCGTCACCTCGGGTCTCAATTTTGTAAAAAAAAATCGCCAAAAATCCACATATGATCATACCGCTGAAATTTAAAATATAAATAGTTCTAAGAAGATCTACAAAAAATACTCTTAGATGTGTAGGTTATCTCTAGTAATTGAAAAGATATTAAGGTTTTCATTTATTTATTTTTTTTAATTTTGCTCGATCTTTTCATGGATTTTTTTTTTTTCTAAAATATCACCTATATTGGTGATAAAATTCTAAATAAAATAAAAAAAACTTGCTAACAGTTATCTTGTCCCTATAAAAAGTTAAACGCATCCAAAGTTGGAACATGTAAAAAGTGCCGTATTTTTTAAGTTTTTACTCAAAAAGACTCATATATGTTTTCTTTAGTAGAAACAAATTTTCTTCGGGACTATATACAATTTTTATATGATGTGGAAAGAGAACTTAATGCAAAAGCATGAAAACTAAACTTTGGCTCACTTAAGTAAACACAACACCCCCCAGACCTATCCAAACTTGTGCAATTTTTTTAAGAAAAATTCAGATTTGAGTAAAAAATGCTAAAAAGGCAAAGCACCGACCCTCGAAAAAAACTTCATATTTGTATAACTCTTAACTTCTTAAATATCTAAAAAGTTTTTTTTACTATCACACGGTAAATAACCTCACAGTAGGCACTTTTCTAAAAAAAACTCAGTTTTTGGAACACATTTTCCCCGGTTTAGGAATTTCGGTATTTAAAAATAAAAAATGGCAAAAATTGTAATGTCGCTGATTTAAGGATAATTGAGTCTATATTACTTACAAATATTGTTATAATATCTTGAACCGTTAATATTTTACATTAATTCAAATTTTTTATTTTTCTTCTTGGAAAATTTCCATATTATAATTTTTTAAGTTTTTAAAGTAAATGTCGTCCAAAAATGTATAAATTTATTTAATTTTACTAAAATATCAATCTTCAAGTCCTATGGTTTTCAACAATATCAAATACTTATATAAGAAGCCATTATTCACTCCTCAGAGGTTCCACAAACCTTGCCCCCTTTGGAAAATTTGTACTTATTTTCATATATTTCATGATTTTTTGTTAGAAAAGTGTCGACTTTGATGTTATTTACTGTGTGATAGTAAAAAAACTTTGTAAGTATTTAAGTAACATATAGGGGTCATACAAATATGGAATATCTTCGTAGATCGGAATTTTTTACATGTTCAGCTCATTCCGATCATAAATGGATTTTTGACGAAAAAAAAAATTGAGACTCAAGGTGACCATCTTTGAATGGCAAAGCACTTGCCCCCATTAGCGCTAGAAAGCTGAACAACCGCAAATCAACTCGAAAATATCTCGGCTCCCACCATGTGAAATTTTGTAAAAATATCTCAAATAGTTCCCAAGATACGGAATTATTTCAAAAAAAAAAAAACTTTTCTAAACCACTGTGCGAAGTGAACATGACTAATGTAGTTTATTACCTCTTACCATTTAAGTAATTTTACTTTAATACATACTCTCAAATGCATTTCCATTTATATTTATAGAGTACTAAAAATTACGTTTATGCCGTCTGACATATTTTTATGTTGTTTAAACAAAAACATTTATGGGAAGTACGTAACAACCCCTTAAGTAGTAAAATAAAGAAAAGACATTCCAGATACCAGCCATGATTGATTTAACGCATTTTGTGTTTTTTTTTTTTTAAACCATTAAATCAAAATGATTGGGGAATATAAATCAATACCACACACAAAAGGAAACACATCTACACAGAGATAGATACATAACCAGCAGTTCTGAATTGACTACAAAAGAAGTAAAGGTATCCTTTTTATACAGTCTGTGCCTAAGCGATCTTTGTTATCCAGAGAGAAATTAATCATGTGTGAAGTCTTTAGTGTCTCTAAGTAATTTAAAGATAGGGTCATACACGGCAAATATTTATTCATAAAAGCGTGACCACTTTTTTAGAACAAATTTGTTTGACGTTGTTTACTCTTACGAGTGTTTTGTAAGATACAAGAGCATCAAATAAAATAAAACTAAATCATCCTCATTAAGATACGTTTTTGAAATAAATAAAAGAATTCATATATATTTTAATTAGTGGTTAGGTATTAAGGTATTAAGGTATAGTCAGTATCGTGTACTGTGCTTTAAAAAGCAGTTATTTTAAACACCAGCAGTAATCTATTGGAAGTCAATTGTCACTAAGTGACTATTTGTACTGCGGAGTTTATAATTTATACAGCGTGAATTTTCTTCCAACTAGGACAAACTTATTATGCTAAACTAACTAGTGGTGACCCCTATGATGGGTAAATCACTATATCGGGACACTTAGCTGGAACTACTGGGTATCTAGTTTGTGATACTTATCACTTTTTTGTTGTTTTATATTGGCATGGGGAACATATTAAAGTTTTTCTCTTTTTTTTTTTTTTTGCTTAAAAATTGCACTTAAACCATAAAACATACATTATTTAAGTGATATGGCCATATTTTTACACCATTAACACTTTATGCTGTCTTCATATAAATATTTAATATTCCATTAGTACAAATGAACAATTAGTTTTAATTATAAATTCAGCATCATTTCTTTTGAATAAAAATCTTATAAAGGAAACGTTGAAACTTTTAAACTAAATATGTTAAATTTTTTGTTGAAAAGATTTTTACTTTACTTAATGTTTCAACACATTTAATTAACTAAAATATTGTGTTATTTAGTAAATGATTTGATTAATAGCTAAGTAATTATATTAATTGGATTTATGTATTATGATTTTTTATTAAATATTGTTTTAGTTTAATAAATGAATTATAAAATATATTATAACCTTTTTATAGTTTAAAGATTTCACTTAAGAGAAAAACTATTTTTCAACTTGACTTTATACCCAAGTTTTTAATTTTGTTTTTGTTTGAAAAAAATATAAGTTTTGTTTTAGCTTATTTCAGGGATTCTCAACTTTTGCTGCACGACACACATTTTGAACTGAGCAGTATCCTCATCCTCATAGTAAGATGTTGAAACCAAAAGTCGACTTTTCGACATTTTTCGTTTTATGCAGAGTCATATTTTCGACCTGCCGACTTTTCAGGGAAAACAAAAAGTCGATTTGAAATTTTTTCAGCAAAACAAAAATACAATTCCGTATAAATGTATAAATTCACCCAGCAATCTGTAGGTTTCTATAGGAACAAAAAGTTGACTTTTCGAAAGTTTTATAAAAAATATATTGACATTTTTACAACAAAAATTAAAAATAATCTTACTTGCTATATTCGGCTTATAATCTTATATACTCTTGTTAAAAACAATATTTTAAATAAAATTTTAAATTTTTAAAAAATATTTTTGCAGATTTTGACCTAATGTACGTCCGAATTACTATGGCATTGAAAAGGCCTTTGAAATATCTATCATTAGATATCTATATTGTCTATATTAATGTATTAGTAATCCAGACAAAGATTAAAAATAGGTACAAAAAACGAGGTAGTCTTGGTTTTTTTGCTTATATCTCAGCCATTTATAAACCGAGTTTCCGGAATTTAAAAAGTAACTGAACCGGGACTATACATTGCTAACCCGGTGCGCTTCGCCACCCCAATTGGATGAAATAAATAGTACTATTAAGTCTCCTGTTGTGAATTAATACTAATTCAGGATAACATGTCTCCAGTTTCATGTTTATTAATTCATTACAAAAAGTACCATTCGAATAAGGAAAAAGTACCAAAAAGTATCCCCCTAGATTTCTCACTCACTTAGGACCATATATGCTTAATTTCATGTTTCTAAGTCCATTTCTATAGAAAATTTAAAAAAGTAGAATAAAGAAAAAGTACCATGAAGTGTCCGCTTGAATTTTCACTCACTTAGGACCATATAAGCTTAATTTCGTATTTCTATGTTCATTATTACAAAATAATCAAAAAGTACCATTAGTATAGAAAAAGTACCAAAAATCCCCCACTTGTGGTTTCCCACTCATTCGGGTCCATATAACCTTTATTTCATGTTTATAGGTTCATTGGTGAAGAAATTACAAAAAGTACCATTCGAATAAAGAAAAAGTATCAAAAAGTCTCCCCTCACTCACTTATTTCCATATATGCTTAATTTCATGTTTCTAGGTCCATTATTATAGAAAATTCAAAAAGTACCATTAGAATAAAGAAAAAGTACCATAAGTACCACTCTAATAAAGAAAAACTGCGATAAAGTCTCCCCCTAAAATTCTCACTCACTTATTAGGCCCATTATTATAGGAAATGTAAAAAGTACCATTAGAAGAACAAAAAAGTACCCATAGATCAGTTCTCACATTTTGGTACCTAAATATTATCCCCTACTCCTAACTCTAACTTCACTCAGATACATATCAGCTAACTTTAATGTCGATAAGTGAAATAATTTAAAATACTAAAAAAAGTACCATTAGGTACCAAATCCCCTTTTCCTCCTTGAACACTCCTCAAGTTTGAAATTCAAAAATATTCCATTTTGCCAAAATTGTTTATGCTAAAGACATGCCTCAAACGATTAAAAGCTGTGTTAATGTGATCAAGAAAAATAAGTTTTAAAAAAAGTACCAATCTGTTTACCCGGATTTGGACATATATACAGCTTGGCAGTCGAGTTCCAAATAGCACACTGTTAGTTAATTTTTGCATGAATCCAGGAACCAATGTTAAAAATTTATCAAAATTGGCTTAAAATGTTAAATAAAATATATTTTTCCGTTTTTACCCCCCTTTTTGGTACCTTATTTATCCCCATTGCGGTGTCAAAATTTTATTCAAATAAATGTCTGTATCGTGGTGGGAGCTTAAAATAAAATATTATATGTCTATATCAATTTGTAGAAAAACATATTTTATGAAAAATTGGCACTTTTTTCAATAAACACAATTTTTATTCCTTAAAGGTTCGAATTTCCAAAAAGTACCAATCTTATATTTTTTATTTTTTGATAAGTAAAGAATACGATTTAAAATTTGTTTCTGTTTGTTAGTTTAAAAGATACATAGGGTGCCAAAAAAAGTACCAAAATAGAGTTTTTACCCGTTTTCTCCCCTAAAAAGTTCGAATTTCGAAAAAGTACGAAACACCTGTCAGCTTATTTTTTAAATGAAGTAACATGCAATTTTAAGTTTTTTTGTATCTAGCTTCAGTCGTTTGGGCTGTTCGATGATGAATCAGTCAGTAACGTTACTCTTTTATATATATAGGATATGGGGCCTTCGGTAAGCTTATAAGCCGATTTTCTCGAATTTAAACCGTATCTAGGAAACATTTCCCAAAAAAAATTAATTCAACAAAGGTTTTTGAAAAGTTAGGCCAATTACTACTCATGCTGTTCCTAAGTCACACAATTTTCACATGTATGCAACATTTCATAAATAAAAGTAAACAAAAGTATTTAATTTATCAAATGTAATTTAGCGAATGTAAGTTATTGAGCAAGTTGTCTCCATACCATTTTTGACAGCTTATTAGCGAGTGTGTAAAAAAAACACAGATTACACAGTTTGCGAAGCATTTAAGACTTACATAAGAACCCTTAATGTTTTATTTGAGAACCGTTTTCTTGATATAAGTATAAATATTTTTGTACTTTTTGGTTCCTTTCATCTTTACAAAATCGTTTAGTAAAGTTTCATGAAATCTTAAGTTTTAAAAGGAACTTGTTCATTGGAGTGTGTAATACATTCACTATAAACAGCTTTTATACTTTTTGATGAATTTGTGGATTTTAATAACATTTTACAAATATGTACATGGTTACTAAATATATCATCAACCATATGTTGAAAATAAATCTATAGAATTTCAAGCAAGTAAAAGTAGATACCATAGGGTAACATAGAGACGAGACGTCATTGTTGTCGAAAACCTAACTCTTGCAACAACAAAATACATGCTAGTCAATGTATTTTGTTGTTGTATCAGACATATGATTTGTTGTATTCTTGTTTGACTCTATGGTAGATATGCCTTTTACTAAATAACTAAAAACGATTTGATTGATTTACGCAACCTTGAACTACATAAAAAACATGCTGATAACATTACGTTTATATTAAAGATGTCGTATGAATTTCCGAAATATTTAATTATAAATATTTCAAATTGTTCAAAGCTACCTTCGGAAATGTTTGGTGTTGTTTGATTCCTGGATAGGGATTGATTGACATGTCTACTCTTTCGCCATAATTTCTTACTGATTTTACTGGCGTTTTGAATTTTTTCTCGTACAGTTTTGGTTTTAGCATAAGAAAACAAAAAATAAATTGAAGAGAATATTCATAGTTTTCTTTGTTACTGTATAATTATATTCAACTGCTTTTAATGTAAACATTTTATACAAGTTTTTGTGTATTTAGCCATAAATTTGCTTAAATTTTACTTTAGAGAAACATATTGAAAAATTTACTAAATTTTTTTTGGAAGCAATTTAAAATGATAAACACACGACTCAGTTTTATTTCATCATCTTTCACTTTAAGTGGCCTAAAGTGTCTATAGAACATCTAAAGTTAATATCATGTATCCTTCCAGAATAAATAAACTACATACTTATACAGACACCACAGAGTGTCTGTTTCTATATATAAAATATCTCTTTAAAGCTAAGACTCTAACATTTTACATACAGTGATCCTTAATACGTTTTAATGGATGTTGCAAGTAGAATCAACATTCTTGTTGGTTTTTGATTAAGAGTTTGCTGCAAAAACATTTTAAGCAAATTGAATTCCGACACTCGACACACTATTTTGGGATTCTTTTTATTTTCCACTTTCAATGTCCTCAACATTATTTAACAAACAGATTCCTAAGCAAATGTTGTTTATTAAGGTCAGAATGCAGTAGAAATAAGAAAATTAGATATTTGCTGTTGTTTATTTACTTTAATAACTTTTTTTGTGATTTAAAAACGAAACTGAAAATAAATAAAAATCAGCCTCGGGGTGACATGAAATGTCACAGTTGTTTATTTGTTTAAATTACTGAAAACTTCATGTTAATGCCCAACCACCCAACAAGTGATGACATACTTAAGATTATGCGTGGGATTTAGAATTGACAAAAAAAAAAAAAAAATCTTAAAACAATATTTGTTATAAAGTTTTGTTTCCTTTAATGAAATTATATTTCAACGCAATTTATAAGTCATCAATGTTAGTTTAATGATAAGTTCATACATATATTGATATTAGTAACTACAGGCACATTCACGAGAAGAACATTTTCTTGATAATTTTTAGTTAAAATGAACATGTGTCTAATTAACCAAGATTAATAACATGTTTTATGTAATAGTGACATAGATAATAATACAATATCAACCAATTTCTATATAACTGCAGTTTAATGTTCATTAATCATAATCACACAACAAGAGATTTGAATTTAATTTAAAATTTTATTATGATTCTACAACACTCTTTCCAGTATCTGGAAGTTTTTGAGGAGTTTTTTTCGAGGTATTGATTGAAAAGTCTTTTCTGAAGCTTCCAGATATCTTACGGTACAAATGCAGCATCAACATATTAAAACAAAAGACCTTCAAATCAGTCCATTACTTTCAGAAATATTAGCATTATAGTAGGAAATTGGTTAATAAAATATATAAATCGACTAATTTATATTAGTTTTTGTAGTGAAAGTATGGAGCAAAAATAATATGTCGATTTTCTCAACTCAAATGAAAGTTTGGTTTACTTGAGAAGGCAATTTCTTAACAGGTTTGTCTTGTCGTCAGTGTTTGTTTAGGAAACATATGGTATATAAGGACTGAGATCGTTAAATTCTTAACACACGTTTTTCATTAAAACTTTTAATCCAAGTATTATTTGATTTTTATTTTATTTTTTTGATAAAGTTACCTTTGTAAAGCATGTCGTTTATTATTTTCAATGTCAATTATGTTCATTTGTTGTTAATCTGATTAAAATGAGTGACCAGAAAAAAGTGTGTACTAAAATTATTAAATAATTTCAACAAAACCCAACTTGGTTCTACAAAAAGTTGGCCAAACAATCAAAAGGTCTGCTATCAAACTTGTTCCAATGTTATTAAACAGTACCGGGATAGAAAATAGAAAGCATTTTCAAAAGAGTTCCCAACACATCCGGTAGGAAAGCAGCCCGGTTAGGTCAGTACTCGGACTTATTAGGTACGAAAAGCTAAAGCCAATAAAAGTTTAAAAGCATGCAAGGCTCAAAAAGTTCTTGACAGGAACTCTGCTAAAAATTTAGAGCCCAAAAACAGAGTACGGAAATTGAAGTCAAATTTTATAAAAAAAAAAATGGCAGATTTTTCGCAGCTTCCGGGTCAAAATGTTGCTGATGCTCGAGGGAATGTTGAAGAAAAGTTCAGGACCCAAAAGCATACAAAATTTCCCAAAAAGTTCTTGGTATGGCAAGCAATATGCAGTTGCGGCAAAAAAAAAAAAACCAAACATTTCTTTGTAACAAATAAATACCGAAATTTGCATCAAGGAATGTTTACAAAAAAGGATGTTTCCATTCATAAGACTTCTTAATGTGTCCACTTATTTTTGGCCTGATTTGCCTTCTGTCACTATGGTAGGAAAGGTCTTGAGTGGTACAAGACCAATAATGTGATATTTATAGCAAGAGGGGCAGTTCCTCCAAACTGCCTGGAGCTGAGTCCAGTGGATAGATATTGGGCTCTTGTTAAAAGAGAATTGAAGAGCACAAAAAGGTGTCCTGTTCGAACAAAGTGACATAAAGCACTAAAAAAACCATAATGGAAGGGTTTTCGAAAAATGTTCAAAATTTCATCACTAGTGATTAGAACTATAAAAATATTATTTTTTTTTTTCTGAAAATTGTAACAATAATTTCAATCAAATAAAAAAAGATTCAAAACTTTAAGTTTAGTGGTTTCATTTTTATTAACATATATGTATGTTTTCGATCTCAGTCCTTAGATATCATGTTAATGGTCTTTAAAAGGCTTTTTCAATGTCGTATCTAATACTTACGAACAATGCTAACAACCGCATGCTATCAACATTGTTTATAAGTAGAAGCTTTTACTGATGGAAATGCTTATAAACACGATGAATGCTACAGACCGTTAAGTTAAAATCGCTAGTGCAAATTCGTAACAATATAAAAACACATATTGATAAAAAATGAATGAAGTAGAAATACCTGGAAAGTGATATTATTTCTCTGGTCTATTTTTAACCGGTTTTACCGGTATTTCAAACCTAACTCATTATTTTGGAGGTACTTGGCAATTTTCAAAAACAGATTCCTGCTATACGTTGTCTAGTAAAAGCAGAAAAATAGTATCACTTTCCAGGTATTTTTTGTTGTCGCACAGTATAATTCAACATTTTTCAATTTTTGAATTTTGGTCATAACTACATTTCCACTCAAATTTAACATGTTGCTATGCGAAACAAATTAAATGTTGGCTTTTATTTTAAAGTTGATTTAAATAAAATTCCGAAATAGTTAATTGTAAAATATCAACCAGTGTACGATTATGCACAACTAAATAAGAAAGTATGTGGACAAAAGATAAAAGAATTATATCTCATTACTATGTTTAAGTTGCTAGGGTAACCTCGTATAAAAAAAGTTACAAAAAATTTTCTTATAAAAATGTAAAACATTTAAATTCAAGGTAATATTTACTGAGTAATCTACAATAAATGTCTTATGTGAACATTTGGTTGGAGCGATGTTTATGAAACCAAAAGCGAACGCTTTATTCAAGTAACATAAAAGTAAGTTAGCTTGTTAGTTTATTAGATTTCTTTCTAGGTACCATCATAATTTACATGTTGGCTTGTTTCGAATGGGAGTGCGTTAGCAGTATTACTCTCTATCGTATGTACATTAGGGATATAACTATTGACATGCAATTAAGCAAATTGGCATAGCATAGTCGTATAGAGCATTAAAACATAGCAAAAACCACGATATTATTTTATGGCGGTTCTGTAAAAAAGTATACGCACCAAATGCAATAAAGTTTTAAATTCAATATTTTAAATTATTTTTAAATACAATATATTTTATTCCTTCGTTATGTTGTTTTTATAATTAATAGTAACTGCGGACATACTTCAAAAGATAATTTTTAAATAAGGGGGAAAAAAATTTTAATTATTTAAAGAAATTTATGCTTAAAAATTAAAATAATTAGATAGGAGTGGGAAGGATTTGTAATAGTCAATTAGAACAAATTTGTAAACCACTGTTTGTTTCGCTTTGCAAAAATGTTATGTGGATTCGGAATGAAATCATATAGCAATAAAAGTGCATTAAAAGTAATTCAGGACATAATTCCACTATGTAAATAAACAACTTCAAATTTAAAACTTAAGGACTGAGATTGAAAAATTTTTAACATACATATATGTTAATAAAAATGAAACCACTAAACTAACAGTTTTGAATCTTTTTCTATTTGATCGAAATTATTGTTACAATTTACAAAACAAAATTATTTTGATGAAATTTTGAACCTTTTTCGAAAACCCTTCCATTATGGTTTTTATAGTGCTTTATATCACTTTGTTCGAACAGGTTGTCCATCTCCATTTAAAATCTACCACACTTTTGGACACCTTTTTTGTGCTCTTCAATTCCCTTTTAACAAGAGCCCAATATCTATCCACTGGACTCAGCTCCAGGCAGTTTGGAGGAATTGCATCTCTTCACTCAAGACCTTTCTTACCATAGTGACAGATGCCAAATCAGGCCAAAAATAAGTGGACACATTAAGAACTCTTATGAATTGAAACATTCTTTTTTGTAAACATTACTTGATGTAAATTTTGGTATTTATAGAGTCCTTTGTAACAAATATTTGGTTTTTTTGCCGCAACTGCATATTGCTTGCTATACCGAGAACTTTTTGGGAAATTTTGTCTGCTTTTGGGTTCTAAACTTCTCATCTGCTACATACAAAAATTTACCCAGAAGCTGCGAAAAATTTTCCATACTTACATTTCGTCATCCTTTATGCAGCAGGTATATTTTTTGTAAAAAATTTGACTTCAATTTTCGTGCTTTGTCTTTGGCCTCTAAATTTTTAGCAGAGTTCCTGTCAGGAACTTTTAGAGCCTTGTATGTTTTTAAACCTGTATTGGCTTTAACTTTTCGTACCAAATAGTCCGAGTACTGACCTAACCGGCCTGCTTTCCTACCGGATGTGTTGGGAGCTCTTTTGAAAATGCTTTCTAGTTTTCTACCTTCTACCTGAACCAGGTTCTCTATCAACGGACAAGTTCTCCCGATACTGTTTAATACCATTGGAATCAGTTTGACGGCAGACCTTAGGTTGTTTGGCCAACTTTTTGTAGGACCAAGTTGGGTTTTGTTGAAAATATTTAATAATTTTAGTACGCACTTTTTTCTGGTCACTCATTTTAATCAGATTAACAAGAAATGAACATAATTGACATTAAATATAATAACTGACATGCTTTACAAAGGTAACTTGATCAAAAAAATAAAATAAAAATCAACTTATACTTGGGTTAAAAGTTTTAATGAATAACATGTGTTAAGAATTTTACGATCTCAGTCCTTATTTCTTTAAATAATTGATATATACTTATGTATTTGTATTAAAAAAAAAAACTTAAAAACTTTATTTTAGAAATTGTTGTTTGTACGTGATGTTTTTGACTCCAAAAGACCTTAAAAGATGATTTTCACTACTTGTACAACACTGGACATCACGTGATTCTATGCCAAAATTAGTTATGTCCCTAATGTACATGTGTTGATGTATCTCGAGTAGGGTTCCTTGTCGGGAAAATTTTCCAGAAAAAACATAAGAGAATACTTCTTTGTGACTTTTGGATATGTCAAAAAAATATCAACATACGCATTATATCACTTCTGAAAGAGTCGAAGAAGTATCTGCTAATTAGCACCACTCCTTAAACTTATAATATTTATACACTATTGAATAATGAACGATTTGTTCTAAACATTTTTTTCCCAGGAATAAAAGTCCAGGAAATTAGGAACCCTAATCTCGAGTTGTGTTAGTAGTAGTAACAGCAGGACTGGTGTTCGGCTCAGCTGCATTAGCATTCTTTTACAAGAGTGAACATCATGTGATGTTTATGGGCGACAGTAATATTTTTTTTTTTTTTTGCTTTACCATTTTTCACATTCCAACATGAGCATGAACATGAGTAAATGCCACACACTCATACACTAAAGTATTTTAAACGTTTATGTTTTGGCGATTGTGTGTATGGAAGCGTTTCTTAGTGGTTGGAATCAATGTGTGTGTTCGTTTTTAAATTGCAATATAATCAGAATAAATTTTCCTCTTCAATCCATTCTGTAATTCGACTGTTGTCAATGGTTTTAGGAAAGTCTTTACAAAAAACTTGTTTATGGAATTTTTGGTACGTGTAACAGAAATTCAAACATGTTGTTAAAGGCTTAATCCTTGCTATGGCCCCCTTAACTAATATGGATGAATAAAGGTGGTACGATTAAAATTGGTACACATTTGATATTTTATAATAAACGGCATCTCAGCATAGGAAATATTTGCACATGTGAACCATATTAGCGGAGTTCACAATCTTGTGCAAATGGTCGTATCATTGTATATGCATTGCATTTTTACTTTACACTAACAAAATATACTGAAATACCCCATTGCATAAATTTACAATACAAATGCACAAAATTGTGAATACCGCTATTATGTTTGCGGCATGATCAAAGATTTCCATAATCATAATACGTTTGCGGCAAAACATTCGAATTCTTTATATGGCAACAATATTTTTAGATTATTTTTCTAAGCTGAGTTATTAAGAACAAAAGGTTTGGCAAAAGTCAAATGCTGCAAGTACACAAGTGCGTATCAATTTTAATTGAACCACGAACAAAATCTAAATATGAGTGCTTATTTTCTGAATTAGAATTGTGTTACAGGAAAACCTCACATTTATGCACTGGTGTCTAAGTTGTAAACATTTTTACACCCATAGTTCTTTGAAATTGATTTCATACACAATTTTGTAACAGTAGGCACAATCTCAAATGCTTACACTCACTCTCATAAATATTTGTATGTGTCTCACACAGGAATTTCATTTATAAACCTTCTGGTGTACAAAATCTAAAACGAAAATGGTGTGTTAAAGTATACGCCAATATGGCAGACAGTTATTGTCAGTCTTTACGGATTATTACAGGCAGTATATTGACATGTGATTTATACCAAGAACTAAACCGCAAAGGTGGTGGAAAAAGTTTTTAAATATGCGTTAAGTATATTTTAAACCAAGTGTAATAAATATTCAGGGATATATATTTTATGAGTATTAAGTACTCGAATGATAAATAATGAAAATACAATGACTTTTTAAAGGTCTTCACTGACATATGCAATTTTTAAAGTGTCTGGAGAAGACTATATATTTCAACTGGTATATTGCAGTTGTTGTAAACGGTAATCCAATGTATCAAAAGACAGATATTGATATGGTACCAAAAGAAGAAGATCCGAACAAACTAAAAGATATCTAAAATTGAAACTGCAAAGTTAAACCTCGATGGAATCCAGACCAAATTTAAAAATTTTAAGGAACTTAAAATTGTGCATTTTTATCGAAAATGTTTGTTTCCTCCGCATATTAATTAATAAAATGATATATAAAATAATTGGTTTATTTTATAACAAAAAACAATAAAATTCGAAATATTGGGTGTATGACCTAAAAATACAATATAAATTTATTCAAACTATAGGCCATTGCTAGCTATGACCTTTTTCCATATTTTTGGCAACATATGGATTCCAAGCCAAAATAACTGTTCATCTTTTGAGGCCAGGAACGAATCAAGCCAATTTCGGAAACTATGTTCTGATGTGAAGCGTATTCAAGAGAGAGCGTTCTGCATCGATCGAAATAAATAGTAGTTGGACGGGACACGATGTGGACTAAGGACTGAGATCGAAAAATGTTTAACATACATATATGTTAATAAAAATGAAACCACTTAACTTACAGTTTTGAATCTTTTTTTATTTGATCGAAATTATTGTTACAATTTACAAAAAAAAAAATTATTTTAATAGTTCTAATCATCAATGATGAAATTTTAAACCTTTTTCGAAAACCCTTCCATTATGGTTTTTATAGTGCTTTATATCACTTTGTTCGAACAGGTTGTCCATCTCCATTTAAAATCTACCACACTTTTGGACACCTTTTTTGTGCTCTTCAATTCCCTTTTAACAAGAGCCCAATATCTATCCACTGGACTCAGCTCCAGGCAGTTTGGAGAAATTGCCTCTCTTGGTACAAATACCACATTATTGTTCTTGTACCACTCAAGACCATTCTTACCATAGTGACAGATGCCAAATTAGGCCAAAAATAAGTGGAGACATTTAGAAGTCTTATGAATGGAAACATTCTTTTTTGTAAACATTCCTTGATGTAAATTTCGGTTTTATAGAACCCTTTGTAACAAATCTTTGGCTTTTTTGCTGCAACTGCATATTGCTTGCCATACCAAGAACTTTTTGGGATATTTTGTCTGCTTTTAGGTCATAAACCTTTCTTCAACATTCCCTCGAGCATCTGCAACATAAAAAAATTGACCCAGAAGCTGCGAAGAATTTTTCATACGTAGATTTCGTCATCCATTATGCAACAGGTATATTTTTTGTATAAAATTTGACTTCAATTTCCGTGCTCTGTCTTTAGCCTCTAAATTTTTAGCTGAGTTCCTGTTAGGAACTTTTTGAGCCTTGTATGCTTTTAAACCTGCATTTGCTTTAACTTTTCGTACCAAATAGTCCGATTACTGACCTAACCGGGCTGCTTTCCTACCGGAGGTGTTGAGAGCTCTTTTGAAAATGCTTTCTATTTTTTTGGCTTTAGAAACATCTTTTGGACCATTACTTCTACCTGAGCCAGGTTTTCTATCAACGGACAAGTTCTCCCGGTACTGTTTAATAACATTGGAAACAGTTTGACGGCAGACCTTTGATTGTTTGGCCAACTTTTTGTAGGACCAAGTTGGGTTTTGTTAAAAATATTTATTAATTTTAATACGCACTTTTTTCTGGTCACTCATTTTAATCAGAGTAACAACAAATGAACATAATTGACATTAAACATAATAACTGACATGTTTTACAAAGGTAACTTGATCAAAAAAAAAAAAAAAAAATCAAATAATACTTGGGTTAAAAGTTTTAATGAAAAACGTGTGTTAAGAATTTTACGATCTCAGTCCTTATAAAGCAAGTGAGGCAAAACTTCCCAACCACTTTATTTTAAATACTTTGTAACAGGTATTGCAACATGTGATCGAGCGTTGTCATGATGGAATATTTTCGGCCAATGCTCGCTTTAACCGAATTAGTTGCGTTCGGTACTGATTCCAGTGCTGGTCTGGCCAGATTTTGTCGTTTAGGCTGGTTGCCTGGCCTTCACGTACGATCTCTTACGTTATCGTAATGGATCAATTTTGCATCGCAAATAATGATTCGGTGCAAAATTGATTTTCTTTTATGACGTTCAAGCAGAATTTCAGACATACAAAATCGTCTTTCAAGGTCTCTCAGATTCAATTCGTAAGGTACCCAATTTCCCTGCTTCTCGATGAATCCAGCTGGTTTCAAACGTTTTAAAATTGCTTATTGAGTCGCTCCCAATGATTTTGCAAGTTTTTGTTGAGTTTCACAACAATATTTATAGAGTAATGCCTCCAATTCTTGGTCTTCAAACCTTTTTGGCTGGCCTGTGCGATCTTTGTATTCCTAGTCAAAATAACCACTTCTGAACCGAACAACCCATCTCTCGCACTTTGAAACCGATGGAACACATTCAACATAAGCTTTGGTGAGCAATCAGTGTGCTTCAGCGCCACTTTTTTTGCACAAACTTCAAAATTTACAATATAATGTTCAGTAACTAATTGAAGATAAATGACAGCTATGTACCCTTCAAAATGACAAATAAGTTATTAAAAACAAAAATCACATTCAAAAGAGACTGCATCTAATGTAAATCTCGCAGTTTTAAGTCATATACATAATAATTTAATGGCGATCGGTTTATAATCGGGCACAAATCAGGACCACTCACGGAAAAATGATTGAAATTATAGTTTATATACTCAGTGTAGAGTATTATATGGTCGGGCTTTACCAACTATTCTTTCTTACTTGTTTTCTATTATATTTTCTTTACGATTTTGGTAAAAAATTTTTAGAATTTTGTTTTGAAATCGAAATAAAAACATTTAAAATAAAATTAATGCTTGATGTGCTGAATTAACATTCACTATTAACAAAACTAATTAAATAAACTAAAAGAATATTGCAAAGTTTCTTAAATAATTGCAGAAAGTACAAGAAACCAAACCGATTTGAATTAAATAGCTACACATGTGATCGCATGAGAATCGTTTGGAAACCAGTATCATGTACAATTTGCTTGAAAATGAAATTTAATTGCTGGACATTAGTTTTATAGACCATTTAAAGGAGCCTGTAAGTGGTGGTCAACTTTATCTGTCATAAAATTGTCTTCATTGTATTTTCATAGTTTTTTTTTTTATTTTCATTTATAACCAACCATAAAAACAAAAACTTAAATATGGTCCAGTTTTGTTTTTAATTTGACTGAGAAATCCTTGCAAAACAAAACCATTCATTTATCTAGACATTGAAAGTGTAGAATTTAGTAAATTACTTGTACCACAACAATAATGGCCATATTGGTACCAGGGAGTTCTTATATACATGTAATCGTATGTACCATGTATTCATGTATATTCAATAAACACAGATTACATTTTTATGTTTTATAAATAACAAGGTTTTTGTTCATGTTGTGTTCATCTTTTTTTTTTTTTTTTTTGATATTAGTTTTATTTTAGCCAAGTTTCTTCGTGACACTTTTTTAATCTGTATGTGAGAGAGTAAAAATAGGTTGTATGTGGAACTGTGCGTCACTGTTTGTGTGCATTTTTGACTTTGTAAAAAAACATTGTTTAAAAGTTTCCCTTTTTACGATATAAAACATAAATTTTTGAGCTTAACAGCTTTTTAATACGTTTTATAGTTAAATTTGAAAACATAACAAAAAAAAAAAATAAAAATAAGTCAAAGACAAAGGATGAAAGACAAAAAGTTTTGACATTTTTCAAATAGTACTTTATAGAATTTGAAATATTGTCAACTCACTTTAACATTTTTGTTTTTTTTTTTTTATGGGGGACACCATAGAGAAATACACATAGAGCGGAAACTCTCCTGTCAAAGACCTAACTCAGTTGTTAAAAAATCTAAGTGGTGAGAATGTGTTTGAGAAAAAACACTACTCGTATGTGTAACTTTTTTTTAGTAATTTTTTTGTTTGAGTATTTGTTTCTAGTTTCCACTCTATGTATATTTTCTCTATGTGAGAAACCTTAAAAAAAATAAAAACTTTTCTATTGAAATTTTTCTATGCCAGAGCTACTTTAATGGTTATTGGATGTACACAAATTTCAATGAATAGCCAGAATGCAAATATTTAAGAAAAATAAAATATTTGAAACGCCTAGTTGCTTGTTTAAAGATAATAAATTTCACACTTACTTCATTAGGTTTAAGAGGAACTGTCATTTACATGATAATATAGTATGTTTAAATCATAAAATTCATTGAAAATAACTAAATCTATTATTCGAAACAAATAAGACAACTTGTGTTTATGACAACTTAAAGAAGATTTGATGTTTTTGCAATAACTTTAGAGAAACGCCAATAGGAAAACAGAAATTGTATTTTTTTTTTCTCTTTAATACAGGGATATTTAAGGTTACGACTAACTTATTGCAAATGTTGCAGACAGTAGTCAGCCTAAAAAGTATTAATTTTGTTGCATTTAATTATAGACATTTATGTTTATTGATTTTTATGGGAGAAACAATATGGCCTAAAGATTAACCTATAAATTCAAAGTTCATAATGATGCCTTAACTTACTTTCTGTTAACGCCCTCATTTCAAATTGTTAATATTTACCTATATTTATTACGCATTTTGTCTATGTTATAAGTTTGGCAAACAAGTATTTTCGGTTGTTTTATTTTTCTCCAAACACTTTGATTAAAGCAACCAGAAAAAAAATACAATATGTAATTTTGATGGGTACATCTGTCACTTATTCTCACTTTGTTATTAAACTTTATAGTTTAAAAAACAAAGTTTTTTTTTTTTTTTTTGTTTTGATAATGTCGAATTTTGTGCCAACAAAACGTCATATGCGGGTAGTTTTGCTTTATTTCTTTAATTTGAAAAAAAAGTTGAAAAGCTTATGGTGAATGTGTTCCATCGGTTGCAACGTGTGAGAGATGGTTTGTGCGGAATTGGTGATACAATCATGTTAATAGTAACTTAAACATATTATGGTTATCGTAGTCATATTCATAATTACAGTGATAATAATATTGTTAAAAAAAAACTTGTAAAAATTTTGAAATGGTTATGGTATATACCTATATTTTTCTCTACATGCGTAAACAAGGTTTTTTTTGCCATTTTGTTTTCCCAATCTTTATCGTAAAATATACTAGGATTCTGTACAGGTGAATATAGGTTTTTTATATTTATTATACACTACACCATCATAGAAGGGATGTTATTATGCGATTGTGCTGATGTTTGTAGAACTCATAGATATTAGTCTATTTCTTAGAATATACTGATGCAGTGGGGCAGAATCAAAATTTTTCGGAAATAAATCTGGCATTTCTAAACGGCTGGTCCACCCTACAAATGCTCCAGGGAGCTAAAAATAAGGTACCTTCGACATGTAAAATTTTAAAACACGTGCCATTTTATTTTTCCCATCACGAAAAGGTGACTTAGCTCTATTTATATTAAAACAAGTAAGAGAGCTATATTCGGCTGTGCCGATTCTTATATACCCTTCACCAAATTATACTTTAAAATAAAATTAAAAAAATTTTTTTTTTAATTTTTTTAAATTTTCTTTTTTCAAAATTGTTTTTTAAAAGTTTTTTCCAATTTTTTTTAATTTTAAAATTTTTTTTTTTTTAATTTTTAAAAATTTTTTTTTTTAAATTGTTTTTTAAGTTTTTTCCAATTTTTAAAAAATTTTTTTTTAATTTATTAGTGAAAAAAATTTATGACAAAAGAATATGTTTTGTGAAAAAAAAATTCGGTTTAAAATGTTTTTTTTTCCGATTTTGACCCATTGTGAAATATCTATCATTAGACATCCATATTGTCTATATTTATGACTTAGTAATCGAGATATAGATAAAAAAAATAGGCCAAAAATAGAGGATGTCTCGGATTTTTGCTCACATTTCCGTTATTTATGGTCGGATTTTGCTGAAAGCATGTCTGACAGAATTATTGAGGATTTGGATCCCGAAGATATCTGGGGTCTTCAGAAAATTGATTTCAACAGACAGACAGACATGGCTAAGTCGACTCGTCTATCTATAAGGATTCAGAATATATATACTTTATGGGGTCGGAAAATTATATTGTGGAAATTACAAACGGAATGACAAATTTATATATACCCTTCTCACGAAGGTGAAGGGTATAAAAAAACTTTATTTAATTTGTTTCTGTAAGGTCAGCGTTACCGTTGAGCGACTAAAGTCGCAAGGATCAAACCCTTTTTCAGCACCGCTGACACTTTTTGTGCCTCTTTAATAAAATGAACTAAATCTGACACATTTTAATATTTTTTACCCTTTTTTCCCCTTTTTAAAAAAAAAAAAGAACTTTTTGCTTTAATATGACGTTTTTGGAACAATCAACTTAAGTATATAAAAGTATTTCATAAATATATATAAAAGATTTTTTCAGCCTTATAATTGACGAAACAATCGACATAGCAATTGGCAAATGTATTGGCAATACAGTTTTGGCAGCTTTGAAAGAATATAAAATACTATTAAACAATTTTATTGGATGTGCAACAGATAACGCATCATCAATGGTAGGGAAAAGAAATGGTGTAGCAACATTGGTATAAAATAAGATTCCCAATCTTTTTCATATTGGATTCGTTTGCCATAATAAACAGCTCATCCATGTATTCCTGATGAAGTAGAGCAATTACTTCGGAATATTTTAAAATATTTAAGAAGTTCAAAACGACAAATGGAATTTAAAGAACTCCAAAGTATTTTTGATCTACCTGAACATACAATTTTAAGATTGAGTGAAACGAGATGGCTTTCTTTTGACTCCGTGGCAGCAAGGATTTTGGAGCAGTGGGGAGTTTTACAACACTTCTTTATTCAAGCTCAATTCGAAGAGAAAAATGCTTCCAATTTGAAAAAAAATTTAGAAATTCAAGAAGGTTTGTCCCCTACTACCAAAATATATTTAAAATTTTTAGTATATATTCTTAACAGAATGAATAAATTTAATAAAAATTTTCAAAGCGAATCTTCGCAAATAATTTATCTTCTATCAAGCACAAAAAATATTTTATTAGACATTTTTAAAAATTTTTTAAAAAATAAATTTATTAATAACTTTAAAATCGAAGACGTAAATTTTATGAATGTTTTACATATTAAAGAAATAACTAATATATATTGGACATAGGCAGATGTATATCATTAATTTTATCTTTTTATCTAGTTTTTAATTTGTTACTAAATTAGTAATTTTTTATTTACTTTTAATGGACTGTTTTTTTAATTTTAATAATTGTTGTGTTCCTTTTTTTTGCTATTAAATTTCAAAGTTACGGAAAAAAGAAAATACCAAAAGTGATTTAAATAATATTTAATTTTATTTTTAAATATATGTCGTTCACAAATTTTTTATCATTTGCTTTTTTTAAATTGTGACCAACATTTATAAATTTGTATAAAATAACATATAAAAAGCAACAAATCACAACAAATAATTTGTAACAAAATTAAAAATTTTCTTTAAGTTTTTGTTATTTATTACATAGTCTTTTTTGTCAAATCGTTATTATAAAAATTTGGAAAAATTAAAAAAAAAGAAAATTAATTTGTCTATATGTACATTAACATCATTAAAAAATTCAATAAAAAAGTTTTTATCTAATTTTGTTTACTTTTTTTTTTCCTTTAAAAGTGTTGCCCCTTTTTATTTCCAAAATCCCCTTTTTGTGCGACTTTTTCTTCAAGAATCCCCTTTTTGTGCGACTTTTCAAAATTTTCCAACGGTAACGCTGTGTAAGGTATCTTTATGGATAACATTTTGGTATAAGCTGAACTCTTTTAAATTATTGTTAAAATTTACATTCAATATTTTTAAAGAATTGTCGAAATGTCTGAACACTTTCGAATGATTAGTTTTTTCCAAGATAGCTGGATTTCAAATTCAAAAAAGAATATGATACATCATATTATTGGCAGTCGCTAATGATATGAAAACAGTGTTTGTGCAGTATTGATTTTTTAATTAAAAAAAAATTTCTTGGCTTTAAAAATTATAGATTTTTTGTAGCATATTTTTCGGTTTTATCCGCGTATTTTGTGATCATAAAAAAACTTTTTTTATTACACATTTCCAGTTTCTCTGGTTATTACGCTACATTACACGAACGAACGACATAACTTTTTTACCAACCCATTTATTTAATACCACACCACGGGGCGTATTAGTGTTATGAAATTAATCCACCATACCACTAATACGCCTACGGTTATATATTATTATTAATACAACAAAATATAATCTACTACATATTAAGAATTCTTTAACAATGCAAACGATACATTTAAGAACAATATCGTTCAACATAAAACAAAATAATAATATAATTTCAAGAAATCCCTTTGAAAAATGTTGATAAAAATAATTTAAATTGTTCAAAGTACACATAATAAATAAAACGAAGGAAATTTTATTTAATTTAATTTATTTTAATACAATTTTATTGTACAATACTGACATTGTACACAAGTATTTTATATGCATGTTTATTAGACCTGTCTTTAAAAAATATATTTGCTTTGGATGGACATTATTTTGTTTAAGTAACTGATACTAAATGGTGAACATTTTGAGGTAATCGGATAATTAGAACTCGTGCCGGAAATCGATTGAAACTTGTACAATTGGGAAAACAATGGTAGTTTTTTGAAGAATTTTTCTATTTGAAAAATATGCTTTTTAGATTTGAAATAAATCTTATCTTCTCGTGAAAATTATGTTACTAACAATCAATTAAACATTTGTGTAAACAACAATTCGATACAGAAATGCGTATAAGCAGATAAAAGGGTCGTATAACTTTGCAACTTTTTGATTTGAAATTTATATTTGATACCTTGCGAGACAAATAATTTTCTCTAGATGATAAGATTTATATCATAATTTTTTACCATTGTTTACACAATTTTGTTATACTTTTAGATACAAAAGAACAAAATAAGACTCATCAAAAGCAAATCTATTTTTTAAGCTCAGATCTAATGTTTATATGAGTGGCAAACAGTGGGTGTTTTTAGAAGTTTGTATCAATGTAATTGTATTTAAGTATTTTGTCCTTTTTATTTGTTGTTTTGTTGTATTTAGTATAATTTTTCATGATACAAATATAAATTATTGTAATTTGTATGGTTCCATAGCGAGTGTGAAAAAGTCTCCAATAGAGGTTTGTTAAACAAAACGCGAAATAATAAACAGAAATAAAGAACATGTACAAAAAACATGATTTCAGCTTTATTATAGTAATAATTTACAACTGCAACATGTTTTAAATGGGCAATAATGAAACTTTTTTTACAATTCTCTCTTTTGTTTATACAACAGCTACCAGAACATTGTGTTTGATGGGGTATTTCATTTAAAAAAAAAATAAATTTTGTTTTACATAAATGAAAATTAAGTTATGATGTAAATGTAATATGAGAATGGAAAATAAATTGAACTCTATTACTGTTATAAAATTTTGTAAATTTATTTAAATTCATGTGCAGAATATGAAATAACCCTTTTATCTTGTAGTGTTTTTTTTTTTTTTTAATGTTCATCCATAACTTTTGTTTTTATCATTTCAATGCTGTAATTGTTCTAAATTGTAAGTGTGTAAATAACACATTCTTTTAATTTTACTGCAGTCAAATTAAATTCGTTAACTTTCATTGTATATAATACACAAAAATAGTTTGTCACATGTAGAAACTTCGTAACTGACATGTTTATGTTACATGTGGAAATGATGCCAAACGACTCCTCCATCGTACTGGTACTTGTAAGTATTGAGATTTCTATGGCCACTGCTATACGTTCAATATATGTTGTGATATTTGCTTCGCGATCTGGATTTTAGAACTTTAGACTAGTTTGCAATCCATCAATACTGCATGCTACATGTTCAATAAATATCGCTACTAGATCGCGGTAAATATATATTGAACGTGTAGCAGTGCCCAATGTGTGAAATTTAATTTGACTGCTTGTATATATGTATATTAAGGTGCCACCAAAAGGAAATTGCTTAACGTTCCCAACTAAAATTAAATTTTGTTCATTCTAAAATACCACTTCCGAACGTTTTTATTGTAGCCTTTGACTTTTCTGATTTTTTTTAAAGATATCCCAAAAATGTCAAGGATCATAAAACGACAAGAATTCTCTTAGCCATACTATTACCATTTTCATCTTGTATGTGTATGTTAACAAATAAAAAAGATGCAATTAAGCACATTATCCTGTTGCCGTTACCAAACTATGGTTTCAATTGAAACATTATTCATATTATTTCCACTAGGTGCTGAAATATTCAATGCGTGCATTAATAAATGAAATTATTTATGGATATTAACAAATATGTTTTTAAATAAGTTGAAATATTCAATTATGTACGCCAATGTTAACACATAAAGTTCATAACTCATAGATAGAATAAATATGCACACAATAAATCTATTGTATCACTTTTTTTTAAACATAAATATAAATATTTCTTTTATACATACACACAGCCTCAAAAGTGAGTACACACCAGTGAATTTTTGGAATTTTTTTTTTAAGATCATGAAAATCATTATAGTCCGACTTAAATGTTTTTTTGTCAGAATCAAATCTGGATGGATAGATTTTAGAATTTTCATTATATTAAAAAAAATCAAATAATTTGTGGTGTTTGCTCACTTTTGAGGCTGTGTGTAAGTATAGTATAGCTTGATGTACGAGTACATTTTCACAAATTGTTCAAATTCTAAGGCCCGTTTTCTCAATGTATCGACAAACTGTCTGTTACTAAATGTCGACATAAATTGATTAGGCCGATAAACTGTCCGTTAACAATTTTGGCTTTCTCAATATACCGACAAAAAACATTATTTTCTGTTGGCAATACCTCTCAAAATAGATGTGAAAGGTGGGAACCCTGCCTTCAAGTGACAACATGTTTACATAAATCAGCTGTTTAGTGTGGCCATCGACAGCCGGAATCTTTTGAAAAATGCATTATCCTCCATGTCTGCCAAGTAGTTAGGGCAGGCATGATAAACTCTTTCAGCATTCACTTGGAACTCATGTTATTTGAGTTCATCCTCCATCAAATTAATGTTATTAAACTTTTTTTTATAAAATCTATTTAATTTCGTTTACAAAAACACAAACACATAAAAACTATGAACAGCAGTCAGCTGTTATTTATTTATCTGTACGATAAATAAATAATTGGCAGATGAGGTCGGGTTAGCTTTGCGATAGAAAAGAAGCAAATGAGACATTGAGAAAACCAAATTTCTTTAATCTGCAGTTTTTCGTTGGGAAAAAAGATAATCACCTAATGAGAAAACGGTCATAATTTTTGAGTAATTTTTTTGTTTGAGTTTTTTTATAGTTTCCGCTCTATGTATATTTCATTTATGGTATTGGTCTTGTTCCATTGAAATAGTTTTCTCCAAATTTTTGTTTATATAAAAAATTTTTTTTTTTAAATTTTAACTTGAAAATAAATTTATTCGATTAATCAATCCACTATTATGGATCGTATAAGTTTTTATTCTAAACTGAAAAATGTTATTCATTCGAATAAAAAATATATTTTTTCCCGATTATTCGAATAAATTTTATTCGAATGACAGCCTTATTAAAAAATGCTAATAACTTGATAATTTTTAATAATTTTTTCTAGAAGCAAAGATTTGTTTCAGTATTAGCTTTGTTCGAATACATTTCTAGTAAAACTACATAGTAAAATAAGAGAATAAGAAAAACTATTCTCCAAAATTCCAAAAAGTAAACGAACGAAATCCAAGCAAATTGTATTTTATTCTAAATATTTTTCCCCCCAAAAAAAAAAAAAACTTTTTTTCAAGCAAATAGGTAGTAGAAGAGAAAAATATTTCCTCGTGAAATGCCTGGAAGATTTTAATATTACAATAGCATAACTTTTTAAGAATTCCAACTTACGGTTTCTAGGTTCAGAATTAGTTACTAAAGAACAAAATAAACCAAATCATGCCAAATCTAGTTTTTAAGCGTAGATCAAAGCATTTTCATTTCTTAAAATAATCCCGTTTTCTAAACAGCTAAATATGTCCCCGTTTACACAGTAAGATTTTTCTCGCATAAGATTTTGTTTTTCTTCTTTAAACTTCCATTCGCGTTTACACACAAAGATTTTTATTGCAGACAGTTTCATTTTTTATACATACAAATGTGTATGTTTGTGTGTATGTAGGTATTACGAACGAAAACACAACACAATAGTACATCAGAGTGTGTACCCCTTTCTATTCCTCTTGCCTATAAAGTAAGCTTTCATGCGAGAAAAATCTTACTGTGTAAACGGGGACTATGTATGTTGGCTCACTTGGATCGAACATATACTCAAGAAAAAATAAAAACTTGTGATCAAATACAGATATTTGAATTGGCTCATAGGTAAAAACTATTCCCTGTCAATACAAGATAATATTTTAGTATAGCAACAAATCCTGAAACAAGTTTTGAACCTCGGATGTCAACATTCAAGAATTAAACACATTGATTTTTATACCCTTCACCATGCGTGGCAAGGATATATATAAGTTTGTCATTCCGTTTGTAATTTCCATATTTTTCATTTGCGACCCCACAAAGTATATATATTCTGGATCGTTATAGATAGCGAAGTCAATATAGCCATGTCCGTCTGTATGTTGAAATCATCTTTCCGTAGCCCCCAAATAACTTACAAACATTATTGATACCTCACTATATTGGGAATTCTTCCGGCTCCGTCGCTATTCAAAATCGAGAAAATCGGTCCACAAATGGCTGAGATATAAGGAAAAAACCGGGACAACCTCGATTTTTGCCTATATTTATCTATATCTGGATTACTAAGTCATTAATATAAACAATATGGATATCTAATGATAGATATTTCAAAGTCAATTGCAATGATGTATATAAGGCTATAGTAATTTGGACCTACAATGGGTCAAAATCAGGAAAAATATTTTTTAACCCGAATTTTTTTTTTACAAACAAAATTTTTTTTCTTAAATTTTTTTTTTCACTAATAAATTTAAAAAAAAAAAAAAATTTTAATTTTGAAAAATAATTCAGAAAAATTTTTTTTTTTTAAATTTCGAAAAAAAATATTTAAATTTTAAAAAATAATTCAGAAAAAACTTTTTTTTTTTAAATTTTGAAAAATAAAATTAATTTTATTTACCTAAAGATATTTAAAATTTTTATTTTAAAGTATAATTTGGTTGATTCGAATATAGTTCTCTTACTTGTGTTTAAATAAAGTTTTAAGACATATGGTCAATGTGGCATGGTATTTCCGAAATAATGACTTTCATCGTACTTCATCCACTAGGTCAAAATCCATTTTAAACCTATGGCTTACAGTGCAAAGTTTCTTAAAAATCTTCGTAGACTATATTTTTACTTTTTTTGCATCCATACAAATCAACCCACCCTAATATTGTTATATCACTTTGTTCCAATAACTGTTGATTTTTACAAAAATATTATTTTTTACAGATGTACATTACCTTAATTTAAAACATGGTTAAGTCGTCTTTTGTACCTGTATAAAAATCATTGGACCCTAATTGAATTAATTGTTCCAAAACACTTGACAACAAAAGACACTTGATAAAAGATGTTACTAACAAACACAACAAGAGATGTGAATTGGAACTTTTTTTTTTTCCACAATACCTGTCAATACTATTACCAAGATTTAGAGCCTTAAGAGCTGTTTATATCTGTTTTTATACCTATATGTTCTTTAATATTCATGTGACCCATAAACTTTTCTTAAAACGGCTTAACTTGTACATTTGCTACTTTATTATATACTAGAGTGCGGCACGTCATGTATGTAAGAATGTTACATGATGTAAGAATGTTACCAATTAATAGTAAATGCCAAAAGGATCTTTTTATGTGAATTGATTGCCTTTGATATGGGATTCCGAACACAATGAATTCGAGTGCAATACAATTGATGAGAGTAAGTTAATGAATGATTGACTTTCAAATAGAATAATAATGAGATTCTTATGTGTGGCTTTTGGCAGTAAATTGTGTGGTTTTTACAAGTGGTATTTTTATGATACGGGGGTCAGCTGAAAAGATTTCTGATGAACTTTTGGGTTTTTAGTTTGCAGAGTGAGTGATATTTAGACCATTAATTTTGTGTCACAAACTTATTGGGGGCATGAACATTTTATTGCTGTATGGTGGTGCTGAAATCATCTGCAATTCTAAATCAATTGCCTTCACTTGACTCCGAGGTCAGTTTTAATAAACATATTTAGTTTCTACGCATTCTTGGAAGAAATGTTATACAACATAATGGCATGAAAAATCGGCAGCAATAGTAGTTTGCTGTTTAGCTTTAATCAAACCCATTTAAAATATTATCTCATGTAGAATTTGAAACTTTAGTTAAACCATCTAGCACTGTAATTGGTCCAGTATTAAGTCTTAATAATAATGTAAAGAAATATTTTGTTGGAAATATTTTGTAAGAAAAATTTATTGCACAACCTTCGTACAAATAAATTAAAGAATTTATCATATCAATAGCATTTGTTTAAGAATTTAAAGATTAATTCGAACAACAAACGAATAAGAAGAAAAAACAATCATTAAAACCGTCTGCAAAGTTTGCAGCTAAAAAATTTTAAGCTTTCACCAATAATTGAAAGGAATACATAGATAATTTCAAATGTTTAAATTAAATACATTAGAATCTTTTCACTCAACTAGATGTAAATGCAGCTTTAAAAGATTTAATTAAATTCAAGAAACCAAACAAACCAAACACACACACTACTGCGACGATAATAACTGTATAAATATGTTGAAGAAACAATTTTGTCAAATACAGATACATACATATATTCACGTACATGATGCATGTATGACAATGTATACATGCAACATTCGCAAATAAAAGTAATTAAACTCATTAAAAGTACATTGATAAAGTTAGTTTGAGTGCGGTTTATATCGTATATTAAAGAAAACGAGAGAGAGAAAGAAAGAGGTCTTACAAATTAACGGTAGAAAAGGATAAAACTGTTAAATTCATGATGTCTGTGTATTAGTTTTAAGTACTCGTATCTACAGCTTTCGTATTATACACACACACAGAAAAAAAATATAGTTGTGCATTGTTACTGTAACCATTTTAACATTTGTGCATGTTTACTGTAACCATTTCAAAATTTTTAACAATATTATAGTCACAGTAACTATTTATATGATTGTGGTAACTATAATATGGTTAATTTTTGATTCACATGATTGTATCAACCATATATGTATATGGTTACAGTAAACATGTATATGTTTGTGACAACCATTTATATGATGAATAATTTTATCATAATATGTTATTCTCAGATTATGATATCCATAAGTCAAGAGCAACATAATATGGTAAGTCCTTCATCATATAAATGGTTGTCACAAACATATACATGTTTACTGTAACCATATATATGATTGATACAATCATGTGAATAAAAAATTAACCATATTATAGTTACCACAATCATATAAAAAGTTACTGTGACTATAATATTGATAAAAATGTTGAAATGGTTACAGTAACAATGCACAACTATATATTTTTTTTCTGCGTGTATAAATATGACTGACTATTTAACTGCTTTTCTCTTGCATAAAAAAACAAAATAATTAAACATTAAAATTTTAATTGCCAAAAAAAAAGTAATTTAATTGTTTCATTTAGAACTGTGGGAGGAACTGACAGAGATACCGTCATTAAGGGTGTAAAACAAACACACGCATATTACGTGTTTTTTTATACACATTTTATTCAACATTTAAGCTGCTGGCATTCATTGCAAATTAACAATTATTTAACTTGTTTTAGTTTAATGAGCGGAAAATAATTTTCGCCGTTTTTCGTTGCCAATATTTTATTGTTGGAATGTAATTAATTAATGAAACCTAAATTCAATTTAATTTCATTTATTTAGATAAATGTTCTTCATCACACATACATTTCGATTATACATTCGTTACCACACGGTATATGGTTTTAAATAGATTGAAGCAGAGCAGTAAATAAATGTCTCAAATCAACACAAATCCAATAAGGCGAAACATTTCAAACAACATTGACATTCAAAACCAGGATTTGCGGCATTTGAATATTTTTTTATTTTATTTTTTATTTTTTTTTAACGTTGTCATAGTGTTGATATTTTCATTTTATTTCCTTCATCAACTTTTCTTTAAGTTCTTAATTACCGCTTGGCACTTTAAATTGTGCTTCTACTGCTGCCATAGTGCCATAAAATCTATTTATATTCTTCGATTTCTCCCATAATCTTTGGGTAGTTATAAGGAAAAACCAATGGCTTTTTAATGAAAACATCATTAACTAAATAAGTAGCATTTGATGGTTTATGCAATAAAAATAATTTTATACAAATTAGAAATTCCACATAAAAGAGAAAAGCTAATTATAACAACCTTAATAAGATTAATTGACATTGTCTGTTGGATTGAAGAAAAAAAACTTTTAAATTCTCAAACAAATGCTATTGATATGTTAAATTCTGTTATAAATGGTTCCTAGAGGTATTGAAATACTCTTTGTTTTCTTTACCGTAAATGTTTTAATTTCTAACAAGCAAGACTGTTATATTCGACTGTGTCGAATCGTATATACCCTTCACAAAAGAATACTTTAAGGTAAATAATAAAAACAATTTTTGGTAAAAAAGAAGTTGGTAAAAAACTTGGTGAAATAATCGATATGGTTGCGTTTTTATGCGTTTTATTTTACCGATTTTAAATAACGACTATAGCGGATGTATTGGTGTATTCATCATGTAAGTAAGTTATTTGAGGGCTTGGGTAAGTTGATTTCAACATACAGACAGACATCGCAATATCGACTCCGATATATATACCGATCCAGAACTTATAAAAAGTATCAACAATGTGTCTTCTTTTTTGATTAAGATAAAGATGTGTTTTCACATCTTTATCTTAGTTTATTAACATTTTGAATAGATAAATGAAATTTTCAACATATTTTTATCATGAATCCAAAATATTGATAATAAATTTTAATAACGAATTTCATTCGTTAAAGTATTATATTTATTTTCCAAATAAAATAATGATAATAAAAACTGCAACATTTATAGAAGAATGCAAAGTAGGCGCTAGGGTATCCAAAGTATTCAATTAGTTAGAGCGAAATAATTCGAGCAAGAGATTTTAAATTGTTTTACAAATTCGTTAACAGAATTAAAGTTAATTGAATTATTTGAATAATAGAAATTTTGTTTAAATAATGTAAGAAATTAAGTATTTGTCTTCTTCAAGTCATACGATTAAAGCTACCATCAATAAGATCATTTATATTAACTTTAAGATCATGTTGTTCATCAGTCCTCAATATCACTACATCTGTTTTAATATTACTTTCTTCTGAGCCAACATTTTGATTGATTTAAACTAATAACGAGCAAATATATAGCGCATTTAATACATAATTGCGAGTTCGCCACCATATTTGTAAATTACGGCCTCTCCGTCATATTGGTTGGTTGGTTAACGTGGTAGTCCACTGCGCAACTCTACTTGATTGTTCAATATATGGTTGCCCAGGAATTTATCTCTCTTGACACTCAGGGCTGGGCATTCGCAGAGAAGGTGGAAAATTGTTTCCTCTTTTTCCCTATCCTTACAGCTACGACAATGGTCGTTAAAACTGCCAGCAAACTTGATATATCCCTTCTATTCCGGGTTATCAGTTGCATAGTTCGTTTTTCATTAAAAGATGGCCACATCAACTTGGCTACCCTACATGTATCTAAATTACGCCATCTATTCTCGGCCTTTGTAAGAAAGAGTCCGAAGATAATACCTTTAATAGTCCCCAGTGGAATTGCTACTGAGACCGCATTGGAGATATCTAAGCCAGATCCCATTCTGGCTAGTTCGTCTGTCTTTTCATTACCGTAGTGATCTCTGTGCGGAGGGACCCAAACCAAAGTAATGTCATAACTATGTGAGTGAACCATACAATTTATGTTTCGAAATCTATTCCAGAATCAGTTAGTCTTCTTTTTACTACATAATAAATTTTTTTTTTTTTAGAATTATAATTTCTTGAGGAACCACTCAACTACAATAGTTCGCAGACTCCTTTCGACTTAAGAAATTGTTGGATTTCTGAAACAATATAAATAAATTTAATTTCATAAGCATATATGATAAATTATGACATTTACAAAAGTATTGGTTGTATGACTTTAAAATGCGGAATTTTTTTTTAAATTTTTAGCTTTTATTTTGAAACATTTGTTGAACATAAATTTATTCAAAGTATTGGTCATTATTAGCTATATCCTTTTCCCATGTTTCTGGCAACATGTGGATTCCGAGCCAAAAGAACTGCTCATCTTTTGAGGCCAAGAGCGAATCAAGCCAATTCTGGATAGTCTGTTCCAAAGTGAAACATAACCCAGAGAGAGTGTTCTGCATCGATGAAATAACTACTATTTATGATGAAGGGGCATGATGTGGCCTATAAGGCGGGAGAGGCGATGCTTCCCAACCACTTATAAATATAAATTATAAATAGTTTTTAACAGGTGGCCGAGTGTTGTCATGATGCTATTTTTTTGGCCAATGCTCGCTTCAAACGAATCAGTTGCATTCGGTATGTCCTGTAATGGTCCGGGCAGATTTCTGCAGCTCATAATACATATAATCCAATCCAGTCACACAAAATACAGAGCATTACCTTAATGCCATGGATATTTGTTTTCAGTGTTGATTCGGCTGGTTGGCCGGGCTTCACATACGATCTCTTACGCTTTAGATTATCATAATGGATTCATTTTTCATCACATGTTATCATTCTGTGCAAAAATTATTTTCTTTTATAGCGTTCAAACATCATTTTGGACATGCAAAATCGTCTTTCAAGGTTTCTCAGCTTCAATTCTGATGTGGTACCCAATTTCCCAGCTTTTGGATAAATCCTGCAGCTCACAAACGTTTTGCAAGCTTTTGTTGAATTTAACAACAAGCATCAGCGGCATTTTTTTCAAATTAAAGATGTAAAGCAAAACTTCCCGCATATAACGCTTTGTTGGTACTACATTTTCCCAGCAAGAAAACTTGGTGAAGATAAATGACAGATATGTACTCTTCAAAATGACATATAAGTTATTAAAAACATAAACGGTGTTCAAAAGATACGCCATCTATTGTCAATCCCACATTTTTAAGTTATACACCCAATATCTGCTTATTAAACATGTCAGACATTATTATTTATTTCGATTTAAAATTATGAAAAATTTTGAAAAAAAAAAATAAATTTAATCATTTTTTTATTCGTTTTAGTTAGTGTTCGATTATTCGAACGATTATTTTTCGATTGGGTAGCCCACTAAGCACACAGAATGTTTTTTTTTTTTTAAACAGACTTTACTTTATGCAAATTCAATATTAGTTGCTCTTATTTTATTTCCTGTTAAAATCAGTATTTTTACATGTTTTTATGAAAGAAAAGGAAGCAGGTATTGTATTTCTTTATAAAAAGAAAAAGTTTACATATATATGGAGTGTAGTAAATAAAATTTTTACAATAATAACTTCAACAAAGCGCAACAAATTGTATTTATTTTGTATATTATTAAAAATGAAAAGCAGACAAAAAAAAAAAAACAAGAAATTGCTTCCTTTTAAAACTTTTTAATAAAATTCCTTTGTTTTTGTTAAGCTTCTTATGGTCAATACACAATCATTTCCATAATGTATTCAACAAGACCCAAATACACAAGTATGAACGTTATAATCAGTATATAATGTTGAAATAATTTTTCTTTAAAGCTAAATTTTACTTGAATTTAAAATTTAATTCGATTTGGTTAGAAATTGTATCCACCCACCAGCATTGAGGACTGTAAGTCATAGGTTATTTCTTTTAGCTGTATTTATACTTGCTGTGATATAATCCTTTTTATAAATAAAATATCTTTTCTTACATTACCCAAAACGAAAAGATTTATTTGCAATTTAATCCAATTTTAGACAATTTGTATTTTCATTGACCGTTGTTGTTGTTGTTGTTGTTGATGCCAAATAATTAAAAGATTAAATAATTTCTTGTTATTTAGTTTGTTAACATTCAAAGTTGCCTCCATAAATTAATTAAGAATGTTTTATTGCCAACGTATTACTCGTGTCTTATCAAAGACCAAATACGCACAAACAAACAAACACACATACATATACTATATAAAGATATTCATTCATCGCAATCCCCAATTAAATTCCAAATATTTAAGATTAATCTTTAAATTCCATAAGGAAAGTAGAAAATTTATTTTTATTTTTTTACGACTCCCAGGTTATGGAGCCTAAAAAAACAGAATTTGTAATAAGTAAAATAACAACTAGGGAAGGAAAAAAGTGACCACACAACAGTGTTACTATGGCACTCTAGGTTTCTCATTAAACAAAAATAAATAATTCAATATTAAAAACAGTAACCTTCAGCAGCACAACTAAATGCTCCATTTGTTACATTGCAGTCAAAAACTCTAAGTACTTCATAAAAAACTCCTATATAAGTGTAATAGAAAAAAATGTTACGTTTACTTAGAGTCAAATTAGTTACGGCATCTATAAGATACTTACAAAGTTACTTGCTGCATGGATTTATATACGTGCTTACTGTTTGTAACAGAACATAGCAAAGAAAAAATAATGATTTTATAATAAGTACCCTGAATTTCATGTTAGAAACATTTTTAAGATCTTGACCTTTGATTTACATTATTATAGGTAAAGTGATAAAAAAAAGAGAGCAATAAATATTATCGTAGGAAAGCTTTAGAAATTTTCAGCATAATAATAAATAATACATGTTTAAGTCTTTTTAATGAAACAAGCCAGCAAATGTTTTACAAAATTATATTATAATAATTAAATGAAGCAATTCCATGTTTAAATTTAATTTAAAATACATACTAGAATGATCATTAAAATTAATTTAGTACTATGTTCAGATTATTAAAATAATTGATGTATATAAATGTTTATTTATATAACTAAGTTCTTACTTGGAATAATTATTAAAATAAATACATCATTATACTCTTTGAGGTGGTTTTCTCCTACACGACGCACAGAGGGATGGCTTTATATATTTTTGTGAGAACATTGACATTTTATTTATATGGACTAAATTAAGAAAAAAACTGAAATTTTATCGAAATCGTCCACGCCCACTACGTTATCTTGTTAATCTAAACAAGAAACTTCCACATTTCATTTTCCATGAAAAATCAAAAATAAAATAATTTTTAGAGGCTTATAACTTCTTAACGGTTTATGATATCCCCATAATTATTTTTTATTCATGGAGAAATGCTATATATTTTCAATTAAGGACTGAGATCGTAAAATTAAGGACTGAGATCGTAAAATTCTTAACACACGTTTTACATTAAAACTTTTAACCCAAGTATTATTTGATTTTTTTTTTATTATCAAGCTACCTTTGTAAAGCATGTCAGTTATAATGTTTAATGTCAATTATGTTCATTTGTTGTTAATCTGATTAAAATGAGTGACCAGAAAAAAGTGCGTACTAAAATTATTAAATATTTTCAACAAAACCCAACTTGGTCCTATAAAAAGTTGCCCAAACAATCAAAGGTCTGCTATCAAACTGTTTCCAATGTTATTAAACAGTACCGCGAGAACCTGTCCGTTGATACAAAACCTGGTTCAGGTGAAAGAAATGGTTCACATGATGCTTTTAAAGCCAAAAACATAGAATGCATTTTCTCGGACTATTTGGTACGAAAAGTTAAAGCCAATAAAGGTTCAAAAGCATACAAGGCTCAAAAAATCCTGACAGGAACTCTGCTAAAAATTTAGAGGTCAAAGTTAGAGCACGGAAATTGAAGTCAAATTTTATACAAAAAATATACCTGCTGCATAATGGATGACGAAATGTACGTATGGAACATTTTTCGCAGCTTCTAAGTCAATTTTATTTATAATGCAGATGCTCTAGGGAATGCTGAAGAAAAGTTTAGGAACCAAAAGCAGACAAAATTTCCCAAAAAGTTCTTGGTATGGCAAGCAATATGAAGTCGCGGCAAAAAAGCCAAACATTTGTTACCGAAATTTACAAAAAAAAAGATGTTTCCTTTCATAAGACTTCTTAATATGTCCACTTATTTTTGACCTGATTTGGTATCTGTCACTATGGTAAGAAAAGTCTTGAGTGGTACAAGAAGAATAATGTGGAATTTATACCAAGAGAGGCAATCCCTCCAAACTGCCTGGAGCTGAGTCCAGTGGAGAGATATTGGGCTCTTGTTAAAAGACAATTGAAGAGTACAAAAAAGGTGTCCAAAAGTGTGATAGATTTTAAACGGAGATGGACAACCTGTTCAAACAAAGTGACATAAAGCACTATAAAAACATAATGGAAGGGTTTTCGAAAAATGTTAAAAATTTCATCATTAGTGATTAGAACTATAAAAGTTTTTTTTTTTTTTTGTAAATTGTAACAATAATTTCAATAAAATAAAAAAAGTTTCAAAACTGTAAGTTTAGTGGTTTAATTTTTATTAAAATATATGTATGTTACAAATTTTTCGATCTCAGTCCTTAGTATATAACCCATTGAATTGCGTGAAAATATAAGACAATTTTTGCTTAACACCCTTAAATTTTTTAAAAATAAAATAAAATTTTTTCTTAAAACTATAAGTGCACGTTTCATCTTTAAACATTTCTCTACAAAACTATATAATTTGATTTTTAAAATTGAGTGGCCGAAAAGTAGGGTTTTGACACCAAAATCCCTCGTGCGACGTAAGATCAAGTAAATCTTTGTTTTTTCATCAGATAAGTATTTAGACAAACTGAAGGTACTTGTACAAATAAAATACAGCAAAAAGCAGTGCATACCTTAAGGCTTATAACTATTATTACATGCAAACCATATTGATATAGTTAATTATACCCTTCACCTTCGTGAGAAGGGTATGTATAAATTTGTCATTCCGTTTGTAATTTTCACTATATAATTTTCCGACCCTATAAAGTATATATATTCTGGATCCTTATAGATAGCGGAGTCGATTTAGCCATGTCCGTCTGTCTGTCTGTTGAAATCAATTTTCTGAAGGCCCCAGATTTCTTCGGGATCCATATCTTCAATAATTGTGTCAGACATGCTTTCGAGAAGTTTCTTATTTAAAATCAGCAAAATCCGTCCATAAATAACGGAGATATGAGCAAAAATCCGAGACAACATCTATTTTTGTAGCCTATTTTTGATCTATATCTCGATTACTAAGTCATAAATATAGACAATATGGATATCTAATGATAGATATTTCAAAGTACATTGCAACGATGTATATAAGGCTATAGTAAGTTGAACCTACAATGGGTCAAAATCGGGAAACATATTTTTTAACCCGAATTTTTTTCACAAAAAACTTTTTTTTCACTAATAAATTAAAAAAATAAAAATTTTTAAATTAAAAAAAAAAAAATTAAGAAAAAAAATTAGAAAAAATTTAAATAAGAATTTTTTAAATTTTATTTTAAAGTATAATTTGGTGAAGGGTATATAAGATTCGACACAGCCGAATATAGCTCTTTTACTTGTTTTTTATTATATTCGTTAGATATACGGCATTTGATTACTAGGATCCTGTTGAGAACATTTTTTAGAATTTCTCAAGAAATATAGCGTAATTCTGTTTTCTTAAATTTGCAATATTTAGATTCGTTCTGATGACAGTATTTTTTGCTGATGATGAATGATTTTTTTTTCAGTTCTAACAACAGATAGCCAGTTGACAAAATATGAATTTTTCGGTTAGTAAGAAAATGAAATTGAAATTTTAACACGAAGTCTGATTATGAGCTAACTAATAGTTATGCTGACAGTTTTCATACAAAAATAATTTTAACCAACAGTATAACTATTAGTTAACACATAACCAGACTTCGTGTTAATGGGGGTTAAAGTAATTATTATGTTGCCTAACATTACAACCTTTATTGGTACAGTGCACTCGCGGTAACGTGAACACCGTCTAACGTGAACAAGCTTTTGCTTACATTGAGAACTGTAACGTGAACAAACTCAGAAAGCTCTATAACGTGAACAATTTTTTTCACTGCATTTGTTTTCTAAGCATGTAGACAACACAAATACATATATTAAATTCGATTTTTGAAGTTTAGGGAATCCCCTTATATTATAAATGTGTTTGTATCCTTTAAATTAATATTTTTTCTATGGCAACGTATAAGTAATTTTATTTGCTATGTAGTATTATTTCAATGTATATTTTCTCGTAATCTCGTTTTGTTTTGTAATGGATTTTAATCAATCTTTTTTGTTTTATATTTTAATAATAATAAAAGAATTTCACGTTCAAGCGTGTAAAACACAGGTTTATATTATAAAATTTTATATTTTTTCCATGGAATTGGACAATCGATAAAGTGAACAATTTCACTAACATGAACTGCCTTGGTTTTAATTAGTTCACGTTACCCCGAGTGCACTGTATTTATGTTTAGAGAAAATAATGAGTAAGTAATATAGGTTTAAATTGGATTATATATGTACGGTACATTCAGATATCACAAATGTCACTTTCGACCGGTCTTGCATTACTTATACTACTACCAAAAATCAGAATAAAGAATGAGTGAGAGAGAGAGGCAAATTCCTTTGATTTACAAAATTACGTTCAATTTCATTTTAACATATTTACTTTTAACGTCCAAAAACTAATGCGTGTGTATCCACATGTGCATATATCTTACTTTGTCCTTCAAGTTCCTTTAAAGTTTTACCTCTAACACCTTTTTTTAGTTTGTATTTGAAAAAGGTTTTTCAAAGGTTTAATTTTATTGATATAAATCATACGACACGTGTTACTCAAATAAAAACTAAATATTTGCCAATGCTTGGTCAGATACTTTTTGTTGTTATTCCTAAAAACAAGCAAACAAACATAAGACATTTAATAAAAATTTACGTGCTATATTATCACACATTTTTATATTTGTTTCTTTTTCTACATATTTATTACTTTATTACTTCATAAATAAATACATGCGTCTGTTTTTATTCTATTGGAAATTCAATACTGATAAAATTTATTACAATTTTTTTTTATGAAAAAAGGTTATGAAAAACGTATTAGACCAATTTCAATTACATTACTTCATTAAATAAAAGCGTGGGCAGTTTATTTGAAAACCCTTAATAATTTGTGTAATTTTTAAGCAGTAGTAAAAAATAGAATACTATCTATTTTTACTATTATCCATCATACACATTTTTGTATATACACACCAACTTATTTATATGCATTTAATATAAAAATTTCCATTAATAAGTATTTCTTTTCTGAATTTTATAGTAGTTAAATATAATATTTATGCTTTTATATCTTTGGAAAAGTATAACGAGTTTTTCTTTTATTATTTATGCTCCTATCTGTGGTAAATATTTATTACGAGTTTTTTTTTTCATTTTGCTAGCGACCTGAGACATTGTTGTAGGCGTAAATTGGCTAATTTGTTTTCTTTTTTACTGAGACCTATTAAAAAACATAAATTTTTATGACCTCCGGAAGATAAATAGCGGCAACAAATAAACACAAAAATCACTCTTACTCCCATATCTACACACTTACACTACTAGCATTTACACATATGTATGTTAGAGTGGGTTGGAACATATGCGCATCGCGATTCTTGTTCTATGGGTCAGAAACTTTGCGAAGAACAATACAACAAAATTTAATTTGGAACCTCCGAATTATTTAAAATAGGTATTTTTCCAAAATATTTTATCGCCCTTTTTAGGGGGAAAAAAATTGACGAATATTTGAATTTCTCATAATAAAATACGGGGACTCGAAATTAATTTTTTAGTTAGTTTCGGCAAAGTTTCTTGGAATGATAATAGAACATATATCGCGAGGCGCCTTTGTACATTTTTTGTCATTCTACAATTTGACCCACCCTAATGTATGTACATTTACTATGTAAAAATAAATAGTCGGACACTGATAAACAATCAAACATATGTACATTAGACAGGCACATAAAAAATAGAATTTTCTTTTTTTGTTTTTAAATATCTTAACTGATGTGAGCTACTAAATCTTTATTTTTAAGGACATGTCTAATGCACATGTCTCTACTAAAACAACAACAACAACAGCACCGACAACAAAAAACATTTGTCAAACAATACACTTCCTTAAAGAACAACAATGAAAACATTCATCAAATAGAAAGAAGAGAGGAAGAGGAAGAGGAATAAACAAAACATCAACAACAATATTGATATGCCGGAGCCAAAGGACATCTAACACATACAAACAAATACATAAAAATAGAAATTGGTCAGCAAAATAAGGAATGTTTTATTTACAATGGCAAAACAAAATGGAAAGCAAAAAATGCTAAAACGCTGCAAAAATCATATGAAATCCTCTATAATCGGAGGCAATAATCTAACTGAACATTATATGTAATTTCACATGTAAGAAGAGGAGACTTTTTTGCACACATACACACACTTACATACATTAATAAATACATATGGATTTGTATGTATGTCTGTATCCCAGCAAACACTAACTCAAATGTTTGAAATATGACTTCAGATTAGCCATTGAGCTATAATTTGACCATTTCTAAATTTGCTGATAAAACTGCAATTCTTAGCACACACGAGGACTCAAGATGTGGTTGAAAACCTGAATAATATGAGTAAAGGAAATCAAAGAATTGCCTCCAAAGTCATCCCGTATTAAAACAGTTTTTTACTAAGACATATTGGACTTCCAATTATGGGGAATTAAGGAATTAAGGAGATCGATACATATGTTAATAAAAATGAAACCACTAAACTTACAGCTTTGAATCTTTTTTTATTTGCTTGACATTTTTGTTACAATTTACAAACAAATTAATATTTTTATAGTTCTAATCACTAGTGATGAAATTTTGAACCTTTTTCGACAACCCTTCCATTATGGTTTTTATAGTGCTTTATGTCACTTTGTTCGAACAGGTTGTCCATCTCCGTTTAAAATCTACCACACTTTTGGACACCTTTTTTGTGCTCTCTAATTCTCTCAAGAGCCCAATATCTCTCCACAGGCCTTAGCTCCAGGCAGTTTGGAGAATTTGCCTCTTTTGGTACAAATACCACATTACTGTTCTTTTACCACTCAAGACCTTTCTTACTATAGTGACAGATGCCAAATCAGGCCAAAAATAAGTGGAAACACTAAGAAGTCTTATGAATGGAAGCATCCTTTTTTCTAAACATTATTTTAAGTAAATTTCGGTAATTATAGAGCTGTTTGTAACAAATGTTTGGCTTTTTTGTACCAACTGTATATTGCTTTCCATACCAAGAACTTTTTTAGAAATTTTGTCTGCTTTTGGGTCCTAAACTTTTCTTCAACATTCTCTCGAGCATCAGCAACATCAAAATTTTGACCCGGAAGGTGCAAAATTTTACTTCAATTTCCGTGCTCTGTTTTTGGCCTCTAAATTTTTAGCAGCGTTGCTGTCAGGAACTTTTTGAGCCTTGTATGCTTTTAAACCTTCATTGGCTTTAATGTTGCGTACCAAATAGTCTGAGTACTGACCTAACCGGGCTGCTTTTCTACCGGATGAGTTGGGAGCTCTTTTGAAAATGCTTTATATTTGTTTGGCTTTAGAAACATCATGTGGACCATTCCTTCTATCTATTCCTTCTACCATGTTTTTTATCAACGGACAAGTTCTTTCGGTACTGTTTAATAACATTGGAATCAGTTTGACTGCAGATCTTTGATTGTTTGGCCAACTTTTTGTAGGACTAATGCCCGTAATTTCAACAAATAGATATCTATCAGTGTTTAGTTACCTATGGAGTAAAAATATTTGGTAATTTCTACCCATAGATATTGATTTGAAATTAATGTAAAGTTACCTTTTAGATAAATTTATCAGCTTGGTATTTTACACCGTAGATATCTATTTGTTGAAATTACGAGTATAAGTTGGGTTTTGTTGAAAATATTTAATAATTTTAGTACGCACTTTTTTTTGGTCACCTATTGTAAACAGATTAACAACAAATGAACATAATTTACATTAAACATAATAATTGACATGCTTTACAAAGGTAACTTGATCAAAAAAAAAAAAATTAAATAATACTTGGGTTAAAAGTTTTAATGAAAAACGTGTGTTAAGAATTTTACGATCTCAGTCCTTATTTGAAAAATTCGGTTTACTTAATTTGATATTAACTGTTATTCCCAAATCATTCTTAAACTTGTAAACATATTTGTATCAACAAAAATATTTAAAAAATTGAGTTTATGAAATTACAAATTTTGACCTACCTCTCTAGAATTGTTCTATGGATTGCAGAAACGATTTATGTAAAATATTAGGATGATAGAATCATGTTAATTGATGGCAAGCGGGAAAAAATGTATTATTTTAAATGTGTGAACACCTTTTATCATTAAGTAATGGTTTTTGCATTTTAATGTAAAATAATCAAAATGAGCACGTTAACTGAGATATACAAGACAAAAATTGGTTTAAAAAATTGTGAAATAATTTAATCCAATGACGTGTCTCACTTGAATAACTTGAGGAAGAAATTTAAAAAAAAATCAATATATTTTGATAAATATTGAAATAAACACATATTTTTAAATTAAATGTATCCGTATTTATTTGTATATGAGTATTAGTCAACGTAGCATAACGTTAACCTATAGTCTAGTACAGATCCGAAAAGTTTACATATTAACAAGTAAGAGAGCTATATTCGGCTGTGCCGATTCTTATATACCCTTCACCAAATTATACTTTAAAATAAAAATTTTAAATATTTTTAGGTAAACAAAATTAAATTTTTTTTTTTAAATTTTCTAAATTGTTTTTCAAAATTTAAATTTTTTTTTTTTTTAAAAATTGTTTTAAATTTTTTTTTTCGAAATTGTTTTGTTTTAATTTTTTCCAATTTTTTTTTTTAATTTTTTAAAAAAATTTTTTTTAATTTTTTAAACAATTTTTTTTAATTTTTTAAATTTTTTTTTTTAATTGTTTAATTTTTTTTTTTTAAATTTATTAGTGAAAAAATGTTAACGAAAAAAAAATTTTTTTTGTAAACTATATCGACTTCGCTATCTATAACGATCCAGAATATATATACTTTGTGGGGTCGCAAATGAAAAATGTAGAAATTACAACCGGAATGACAAACTTATATATACCCTTGCCCCTCATGGTGAAGGGTATAAAAAGAAGAAAAAAACAAAAAAAAAAAATCTAACAAATTTTGATTTTTCAAATAGTTATCAAACGTTTGAGATTTGAGAAGTTTTATTTCAAGTCATTGTGAATTTAAGAACAAAAATTCATGTTGGGATAATTGTAACTATGTATGTTTATACATACATAAATAAATACACAAATATGTTTTTTCAAATTAACACATACAGTGGCAATCTTTTGTGACTTTTGTTATGTATTTATGGTCTCTCCCTCCTTTATTTGTTCACGTATATATGTAAGCTTAACCTTTGGCTAGAGTTACAAATAGTTGTGGAAATGTACAGTGATTAACAAAATAATATGAAGAATTTCTCGACCACATATTATTAAAATTCTATAAAATATTCGATAAAAATGTACCTACAAACATTATTTAATAAAACATTTTAATCAAATACTTTTACAAATGTTTTCAATAAATGTCTATAGATTGTGGGGATTTGAACTTAATAATTAGTATAAATGCTATTCTTATCATAGCCCACCAGTAGAGACCAGCACCGTCTAAGACTCGGATAAGCCGAGCCGCCGATTGGTGAAATCTTACAACAGTATGACAATATGACATGATAGGATACCTTGTGAATTCACTAAATATATCTTATAAGTACACGTATATTAGAGAGATTGTTATGTTTACCAATTCATATTATTTTTCTCCAACAACATTTTAATTGACAGTACCATGTTTCTTTAACAATTCCTACCATTACTTCAAATTGTGAAAAATTATTTCCCTTACTCAGTGTATTTATGTTTTATGGTCCTTAATAGTTTGTACTGTAGTTGTGCCAGCAATATTAGTTGTATTTTGTACTATCCTGGGTTGGAACATTAAAATTTATAGTTTGTTATTGTTACAAATCAACATAACGCCATATATACACCCAAACATACACACTCATCCTGCTACATGCATATATCTATACATATGTATGTGTATACATTTATGCCATTCATAGAATAATATTTCAATAAACAAAGTCTTAACTTTTTCTTTTCAATTATATTTAAGAATTGTTCACTATGGCTTTTGTATGTGTATTACATTTTGTTTTCTCTATATTGGAAACCAATTGCAGAGTTCAGATTTTTTCTGTTTCTGATCAGCATTAATATATCAAAACTACATTCGAACGTACAACATTACACAAGCATACATTTGAACATTCTTTTGTAATCTTCTTTATATAATGGAACTGAAAATAACCAAGTTGTTTTCGATTGTAAATATGAGCATTAAACATTTCATATAAATGACCTCTCATCTCTTAAAGCAGCTTCGAATATTTGGTAGTCATGTGAATCTGTGAGTTTATTTGTGTTAGTATATACACATACATATGTAGACCACAACAACTCAATATTTTTTGTTACTTTTGTTTTAATAATGTGTCAATAGTTGCCAACAGCCGACGTTGAGATTTTGATCTTAATGTTAATTTTATGAGTGGCGTGTGACACTTTTAAAACACTTGTTTTTTTATTGTTTTGGTGTTTATTTGTAAATATTAAATTGCCATTGAATTTATTATATTACTGTGAAACTGGATTGCATAAAATAACCAATAAAATAATAGTCAATTGACATTTTTAGCCAAGATTTTAAAATAAATTTTAAGTGAAGAAAACTATTTTTGAGCAAAATCTGGTTTCATTTAAATATTTATAAGCCAATGTTGATATATGACCAAAAATACAATTTTCTTGAAATTTGAGTAAATTTGTTCACAATTTTGATTTCATAGCACATCAGAGCGTTTTGTATGAACAAAAACTAGTACTTCAGCGTGAATAAAAATGGGATAAAAGTATCTCGTTTTCGCTTATAAATATTGGTTTAAATACAAGGTGGCGCCAAAGTAATCCTCCTATCAAAAAATGCTATAAATTTTGACGATTATTGGTCAAATAAATAGTCAGCAATATTCCACGTTTTGGAGCAGTGTAGCGTAACATTGTTTATTAACGTGTATTTCGCATGTGTTTACTACACAAATGTCAAAACAGAACTGTCATTAGGGGCCAATCGCAAAATTTATAGCATTTTCTGATAGGAGGATTACTTTTGCGCCACCTTGTATATTGTGCATTTATATGATGAATAATTTCATCGAATTATGTTGTTCTCAGATTATGATATCCATAAGCCGAGAGCAACATAATATGGTAAGTCCTTCATCATATAAATGGTTGTCACAAACATATACATGTTTACTGTAACCATATATATGGTTTATACAATTATGTGAATCGTAAATTAACCATATTATTGTTACCACAATCATATATATAGTTACTGTAACTATAATATTGTTAAAAATATTGAAATGGTTACAGTAAACGAGCGTGTAAGTTGTCACAACTCTAGCATGTGTTTTGTTCTAATCTTAGACTTTTTAAGTAAAAATTGGTGGAACAAAATACGAAAATTGTATGAAATTTTCAAGAGGACCTTAAAAATTGTTCAATACTATTTTATATAAAAAATCAAGCTAATTCTTTCAGTTTCTAAAGCGATCATACTCAGTTGTATATATTGTTACGTTTTTACCTTTCAAAAACGAGGTTTATTTCGTTTAAATAAACCGGATACTTTTGATTGCAAATAAAAAGCAGTTTCAGTAGTTTAAAATTGTAACAACTCTTTATTTATTTAAAATGTACAACAACAGTTCAAATATTCACTCAGTGTCTTTCTATACGTTTATCAATTCGCAGAAATGCACACACACTCTATAACGTACAACCTTAAATGTACAAGACAGTTGATGTTAACTTTAACACCGCCAATGATCAACTCAACTCACGACTGCCACTATTTACACACGCGCCATCTATCGGGAATCTTCTACAATGCTCTTAACGGACATACTAGTACATTCGAATTCTAGAGATTTCGATGTTAATGTTAGCAGCTTAAACATACAGTGCTGTCATACTTACAAACAATGCTAATAACCGCATGCTATCAACATTGTTGATAAGTAGAAGCTTCTACTAATGGACGTTTTTATAAACATGATGAATATTGCAGGCAGTCGTTGCGGACCGTTAAATTCAAATCGCTATTGCACATTCGTAACAATATATTTTAAAAGAAGCATAAGTATATCAGTTTTTAACAGTTGCCTTAATTGAAAATCGCCAAAATGTTGGCTTTAAAATTTAACACCTTATTACATTCTACAGGACGGTGATTGATTAATTACACTTCTAACAACAGTTCGTTTATACAACTCTAAATACAAAAGTTGAAATTTGTAGTAAAAAAATAAATAATATAAAAAAGCACTTTTGTTTTTTCAGAAAAGTTTCAACTGAAAATTTTCTTGAGGGCAAAGTGAATGCAGGATCTTAGATATTTTACAATCTATATAAATATATAAATGTCTTTGTAAGTTTGTTTGTTTATTTGTTTGTTTGTTTGTTTGTTTGAGCATCACGCCTAAACGGCTCAACCGATTTTATTGAAATTTGGAACGTAGATAGATCCTTACTTGGAAGCGTCAATAGGCTATAAATTTTTTCAATACTTGAACCAGAAAGGGATAAAAAGGGGGAAAAACGGGTAAAATTGGTACCTTTAGTTTTTAAACAATAATTACTAAACGGCTGAACCGATTTTTACATCGACAGGGGTAGCGAAGCGCACCGGGTCAAGCTAGTAAAATATAAGCTTTTGGTCTATTAATTATATTCAAAACTTGTTTCTCCTTTAAAATTCCATAATCTCTGTTCTGGTTTTCTGTATTAGTCCGACTTTTGGTCTAATTCGAAACCGAAACCAAATATTCGGTCAGACTCTATTGTTTTATATTACTCCATGAGTGATGTGTGTTTGTTTAAATTGGAAAAGCAACAACCATATATTTAGGATAATGGAAAACAGTCAAATGCTGTTACTTGATGTTATTTTTCTGTATTTACCTTGTAAAATTTGTCCCATCTAAAAAAGCACTTACACTTGTTTTCAATTAAAATTAATGTGATTTTCGAGAAAAAAATATATATATAACTATTTCATACTAATTTTAAAACGTTTTTCTGATTTTTCTTATGTTTGTTCCATTTTCTTACATTTATTACAGTTAAATTTCTTATTTTGGATTATAAAGATATTTTTCCCAAAATCTTATTCTTTAGCTTCATTTAAAATATTTTATTTCAGTAGCATTAATTCATCGTAAAATTAATTCATAACAGTATGAATTGAAAAAAAAAACTTACTAAATCCTTTTTGTGATAGATTTTAATTAATGAAAAAATTCAATAGTTTTAAAAAGCTATTTTGTATTAGATTTGAATTCAAAAAAACTTGAATGATTCAACAAGAAATTATTTTTATAAATAATGAATTCTCAATGTACAGTACTAAGAGCTAGTTTCTTACTTGTCAATTAAACTCAGCTTAACACGATGTTATATTAAACCTGAAATATATTTAGCCGGGATTTAACCAATGATTGTGTTTCTCACTACTGAATTACCGTCTGTCAATTTTGTAAGCATTGTCATACTTTTCAGTCAAATCACATGTGCATTCCTCAATATGGGAATACTTTAAATTTTGGCAATACTTTAAATTTTATAAGAAAAAGCAACCGCGTACATAACTTTTTTGTAAATTTTAACTTTGTAAACGAAAAACTGACATTAAAGTATACAAAATGTCAATGATACTCAGTTAAACCTATGTTATATACAATATATGAGAAACACAATTTTTAGTTTAATTTAGGTTTAAACGAAGAATGTAGATTGTCTTTATCCCAGAAACTAGCTCTAAGAAATCAAGACAGCGAATTGACTCGTGCTGAATGGAATTGTTAAGAGAATATATTCAATTTGATTTTGAAAATTAGATTAAGAATTAATTCCTTTGAAACTTTACTTGAAAGTCATATACTACTTAATATAGGAAGTTTCAAATGTGATGTAAGCAGAGTTTTAGCAATAATTCAGTGTGTTACCTAAAATAAGCCGCCCTCTTGATTTACGCATTTTAATTATATAATGAAAATATTTTTCAATTCAAAAAAAAAAAAAAAAAAAATAATAGGAATTATATGTATATTTGAAGTTTTCACTTTAATCTCCTTTAAGTTTGAAACACACAAAGAAAAAAAACATCCCAAAACATATTTTTGGCTTCGAACTTTTTAAACCATTTAGGATGAAAAGTTTTGGGTTCGTCAAGAAAAACTCTTATAAGAACAAAAGTAAAGTGTAATTAATTTCTTAAACAGCTACTGGAAAGTTTTACTTCATAGAAATATTTTCCTTTCGAATTTAATAAAATTATAAACTTTCAGTTTAATAATATTTTTGTAGCCCATCAAAGCATGTAGGCAGAAATGCAAAATAACATACGTACTTATGTTTTTGTAACGCCATTAATTATTGTTTTAAAACCACCAGCAATAACAAATATTTACCAATATTACTTGCAATCAATTAAATCTGTATTTTTGTATTTACAATAAAATAAATGTCTACATGTTCGATTAATCAAAAACCGTTACAAAACAACCTTTTTTTGTTTTTTTGTTATTATTGAAACACTTTTTGTTTAAGTTTGTTTTTCATTCATGCTTCCCGGCTGCATACTTTGAGTGCTGGTAAAAAAAACAACTTTTTGAAACATTAATTAGTGTTAATCATACGCTATCAATAAAATGTTGCACACACCTTCCTTACATGCTTATTTGACAGCATGAATAACGAACAAATATTGTTTAATTACTGACCACAAATTATATGTTTACCCCTACAGCAACAACAACTACAAACAAATATTGGACATTTGTTTGTTGTAAAGGTGATGAATATTTAATTTATTGAAAAGGCAGCAGCAACACGTTTGCACTCCCTTGTTGACTCTAGTAAGTAGTTGGTGCTTTGGACACCATTGAATTACATGGTTGTCTGTCAGTGGTCAGGGTTATCAAATAATTGCTTTCAACTTAAATGTAGCCACGTCAGTAGCAATATATGTACGTTGTTATAAGCATTTTGTAAATCTTGATCTTTAAGAGGCTCAATTGTTGAATTGTAAAAACATTAGACGTACTATTATTAATAATTTTTAAAGAACCAGCAAGAAAAAGTATAGTTGTACATTATCACGGGCATAATTTTAATATGACTACAATATTTAACATTATATGATATGTTACAATTATAATTAACATGATTGCAGCAGTCATATATCATAACGTCATATAACAACGACATAACTCAAATTCCGTGTGTTTTGAACTGAATAATACGAAATATGAGACGTTCTATAGTCTTTCATATAGTTTTATCAGTTTTAAAAAGAGGCTATAAGATTTTCCGTGAGATAGTTTTTTTGTTGTAAACGTAAAAACCAAAATTCATGTTTTCTCGTATATCTGACAAGAAAAATTTGGGTTAAATACGGATTAGAAGGATAATAACATCTACTATTCAAAACAGGTTTTATTTCTAAAATCTCATGATTTGTTGAAAATTTATTTAAGAAATAGTCAAATGTCATAAAACTTTCAAAGCCGTTTTTCTCGAAATGACTTTTTTTGAATTATGACATTGTTGCAGCAAATGAGCGATATAACAAAAATACCAAAATCTAATCTAAGATAATGATGAAGAATAACAAGTAAGAGAGCTATACTCTTCACCAAATTATACTTTAAAATAAAATTTAAAAAACAAATTTTTTTTAATTTTTTAATTTTTTTTTTTTCGAAATTGTTTTTTAATTTTTTCAAATTTTTTTAAAAATTTTTTTTTAATTTATTAGTGAAAAAATTTATGACAAAAAAATGTTTTTTGTGAAAAAAAAAATTCGGGTTAAAAAAATATATTTCCCGATTTTGACCCATTGTAGGTCCAACTTACTATACCCTTATATACATCGTTGCAATGGACTTTGAAATATCTATCATTAGATATCCACATTGTCTATATTTATGACTTTGTAATCGAGATATATATAAAAAATAGGCCAAAAATAGAGGTTGTCTCGGATTTTTGCTCATATCTCCGTTATGGACGGATTTTGCTGATTTTAAATAGGAAACTTCTCGAAAGTATGTCTGACAGAATTATTGAAGACTTGGATCCCGAAGATATCTGGGGTCTGCAGAAAATTGATTTCAACAGACGGACAGACAGACAGACTAAATCTAGATCGACTTCACTATCTATAAGGATCCAGAATATATATACTTTATAGGGTCTGAAAATTATATTGTGGATATTACAAACGGAATGACAAACTTATATATACTTTTCTCACGAGGGTGAAGGGTATAAAAAAATCTAAATTTTAATTTGGAAAAGTGTTTGTTATTCTGTTTAATGATCAAATGGGAAAAATTAAGTTTACATCAGAGATACTTTGAATTTTCAATGGATTTTTGCCCATCACTTTAACTTTCATCATAATAATATGGTATAAACCTTCACCATAAAAATTATTACCACATCATATACTTAATTGCTACAATCATATATATGATTGCAGAAATCTTGTGATTCTTAAATGTAACATATTATCGTTGCCCCAACCACATAAATAATTTCAGTGATCATAATATTGTTTATTAACCTGTAATCATGTTAAAAATATTGCTGTGATCATTACAACTATATTTTTGGTGTGGGCTTTGGATGTGGTCTTGTTATAGCGGTGGCGATTTCTCCTATAGACTCTTTTTTTCGCTACTATGCACAGTGCAGCTAAATTAATATATATTGGAAATATGTCTTCCATTTCTAACTGGCAGAACTGTTTGACATGAAGTTTCACTGTGCTATGCTCGACAAATTAATTTAGAATATAATTCATCTTATTTGCAAAAGAAATACGATAGGGATTTTTTTTAATCTGCGAGTACTAGAATTAAGCATTTATTTTGATTCCAACACAATATTTGAGCTTAATAAAGTTTTAAAAACATACCAAACTATTTACAGATTTCTTCAAAGTTTTTTAATCTTTAATTAAATCTAAACAAAAAAAATCAATTCATTTTTTATTCCTTAATTTTAATGAAAACATTGTTAATTTGCATTTTAATATTTCAAAACAAAACAAAATGTAAACAGAAACTGAAGCTGATAAAATCATTGCCATAAACATAATGAATTTTGTACATCAGTATTTGTTATCTACATATTTGGGTACTACATACATATACAACACATGTTAATGAATATTAATTTTTGCCAAAAGAACCCAAAAAAGTAAACATTTTTGATTTTAGAATTTCAGAAATCTAAATGAAAAATTAATACAACAAAGCACATATTAATGGGAATTGAATCATATCAATAATCTCCGGTGGTATTCAGTGACACGCATGCACGTGTGTTTAATCAAAGGAAAACATTCATTTTGTCCTCCATAAGTCTTTGCAGGGTTAAAAATATTTACACGATTTAACGCAAAAAAAAGGGAGAAAAAATAGCTGTTTTTAAATTTATACTCGTACCTTTTTCTGTTGAGGTTTTTATAGTTAAATTTGTTGTTCTTATTTCAAGGTTGCTGCTGATTTTGTGTGTTTATGTGTATGTGTGTATGTAACCTATTTACCGTTATATTAAAACCAAACATCCGGTGCTCACTCAGCTGTTTTATAAAAACGACTACGTGTACAATGACTTTATAGAGGAGTCTCTCAGTTACATACCGTAAAGAAAGTTGTAGAGTGATGATCTGCTGTATAAAGTGTAATATTTTAAATTCTTGTTTCGCCACCGACAACAACAATAGAAATACATGTACACGTTTTAAATTTATATTTAAACTACACATATTTGTATGTTCATAAGGTCGGCCCATTTGTAAGGTGCCACACAAAATTTATCGTTATTCCCATCTACGAAAGGAAATTTTTAGTTTTTTTAATGATATCATTTTTAAAATTGTTATACCCTTCAACTTTTAGTAGTTTGGGTAAAGATAACTTTATCATTTCTGCAATATTCAATTGCGACCCTAGAAAGGAACTGGTATTCTGGATAATAATCGGTAGAACTACTACAATTTATATGAAATGTAGATGACACTTAAAAAATGGCATTACCCTTATATCCCACCACAAATCAAAAAACTTCCAACTCGTCTTTGATGAAAACCAAATAAAAACATAGGAAAGTTTTCATATGAAAGCTCAAACTAAACTTTTGTATGAAAAAAAAATAATAATTTAATTCAGGATGACATTAACGTTATCATTAAAATGAAAAATATCAACAAATACCGTTACCACTAAGCTACCATTATCGGCATAACTTCCTAAAAGCATTACCTAAATAATCCAAATTTTCGTTTCGTTACCATTTCGAATCAGTAACCAACCTTGGAAAATGTTCCATTAATATTAATGTTAAAAAAGTGTTACTTAAATAGTAACATTTTTATAAGTACCATTGCTTATCCGATTTCACAACATACAATCGTTTACCGGCACAAACTCCGTAAAATTTTACATCAGTTAATTTAAGCTAATCTACTATTTAGGGACTGGTCTAATATACATATCTGTGTATAAATACAATACAAAATAACAAACACTACACCTACAATGGTTGTTCATCTTTATTTACAGGTGCGGAAAGAAGTATCATTTGATTTTTAAATGCTCATCAATGTAGGTAGGCCTACATGTGTGAGTTTTTATGAATAATCATTATATTTTGTTTATCGTTTATGTATCATCAAACATAAGGGTAGCAGAAAAAGTTCTTACAAGACTTTATTTTCTGAAAAGATAAATTTCGTTATTCAATCTAAGTACAATACTTTAAAGGATTTATATTTATCTGAATTATGTTTCATTCTTTCATAACTTTTACAATGTTTTGTAAAACTTATGCAGGATTTTTTAAAATTTTAAACTTTTATTATGAAACATTTGTTGAATATAAATTTATTCAAAGTAATGGCCATTGTTAGTTATTACCCCAGTAAAAACTTACATTGCAAAGTAAAGAGTTAAAAAGCTAATATAACTACTCTTCACTACTTGTACATTGGCATTTTAACTCATTATTTTAACACGGTGATGCCATTGGAGGCAAGTACTTACCACCTTCGCTTACAAATAGGGACTTAAATAAGTTATTAATTCGATGTGAATGAGACAGAATCTTGAATGAAATGGAAACATAACATATAAAATATTATTTTTCATTTCATTCATATCACATGTGCATACTTTTTGAAAATATTTAAAAGTTTTCTAAAAGAAATCAATTTGTATTAGATTTTAATCAATAAAACGTTAAAAGCGTTTTATTATGAAATAATTCTGAATTTCGTAAATCAGCTCATAAACAAGTACTTATGTATCAGATTATACTCCAACCATTACTTAACTACTTATATGTAATGTAGATGGTATGAAGTAGTCTTTGAAAAGTAAGCTGTTTAGTAATTGAAAGTCATTACCAAGTTTTTGCTGGGACCTTTTTCCATCTTTCGGGCATCCAACATGTGGTTTCCGAGCCAAAAGAAATGCACATCTTTAGAGGCCAAGGAGGAATCAAGCCAATTTCGGATACTATGTTCTGAAGTGAAGCGTATCCCAGAGTGTTCTGCATCGATCAAAATAAATAGTAGTCGGATGGGGCAAGGTCTAGACAATAAGGCGGATGAGGCGAAACTTCCCAACCACTTAATTCTAAATACCGTCATGTCTGGTCGTTTTTGGCCAATGTTCGCTTCAAACGAATCAGTTGCATTCGGTACAGTTCCCCAGTGATGGTCTGGCCAGATTTCAGCAGCTCATACAATACCGCAACACCTTAGCGCCATGGACCTCACATATGATCTCATATCGTATTAACGTAGTGTAACCATTTTCATCGCAAGATTCGGTGCAAAAATTATTATTTTTTTTAAGCGTTCATGCACCATTTCAGACATACAAATCGTCTTTCAAGGTATCTCATCTTCAATTCGTGTGGTACCAAATTTCCCTGCTTTTAGATGAATCCTGCTGCTAGCAAACGTTTTGAAATTGCTGATTGAGTAGCTCTCAATGCCTCCAGTTCTTGGCTGGCCTGGGCGATCTTTGTCTTCCATGTCAAAATCACCACTTCTGAAGTTATTGTTCCAATTTACAAAAACTAATTATTTTTATAGTTCTAATCACTAATGATGAAATTTTGAACCTTTTTCGAAAACCCATCTATTATGGCTTTTATAGTGCTTTATGTCACTTTGTTCGAACAATTTGTCCATCTCCGTTTAAAATCTACCACACTTCTCTTTTAACAAGAGTCCAATATCTCATTCCTTGATGTAAATTTCGGTATTTATAGAGCCCTTTGTAACAAATGTTTGGCTTTTTTGCCGCAACTGCATATTGCTTGCCATACCAAGAACTTTTTGGGAAATTTTGTCTGCTATTGGGTCCTAAACTTTTCTTCAACATTCCCCCGAGCATCTGCAACATAAAAAAATTGAACCAGAAGCTGTGAAAAATTTTCCATACGTACATTTCGTCATCCATTATGCAGCAGGTATATTTTTGGTATAAAATTTGACTTCAATTTCCGAGCTCTGTCTTTGGCCTCTAAATTTAGCAGAGTTCCTTTTAGGAACTTTTTTAGCCTTGTAGGCTTTTAAACCTTCATTGGCTTTAACTTTTCGTACCAAATAGTCCGAGTACTGACCTAAACGGGCAGCTTTCCTACCGGAGGTTTTGAAAATGCTTTCTATTTTTTGGCTTTAGAAACATCATTTGGACCATTCCTTCAACCTGAATCATGTTTTATATCAAAGGACAAGTTCTCCCGGTACTGTTTAATAACATTGGAAACAGTTTGATACCAGACCTTTGATTGTTTGGCCAACTTTTGTAGGGCCAAGTTGGGTTTTGTTGAAAATATTTAATAAGTTTAGTAAGCACTTTTTTCTGGTCACTGATTTTAATCAGATTAACAACAAATGAACATAATTGACACTAAACATAATAACTGACATGCTTTAAAAAGGTAACTTGATAAAAAAACAAGTAAGAGAGCTATATTCGGCTGTGCCGAATCTTATATACCCTTCACCAAATTATACTTTAAAATAAAATTAAAAAAAAAAAAAATTAATTTTTTAAAATTTTTTTTTAATTTTTTTCAAATTTAAATTTAAATTCCAATTTAAAAAATTTTTTTTTTTAATTTATTAGTAAAAAGAAATTATGACAAAAGAATGTTTTTTGTGAAAAAAAATTTCGGGTTAAAAAATATTTTCCCGATTTTGACCCATTGTAGGTCCAACTTTGTGTAGCCTTATATACATCGTTGCAATGGACTTTGAAATATCTATCATTGGACATCCATATTGTCTATATTTATGACTTAGTAATCGAGATATAGATAAAAAAACAGGCAAAAAATAGAGGTTGTCTCGGACAGACAGACAGACAGACAGACGGACATGGCTAAATCGATTGCGCTATCTATAAGGATTCGGAATATATATACTTTATAGGGTCGGAAAATTATATTGTGGAAATTACAAACGGAATGACAAATTTATATACACCCTTCTCACGAAGGTGAAGGGTATAAAAAATCAAATAATACTTGGGTTAAAAGTTTTAATGAAAAACGTGTGTCAAGAATTTTACAATCTCAGTCCTTAATTGCGAATAAATGACAGAGTTATTAAAAATAAAAACTCCGTTCAAAAGATACGACTGCATATTTAAATCATACACCCAATAGTTCGGAATTAAAAAATTTCAGCCATTCATTCATTCCACAATCCATTCCCAACATCTAATACATTAGCTTCATTTAAAGGCTTTTATTTAAATTGAATTCATTTATCGTTGAATTAATTCATAAAGAGTTTATTCAACCTTTGAATGAATAAATTTTTATTAATTCAAATCTAATCCAAATGGAATTAAAATATTTGTTTGTTTTGTTTAGCTTTTAAATTAATTTGTAATGGATACAATAATTAATTTATAATGAATTAACTAATGGAATGGTTGAGATAAAATTTATTTTGATTTCGAAAATGGAATTAAGAATTAATCCTTTCGAACTTTTGATTTTAGACGTTATGCATTTGAATCATTAATAATAATTAGTGCAGTAAATTTTAATTCATATTAATAATTTTACAATAAAATGGGCTTTTAAGATTGCCTTCGAAGTTGAAGCCGTATACATAAAATGTGAGTGAAAAAGTAAAATAGAGAGGAAGATACATACACTACATAAAATACATATTCATGGCTATACAACTTCATTTGCAACTACAATGCTGATGCTCAGTTCAAGATATACACTCACATAAGGTTTTATGGTGTAAAAATATAAATTTCCGGTGAACGATGTTCACATGTGTACAGAGGTGTATGTGTTTGTATGTGTAGATTTATTTACTGAAATTTGTGTGCTTCTTGCCATCTATAGTTTGTTAATAAAATACTACAGTTATCCACCATTGCTACAACTATACACTAGACCTGCCCTTAAAGTTAGATTTGGTTTGGTTAGGTCTACTGCGAAATGTTAGCCAATCGGATAACTAGAACTCGTGCCGGATATCGATTGAAGGTTATGAAATTTCCGATTTCATTTAAATATAAATTTTTTTTTAAGAAATCAAAATAATTGTTGTTTAATCAAAAATTATTGTTTAAATGAAAATAATACCCATCCAGGTGAAATATATTATTTTTGAGGGCAGATCTACTATACACATGCAGAAATTGTTGTACCAACAAAACAAACACATGAAACTTAATTGCTTGTTTTATTACCGAAAAGGTTTCATATATTCATTCATACCAAACAACTTTCCACTCCTTCGCTGCTGCATGAGGCTGATATAAAATACACTTTTAGACAAACTTACAATACATATTTACACATGTAAATAAATGTAAGTATTTGTATTAGTTATGAGTTGGGAAGTTTGGAAGATGGGAAGTTGGGGGACGACTTCTGTCCGGAAGAAACTTTTACTTTATTTTTGTTTTTTATTTAACTTCTATGGCGCCTTGTTAACTGCTTGTGGTAAATATGGCTGATTTTAAAAATAAATAAATACAAGTTTTTTTATTTATATTTTTATACCATAATGTTTTGGTTTTAGTAAGTTTTAACATATTTATACACCCTCTCTCTCTCTCTCTCTCTCTCTCTCTGTAACTTCTTAACGTATGCCTGCCTCTATATGATTCGAGCATTAGGCTTTGTTGGCCATTAGTTTTAATGTTAAAAGTTTAAAAACACAGATTTTGTGTTGTTTCCATTTGGTTATAGTTAAATTTTTTGGGATTAGCCTTTATGTTGTAAGCTATAAGTACAAATTGTTATGATATTTGGATTTGAAACTAAGGATTTTGTAAATGAAATTTTAAACCAAAGAGGTTGTGTGTAAAAAAAAAAAAAAGTTATACACAACAATGTGTGCTTTTATTTTAAGAAATGCGCAAAAAATCATCTCATTATAAATAAGTTTTTTGAAGAATTTTAGGAAAACAAAAACTTTTGTTGGTCGTTAATTCATATAAAATTAATGGATGATGGTATGTGACTATTGCTATACTACGTCTTATTCATTTTTAATGGAGAAATCTACATATACAGTTTCCGCTTTAAGTTTGTAATATATAGAGTTACATTTGTGGTTTGTTAAAGAAGTTTCAACATTTTAGAAGTTTTCACACACAGAGAAAACTGATTCGTTGTAGCAACCGAATTTGTTGTCAATCGAACGATTCTGAGAGCTACACATTTTTTTTTTTAACAAACACAAATTGCGAAGCGTTTTGCTTGTCTGCAGATACATCCAGAGTCTCTGGCGGGAATCGAACCCGCAACCCCCAGATTGATAGTTCAGCACACTATCGTGTAGTCTATCGGGACAACCGCTTGATATGGTGTGTTTATCTTCTTCTGGTGTCGGTCCAATATATTGGATAAAGAACAAAATGACGTAAATATATTGCAAATCATAATGCTTCCATTTGCAGAGGAGGACACGCCCTTGATATGATAATTTCAGCAAGACAATGATCCGACGCACTCCTCAAAGTTGACAAAGGACTGGTTTGCTGTCAACAAAGTACCTTTTATGTAATGGCTTTCGCAGTCACCGGACCTCAACCCAGTAGAACACCTTTAGAAAGTGCTCAAGAGGATGCTGGAGGGTTTCAGTCCGAAAAATAAGGACGAATTTTGGGAAAAAATCCTGGAAGAGTGGTTTTCCATTGACAAGGACGTTTGCAAAAAAGAAATAGTTAATTCCATGAGTCGCAGATGTAATGACGTTGTTAAAAACAAAGGTAGAGCAACAGAATATTAAAATAAAACAATTTTTTAACAAGAAATAAAAAGATGTGCCTCTAAAAATTGATTCCTTTTACGCGTTTCTATTATTTTCTCCAGTAAAAATATTGACTCTTTACATTGTTAGTCATATAATGTATTAAAATATAAATAAAAAGAGGAATGATTATGTTTTTTCTTATAACGTATGTCTGATAAACCAAACTGCATATACATTTTTTTTACAAACCTAAACTTGGCTAATATAATTACAAAATTAAAAAAAAAAAAAATCTCTCGTTTCTATTATTTTTTCCAACACTGAAAATTTACTTTGAGTCCTTAGATTTGGTTAATTTTAGGCACAGATATATGCTAGGGAGCCAAACTGACAAAATTCGTGAAAGTGTGTTAGTACATATATGTATTCATATCATTTAAAGCTGTAATCGAATTTTTTTTTATTCAGGAACCATATTGTTACGTTTTAACCTTTTTAAAACGTTGTTTTATTTCCTTTAAATAAACCGGTTACTTTTGATTGCAAATAAAAAGCAGTTTTAGTAGTTTAAAATTTGTAACAACTCTTTATTTATTCAAATGTACAACAACAATAGTCTAAATAGTCACTCAGTGTCTATTTATACGTTTATCAATTTGCAGAAATGCACACACACTTTATAATGTACAAACTTAAATGTACAAGACAGTTGATGTTAATTCTAACAGCGCCTATGATAAGTAAACTCACTCACGACTGCAACCTCTGCCACTATTTATACATACGCCATCTTTCGAGAATCTTCTACAATGCTCTTAACGGACAACCTAGTATGTTCGAATTCTAGAGCTTTCGGTGTCAATGTTAGCAGTCTAATAACATTGTTGATAAGTAGAAGCTTCTACTGATGTTTATAAACATGATGAATGCAGGCAATCGTAACAGACCTGCAGCATTTAAACAAATTTAATATATTAAAGAATAGTATATGGTCAGACAGATCATATACCTTATACCATTGATTTTCGGAAGTGACTTTTATATAAAACTTATTCATGCAAAATTGTGTGTTTGTCTTTAAATTTTATAAAATTTTATCACGCAATATTTAATATAAAGCTTGACAAACATGAGCATATTTTAACTCTAAGTACTCTAAACTATTTTCCTTTCTTATAATGTCTATAAATCTTGGCATAAACCCTTTTTAATGGCTTTTTCTCATATTTTTTGTTTTTCTTTCCAGCAAATTACGTGCAGTTTTTCAATATTCAGAATTTACTGTAAATTTAACAAAAGTCAAACATGTACAACGTATCCTGTCAGCAACAACAGCAACAGCAGCAGCAGCAAAAACAACGACTAGAACAACATATGCCATCATTTTGTAAATAATTAAAAGGAAAAGCTTATTAAGCGCTTTTAGCAGCATATAATTAAAAATATTATTATTAATCTATGAAAATGTTACTCTTTAACAATGACCCCAATCAAACGTATTCCATTTCATTATCATCGGAAGAACTCGAAAGCATGGAGTCATTATCAGCATCTGCAACTGCATCATCATCTTCATCCTCCCTCTGGTTGCCATCGTCTGTATCCTCAGACTCAGGGGTATCAGCAATGTGGAATTTTGATAAGTTGCCATCGGCCAAGGCCTTGTTGAACAGCGAATGGTTGCAACAGAACATGAGTCAAATGCTGAACATGTCCAGCGACAATTTAACAAATTTATTCACCAGCATCCAACAGCAGCCGGTACCACAATCACAACGATCTACCATGCCACTGTTGGCCACATTGACCGTCTGTTATACGCTGATATTTATTGCGGGCGTCCTTGGTAATCTCATAACATGTATTGTGATATCTCGTAATAAGATTATGCATACGGCAACGAATTTTTATCTCTTTAATTTGGCTGTATCCGACTTGATACTCCTGTTGTCAGGTGAGTTTCATATTTCTTTCTTTGGCATTTTTATTTCAGCATTTATTTATTCAGTCAATGCGAATAGATTAAAAGAGAAATAAATTATTTATGAAATATGTATGTCACTAGTTGTTGCTAATGACTGTCATTAGTCAGCCATCTAATTGCCGCCGTCATCATTTGCTCTGCAAATACCACTACTGTTATTAAACTTTGTTTATCTGTCTGTATATGTGGAATGGTGCGTGTCTTTAATCCTGTAAATTGTTGCGTGTTTTACTTGTTGAATGTTGGTTTTTTATCATAAATTTTGTGTTACCAAAAAACAAAAAAGCCACAAATTGTATATATTTACTGTAAATGACAGAACAACAAGATAGGAAATGTTTTTTTACATGGTCACTTAAATTTCTTTTTAATATTGTCCTATTGGTACCTTACAGGAAGCCAATAAATATTTTATTTCCATATTCAAACCTATCACCTTAATTTTGCCGTATCAATTTTAAACTATATTTTAAATTTATTATAAAATATGCTTTAGATTTAGAACTATTCATGCTGTAAATCAGCATGCATATTTGACTCTAGCTTACTAAGTCGCTGCCAGGAAAGCAGTATTTTTATTTACTGTGTTTCAAAAAACATTACAAAACTAAATACAACTGTTTTCATGATGTAGAGAACAAATAAATTTGGTTAGCAACACACACAATATGAACACCATGAAATGTTTAAGTTCTTTCATGTTGTAACTACTCAACAAATTTGGACTTTAGAAAAGTATGAATACTGACAAAGAATGAATGTAAAGGTACAATTCTTAAATAGACAGAAGAGGAAATGGATAGACGGGTGGCCTAGAAAAATGACAGAATAATTTATTTAAAATAAGCCCACTAAATTATCAAAGAAAAACTCTCAGAAATATCTTATTAGCATGAAATGAAATTATTTATTTATTTATGAATATTACAAGGACAATGCAATATAAGTTAACATAACTGAAAGTAGGACTAACCATGAAATATGAAATATATTGTAAAAATAATAATAAATTATTTAAAAATGATTTTGTTGTAATTATGTTCATTATCAACTTTATTGTTATTAATTAATAGGAGAAATTATTTCAAGTGCAATGAATTAATAAAAAAGTTTTTATTTTATGACCTTCCCTGCTACGTTGTCAATACGAATACATAGTAGAAAACCTCAATCAGATTCCATAAATAATTAATAGATACAAAACATACAACTAAACTATGGTACAGCCAAAAAGCCACTCACTGGTTGATTATTTTATCACTTTATTTTGGAAATTTTAAAAATTTCTAACACATTTTAAACGTTTTTTTTTTTTTTTTTTTTTGTGAAACTGCTTAATTTAGTAAGAAATCGGTGTTTTAGGATTTTTCGCTCTATAACTTGAATTTTATTAAAAATAATAAATTTGTAAGATACCAATTTTGCTGATTTACAATACCTTGATGTCTCATAACAATCTATCGGATAAGAAAGCAGACGGACATAATAATAGCGACCTACATGGGTCCGTAATATAATTACAAGATCGGTAGTGAACGTCTAAAAACCAAATGCTAAAATTAATAGTCAAAATAGTTAATTGAGTACAAAATGCATCTTAAGAAATAAATTGCATCTATTTTACATCTATATATATAAAAATGAAATGGTCCATGTATGTAATGTCATCACGTGAGAAAGGCTGCAGAGATTTGGATGATTTTTTATTCGATTTGAAATGTTCAGGAAATTCGGAAATTTAAAATTTTTTATATATTGCCTCGTTTTCACTTCTCATTTTTCATAATAAAATAAATTTTTTGGAGAAACTTGAAGAACTAACATTAGTAAATAGATAACGGGCGAAGTCAGTGCGGTCAGCTAGTTTTAAATATATGTTTGCTGTCTTGAACAATTTTGACCCCACATATGAAAGAAGATAAAAAATTTTACAATATTTCAAAAAGTACCAAAAAAGTACTTTCTGGTTTTTAAGAGATTTTTTTAAGAGTTTATGCAACTTTAAAGAAATTATGTATTTCTTTTATTATTTTAGATATAGTTCTTTAAAAATGTATGTATGTATAAGACAAGAAATAATAAAGTTTAAATAAGCACTTTTTGTTTTTTGAACGATTTTGGCTAAAATGTTTGCAATTTTATAAAATTGTTGATAAATTACATTATTTATTAACTTTTTAATGGTATGTTACCAAATATTTCCTAAATTGAAAGAATGTAAAAAATTTTACAAAATTTTTAAAAAAAGTACCATAAAAGTACTTTTTGTTTTTAAGAGATTTTTCTAAAAAAAATTTGCTATTTTAGGGAAAGTTTTTTTTTTATTATTTTGGATTTAGTTCTTTAAAAACTGAAGTATTTTTTTGAGCGATTTTGGCTAAAATGTTTGCAATTTTATAAAATTTTTGATAAATTCCATTATTTATTAACTTTTTAATGATATGTTACCAAACATTTCCTAAATTGAAAGAATGTAAAAAATTTTACAAAATTTCATAAAGTACCAAAAAAGTACTTTTTGGTTTTAAGAGATTTTTCTTAAGAATTTAAGCAATTTTAGGGAAATTATGTATTCCTTTTATTATTTTGGACTTAGTTCTTTAAAAACTGAAGTATTTTTTTGAGCGATTTTGGCTAAAATGTTTGCAATTTTATAAAATTTTTGATAAATTCCATTATTTATTAAATATTTCCTAAATATCAAAAATTTTACAAAATTTCAAAAAGTACCAAAAATGTACTTTTTGATTTTAAGAGATTTTTCTAAAAAAATTTTTGCTTTTTTAGGGATATTATGTTATTTTATTATTTTATATAAGGATTAACAAAATGCTATAAATTTAGATTTCAACATCATTAATTAGCAACCCAAAGAAACAATCTGAAATTTAGTATTACAAAATAGGCTACGAAATGTTTTTTAAGAAATTTGTAATCAAAAACTAAATTTCCCCGAAATCTGTTAATTTAAAATTGGCAGAATCTATATGGCTTAAAATGAGGGATTTACAATAGAATAACTTATACGTAATTTTCAAGGGTATATATCTGTTATTTATTCTCATTTAGTTGTTGAACATTATAGTGTAAACAACAAAGTTTTTTATTGCTTCGAACACGAATTGAGTGACCTAGAAAGACGATTTTGTATAACTGAAATGCTGCTTGAACACTATCAAAGATAATAATTTTTGCACCGAATCATTACTTATGATGAGAAATGGATCCATTATGATAACCCGGCCAACCAGCCGAACCAACGCCAAAGCCAAATATCCATGGCGCTAAGGTAATTCTCCGTATTTGGTGGAACCAAAAAAAATCTATTATGAACTGCTGATATCTGGCAGGACCATCACAGGGAACCTGTGCCGAACTGATTCGTTTGAAGCGAGCTTTGAAAAAATCCCGCATTTATAAGCAGCATTTGGTTATTAAATGACGTATACAAATTTTAGTGCTTATGAGCACCGATTTTGTATGGTATTAAAATAAATGAATTGGTATTAAGTGCAAATACTTTAGCAGCAATATTTATCCTACAACTAATTTTTCAAACGAAATCATTTGTCTAGAATATTATGGGTTAGTTCCAAAACATTAAAATACTGTTACGTTTTAACCTTTTTAAAACGTTGGGTTTATTTCCTTTAAATAAACTTTTGATTGCAAATAAAAGCAGTTTTAGTAGCTTAAAATTGTAATAACGCTTTATTTATTTAAAATGGGCACCAACAACAATTCAAATAGTCACTCAGTGTCTTTTTAAATATTTATTAATTCGCAGAAATGCACACACACACGTTATAATGACAAACTCAAGCTCACGGCAGTTGATGTCAACTCTAACAGCGCCAATGATTAACTCAACTGACGACTGCCACCTCTGCCACTATTTATACACGCGCCATCTATCGTGAATCTTCTACAGTGATCTTAACGGACAAACTAGTACATTCGAATTTTAGAGCTTTCGATGTCAATGTCAGCAGATTTAGTGTTGCCATACTTATAAACAATGCTAATAACCCCATGCTATCAACATTGTTGATAAGTAGCAGCTTCTACTGATAGACGTGTTAATAAACATGATGAATGCTGCAGGTAGTCGTTACAGACCGTTAAATTCAAATCCCTATTGCAAAATCGTAGCAATATTTTGCGGTTTAAATTTTATCACAACAAACAAACACTTAGAGACATTATAACAAGTTACCTTTATGTTCCCAATAGTAAAAGTTAACTTTAAAGCAACCTTTTTCTATTACAGTGCACTCGCGGTAACGTGAATATCGTCTAACGTGAACAAGCTTTTGTTTACATTGACTACTCTGTAACGTGAACAAACTCAGAAAGCTCTATAACGTGAACAATTTTATTCACTGCATTTGTTTTCTAAGCATGTAGAAAACACTGAAATACATACATTTATTTCGATTTTTAAAGTTTAGGGAATACCCGTATAATAAAAATGTGTTTATATCCTCTAAATTAATATTTTTTGTATGGCAACGAATGAGTAATTTTATGTCGTGATATCGTTTTGCTTTGTAATGCATTTTAATCAATAATTTTTGTTTTATATTTTAATAATGAAAATAATAATAAAAGAATATCACGATCAAGAGTGTAAAACACAGGTTTATATTATAAAATTTTATATTTTTTCTATGAAATTCGAGTTCACTAACATGAACTCCCTTGGTTTTCATTAGTTCACGTTACCGCGAGTGCACTGTACTTAAAGTTACCCTTTACTATTACGAACTTAAAGGCAAGTTGTAATAATGGCCCTTATTTAAGATTCTAAAAAACATTACATACAGTTTGATTTTTATTTTTCATACATTTTGCGACATGTTTGTAAAATTTTCAAATTTTATATGGTTGCGTTTAGAAACTCTTTTCTTTTTTAAGTTGCTTTGTAAACAGACGTTTTGGAATTAATTTAACAAGCTTCAGTTTTGTAAATACCACAATAAAAGACCATTATTACAATTTTTTACATCGTTTGCTCTTATAAAAGTTATCAAATAAACATTTACGGAAAATAGTAGATACGTTTTATTCGTAAAATATTTAATCAATGTGTCACATCACCTTGACATAGCACTAGAACTTTCTTTACCATAAATCTCTACAAGTTTTCTATCTTATAAGTTATTTTGCTGTTAAAAATGTTTTTAAAGAAACTTTACTTCTCTGTACTTTTTCTCTTTAGTTCTTCAATGTGTAATTTTATTCATACATGTCTTTTCTTTTATAAATAGGAATGCCTCAGGATTTATACAATCTGTGGTATCCTGACTCATATCCTTTTACCGATGTCCTGTGCGTTATGGAAGGTGTCTTGTCGGAGACAGCTGCCAATGCAACTGTATTGACTATAACAGCCTTTACTGTGGAACGTTATATAGCCATCTGCCATCCATTTCGGTAAGTAGAGAAATAATACAGATACATATTTTTCCAAATTGACAGTTACAATCAGCTTTACTTGTGTGTCTGTGTGTGTGTGTAAGTCTCTCTCTCTCTATGTATCTATATGTAGTATATAAATAAACAAATAGTACATACATAGTTGACCAACACATGTGTACATTTGTTTTTATTCATACTCATGAAAATGAATTTCATTGCTAAGGATAACAAGAGACACATTTTTTTATTACTTTTTTAATTGGCTTAAAATTGTAGTATTTTTAAAATGAACAATTAATAACCGCAGACAGCTACAGACATAGGATTTGATTGCATTAAAAAATAAATTTATTTGTGCATTCGTACGTATAGTGTAAATACATAACACCGTTTAACAGAATTTGTAATGATATTATATATATAATCAGAATTTTAAAAAAAAAATTCTTAAATTCTTAGATTTTAAAGACAATTTAATGTCGTACTAGATTCCTTAATTTTGTGCTTATATCTATATATTTTATTTTTTATAAAACTTTAGAAAATCGCCCAGTAAATAAATTAGTACATTTTTTGTCCATTAGATAATTAATTGATTTTTTATTTGCACTAAGCTAACATAGTTAAAAATATGAAATTTTTGAAAGTCGAGGATATTAAAGATTTAACGTTTAGAAGGAAATTTTTAGATTTTTTTTTTCTATTTTAATAAATTAAAACGATTTTTTGTCTAGAGATTTCAAAATAATCCTCTTCCATTTGACATCCATAACGCCAAGTGTCAATAAAAATAAAAGAAATATAAATGTCACTTCTTTTGAAAATCCAAAATTCTTTTAAAGCAAAAAATAGATCACGATATGAACAACTGAAAATACAGTTTGACTTTATGAAGTATGTAGTTTCAAATGTATATTTTGGCCTTTGTTGTGCGGTGTAAATTTAAATTTAAAACCTTTAATTATATTTTGAGACAGAAGTTTTGTATGTAATTCCTAATAATACAACAGGCTTTGAATTCATTAATTTGTTTTTTAGGACAATGCTCTTTGTAAAAGTAAATTTAATTGAAATTAAGTTTTTTTTTCAATATTTTGATACCAAATACATATACAATACGCTCATTTGTTGCAACAAAAAATATAATTTTTTAGTTTTTACGATATTTATTTTTTTAATATTTTAAGGAAAATACCAAACACATAACAAAATATGTCACTTTTTCAAATAACTTAACGATGTTGAACGCACAAACGGCAACGCCCAACTAAAATAATACGTTATTGCAAGTTATAGACAATTGGTCAATTCACAAGGTCTCTTATCAGTCATAATGTCATAATGTCCTAATATATCACGACTCGGCGGCTCGGCTTAACCGACTCTTAGGCATTCGGTCGCTGCTGGTTCGTTACGATAACACAGTAAACATAGCATACAGAGTAGTATTATTTTAGGAAATTTTTTGCTTGAAAGGCAATAACAACATTTTAAACCATTGTGAAATATTACGATATTATGACAATATGACACGATAAGAGACCTTGTGTATTGACCAAATAAATTCCGAAATCAGGACAAAATGCTTCTATGGCGAATCTACGTTTAATTTTAGAAGCTAGTTCACAAGACTTTGTCAGTTATTAAAACAAATTATTTAATATGCAATGCTGCTATTAACTCGAAATATGGGTTTTTTTGAATTATGACGTTGTTGCAGCAAATGAGCGATATGCATAGTAGGGGGCACCAACTAAAGTTGTGCGTGTTTTCAACTAAAATTAAAGTTTAATTCATTCTAAGATACCGTTTCTTAACATTTTTGTCATTATTAATGTATATTAATACATATATAATTTCACTGAAACGGGATTTTCAGTTCCAATTACATAGTTCACATCTAGTTCGAACTTTATTTGAAATTTTGGAAACCTATTTTCTTGTCGATCTGATGCTAAGTATATGTTCAAGACACAAAATAAAATATATATAATATGACATTATAAACAATAAACTTTATATTACATAATCAGAGGTTCAATTTTAGCTTAATTCACTAGTTTTTTTTTTTTTTTGAATTGAATTCATTCATCGTTGAATTGCACTGTGTGTCCTTTATTGAGTCATAACCATATACGAACACCACTACGTGATAAAAGACCAAAAAAAAGACCCTTGTCTCCCAGTTTTGACCAAAGTCATCCACTTTTTTTATGGGCCCCCAAAGATTTGGGGCCTCGGTGTCATTTTTGCAAAAAAGTGATCATTTTCTCAGGCTCATATCTTCCAAACAGTTCGGGATTTTGATTTACTCTCTGAGGCAAAGTTATAGCCCTTGTCATAAGGAACATAAATTGTGAACATATAAAATCAAAAACAAGTAAGAAAGTATGGTCGGTCAAGCCCGACCATATAATACCCTACACTAAGTAAATGAGCAAAAACATTTTTCTTTAAAAATTTCAATAACTTATATTCGTGAACGATTTTCGGAAGTGGACCGATCACCATGAAATTAAGTGGTGTGATTAAATCTGTATGAAAGTTGTTTATGTTGCATTTTATGTGTATACCAACATTTTTAAGAGATTTATGCTCATTAAAGTGATTATCGGAAGCAGGCCTTATATGGGAGCTATGACCAATTATGGACCGATCACCATGATATTAAGTGGTGTGATTAATGTCTGTATGAAAGTTGTTTATGTTGCATTTTATGTGTATACCAACATTTTTAGGAGATTTATGCTCGTTAAAGTGATTATCGGAAGCAGGCCTTATATGGGAGCTATGACTAATTATGGACCGATCATAATAAAATTTGGTGACATGAATTTCGTGTATATAAAACCTATTTGGAGAAAAACTTGTGTAGATACCTATATAAATTAAATATTTATGACCGATAAAGTCCAATTTCGAGAGGACATTTGTATGGGGGCTAGGTGAAATAATGAACCGATTTCAGCCAGTTTCTATAGGCTTAGTCCTTGGGCAGAAGAAATGATATGTACCAAATTTTATCGAAATATCTTCAAGATTGCATGGACAACCAGCCAGCCAGACGGACGGACGGACATCATTTAATCGACTCAGAAAGTGATCGGTATACTTAAAGGTGGGTGTTAGACTAATATTTTTGGGCGTTACAAACATCTGCACAAATCCAATATACCCTCCCACTATGGTGGTGTAGGGTATAAATATTCAACTTCAAGATCAAAATTGCAAAAAAAAAAAATTTAAAAATTCGAAATAAATTTGTTTTAAGCTGCCTAAAAGTATGCTTTAGTTTATGGCCCAAAACACTTATTTCCTTTAGTTTTTATACCCTTCACCTTCGTGAGAAGGGTATATATAAATTTGTCATTCCGTTTTATACCCTTCACCTTCGTGAGAAGGGTATATATAAATTTGTCATTCCGTTTGTAATTCCACAATATAATTTTCCGACCCTATAAAGTATATATATTCTGGATCCTTATAGATAGCGGAGTCGATTTAGCCATGTCCGTCTGTCTGTCTGTCTGTCCGTCTGTCTGTCTGTCTGTTGAAATCAATTTTCTGAAGACCCCAGATATCTTCGGGATCCAAATCTTGAATAATTCTGTCAGACATGCTTTCGAGAAGTTTGCTATTTAAAATCAGCAAAATCGGTCCACAAATGGCTGAGATATAAGGAAAAAAACAGGACAACTTCGATTTTTTACCTATTTTTTTACCTATATCTGGATTACTAAGTCATTAATATAGACAATATGGATATCTAATGATAGATATTTCAAAGACCTTTGCAACGACGTATACAAGACCATAGTAAGTTGGACCTACAATGGGTCAAAATCGGGAAAAAATTTTGAAGCCGAATTTTTCTTCACCAAAAGTTTTTTTGGCTAAATATTAAAAAAAAAAATTTAAAATTTAAAAAAAAAGTTTTTTAAATTTAAAAAAAAAAAAATCGAAAAAAATTTTTTTTCAAAAAATTAAAAAAAAAACTGGAAAAAAAAAAAATTTTGTTTACCTAAAAATATTTAAAATTTTTATTTTGAAGTATAGTTTGGTGAAGGGTATATAAGATTCGGCCCAGCCGAATATATCTCTCTTACTTGTTTCTTACTAGCTTTTATTGACCTACATAAACGGTGCACAGTGGGGGATCTCAAAAAAAAAGTGGAAATAAATCTGTAACTTCTAAACGAATACCTCGATTTTAATAAAATTTCCCATGGCTATAGAGGAGGTATTGATAAGTTTAAGTTTTGAATTTGGGCTTAAACAACCAAGGGGGGGGCCAAGCCACAATGCCTCAAAGTGGGGCACCTCGGGTATATCAAAAATTAAAAATGATGCCAAATTTTTGTTTACGATTCGATTTGAAAGATTTTTATATATATGGAATGTACTAGACGAGATCTACAAAAAACATTGCTTTAGCCATATATTATCTCTTATAGTTTACGAGTTATTCGCATTTGAAAAGTAAAATTTTATTTTTTTTGCCTACCTTGGTCTGCTTTTTTGCTAATAACGTATCCAATTCTTTCCCGATTTTCTTAAATTGTCTTTTTTTGAATTAACAACAAATTTGTTAATAATCCTAAGAAAGAAATGTTAAAAAATATTTACTGAGTCAAAAGTTATGTGCATTCAAACTTAAAAAAAAATAAAAAAGTAGTTTTTCCGCCATTTTTTTTTTTTTTTTTTCGAAAAAAGTAACTACATTAATTTTAAAATGTACAGACAATGAGAATAAGATAAATAATGTGTTTATATTTTTCTGAAAGGTAACATTTCGGGAAATATTAGAAAAGAAAAATAATATCAAAATTTGTATTATTGCGTGGTCCAGAGCCTTCCGAAGTAGACCTATTTTTTATGAAAATTTCAACTTTAGACAACATATTCTAAAATCGCATAGCTGCTTTCAAAAAATTAAGACCTGTTTTGTATGTCCCAATATGTTCTTGAATATTGTGCAAAGGGATTTCATAGCCCCGAGCTTGGTGCCTTCAATAGATTCAAAAATCAAAAAAATCACAATTTTGGGATTTTTTAAAAGTTTTTTGGGAATTGTGGGATTGTCAAAAACAATTCACTAATTTCTTTTTCACTTTTGTATTTCGATCAAAAGTTTCTATATAAGTCTAAAGTTTCATTAAAAACGATTCATAAACAAAATTTGTATTGCATTTTAAATATTGAAATTTTCCAGAAAAATCAGCTACCATTTTTTATTCCCATATTTTTGAAAAAAGTCTTCTATCATGGGAAATTTTATTAAAATCGAGCTATTCGTTTAGAAGTTACAGATTTATTTCCACTTTTTTTCAGATCCCCCACTGTGCGGTGTTAAGACTCATTCCTAGGAAGTTAATATGTTCTAGAAAGTTGTTTATTGAAATCTTAGGAACATTTTTGTAGTTGATTGTTTCATTGAATCTGAACGGTTTGCTATCTATGGACCTGAACAGGGGAAAAAAATAAAAAAAAAAACGATTTTTTTAAGTTTTTTGCGATTTTTAAGCTTTTTGATTTTATATGTTCACAATTTTTGTTCTTTATGACAAGAGCTACAACTTTTCCTCAGAGAGTAAATCAAAATTCCGAACTTTTTGCAAGATATGAGCATGAGAAAATTATCACTTTTTTTGCAAAAATGACACCCCAAATCTTTGGGGGCCCATAAAAAAAGTGAATGACTTTGGGCAAAACTGGGAGATTCGGGTCTTTTTGTTTTTGGTCTTTTATCACGTAGTGGACTGTGTTAATTAATAATCTGCAACAAACTGGATAAATTATATGATTTTCATTATCTTAAAAAATAAAATAATTCACAAGTGTTTACTCACTTTTAAGGCTCATAGCACATACGATTCAGCACAACGGAATATAATATAAAACACTATGTTTTTTTCTATAAATAACCATTTATTATCACACAATATATATTTTATTTTAAAGCTGTTTTTGTTTAAAAGTAATAAACTACAAACCATGAAATTAAGCTGTTGCATTTGGCTAAACATTTTCCAATTAAACTTTTACAAAACATTTTTTTTGTGTCAATTACATTTGCTATTTGTTTGTTCTAAATTTGTAACTGAATATATTTTTACATAAATACTATGTAAATGCATAAACATACATACATACGTATAATACACATACATATTTATTTATAAATGCTATATTTAACATTGAGTTTCAATATTTAATTTGTGTGTTTATTGTTTTTGTTTTTTTCGATTTTTCCAGCCAACATACCATGTCGAAATTATCACGTGCTGTTAAATTTATTTTGGCCATTTGGTTAACGGCTTTTGTTTTAGCTCTGCCCCAGGCGATGCAATTTTCTGTGGTACCACAGCATGGTGGTACAGCATGTACGGTAAGTATTACAGAAAATAGAAATAAAATTAATGCAACATATTGATATTTCAACAGGAGCTGTTATTTAAAACATAATTATTTATAAATTCTGTAGATTTCTAACTAATTTCGTTAGAATTTATAAAAAATAACAGTTTTACTTGTAACACCTCATAGTTTAATACTTTTATAATTTATGAGTAATGAATAGAATTTAATATGAAACCTTTTCTAATGCAGATAAACAATGACTTCTTTGCACATGTTTTTGCGGTATCGGGTTTTATATTTTTTGGTGGACCCATGACTGCAATTTGTGTCCTTTATGTGCTAATAGGAGTTAAATTAAAAAGGAGTCGCTTGTTGCAAGCCGTGCCCAGACGATGTTACGATGTCAATCGGGGTATTAGTGCACAAACTCGAGTCATAAGAATGTTGAGTAAGTAAAATGCATACATACATACTTATAAATATTATTTTACATTTTTCACTAAATTCATATGAAATCCTTTAACAAAAACATTTTCTCTAATATCAACTGAAATATACATACACACATATGTGTGTAATATAGATTGTAAACAAAAAAATCAAATACTACGTACCAAACACAGTATAGAAATATCTACTAGAATTTTTTTTTCTTATGTTCCTTATAAACTGTTCTACGTCTATTACAAACATAGATTGCAAAATGTAATAAATATTAAAAAAATTCATAGATATTTATGTAAATGTATATGAATGCATGTACGTTGGTTTGTTTAACAACGTACGTTGTTGCGAACACTGAGAAATGTTTCCTTAGAAACTTGAAGGAGACTTGGCCCCAACATTATTGTTACATATATACAATTTAATGAATATATGTACACTCATACACACATAAATACATATGTATTTGTTCATATCTAACAAATACAAACATACAATTTATTCAATGTAAAATATTATGGTGGTATCATCAAATACTTAGAAAAACTACAGACATCACTTTTAAACAAAATTTCTATTACAGTTAAATAAATGTTTGGCAGAGTCTTCTTTATATGCATGGATATGAAAATGAATGTGGTATGTTTATTTGTTCTTTTGAAGTCTTGCTTTGTACCTAGAAGGAACTATAAGCTACATTTTATTCAAGATACAATACAAATGAAATAGTTATTAGTGAATATAAGTAATAGTGAGAACTTTAAAACTTTGCACGATATATTTGGTTACCATTGTATGTAATTAGGCTGCAAACTAACGGTATTAGTGGGCGTGACACCTCCCATAATAAATAGTTATTTTCGAATATCTGGATAACTACAACTGCGAAAGTCTGCAAAAGTGGACGGGATCCGAACTAGAGTACTATAATACAAGGTGGCGCAAAAGTAAACTTCCGATGTTTTTTGGCTGTAATTAAAAAAAAAAAAATGAAAAACTTTGAATATTCAGCAATACTCCGCGTTCTGGAGCAGTGTAGCGTAACATTGTTTATTAACGTGTATTTCGCATGTGTTTACTACACAAATGTCAAAACAGAACTGACATTAGGGGCCAATCGCAAAATTTATAGCTTTTTTTGATAGTAGGATTACTTTTGCGCCACCTTGTATAATATATATCACTATCTTATTGTTATAAGTAGATTAGCTAAAAATGGGCGGGATCGGATAAGTGGACATGGCCTCTTCCATATACATTAAGTTGGTATTATTGAATATTTGGAGACCTATAACAGTTAAAGCCTCAAAACATGGCATGAGTTATTTTGTTATTAGAACAGTGAGCATGGCACATCCCATACCAAGTACAGTGAGGCCTCGCTTATCAGTGATTTGATTAACCGGCAACATCAATTATCCGGGAAAGAAAAAGTAAATGCTTTTGGATTGATTTAAATTTTTTTGCATCGATTAACTCTAATTGCCTATATTATCCGGGATTATAATTTTTTTCGATTATTTTTGATCAATCAAACACAATGTAAATAAAACGAAAAAGTTGAATTCCCTCGATCGATTTGTAAGGCCAAAATTTTGCGAAAGCCTTTGGCGTAAGGAGTGTTAGACATTATAAAAAACAAAGTGATTCTGTTATTGGCTTTAGAAACTGAAAAACTTTAAAAACTGCTGAAAAACCGAAAGTAGATTTTGCAGTTTATGAATAATTCCGGAAGGAACGATTTAAAGGAACTCCAATTTCTGGATTAACAGTGAGGGAAAGCCTTAAATATTCCACTCAATATACATACAAGTGCAAAGCATTAGTTATTGGAAAAAGCTTTAAAAAATCTCCATGAGAATGGTTTAACAATAATTTAGTACCAGAAGTAAGAGAGAATTTTAAGAAAATCGGTCTAAAAGATGATAGTAAAATCATTCTGCTATTGGACTTCAAGGCTGAAAACGTTATTGTGAAATATTTTCCACCAAATTGGACGAGTTTGATCCAACCGATGAATCAGTGATGAATTTCATTATCGAAAAAATGTCATTATTAAAAAACTACTAAAAATTGGTACTCAATTAACCGAGAAAATGTATTATCCAGAATGCTTCCGATCCCGACCATTACGGATAATCGAGGTCTCACTGTAATTAGAATATCTGAAGAACTCTAATTGCGAGAGTCTACAAGCATGGAGTATGGAAAGAGATCAAAGTGGACACTTCCAATTCCTTTGTCGTCAGTATCAGATGGGATCCAAACAATGCGGGTGACCCCTTTCATATAAAGTAAGTTGTAAATTGTTAGTTTTTTATATCATTGTTTGTAGTTGGGATGTAAATTGGTGGGATCAGAGTGCCTGGAAACTCCAATATAAAGTAAATACAGTGCACTCGCGGTAACATAGCAAATATAATTACTTATTCGTTGCCATACCAAAAATATTAATTTAGAGGATATAAACACATTTATAATAAAAGGGGATTCTCTAAACTTTAAAAATCGAATTTAATGTATGTATTTCATTGTTGTCTACATGCTTAAAAAACAAATGCAGTGAAAAAACTTGTTCACGTTATAGAGCTTTCTGAGTTTGTTCACGTTACAGAGTAGTCAATGTAAACAGAAGCTTGTTCACGTTAGGCGGTGTTCACGTTACCGCGAGTGCACTGTAGTTCTTTTCAAATATCTTGAGAACTATTGTATGAATTACTTCCCTATCATTGTAAATAGTTGGGCTAAAACGTTGCGATCTGATTTCTAAGCGAAAAAGTTACATCAATTCTCATAGAAGCAGTTAAGGTTTTTATATAAATATTCGCAGTTGCAAACTGAAAACGATTTTAGTTGATATAAATTTCTAACTAAAAATAAGAGGCAATATGTCTTTTTCTCAGAAATGGGCGAGTTTTATTTCCATTTAACTTATTCGATAGCTAATAATAAAATACTATTATGTTCACACAAGTCGTATGTTCACTTCACTATATACACGTGTAGAATGTTTTTTAGAAACTCTATGCTGCGTCGACATGTCAAGAATGCATTTTTAACATATCTTCTTAAACTGTTTTATTTTACTTCAAAAAATGTACATTAATTCAGTTGAAAAACATAAATTCCTTAGACATTTTGGAGTATCTATGTATGTATGTATTTTCAACAGAATTTGTCACACATATACTAAAAATACATACATACATATGTACGTATAAATAGAACACATGTAAAGAACTTGTAGTGAAAAGTCAATAGAAATAATTGTATTTGTTTAAATAGAAACGCAAATAAACATATTCTTGTAAATTTTTTGTAAATATTTTAACACTCAATCAAAAAACACAAACAATTTATATTAACGAGTCGAGCAGTCTTGATATTTGGATCTACAGAAATGCAAATACAGCTTATATTCAAAGCAATGAATGTTATCTAACAGATTTTATTGTTTTCCCTGAACAGAAGAAAACAAACGAAACGAGATTTATAATAAGAATTAAAGGAGCAAAACAATAAAGATAAACAACAATAAATATGATTTATGAAATTTAACAATAATAAAATTAATACATAAATAAACAAGGTAGTGGGATAGCATTGTGTAATGTTGATTTAATCACAAAACACGGCAATTGCAAAGACGTAGATGTGAAATTCGAGTAAGAATTACCACAATTTATGGATTATAATTGTAATTGTTACGTTTGTAACAGAACCGCTGTATTATTTGTATTATTTCGTAACACATGGAGTTTTCTGTTTATGTATTGAGATGTTCGTGTATCCTGCTATATGTGGGTGTCTTTATAACGATAAAATCAAAAGGGCGTAAATGTGTAAATTTCCACATGAAATTCATTTTTTTTTTTTAAATGACACATGTTTGGTTAACAATTGTTGTTCACCCACTTTTTAATATATATATTTATGTATGATTTGGTTTGATTTTATAGTCATATTTTCTTAACAATGGCCTTAAACCTTAAAAACTTCCTTTTTAATCTAATGGCTGAAAACTTTTTGTGGAAATTCTAATGTTGATTTCAAACGGTACTTTGAGACAGCATAAGAATGAAAAACTTTTGCGAAGTAAAAATATTCTTTCAAAGAACACATGTCAGCTTAAGTTTCGCATTTAAATTTTATCAACTGGTTTCAAAAGCTGCAGATATTTCTATGTACACGTCTACATTTGTACATTATTCAATTTGATTTTACTGCACCAGTTTAAATTTCTTTACTTTTATTAAAATATAAAAAACAAACATTTGTTAAACACCTACACTGCATAAACTTAGTCTGTCTACACAAGCGGCAGTTTTTTACTTTTTTATATTTGACTCTCAAAAAAAAAAAATATATAATTGATTCGTGTGAAATAAGAGATAAAGTCGCACTTTGTACCATTTTGTAAACAAAATTTTCTTTATTAAAATTTTTACTGAAGAAAATTCAAAATAAAAAACAGAGACATAGAACGGAAGAGACATTTGATAAAAAACATCAAACAAAATTGCTCTCTTTTTCACACATATGTATGTATATATGATACACTAACAAAATACATGACAATACATTCTCATGAATTAGGTTTTTGATAAAAAAAAAACTTAGGTTTTTGGCCATAGAGAAAATATACATAGAGCTTAAACTCTCCTGTCAAAGACCTAACTCAGTTGTCAAACACCTAAGTGGTGAGAATGTACAAGGTGGCGCAAAAGTAAACTTCCGATGTTTTTTGGCTGTAATTAAAAAAAAAAAAAATGAAAAACTTTGATTCTTCTTGTGGATTATTTTTATTTGGTCTTTTGACATTTTTTACATCAAGTCGAGAATATGATGTCATGTAAATGGCCGCCATCATTTTCCATCACTTTGGCCAAAACCGGCGATAGGTCCTCACACTCTTGACGGATATTGTCGTTAAGAGCAGCAAGAGTCTGAGGCTTGTTGACATAAACCCGCGACTTCAAAAAGCCCCATAAAAAGAAGTCTGGAGCGGTTAAATCAGGCGATCTCGCTGGCCAGTGCAAATCGCCAAAACGGGAGATTAGGCGACCGGGAAATGCATTCTTCAGCATATCGGTTGTGGCACGTGCAGTGTGTGCCGTTGCACCGTCTTGTTGGAACCATATGTTTTCCAATCCCAATTCATCAAGTTGCGGCAAAGTAGCGCTCACCATTCACAGTAACCGTTTGGCCCGCGACGTCTTCAAAGAAAAAAGGTCTGATGACTCCTCCAGCGAAAACAGCACATCGTGGGTTACACGCGGATTTTCAGTGCCCAGAAGCATAAATTTTGCTTATTTACGTACCCGCTAAGATGGAAATAGGCCTCATCACTCATGATTATTTTTGATGAAAAATCATCTTCCTCTTGGTGGTGATTAAGGATGGCTTGAGCGTATGTTAGACGCGTTTGGCGGTCAGCAGCTAACAGCTGATGCACCGTCTGGACTTTGTACGGAAACATCTTCAAATATTGTACCAAAATTCGCTGTAAAGACCGTCGACTGATACCCATTTGCGTGGCACGTCGTCTTGTCGATGTCGACGGCGCTTCCATGACATCCTCGGCTACAGCAGCAATATTCTCTGCAGAACGGCTACTCCGGGGTCTGGCACGCCTGGCAGCATCTCGTGTTGTGCCAGTCTCTTCGAGGCGAGCGGCTAAACGTCGCAGTGTTTCACCAGTAGGCGTTGGACGGCCAGGAAATCTGCGACGAAATTCACATTGTGCCAAAGTCACCGACCGATTATTAGTGAAATAAATAGTCAGCAATATTCCGCGTTCTGGAGCAGTGTAGCGTAACATTGTTTATTAACGAGTATTTCGCATGTGTTTACTACACAAATGTCAAAACAGAACTGACATTAGGGGCCAATCGCAAAATTTATAGCATTTTCTGGTAGGAGGATTACTTTAGCGCCACCTTGTATTAGTAACAAAAACAACACTCATATGTGTAACTTTTTGGAGTATTTTTGTTTTTGAGTTTTCTTCTCAGTTATCTATCTATAAACCTAAGTCTGTTGTCAAAAACCTAATTTATCAGAATGTTTTGCAATGAATTTTGTTATTGTATCTATTCTATCTATGTATGTGTGAAAATATCATTATTTTGATTAATTTGTTCATTGATATATCACTCTATCCTTCCTTTCTATGTATGTATTCTATGGTTTACAAAACTGTCACCATTTTTGTCACCCCAACTACAAATTTTGAGCCACCATGAAGCATTTTTTTTTATCATTTCCCTGGAGTGGAAAATGTCCGGGAAATTATTAAATTACTGAAAAACAATCTGGACCCCTTTTATTGCAAAATAATAGATTAATTATAAGATGGATCAAAAACTCAGTGTTTTTTTTTTTAATGAAACACAAGTTTTTGAATAAAAAATGTGTTTCGTTTAAATCGAGGGACGTGGAAATTACCTCAATTTACACGATTTTCTTAACATATTTTAGCAAAAATTAATTTTTTCAGTAAATATATCCTGCACAATTCTCAAAAATAGTTATCTATAAAAAATTAAAACATAATAGGGAAAACTGTAGCAGCTGTAACCAAAATGAGCCTGAGTACAACTTCATGCGTTCGGGACATTACAGTCGAAAATATGAAAAAGCCACTATTGATCTGGATAGAAAATTAAACTCAAAAGCGAAACCCAATTGATACCATTGCTATTACAAAAAAAAAAAAATAATGATCAGCTACCATCAAGTCATGGTTGGTTTGAAATATTTAAGCAAAGTCAATCCTTACATAATCTATAATTTAAAGATATAGATGTGTCTAAAGAATATTCCGAAAAATGTACTGAAAATATTGCTGCCAATTAATACATTCCTGATAAAGTCTTCAATACAGACGAATCGGGATAGTTTTGGAAATAATGCCAGAGCGGATTTTTCTATCAAAAGCTTATAAAATTTAAACAACGTTTTAAAATCAAACATTGTTTTAGTTGAAATTTTTTATGAATATCGGGGAATTTTGTAAACAAAATTTTAAATTTATTCGTATTTATACATTTTTCATTTCGATTTACACGATTTTTTCAGGAACGCATCTATCGTGTAAATCGAGGAATAAGTGTATTCCATTCCGACGATACATTTCTTCAGGTTTCTTATTGCTGAGAGCTTTCTCCTACCCAAGCGATCATTCAAAATTAAAACTAATGAGTCATGTGAGATGCCTATGTCTTCCACAATCTCTCGCACTTTCAATCAGCCATCGGCCAACACCATATCATGATTTTTTTCAATTGTTCTGTGCTTATATAGTCTTTGAGTAATGATTTTTCCCGTAAAAAATAATGCTAAATCAGCAGACGAAATTTACTTTTTTCCAATTTCTCCTTAAGTCACGAGGTAGTCTGCTATCAATGGCTGTCAACTGACAGATGCCTGTTGACAGGAACAATGTTGCCCTTTAAGTTAGGGAAATTCAAAAACCTCGTATGTATTTGTAGTACATGGTTTTAACATTGTCTTCTCTTTTAATTTAATTTTGTAAATCTTGTCTAAAAGAAAAGTTTTTAATTGTAATTTGTTTTTTATTAACAATCATTTTATTTATTGTATACACATGAAAATCAGTTTATGTGTTGGGATGTACGTTTTTTATAGCCTTCAAAGAATTATCTTCTTCTGAATGTATGTGTCAAGCAAATTAAAGAAACGTGTGCGGTGTTGCCTTTAATTTGATTGCAAGTTAGAAAATATTCTTTGTTTTAAATTAAATTTGTTAATAATATAATTTACTGAAATAAACAATAACAAAACCAAAGTAATAGACAAAAACTAAACTAATGACAAGTCACTGCACTGTTTAAGTCTTGAATGTTCACTGTATGTGAACACACACACACAAACACTTATTGTGCTGCTTGTAAAAGTAATTGTTTTCAAAGAATAACAACAAATTGGATGTTTTGAGTTGTTCATGTTGTTTTTGACAACAACCTAGATTTAGTTAGATATCCAAGATACAATTTGTTCAACTACGAATAATATACATATATTTTTTGCATTTTATTCTGTGTTCATGTGTTTGTTGCCTTTTTGAGAGGGAGGGTGATACGAATTTGAGTGAACTTCAAAATAAACCAAAATAGAGTAAAGTATTAAATGAAATTTGTAATGAGTCCTTAATGCACTCTTGTCTATGACAGAGATTCCCAAATATAGGGCATTTATATAAATAAATATTTTCTTTAAAAATATTTATTGTATTTGAATAGATACCAGAGAATACAAACTGTATATGGGTTAAGGAATTTTGAATATAGTAGGTTTTTAGTCAGTTCCTAGTATCTTAATTCAACAATGTTTAAGAAATAATCACATATAATACAAACAGTATTGTACACTTGTTATGCAACAAGTATTGTTACTGTAGAGTTGGAATCTCTGTTCGCAAAAGTAATCCTCCTATCAAAAAATGCTATAAATTTTGCGATTGGCCCCTAATGTCAGTTCTGTTTTGACATTTGTGTAGTAAACACATGCGAAATACACGTTAATAAACAATGTTACGCTACACTGCTCCAGAACGCGAAATATTGCTGACTATTTATTTGACCAATAATCGGTCGGTGACTTTGGCACAACGTGAATTTCGTCGCAGATTTCCTGGCCGTCCAACGCCTACCGGTGAAACACGAGATGCTGCCAGGCGTGGCAGACCCCGGAGTAGCCGTTCTCCAGAGAATATTGCTGCTGTAGCCGAGGATGTCATGGAATCGCCGTCGACATCGACCAGACGACGTGCCACGCAAATGGGTATCAGTCGACGGTCTTTACAGCGAATTTTGGTACAAGATTTGAAGATGTTTCCGTACAAAGTCCAGACGGTGCATCAGCTGTTAGCTGCTACCGCCAATCGCGTCTAACATACGCTCAAGCCATCCTTAATCACCACCAAGAGGAAGATGATTTTTCATCAAAAATAATCATGAGTGCTGAGGCCCATTTCCATCTTAGCGGGTACGTAAATAAGGAAAATTTACGCTTCTGGGGTACTGAAAATCCGCGTGTAACCCACGAAGAGCCATTACACCCGCTCAAAGTCACTGTATGGTGTGCTGTGTTCGCTGGAGGAGTCATCGGACCTTTTTTCTTCGAAGACGTCGCTGGCCAAACGGTTACTGTGAATGGTGAGCGCTACAGAGCAATGATCATCGAGTTCTTTTTGCCGCAACTTGATGAATTGGGATTGGAAAACATGTGGTTCCAACAAGACGGTGCAACGGCACACACTGCACGTGCCACAACCGATATGCTGAAGGATGCATTTCCCGGGCGCCTAATCTCCCGTTTTGGCGATTTGCACTGGCCAGCAAGATCGCCTGATTTGACCGCTCCAGACTTCTTTTTGTGGGGCTTTTTGAAGTCGCGGGTTTATGTCAACAAGCCTCAGACTCTTGCAGCTCTTAAAGACAACATCCGTCAAGAATGTGAGGACCTATCGGCGGAAGTTTTGGCCAAAGTGATGGAAAATGCCATAAAAAGGGCTCAAATGACAATCAACGGTGGCGGCGCACAGTGGTTTAGAAACTTTTTTTTTTGGAAGTAATTCGGTATCTCGGGAACTATTGGAGATATTATTACAAAATTTCACATGGTTAGAGCTGAGGTGTTTTTGAGTTGAATTGCATTTGTTCAGCTTCCTAGGGGTAATGCGGGCCAGTTTGTGCCCCCTCGAAGTTGGTCACCTCGGGTCTCAAAATTTTTAAAAAAATCCCCAAAAATTCATTTATGATCCGAATGAGCTGAAATTTAAAATATAAATAGTCCTTGAGAAGATCTACAAAAAATACTCTTACATGTGTAGGTTATCTCCTTCAGTTGAAGATATATTTAGGTTTATTTATTTTTTTTTTTTAATTTTGCTCGATTTTTTTTTTGTTTTTTAGATATGGCGGCCCTACGGAGGGTCGAATTTTTTTTTTCAAAATATCAGCTATATTGGCAATAAAATTCTAAATAAAATAAAAAAAACTTGGTAACAGTTATCTCGTCCGTGTAAAAAGTTACACGCATCCAAAGTTGGAACATATAAAATGGGCCTAATTTTTTACAATTTTTCCTAAAAAAGTCCCTATATTTTTTCTTTTGTAGAAACAAATTTTCTTTGGGACTATATACAATTTTTATATGTTCCGGAAAGAAAACTTAATGCAAAAGCATGTAAAGTAAAATTGGGCTCACTTAAGCGGACACAGTATCCCCCAGACCTATCCAAACTTGGACAATTTTAAAAAAAATATTTAGGTTTCAGTAAAAAATTCTAAAAAGGCAAAGCACCGATCCTCGAAAAAGTTCCGTATTTGTATAACCCTATATGTTGTTTAAATACTTAGAAAGTTGTTTTACTATCACACGGTAAATAGCGTCACAGTAGGCACTTTTCTAAAAAAACTCAGTTTTTGGAACACATTTTCCCCGTTTTAGGAATTTCGGTATTTGAAAATAAAAAATGTCAAAAATTATAATGTCGTTAATTTAAGGACATTTGGATCTAAATTAGTTCCCAATTTTGTTATGATATCTTTAACTGTTAAAATTTTATATTAAATCAAATTTTATATTTTTCTTCATGGAAAATCACCATATTATAATTTTTTTAGTTTTTAAGGTAAATGAGGTTCCAAAAATTTATAAAATTACTTAATTTTTCTAAAATATCAATCTTCATGTCCTAAGGTTTTCAACAGTATCAAATACTTATATAAAAAGCCTTTATTTACTCCTCAGAAGTTCCACAAACCTTACTCCCTTCGGAAAATTTGTACATTTTTTCATATATTTCATGCAAAATGTTACTAACATATCAAATGTAAATTCTGAATTCAAACATACACTGACTTAACAGAATGTTTGGTGTAACAGATTTTGCATCCAATATATGAAAAAACGTAAAAAATTTTCAAAGGGGGCAAGGTTTGTGGAGTTTCTGAGTAGTAGATATATGCTTTTTATATAAGTATTTGATATTGGTAAAAACCTTAGGACTTGTAGATTCATATTTTAATAAAATTAAAGAATTTAATTAATTTTTTGAACGTCATTTACCTTAAAAACTAAAAAAATTATAATATGGTGATTTTCCATGAAGAAAAATATAAAATTTGATTTAATGTAAAATTTTAACAGTTAAAGATATCATAACAAAATTGGGAATTAATTTAGATCCAAATGTCCTTAAATTAATGACCGAAATTCCTAAAACGGGGAAAATGTGTTCCAAAAACTGAGTTTTTTTAGAAAAGTGCCTACTGTGACGCTATTTACCGTGTGATAGTAAAACAACTTTCTAAGTATTTAAACAACATATAGGGTTATACAAATACGGAACTTTTTCGAGGATCGGTGCTTTGCCTTTTTAGAATTTTTTACTGAAACCTAAATATTTTTTTTAAAATTGTCCAAGTTTGGATAGGTCTGGGGGATACTGTGTCCGCTTAAGTGAGCCCAATTTTACTTTACATGCTTTTGCATTAAGTTTTCTTTCCGGAACATATAAAAATTGTATATAGTCCCAAAGAAAATTTGTTTCTACAAAAGAAAAAATATAGGGACTTTTTTAGGAAAAATTGTAAAAAATTAGGCCCATTTTATATGTTCCAACTTTGGATGCGTGTAACTTTTTACACAGACGAGATAACTGTTACCAAGTTTTTTTTATTTTATTTAGAATTTTATTGCCAATATAGCTGATATTTTGAAAAAAAAAAAACCGACCCTCCGTAGGGCCGCCATATCTAAAAAACAAAAAAAAATCGATCAAAATTAAAAAAAAAAATAAATAAACCTAAATATATCTTCAACTGAAGGAGATAACCTACACATGTAAGCGTATTTTTTGTAGATCTTCTCAAGGACTATTTATATTTTAAATTTCAGCTCATTCGGATCATAAATGAATTTTTGGGGATTTTTTTAAAAATTTTGAGACCCGAGGTGACCAACTTCGAGGGGGCACAAACTGGCCCGCATTACCCCTAGGAAGCTGAACAAATGCAATTCAACTCAAAAACACCTCAGCTCTAACCATGTGAAATTTTGTAATAATATCTCCAATAGTTCCCGAGATACCGAATTATTTCCAAAAAAAAAAGTTTCTAAACCACTGTGCGGCGGCCATTTACATGACATCATATTCTCGACTTGATGTAAAAAAAATTAAAAGACCAAATAAAAATAATCCACAAGAAGAATCAAAGTTTTTAATTTTTTTTTTTAATTACAGCCAAAAAACATCGGAAGTTTACTTTTGCGCCACCTTGTATGTATATTTATTAGGTATGCCAATCCATAGTAATTCATTTTACTATGAACATAGTATTGTTATAGATTTCTCACTGTCATATAGTTCGGAATACGAGTATAACTATGAAATATGTTTTGTATCAAATTTTTTTTAATTTAATGCTAAAGTTCCGAAAAATCTCGTGATCCCGAAAATTCCCGAAAATATTTACATTTATAAAATCCTGATTCCCGGGATCTGTAAAACCCAGTCCCGTTTGGCATTCCTAATATGTATGTATGAGTAAGTGTGAATATGAATGCTATAGTGTGGTATGTAGGATTATTTGTAGCAACAGCAGCAATTGAGACATTTTTGAGTGTCTCATAAATTTTTGAACAAACGAACCTCAATTGTGTCAGTAACAGTTTTTTTTTTTTTTTTTTTTGAACATTAAAACAAGTGAATTTATTTTTTTGTTGAAAGAAACTGCAAGCCAAAGTCAGAAATACAAAAGTACACAGTTAAACATAGCGACCGAAAGCACGAATTATTCAAGTATCTTACAAATGTCAAATGTACAAGTTTCTAGTGTGTTTGCCATGCAATACATAATAAGTTTCTGGACTGTGACAGTCAGTTATTGAGAAAGTTTATTCATTTTATATTTATTAATTTTTGTTATTGTTGTTTTGCAGTTGCGGTTGCTGTGGCATTTTTCCTTTGTTGGGCGCCATTTCATGCTCAACGTTTGATGGCGGTATATGGTTCTACATCGGGCATTGATTCAGAAGTTTTCAATAACATCTATTATATATTGGACTATACATCGGGTGTATTGTACTTTCTGTCGACCTGCATAAATCCGCTACTCTACAATATAATGAGCCATAAATTCCGTGAAGCATTCAAGGTAAGATTCCGTCAGCATGCGCTAAACAAAATATAAATTATTATCATTAACACTTTGCTCTACTTTTCCATTATCTTCTTTTCTACTAACATCTAACTCTTCATAAACTAACATTGTACAATTGGAATGGATAAAACAAAATTTTCACTTCTTTACCAAAAAAAATTCTGGCACAAAATTTCTTCTCACACAAATTGGTAACTGATTAAAAAATGTTTTCTGCATGTTACAATTTCATTTAATTTCTATAATGGGTGCATGTCGGGATGGGGTTTTATTTTTGTTTCTTCTTTGTCTCTCCCTCTCTGTTTTGTTTATTTTTTTAGGTAACCCTGGCACGGCATTTCTTATCTGGAAAATACCAGAGTCAAAATCACAATTATAGTGCCCTTTTGAGGCAAAATGGTTCGCTGCGCATGCATCATACCACGGTGAATAATAATGCTCTTGAGCACTATAGCTCATATCGTGTTGTGCAATTGCAATGTCGTGACCCAAGCCATCATCTTTCTCTACAGGATAGCATAAGGACAACAACGACGACTACAACCGTCAACAGTGGCAATAGCAGTGGAATCGGAGTGGCAGGTGGAGCCGCAGGCGGAGCAATTGGTGCAGGCGGCAGTGGAACTGGTAGCGGAAATTCTACAATTATCGGCGGCCATCATCAGGGTTGCAGCAATAGTTGTAGATCTTCTCAGCATCGAAATCGTTGTGCATCTATGGGTTCCCAATCGACTCTTCTTAACTCGCAAATAGGTCCCAACACCCCAGCTCAACATCGTCTGCTACAGACGCAGATTTCCCAATTGTCCTCGGTGGGCGATGCAAACTCCTTAATGGAATGTGATATGACTGGCGGAAGCACAGCTTCACAGTGCCATCATCCCTCAACCGCTTATAGGCTTAAGGAGATGCGCAGGCAGCGTTCCAGAGGCAACGATGACTGCCACTCTATAGACTCATCAGCGCCGTCCCATAACTGGAGAGATGACACTAAACGCTGTGTGTCTATGCACGAAACAGAGCTGTACACGAAACCAATGGCACCCCACATAATGGCGGCCACACTGGTGGCAACACAACCCATACAACCTATGCACTCGATAGCTGAACTCAGTCTGGAAAGACCCACAAGGTCAAGACTTAAGTTATCACGGATTATTACGAGACGCCAACAAGATGCTTTTGCACTACAATCTAGTCCTAGAGTAGAACTAATGAGGCCGCAATATAAAGTGGACAAGACATCTGTGAAAACCATCAATTCCCTGGCCGATAAATTCAAATGGCGAACTAAACGAAAATTACCCAAAAAACGAACACCCACACTAAAGAATGGCGAAGAGTACGATGGCTCTACAAGCTTGGGCCCCCCACTACCCACGACAGCCCTAATGAAAGTCGTTTACACAACGGCGGCGGGAGCAGATCTTGAACCAGAATTAACCCTCAACACAGATGGTTCGCTGGGTTATCGTACTCCACATGCGTTATGATGACACATCAATGAATTGTCACCACTGAGGATGAATGAAAACTTGAGCCATGAAATGGACAAAGAAGAATACGAATTGAATCAATTTAGATAAGACTGCAAAGACAAACAAAACAAAATACAAAATACAAAACAGTAAATTAATGTATAAAAGCATACAAGGAGATTGTGACGTTCAAATGTCCAAAATTCAAAATGAGATTCTAGGTTTTTTTAGTTTTTTTATTTTAACTAGTTGGCTGCTGAATACTTGTAACACTTGATTTTGTTTAGAAACAAATTTCAACAACCTTGACTTTGACTTAACAAAGATAAGAACAAAATATATGTATAACGACAATAAATTGTCATAGTTTACAACAGATAATAATGTTAATTCAACAAAAAAAATAAAAAAAAAAATGCTTTTAGACATCATCCAAAAATATCTATTGTGATTTCATATAAATACATAAGTATATACATTCGTACTTCTAAAGTAAAACTGGCAAATTAGTGTAATAATTTATTAAAATTCACTGGTGTTGATGAGAATGAATTGAAGCAGCAGCATAGTTTAAATTATATTTTTAACAATTCCTTTAAAAAAGTACTCAAAACAGAAATTAACTCATTGTTTGATACTTCAAAATCAAGTTAACGTTAAGATTTACACCTACACATTGTGTTGAACAATGTTTCTATAAATAACAACGTGTTTATTAACATATAATATTATTTTTATGAACTTTGTTGCTGCCGCCCTCAAATAAGAAATTTCCACAAACAATTTTAAACAACTTTTAAATATGATTTCAACCATGAGTTGTTTTCTTTGCCTTTCCGTAAATGTAAATTAAAAAAATATATGTATGTATATCACAACAAATTGACATGTCAGAAACTTAAAGTAACTTTTCATTACAATGATATTCATTGAATTTGCTACGCTTTTAAAGTAAACCAAACATATTCTTATAAATGTGGGTATTTTTATGGATATAACTTCAATGTGGTCATTTTCTATAAACAGTTCTATTCTTTCCACTTCTTCTAAGTATATGAAAATTTAAACAGTTTTTATCAAATTTAAAGTTTATTTTAATTTAACTTTTAACACTGTATTTATGTATGTATAAGAATATCAGTAATAAATTTTATGATTTGAAGTAAGATCTTCTAACTAGTTAATTCAATTTGAGCTTAATTCACTAAAATCTTAATACGAATTAAAAAATATCAGCCATTCATTTCATAAAACCATTCCTAAAAAAGCGTCATTCAAAGGCTTCTATTTTAATGGAATTCATTCATCAAAATTTTTTGGAAATAAATCTGGCATTTCTAAACGGATGGATCGATCGGGATAAAATTTGATGTGAGCGTAGCCAAGGAGTATCCGAGTTTAAGTTATTAAAATGGACCCTACAAATGCTCCAAGTGCAGCGATATGGGGGCTTAAAGTAGGGTACTTTCGACATGTAAAATTTTAAAACACATGCCATTTTTTTGTTTCCCATCCGATTTTAATGTTAATTTTTGGTCTTACAAAAAAAATTTCAAGTCAATATCTCAATTTTATTAAAAAATATGCCACTATAAATCTCCATTATTCAAAAATATTGCACTTGAATACTCCTTGGCGTCGCCATCCGTTTATAAATGCCAGATTTATTTCCAAACAATTTTGATTCTGCCCCACTGTGCATCGTTGAAATAATTCATAACAGAATTCGTTCAATCTTTGAATGATGAAATTTTTATTAATTCAAATTTAATACAAATTCTTTTGTGTTTAATCGTTTACAAAACGAATTGAGATTGACGTAAGTTCATTTGAATAGATTTGAATTGAAGAAAATTGTATTAATATAATGGAGTACTAAGGAATTAAGACAAACAGATTCAATATTAATATTACCCTATAAATTTTATACAATCCATTTTCATTTTCATATTAAATAAAAGTATTTTGAAATAAATAGCCACAAAGTAAAAATTAATGATTTATTTAAAGTTTCGAGAGTTATTAAATTTAATAAAATTAATAAAATGTTCAACTTGCTAGAAGTTTAGAAACTTTTAACGTGATATCAAGATAATGAAATAAAAACAAAGTCCTCTTAATATGTAAAATCTATTATGTTTTTAATAATAATAATAAACAAACAAACATATTTTAAAAATGTTATTGTACATAGATAAATGTAGTATAAATAAGTATGTAAATACGGCTTTATATATAGTTAGGTACCTATGTATGTACATTTTTTGAAAATACATAGTTTAATATAAATAGTTTTACATTGTTACAGTAAAGTATGTATAAACTTAAATAGATATATATACCTTGGCTTTACATAGCCATTAGAACTATACATTTTAACTTTTTAGAGACATTTTCCTTACTCTCTAATGCTTTGTTTTTTCTACTAAAACCATTTAAAAAAACTCAACATTTTATTTTTGAATGTAGATAATTATTTGTAAATTTTATAAAATTTCTGGATTATTCCAATATTATTCTTAGTTTTATTTAGTTTTTACATATGGTTTATTCCATTGTGTAGAATAATAAACAATAATTGTGTAACTAAAATACTGTAAGTATGAATTTTTAGTATTTTTTTATATGAATGTAGTTTGTATTAAATAAATTAAGAAAAATAGTTGTAAATTTTATTCTTAAGTTGCCATTTGCCATTTTTAACTTGTTAAAGATTTATTAAGTAAGAAACAAAACGGATAAAGAAAAACCTAAATATATTTTTAAAACAAATGATTCAATTAAATAAAAGTGCAATAAAATTAAATTAAAAATATATTATACATAAATAAATATAAAATATTTAATGAAAAAGTTTAAATTTGGTGTTTTATTGATACATTTGCTTTATACAGGATCCACCGAAATTCGTATAAAATTGTAAGTCAAAATCGCATTCGTAATACATATGTACATGTAAGAGTAAGGATTTACTAGGCCCAAGGCAAGGCGTATGCGTAATATTTATTATATATATTTTTTTTCAAAATTTCAAATCATTTGACTATTATACCAGGCGATCAGAAAAAACAATGCAGCGTGTTTCTTAATTTTAGAAAAAATACATTGCATATTCTAGGGCTTTACAATAAAGTCATTAATGTTGCCGCCTGAAAGTATACTATGGTTTTGTTGTTTGTAATTTTTGTATGAAAACAAGCAAAACATTTCGCAAACGTTTGCAAAATGTGCGACCTCTGTTGTGCCAGAACTACTCCTGTTTTCCGCCGCATGTTTTTCTCTGACTGTGCTATGGACAGTGGACAACACCCAAGTACAACATTCTCTATGAATGTCGTTCAAAGCTGCCTTATACGAATTGCAATCCAATAGATCCTATACATACTTTTTTAATTTCTCCTCGAATACGCGAAGGTCCTTCCTTCCATACCTATGGGGATGCTCCACCTGTGTGATGTTGTAGTTTGAATGATTCCTCCGATGACATTCCAGAAGTAACTGTTTCGACAACACGACTTTGCACAGTGGTATTTTTTTTGCCAAAAAGTCTATTTTTTTACAGTTATTTTTTAGAAATCTAATGATGCAATTCTGTAGAGAAATGTTTAATTATTAAAAAACCATGATTTGTTTTCGAAAAAAATAAAATTTTTTATAAAAAAGATTGTGGTAAAGTTATCTAAATATTATGCAACGAAAACTGATGAAAATTTTACTACATTTCAGTTGTTTATACAATAAATATGGTTCAACTACCAATAGTTTTAGAGCATTTTTATTAAAATATAGTATTTTTAATTTAATAGGACAGAAAACATATTTAAATTACATATCTAGTTTAAGAGATCTGAGCAAATCAAAATGGATCCAAAAAATTTAGCATTTGCAGTTTTCATTAGAAAAAAAAATAAGTTAGCTCGCTCTACCTCCGTGTTAGTACTACTGAAAGTTTGGAATATTTTCTTTAATTTTATGTAAAAAAATTCTGCGACTTTTCGCGATCGCTGGACAAACTTTAACCTTGAAAATTATATCAGTCTATCAAAAATGGCTCAAATAATCAGCGATCACTAAAGAATAATGTGTATTCTCTTGTAGAAAAGGATTTTAATTGTTGATTACTCGACCAGAGGTAAATCCACATTCCAGTTAATATAGTTGCTTTATTAAAAAATATGGTGTAAGTCTTCTTAAAGAATCAGCATATAATTATAATTGAGTACAATCTAACTTCTGATGTTATTCTCAATGCGAATACTTAACACTGGTACCTAGTGGAAAATTGTACCAGATTAAATATTTCCTTCTTTGAAAGGAAAAGAAACGCATCTCGTGTCGTAACGAAGTGTTGTTGTAAATTATCATTTTTAGAACCGAAACCCGAAGGCTTTATTAATCCCTGGTAATGCCTCAAGTCAACCTACCGAAGAACAATTAATAGAAACTACAAAATTTGGAACATTTTTGTCTCCTAATGTCACACCGCTTAAAACTTATTAAAAAAATTAATCTCGATATAACGAATTTTTCGATTTAACGAATGGACCTGACAACATATCGTTCGTTATACCGGGATTTGCCTGTATTTACAATAAATTGCAATGCATTTTTACAACAACAGGTTTTGCATACTTTTAGGCTTTAGATGTTTTGCACCGTTTGCTTGCATCATCTGATCATTTGAAGTAGTAAAAAAAATGATAATTGATGAATAAAAAGTTTAAAATGAGTTTAAAAGTTTACTCATTTTGATTATACTCAAATAAAATTATTCTTAAATTAGTACTGTAGGTACGAAGGGTATCCGATAGGAGTGATCGGTTTTCAACATTTTTGACTGATTCTTTTTGAATATAGTACCATGATATACCAACCATTATTTCGAATTTTAAACATTTTATTGCGAAAAAAACCGAATTTTTGAAAGTGGGGTTATATGGGGGATAGAAGCAATTATGCTCCTATCCTTATGAAACTTAACAGATAGATTTGGGTTTATATAAAACTTGTTTATGTTGAATTTCATCAGGATACTATTATTTTTATGTGAGTTTTGAACGATAAAACTATTTTCAGAAAGGGACCTATATGTGGACTAGGTTCAAATATGGACCGATTTTCTTCATACTTTGTAGTATGATATCTGGACACTTGGAACTAACATATACAAAATTTAAATAAGATCCCTGCATTATTTAAGAATTTATGACTGATACAACGTTATTTTGGAAGGACCATTGTATTGGAGGTACACCTAGGGACTATCCGATATGAACCATTTTTAATATTTTACTTTTGTAAATGAAATTAGCCAAGTGTACCAAATTTTATTATCATAGGAGCACTCCTTCTACTTTTTGCAAAAAAATGTATGAACTCATACCACTGTGCGTTGTATTCTTTTACTCGAAGAATTGTAATTATAATACATCCCATGGCAGGTTTGTATATTGCTAGAGCATCATAATTGACCACTGGCGCATCTACCTGTAGGTAGCCAACAAGGTTTCCTTATTTATTCCCAATGAGCCGCCGTCTGGTACTTTTAGAACCTTGTTTCTACTTCATAATTTGTGCGTGATTGCATAGACATAAGATGATCAGGTAAATAGGTTGTCAAGGTTGACCCAAAACACTTTGGTTCACAGTCGGCATTAAGGCTTTAGAATTGTCATGCATATAACATTTATATACAACTAGCTTGACCCGGTGCGCTTCGCTACCCCTGTCGTAGTCTACATTGGAAATTTCAATAAAATCGTTTCGGCCGTTTAGTATTTGTTGTTTAAGAACTAAAGGTACCAATTTTACCGGTTTTCCCCCTGTTTATCCCTTTCTGGTCCAAGTATTGAAAAAAGTTATAGCCTATTGACGCTTCCAAGTAAGGATCTATCTACGTTCCAAATTTCAATAAAATCGGTTCAGCCGATTACGTTCCAAAACAAACAAACAAACAAACAAACAAACAAACAAACAAACAAACAAACAAACAAACAAACAAACAAACAAACAAACAAACAAACAAACAAACAAACAAACAAACAAACAAACAAACAAACAAACAAACAAACAAACAAACAAACAAACAAACAAACAAACAAACAAACAAACAAACAAACAAACAAACAAACAAACAAACAAACAAACAAACAAACAAACAAACAAACAAACAAACAAACAAACAAACAAACAAACAAACAAACAAACAAACAAACAAACAAACAAACAAACAAACAAACAAACAAACAAACAAACAAACAAACAAACAAACAAACAAACAAACAAACAAACAAACAAACAAACAAACAAACAAACAAACAAACAAACAAACAAACAAACAAACAAACAAACAAACAAACAAACAAACAAACAAACAAACAAACTTACAAAGACATTTATATATAGATATAGATTAGACCCACGATGCGTTTATTAAAATTATATTGCTTATACGCCCCATTTGATAGTTTATTCATGAAAACTGCATGAATTACAACCATAAAGCGCTATTTTATCTCATCTTACTCGCTGACCTTGTGCAAAAACAATTTTAAACCGCTAATTAAGCTTAAACAAAAGAAAAGAATTACACTATAATTATCATTAAATGGATAAACTTTATTTTCAAACTGTGTTAAATAACTGGAGACAAAATCCACAACATTAAAAAGAGCTCAATACAAAAAAATTCACATGAAAGTTCATACATTTTAACGCATACACACAGTAGAAAGCTAAATTTTTATTTGCTCAGTTTTCCAGAACAAACAACATTTAATTAAATTGTTCGTCTGTGAAGTTATCCTTATTAAAAACACATTTTGCTGTAGTTTAACTGTTTTAAAATTATATGCTGCAGTAATTAAGAAAAGAAAATGTATTTTATAGCACATATGTATGCATACACTGTCTGTGGGAACAATACAAATCCCATACAACAGACCACAAAGTTACACTGACCACAGCACTTCTCAAAGCGTTCTTTGGCTAAATATGTATGAATGTGTTGTGCATTAGACCTGCCCTTAAAACAGATTTGATTTGATATAAAAGTAAATATTGCAAAATTTAAGTGCAATCGGAAATCAATTAAAATTTTTAAAATTGGGTAAATAATGGTACTTTTTGGGATTTCTTTAAAAATGTTCGTATTTATATAATATTTTTTAAATGTTCATAATTGATTTTGAAATTTATCAAAGGTTTATAAAACAAAATTACCATACAAACTTTGGTTAATAAACCTTTGATAAATTTAAAAAAAAATATAAGCACCAAAGTGCCAAAAATTCAAGCACTTGAACATTTTGTTGGAATTTGACTTGAATGCGAATATAATTATGTTTTAAACTTAAAAAAATATTTGAAAAAATTTAATATTTTTCAAAAAAATAACATATGGTTTGAATATATGATTCCTGTTTACTGAAGAATGCTATTGATATCAAATGACAACTATAATTCAATTGCTTGAATATAATTGAATTACACTTGCTTTCAACTTGAATTCCAATAAAAATGCTCATTGGAGATAATGACACAATATTCAAGTGCTTGAAAATGTTTGGCTTTGAAAGACCTTTGAAATAAATATTATATTCTAACATGGTGTAAAACATGAACATCGAGTGATAAATAAAATGAGAAACATCCAAAGCAAATCTATTTTTTTAGGGCGGGTCTAATGTATATATGTATCTATGTATATAAAAAAGCTTATACATATGTGTTTATAATTAATGATACTAGAGTTTACAAAAGAAATACTTGTGTTGAGATCATTTTACACAGATAGGTCAACAAAGTGTTCTTTACCAGAGAGAATCATTGTTGAAATTTAGTATAATAAGTTCATTGTGTAGCTGTAATAATGCAATGTTAAAATTAATTATAACATATTTTATAGCAAAAGATCTTTAGGACTTAATAATTAATGATATTAAGTTTAATGAAACTTGCCTTGAGGTTTCCCTATTTATTATTCGTTGGTATAAAATGTAAATACTTTTAAACAATTTTTTAACTTGGAAACATTATATGTTCCACGTAAAAAAAATTGATTTAATGTGTAAAATTTTGTATGTATTTTATTTGTTGATGTCAGAAACAAAAAGCGTCATATTTTTTTCTAAAGTTAAACCAAATATTGTATAAAAACCATAGAGAATAGACATAGAGCGGAAACTCTCCTGCCAAAGACCTAACTCAGTTGTCAGAAACCTAAGTGCTGAGAATGTGTTAGTAAAAAAAACTAGAGCATTTAAATAAAAGCTTGTTTAAAAATATTTTCTGAATTTTTTCGAATTTAAATTCGAATTTTCGAAAATTTCTTAAAAAGCTTATATTCTTAAACATAGAGAAATATACATAGAGCGGAAACTCCCCAGTCAAAGACCTAACTCAGTTGTCAAAAACCTAAGTGCTGAGAATGTATTAGTAAAAAAAACTATGTGAACACAAAAAAAACACTCGTATGTGTGATTATTTTGAGTAAAATTTTTGTTTGAGTATTTTTATAGTTTCCGCTCTTGTTGTTTCTCTATGAAAAAATCGATGTGAAAACAAAAACAACACTTTTTTGAGTAATTTTTTTGTTTTTTTTTTCTAGTTTCCGCTCTATTTATATTTTCTGTGTGTTCTGAAACCATGTATATTAATAGTTTATGAAAATTTAAAATTTTTTTCTAAATTTTTAAGTTTGAAATTGGAAAATGGAAGAAGTTGTCCTCAAATAAAACAACAAAAAAATGTTTTTTAAGAATCCTCAGATTTAATTATTATTTGAACAACATATCGAACATAACATGACTTCGAATTTTTTATGATAACTTTGCCTCAATACAAGTCAGTTTTTTGAGATTTTCGTAAAATCATTTCGATAAAACACTTTCAAAGTTTATGCATTTTTTAGATTCTCATATTTGAAACAAAAAATAGCGTTTCAACATGTTTTCTATGTACATATTTGTTCAGTTTTTAATTCCCGGTTTCCACGACAAAAAAACATTTTGAAAATTCCCAAGAATCCCCGATATAGAATCCCATTATGTTAACAATAATTGTGGAAGAAGATTTTTTAATTTACATAAATTTAAAAATTTTGCTATTGTGAAACAAAATTGTTTAATTTCAATATTTATCATTTAAATAAGTAGTTATAGTTTTATTATGCTTAAATGTACTTAAATATGTATACGGTATTATCGTACACTCAGAGAAAAAATATAGTTGTGTATGTTTTCTGTAAGCATTTCACTGTAATCTATATATATAAAACACACAAAATGTTTCTACCTATGTCCGTTATAGACTCTGAAACTATCCAACCGATTAGCACCAAACTGGTTTCATTGGAAAGGAAATTTTATGAAGATGGTTATAGACACTTAAAATACTTACATATTGTTACGAATGTGCAATAGTGATTTGAATTTAACGGTCTGTAACGACTGCATGCAGCATCCATCATGTTTATAAACACGTCCATCAGTAGCATGCGGTTATTAGCATTGTTTGTAAGTGTGGCAACGCTGAGTATTTGGGCTGCTAACATTGACATCGAAGGCTCTAGAATTCGAACATACGAGTTTTGACCGTTAAGAACAGTCTAGACTACTCGAATGAAGATGGCAGTGTGTATAAATAGTGACCGCAATCAGTGCAGTAGTCAGTGAGTTTATCATAGGCGCTGTTAGAATTAACATCAACTGTCTAGTACATTTAAGCTTGTACGTTATAGAGTGTGTGTGCATTTCTGCGAATTGATAAACGTGTATAAAGACACTGAGTGACTACTTAGTTCTGTTGTTGTACATCTATATATATAAAATACAAAAAATGTTTCTACCTATGTCCGTTATAGACTCTGAAAGTACCCAACCGATTAGCTTCAAACTGGTCTCATTGGAAAGGACATTTTCTGAAGATGGTTTTAGACACCAAAAATACTCCATTAGGTCCATTCGGTCTTTCGTAAAGCCGATTTTCGAATTTTCCCATACAAACATTTTTCCCAAATATGAACTGAAAATTTGTATGGCTGGAAATTTTGTATGTATGTAGGTACCTCACACGTTGTGTAGATCCACTAACAAGGGATTTTTGGAAACTCGAATTATAAGGGGGTAAAAATGGGTAAAACCGGGTTAAATCGGCACGAATTAAAAAGCTAGCACTAAATCGAAAATTATACATAAAACAAGTACACCTATTGTATGGGATGAATGCACTATGGCACACAAGAAATCTCTTGACCGTACTCTCAAAGATTTCAGAGAAAATTACCTACCAATAGGTGGAGCTGTATTGCTTCTTGATATTCAACGAACTTTGCCAGTTATTCCAAGATCAACACCAGCCGATTAACTAAATGCATTTTTGAAAGAGTCATATCTTTGGAGACATGTAGAGAAACTTACATTGCTGCTGCGCAAATATTCGCTTTTGGATACGGGCGATGGAAAACTTCAGTTTGATCCGAAATAACTTTTCCGCCGAACTTTTGCCAATTGCAATTACCAATTCAAAATGTTCTGCAAAAAGTTCTCCCAGATATTACAAACAATTTCAAAAATGATAATGTCAACAAAATAAACAATCAAATTTAGTTGAAGCTACCCGGTGAAGTTGTGAAGTACAAATCGATTGACACAAATATAGACTTGCTGTTAAAAAACTATCGCCAAATTTAAATAAAGCCACAATCATCAGAGGCAAATGTAAACGAGCCATCTTGACTTGATACCATGAATTCCAATGATTTCAACCAACTGACCCTTCGATTTCAAGTGATTACCGTTTCCAGTGCGTCTGGCTTTCGACATAACAATCAACAACGCTCAAGGCCATTCGCTAAGTGTTTTTGGTTTGAACTTAGAAAATTTCTGTTTTTCACACGGCCAATTATATGTTGCTTGCTCTAGAGTTCGAAAACCGAAAAATCTTTATGTTTACACATCTACTGAAAAAACTAAAAATATTGTTTATCCGCTAGCATTAACATAAAAAAGTTAATAAATTAACAAAATTTCCTTTTTCCCCAACAAATAAACTAAATGTATTTCTTTTTTAGGCGTAGTAGCACACGCCGGGCATCCGCTAGTTATTTATATGATTGCAGTAACCATAATATGGTAAAGTTACCATCCACATAATTATCACAATCATATGTATGATTATAGAGTATTAAGGCAATCATCTTCATGAATCATTATATCATAACACATATGTTGTTCACAGATTATAATAACTATAAAAAGGGAACAACATAATGTGGTAAATCCTTCATTATAAAAATGGTTGTCACAAGCATATGAATTGTAACTTTAACATATTTTCGTTACCCCAATCATAGAGATAATTACAGTGACCATAATACTGTTGAAAAACTTGTAACCATGTACAACCACATCTTATTTCTGCGTGTAGACTGGTTGTGTTGATGACAAACACACACCCAAACAGTCACTGGAATTCGCATTCGCAATGCAATGACACGAATTACCAAGAGTTTTTGCAATTTTTGCAAATTTAATAAATTTTTTATGGATTCGAAATGATTCAACTCGTTCATTATTTGACTGTGATTGTATGTCATTAAATATGAATGTGTGCGATGTAAACGCATTGTATCTGTGTGAGATTGTGCGAGAGTAAGTGTGTGTATGTGAAATACGAGTATGTATTTCTTTGGCTGCTGGTGGCAGTGATATGTATTTTTTGCTGTTATTGCTAAATATTTTAAGGATAATTGAGTTTAAATGCTAATAATCATACATATGCCAACGCATACACTTTCACATACAAGCACACATTCACATGCATGAGAATACATACACCCAGCAGTTAAGCAAGTAGTCAATGTATTCCTTATAGACAGTAATTGTCATTAATGTCTGCTCACTTGACTGGCTCCAATTTATATATTTTGGATAATTTGACACGTATGTGTTCTTTGTAGTCAAGAGAGTAGTCAATTGGTTACTTTATACATTCCATGTGATCTTGCGTGAAGACAATTGCCACTTAAGTATATTTAAGTAATCTAGAGTGTAGTCACTTTTAACATTTAAATGTACTTTTACTATGAGTAATTCGTACAAACAGATTTTATACAAATTGAGTTGATATAATTCTCATAAAGTTTATTATTTTTTTGCTTAAGTATAGTGACATCCCATGTGACCTTGCGTGAAAGAAGTTATTTTACCCACCGAAAAGTAATCTATTGGAGAGTAGTCGGAGAAAGATTTGTTAGCAAGCAAGCAGTTATGGGGCTGTCTGTGAAATGCCGTACAAGTTTAAATAACTAGTTATGAAGTTGTTCAAGTAACCAGTTGGGTAGCTAGTACGGTAACTGACACTATGTAACCGGTATGTGAATCCAATGCGTTGACTACTTTGGACCAGCTATCATACATCAAAAAGTGTCAACGTATTAAAATAACTAGTTATCACCCTAAATGATAGGTAATATCACTAGTTCGGGACAGTCTCCTAGAACAGCTGGGCACATTCATACATTGAACATTCAATGTCTATGTATGCGAGAGAAACAATTACTGCACAATGACTCTGACAATGACATTGGCTTCTTTTAGGTTTTAGTTGGTTTCCAAATGTGGTTGTAGAATTCCTAAAAAAAAATCATTCGTACGAATAGCAACAATTCGCTGTAGTTGCTGTGTGCGTACAGTTAGAATTAGACTTAATCTAGTGGAAATTAAAATATAAATGTATTTTTAATTCTATGACAAACTGTTCAAGTTCTATTGTGTCTCTATCTATTTTGTTCATCTCCTTCTTGTGGATATTTTGAGATTTGCTGAGATTTTTATAAATTCTTAATCACTACATTTACCTTTGGGACACTGTGTAACTGTAATAAGCAGCATTTTATTGCCAGGCGGCAATGTCCTTGAAAATGTACAATCAGTCTCCCATTTGTGTGTTCCCTTGTTAAGCTCTGCCATTGAAAATAAGTGTTTTAAAACCTTAGAAATATTGTCGACAACTTTAAAAAACACTTTTTATTTTAATTTGTTTCGAAAAATTAAAGGCTTTCGGGAATATCTTTAAGATATTTAATATTAATTGTTTTTCCTTGCCGAATTTTATGCTAATTAATTAAGTTTTCATTAAATTTCTGTCTCATGGCTAATATTTAACCAGTCGACTTAAATGTCGGCGTGTTCAGCATTTATAAATCTGTTTTAAATCATATACATAAGTACATACTTATTTAATTGTTGTTATTAAGTTAAAAAAAAGCCTGAGAATTTAGTAGATTTAAGTACGTGTGCGTGTGTACATAATAATTAACTTTCTTATCTTAACTCTTGGCAAAAATGTATAATTAGCGGTTTGTTGAAATTAGCTGTATATGAAATTGAATATTGTCATATTCGAAAAACAAACATCGCAACTAGCTTAGTATTAAATGAACAATTAGCAGCAGATTTTAGTATTGGCAGTTGTCTACGGAAACTATTTAATACACAGAGACAACAGATTAGTTATCACAAACGAATTTGTCGCCAATCGGTTTGTTTGGTTATATGTACATATAATTACACACATTGATTGTATGTATGGAATATTGCTCTCCTCAGCACCAATTTATTATGGTAAATGGAACAGATTTGCATAAAATAAATTCAATTATCATAACTAAAACAATCTATGGATGTAATTGAATGAAATAAATCTTATATGTACTTCAATTCCTGAAACTGAATCATCTAAATTGATACAAAAATACATACATACATATGTATGGTTATGAATGTGCAATAACGATTTGAATTTAACGGTCTGTAACGACTGCCTGCAACATTCATCATGTTTATAAACACGTCCATTAGTAGAAGCTTCTACTTATCAACAATGTTGATAGCATGCGGTTATTAGCATTATTTGTAAGTATGGCAACACTAAATGTTTAAGCTGATAACATTAACATCGAAAGCTCTGGAATTCGAATGTACTAGTATGTCCGTTAAGAGCATTGTAGAAGATTCCCAATAGATGGCGCGTGTATAAATAGTGGCAGAGGTGGCAGTCGTGAGTTGAGTTGATCACTGGCGGTGTTAGAGTTAACATCAACTGTCGTGTACATGTGTGTTAGTACATTATAAAGTTTGTGTGCATTTCTGCGGATTGGTAAATGTGTATAAAGACACTGAGTGACTATTTAATTCTGTTGTTGTTCTACATTCTAAATCAATAAAGAGTGGTTACACATTGATGTAGCGAAATATTGAAATAAAAATTGAAATATTTTTATAAAAAGACCTCAAGCTTGAATCATATTAGAGTTGTTACAATTTTAAACTACTAACACTGCTTTTATTTGCAATCAAAAGTATCCGCTTCATTTAAAGGAAATAAACCCCGTTTTTAAAAAGGTAAAAGCGGAGCAGTATGTTTGTATGCAAATATTTTTCCTTTGTTTAATAAAAATTATTAAGGGTTCTCATGTAAATGACTAAATGCCTCGCAAACTGTGAAATATGTTGAAAATTTTTTTAAAAAATTTGCATATTTGCGCAAATGGAAAACTTTAGCGTTTAAATGAGTACCCTTTTTGTTTCTGTACATATGTATAAAATTAATCGAATTAATCATTGTTCCATATATTTACACCCACCATCAAACAATATGGGGGTTATGTTGATTTTGTCTTTATGTAATCTTCGTGAACCAGAGAACACTTTCCACTTTATTGGTGTGTGCCCGATTTTCAATCAATTCAGGATTCGCTTCCTTGGTAAACAACAATTTAATATAAGCGAGGTGCTAAATTGGCTGAATGGGCTCAACTACAACAACCTAAGTATTTCACTACATAAAAGTTTGGTTGACTTCATAAATTCAGTATGCAAAGCAATACATCATAAACTCAATATATTTTGTTTCAATGCGCAACATTTGTCAAATTTGAGAATTGTTTTTATTTATGATTCTTTAATACTTTGTTTTAGTTCTTTATACAATTAATTAGAAGGCAAACAATTTATATTTTTGTAGAAATGGCGGATTTATGATAAATTGAATTTTTGTTTGTAAAATATGTAATTTTACGTAAATTTACAAAAAAACATTTATGCGTTCATAAATGTACTAAAATGTCATTGCATATTTTGACAAAGCATTATTGTCATAAAGTATTGGTTTGACTTATAAACGAATTTCTTTGCAGTGTTGCTTTGCAAATTGCGTTTATGAAGTCAGCCTTTACTTAAACTATAAAAAACTAATTTTAAATAAATTTGATTTCTAAATTTAAATTTTTAAAAATCTGATTTTTACTTTTTCCAACAATCAATTAAATTTATAACTATTAATAAGTGTTTAGCATAATACAAGGACTAAGATCGAAAAATTCTTAACATACATAAATGCTATAAATTTTGCGATTGGCCCCTAATGTCAGTTCTGTTTTGACATTTGTGTAGTAAACACATGCGAAATACACGTTAACAAACAATGTTACGCTACACTGCTCCAGAACGCGGAATATTGCTGACTATTTATTTGACCAATAATCGGCAAAATTTATAGCATTTTCTGATAGGAGGATTACTTTTGCGCCACCTTGTCTATTTATGTTTATAAAAATGAAACCACTAAACTTACTGTTTTGATTTTTGTTTTATTTGATTGATATTAATATATGTTTTTTAATTCTAATGAGTAGTGATGAAATTTTGAACCTTCTTCAGAAACCCTTTCATTAAGGTTTATAGAGATTGTCCATCTTCGTTTAAAATCTACCACACTTTTGGACACCTTTTTTGTGCTCTTCAATTCTCTTTTAACAAGAAAATTTTCTGCTTTTGGGTCCTAATCTTTTCTACAACATTCCCTCGAGCATCAAAAACATAAAAATTTTTACCCGGAAGCTACGAAAACCGTGCTCCGTTTTTGGCCTCTAAATTATTAGCAGAGTTCCAGTCAGTAACTTTTTGAGCCTAGTATGTTTTTAAACCTGCATAGGCTTTAACTTTTCGTACCAAATAGTCCGAGTACTGAGCTAACCGAATTGCTTTCCTACCGGATGTCTTCGGAGCTCTTTTAAAAATGCTTTCTATTTATTGGCTTAAGAAACATCATGTGGACCGTTCCATTCACATGAACCAGGTTTTCTATCAACGGACATGTTCTCCCGATACTGTTTAATAACATTGGAATCAGTTTGACGGCAGACCTTTGATTGTTTGGCCAAATTTTTGTAAGACCAAGTTGGGTTTTGTTAAAAATATTTAATAATTTTAGTACGCACTTTTTTCTCGTCACTCATTTTAATCAGATCAACAACAAAAGAACATATTTGACATTTAACATAATAAACGACATGCTTTACAAAGGTATCTTGATAAAAAAAAATCAAATAATACTTGGGTTAAAAGTTTTAATGAAAAACGTGTGTTAAGGTTTTTTCGATCTCAGTCCTTATTTTATTCAACAATTAGTTTAGAAACCTATTACACCGAATTAAATTCGGTTTTATATGCCGTGTCTGTTAATGACTTTTGATGAATGTATAAATTATTTAATACAACTGATTTTACAATTACAGCACGACTAATTCCGTATAGTTTTAAATACATAAAATCTGAAGAGCTCATTAAATTTTATTAAATTCAATTAAAGTTTGGTCTATATAATTACATTTTCATAATTGCAACCAATTTCTAAACTAAACATCTTTTTTAAATTTTTTCAAAAGTTTTTTGTTGGTCTTGATTGAAAAATGAAATACTAAGAAAATCTAACAAAAATATAAGAAAGAAATGAATGAATGAATGCTTATACTGAACTAATTTGCAATGAGTATGATAAAGTTGTCCAGAATACTTAAAACTGACCAACTGTCATGGTCTTGCATTTAATAACACGATGAATTAAGTTGATGATGCTGCTATTTACACATACTCATACATATGCTCTATTATTTAGCTGAATTGTATGTGTGTGACCACTAAACATTTTTTGGCGAATTACGTCAAAATATTACCGACAATCTACAAAAGTTACCGATTTCTTATGAATTGGTCGACATTTACACGTTGATTTAAAGTCATGTATTTTTTATACCCTTCACCTTCGTGAGAAGGGTATATATAAATTTGTCATTCCGTTTGTAATTTCCACAATATAATTTTCCGACCCTATAAAGTATATATATTCTGGATCCTTATAGATAGCGGAGTCGATTAAGCCATGTCTGTCTGTCTGTCTGTCTGTCTGTCTGTTGAAATCAATTTTCTGAAGACCCCAGATATCTTCGGGATCCAAATCTTTAATAATTCTGTCAGACATGCTTTCGAGAATGTTCCTATTTAAAATCAGCAAAATCCGTCCATAAATAACGGAGATATGAGCAAAAATCCGACACAACCTCTGAAAATTTCATCAAAAAAAGACAATTTATTACATGCTTTGACAAAAAAGCAACAAAACGTATGTGTGTTGGATTCATTGTGTGTTGGCTTCATGTTTTGTGTATTTTGTTTTTGTTTTTTTGGTGTTTCACAAAAAAGCAACAAAACGTGCATATGTTTGGATGTTTGTTGGCTTCATTATTTTGTTTTTGTTTTTTTTTTTTTTTTGGTGTTTGACAAAAAAGCAACAAAACGTACATATGTATGTTTGGATGTGAGTTGGTTTCACTGTTTTTTTTTTTTTTTTTTTTTTTTTTTTGGTGTTTCGTTTCGTTTGGCGTTGTTGTTTTTGAGAAGGGTATATATAGATTGTTGTTTCGTTTGTAACTTCTACAATATAGCAATTAAATGTAAAATTTTTAAAAGTTTTCTTGATATATTTAAGATGATATACGCTGAATATGGGCAAGTAATGCATCCACAACAAAGGTGGAGGGTATATAAGATTCGTAACTCTTTGTCAGGTAAAATTTGTAAATTTTTTCAGACTTTTCGGACAGAATTCAGTTCGAGTTCTGAGGTGAATTCCTAGGGAAATTCTAAAGGAATTTTAGACGAGTCTGTTTGATGTCGTTCAAAAGTCTGATAAAAATTCCGATTACAACACTTCTATTAGAAGTCTGAACGAGTATTCTGTCCATTATTAAAAATCTGGTTTAATTTTTTTTTTTATTTATAATATTTAAAAATAATAATTTGTTAGAGCCATTTACATTGGCATCTTTTCGAACGATAAATTGCGGCAACTTTTTTTTTTTTTTTTGTTGCTAAAAAATAATAACAAGAAGTGAAACGCTGTCAAAAACAACCTAAGTCGGTTGTCATATAAAACCTAACTCTAAGAATGTATTGGTAAACACAATTTTTTGTTGTGATATATTTATGATTGTAGTGTTATTAAATAATATTCTTGTATAGCATCAATATTATAATTTTTAGTTAACTATTTATTTTGAATCCACGAATCCATATTTAAAATTTGATTGGTTTAGGTAGTTTTTAATCAGAAATTTGGTAGGATAAATATTTTTTGAGTGGCAACGCTGATTGCAATCTTCAATAAAAAGTTTTGAAGATATACTCTTTCTATCAAAAGTGTTAAATTCACATACTACTTACTTGTATGAGAAGAGAAAGAAGTTGTTGTTGTAGAAAAAGTGAAAGCCTTCCCTTTTTGATATTCTTTGGTTTGTTGGCTAGATGTGTAGAGAAATGGTTGTCACAAACATATACATGTTTACTGTAACCATATATATGGTTGAAATATTCATGTGAATCGTAAATTAACCATATTATTGTAACCACAATCATATATATAGTTACTGTGACTATAATATTGTTAAAAATGTTGAAATGGTTACAGTAACAATGTCCAACTATATTTTTTTTTTTCTGCGTGCAGATACGTCGGCAAATAATGTTTACTGGGTGTGTGTGTGTGAATCTGAGTGTTTGTTTGTTTGGCAATGAAAACAATACAATGGCACTCACTCGTATTAACATTTCATTTCAATGAAACGGTCATTGTGCTTACTTCTGTATTCCATGTATGAATTTGATAGTATGAGTATCCTAACTGACTAATAAAGTTATCTTCCAAGCAACTGGTCAACTAGTCAGGCAACGCACAAACCATCCAACTGAATAAACCTTTCGACCTTCTAACCATTCACCCACACAGTCATCTGTCCATCCATCTGTGCATTCATCTCAACAGTCGTCTGATGTTTAGTTTTGCTTTGTTTATGTTTGTTTCTCTAATTTTTCTGTTGGTTTTTGTTGTTGTTTTTGCGATTGCTGTGGTTGTTATTGTTGTTTTAGTTATTTGTTATCGAAACAATGCCAATTATTGAACTAGACTACAATTTGAAAATGTTTAAGCGAACAGAAAATATATATTTATTAAAACCCGACGAACCATGTCTTTTATTTTATGCTTCAAAATATTCACACATAAAAATTAGAGAGAATTACAATTTATTTTACTTTTTACAATTATGTGAAATGCTAATAGTAAATATGTAGAAAGAAAAAGTTTAAATGCATAAAGAATTACAATACTTGAAATAATTGTGCCAGATAATTTACATACATTTTCATTTTACTTTCCTTGAAATGTATACAGATATTGTTTAGGTCAGTAACCTCGATGATTACTACACCATTTTTAATTAAAATTCAGAACCATAGAGAAACAACAAGAGCGGAAACTATAAAAAAAAAAACTCAAACAAAAATTTTACTCAAAAATGCTACACATACGAGTGTTGTTTTTGTTTTCACATAGTTTTTTTTTTACTAATACATTCTCACCACTTAGGTTTTCGGCAACTAAATTAGGGTTTTGATAGGAGAGTTTCCGCTTTATGTATATTTTCTCTATGTTTCCTACATTTAAAATATATGCATGTCGTATTAATCTTATTTTATTTTATTAACAAACGCAATACACATTTGGTTAGAGTTTGCAAAAAACCGAAGAATTTCAAAACCGCGGTTTCGGTTTTAAAAAATTGAAAACCGATCGGTTTCGGTTCGGTTTTGTGATAAATTATTAACTATTAAATCAGTTGATAATATAGGAACTGCTAAACAAATTTAAAGTTCAAATTTGACGAGTGTTTACGAGGATAATGAAAAATTTGGTACTTTTTCTTTTAATGGTACCTTTTTAATATATTAAATCAGTTAAAGTTGGCTAATATGCTTTTCAGTAAAGAAATAATCAAGAATAGGGTGCTCAATTGTATTAGGATACCAAAAATAGAGAACTAAACCAAACTAAGGAGTACTTTTTCGTTCTTCAAAATAAATGTTCTATAATATTGAACCTAGAATCAGGAAATTACTTTGAAATTTCCAACTTGACAGTGGTTTAAGTGTGGAAAATTTTACTTTTTCTTCTAATGGTACTTTTTATTATAATAAATTATGTTACTTATTGTATATACATAATAGTTGGCTGATATATGCTTCTGGGTAAAGAAAGAATCACGGAAAGAGGAATTGCAGGTACTTTTTCGAACTAAAAGTACTTTTTGAATATTTTATAACGATGGACCTAGAAACGCGAATTCAAAACGGATAATTAATGTTATTATTTATTTATTGTAAAGGTACTTTTTGAATATTTTTTAATAATAAACCTTAAAATTAGGCACAACTGATTCTGAATGAGTTAGAATTCACAAAAGGTGATTATAGTGGTACCTTTCTATTGTATTTTCTATAATAATGGACACAGAAATATGAAATTAAACATTCATGATGCTGAGTAGGAATACAAAATGTGGGTCTTTATGGTATTGTTTTTATTCTAATAATACGTCTAGAATGAGCTACAATCCACATTACAATGAATCAATAAACATGAAACTAATACATGTTTTCCTGAATTAGTATTAATTTACAAAGGGAGACTTAATAATACTATTTCTTTATTCCAATTGAGGTGGCGAAGCGCACCAGTCAGCTAGTACTCCATTCTTTTATCGAATATTTGAAAATAACTAAGACTTTGTTACAAAAATTTTGCATTATTTAGCTTGCGAAAGGTAGCCTGCTACATCATCTGAAGCAATTATTGTAATACAATTTGAAAAAATTTAAACAAATCTTAAGATATTTTTACCGATTTGTGTTTAGAGATATTGGATGAAAAAGTTTGTTTCTCATTTCTAAATTTTGAATTTTTCTAGTGAAAATAGTTTAAAAGTGAAAACCGGAGAATAATTGTCGGTTTCAGTTTCGGTTTTAGGCCTTGAAAAACCGCGGTTTTGCTTTCGGTTAAAACCGAATTGGAAACTCTACATTTGGTCAATTCATAAGGTCTCTTATCATGTCATATTGTCATAATGTCGTAATATATCACGACTCGCCGGCTCGGGTATTCTCTCTTAGGCATTCGGCGTTGGTCTCTGCTGGTTCGTTACGATAACACAATAAACATAGCATAGAAAGTAGTATTATTTTAGGACATTTTTTGCTTGAGAAGCAATAAAAACCATTGTGAAATATTAGGACATTATGGCAATATGACATGATAAGAGATCTTGTGAATTGACCAATTGAAAATAAGTAAAAGCTATTAGAGCAGTTCAGTATAAAGTGCGAATATTGAAAGTGCAAAATTATATAGCCTTTTTGTGATAAAACTAGCAAATAAATCAAAATAATCAACAAATCAAAAATAACATCCGTAGATTAATCTTCATTTATCAAATCTGCAAAATATTGTTAAACAAGTAAGAGAGATATATTTGGCTGGGCCGAATCTTATATACCCTTCATCAAACTATACTTCAAAATAAAAATTTTAAATATTCTTAGGTAAACAAAACTTATTTTTTTCCAGTTGTTTTTTTTTCATTTTTTGGAATAAACATTTTTTCGAATTTTTTTTTTTAATTTTTTATGTAAAATTTTTTTTTATTTTTTTAAAATTTAAATTTTTTTTTTTAAATTTATAATTTTTTTTTAATATTTAGCGAAAAAAAACTTTTGGTGAAAAAAAATCTGGTTGGAATTTTTTTCCTGGTTTTGACCAATTGTAGGTCCAATTTACTATGGTCTTATATACGTCGTTGCAAAGGTCTTTGAAATATCTATCATTAGATATCCATATTGTCTATATTATTGCCTTAGTAATCCAGATATAGGTCAAAAAATATGTAAAAAATCGAGGTTGCCCTGGTTTTTTCCTTATATCTCAGCCATGTGTGGACCGATTTTGCTGATTTTAAATAGCAAACTTTTCGAAAGCATGTCTGACAGAATTACTGAAGATTCAGATCCCGAAGATATCTGGGGTCTTCAGAAAATTGATTTCAACAGACAGACAGACGGACATGGCTTAATCGACTCCGCTATCTATAAGGATCCAGAATATATATACTTTATAGGGTCGGAAAATTATATTGTGGAAATTACAAACGGAATGACAAATTTATATATACCCTTCTCACGAAGGTGAAGGGTATAAAAACTAATTTCAAGCGACCTTCCAGCCTGAGCCCATCATAATCACATAAGTTTAATGTCAATTGAATTGCTATTGAATCCATTTTGACGCAAATTATACATCAATTTTGCACTAAATATATATGTTCAAATCCTATCACTGGTTTGGACTACAATCATAAATCGTATCATAATATATTGCTCTTAAGTAGATTATGTTTACCACAACCATGTTTTTTGTCTGCTTGTACTTTTAGACTTATAAAAGTTTTAAATCTGATACATATTAAATCACATTAATAAAAATTTGTGCGAATTTGACCAGAATTTTATATTAATTTTTCCTAGAATAGCAAAAATTCTTAAAATTTCAATAATTCTTAAAATCTAAAATCATTTTTCAACATGCAATTTTAAATTTTCATTGTTTACGAATTGTTTCCGGTTCTTTAACCTTTTCTTCTACTAACTAACTAAATACATACTTACATACTTACTTTTAAATAAATGCAATGAATAAAACATAAAATTGTTTCATTGTACTTAGTCTTGCAAGTTGAAAATATTTGTATAGTTTCTTTGAATTTTATTTTTTTTTTTTAAAAAAACTTTTCAAAAGTAAGAGTATTTGTGATGTACTATGTGAGCAGGAGATGTACTTTTATAAGATTTAAATTAGTTGCTGTTTGTGTTTGTCCTCTACATAGTGCGGTTTATTTTAGAATATTTAGTTTCACTTTTTGTTTAAATAAAATTCACAGAAACCAATGTTAGAACAATATTCTGAAAATTTTGTTTTCAACTAGAAAATTGTGGTTTAAAAGCACATAGTAGTTATACAATTTTTGTTTGAGGTTGTCTCACATTTGGTTTCATAGCTACATTTCTACTGCACATAAGTTTCTGATTTTCAATATTCAATATAATGATAGAAATTCTAGTGGATTTTGGTTTTGCATGTTAGACATAAAACCAAACAACTCTTTAAATGTTGATACATTCTCTCAATTTTAATTTGATGGCAAGCAAATGCTGTACTGTTACACACTTTTATATTTCTTGTGAATGTAAAAGTTTTTCTTCACTTTTTGCAATTTAAAACAGTTAAATAATTTTTTTTTTTTTGGTTTAATAACGAATTCGTAACTTCTATAGCCCAATGACACAGTTAGTCTTTTTTAAAATTTAAATAAATATTTATAAAATAATAATTGTATCAGAAATACTATAAATAAAATGCTTAATTATTCATTGTAATGTCCTTGATAAACTCAAATTAGTTAATTAATGTTCCTTTATAGATTTTTTTTAAAACATAATGTCTACAATATACAACTACAAAATCATTTGATTCAGCAAGCGTATGAGTAATGCGGAACTAAAACGTTAATGAATAAATATTACGTATAAGACACATGTGTGGTTAATGTTGAGACAAGTGATTGATGGAAAGCATATTTATGTACAAGAAAACACACAAACAGCTAGATATAAATACATATAGACATACTAATACAACTAATTATTTAAGTATACTTACATATACATAAAGTTATTGTTTTAAAGCAGTCATGGGCAAACACATACCACCATGTGTATATTTGTGTGCGTTAAGCAGCAGAGAGATGACTGCACGTTATAACAAAAAAAAAAAAAAATCCGCAACGTGATCTTGCTTCTACAAAAGCTAAACAGCAACTGATTTGATTTTGATCTCTGAGATCGTAACAAAGCAACAAACAAGTGGTCATTTTAGTAAAACACAGACACACTAATACACACAAGCTTATAGTGTAGGTGTGTCAACAAAGCGTCAGCAGAATTTCTTGGCCTATGCACGCGTGCATTAGAATTTCAGTTTTGCTCGTGACTGTTTTAAAGATAAAACTAAGAAATAATTTAATCATTTAATAAATTAAATGTGTTGATGAAAAATAATTCATATATGAACATTTTATTTTATTTTGGGTTAATTTGTATGGATGCAAAAATCGTAATGGATGCAATCTTGCCCTTGAAACTGTAGGTCTAAAATGAATTTTGATCTTGCGGAAACTCAAAAATATATTGTAAGTAGTGATTCAATGCAAAGTTTTAGTAAAATTTTACGTTAACGCATAAATTTGAGCGATAGACCTTCGACTTAAGAAACCATCACAGGTATAAGTCGCACGGTCTCGACGGCCAGTTCACATTACCTGCACGTGACATGACCATGCTCTCAAATTCCTCGAGCAGAATGTCGATTGTGGCATGAGCTGTGTGGCACCTATCGCTGTTCTGATGAAATCTCATGTCATTGCTGTTCATATTATCCAATTTATCGGCGTATAGCACTCGCCGTTAACGGTGTTGGCCTGGTCACCGCCTTTCTCAAAGAAAATTAGACTGATGACGCCGCCAGCCCAAAATCCACACCAAACTGTTACTTTTTAGGATGAATTGGACGCTCTTGGAGGTCATGTGGTTTGGTACTGTTCCAAATTTTACAATTTTGTTGAAATGGACCTCATCTAAACATTAATTTTCGATGAAAAACAAACAGAACATCAGTTTTGTGATAAAACAATTTTAACATTTGCACGTGTTGTTTCTTTTTTGTACTTCACAATCGATTGCTATTATTTTAATATTAATAGCAGTGTTATTAATAATATTTAATATTAAATAATTCTTGCATATGCGTAGGAATATACACGTGTGAATATAAGGCAGCCTGGACATCTTTTATATAAGTGGGCATATGTTTCACTGTAATAAATTTTCACTGTAATACATATATATTTTTTTTTTTTTTGTACTTTACTTTCATTTACTCATGCATGTACTTATAAAGAGTAATAAAAATTGCAGCACCATATCATCTGTGAATATTAGACATGCTTTTGAAATCATTACTTTTTGATTGAATCTAAAATTAATAGATGGCTTTATCTGTTTAATTTTAGATTCAATATACAAATTAATGCCTATTCATGTTATGATATGATGTAATAGTGTCATACATTGCATTGCTGAGAATTAGTCATCATATCGCGAAGAAATCGTTATTATAGGAAGCCTCCAATTGAAGTTTATATTTATGTTAATGATTTTTTTTCTTAGCAAATCTAGCATTTTGTACGAGCTAAAAGTAGTGCTTCAGCGTATAAAATCCATTAATCAATTGGCGTGAATTACATCGGCATAAAATTTATCCCGTTTTAAAAAAAATAATAAATATTTTTTAGTTTTATATTTTAAATTAATTTAAGTTCGGTTTTAACCGAAACCGACGTTTATTCTTCGTTTTTTACTTTTAATCTATTTTCAGTATAATTCATCCTACCTTTCGCAGGCTAGGCAAGGAAACCTGTGTAGTAAAACACACACAACTTATCGGCTTAACGTCACACTTTATTATGATCTTTTTCTTAAAAACTAACTAACAATCAGTTTCATAACTTAAAGCTAGACAATGAAAATGAAAAGGATAGGTATATGTTTATAAAAAGCTAAAATCTTCTTTATATAAATGAGCAGGACAATTATTTAGACTGTTTATTTATTTCATTTAAAAAGAAAATAATGCAACAAAATCTTAGTTATTTTCTTATTTGTAACAAAGTCTTAGTTATTTTCAAATATCTGATAAAAGTATGGAGTACTAGCTGACCCAGTGTGCTTCGCCACCCCAATTGGAAGACAGAAATAGTACTATTTCGTCTCCCTTTGTGATAATTAATACTAATTCAGGAGAACATGTATCTAGTTTCATGTTTATTGATTCATTGTAATGTGGATTCTAGCTCATTCAAAACGTATTATTAGAATAGAAACAGTATCATAAAGACCCACATTTTTTATTCCTACTCAGCATCATGAATGTCTAATTTCATATTTCTGTGCCATTATTATAGTAAATACAAAAGAAAGGTAAGACTATAATCACCTTTTGTGAATTCTAACTCATTCAGAATCATTTGTGCCTAATTTTTATTAAGTATTATAAAATATTCAAAAAGTACCTTAACAATAAAGAAATAGTAACATAAAATATCCCTTTTGAATTCGCATTCACTAAACCATGAATGCTTAATTTCGTGTTTCTTGGTCCATCGTTTTAAAATATTCAAAAAGTCCCTGCAAGTTTCTTCTTTATATTCTAACTCAGTCAGGATCATTTATGTTTAATTTCCGTTTATAGGTTCATTATTATAGAAATTTCAATAATAGTTGTTGTTACATCGATATCATTATGCCCTCTATCCTTGATTCTTTTTTTACTAAGTAAAATAATTGAATATAACAAAAAGTACCATTAGAAGAAAAAATCACAATTTTCCACACTTAAACCAGAGTCAAGTTTATAATTTCAAAGTAATTTCCTGATTCTAGGTTCAATATTATAGAAAATTCAAAAAGTATTATTTGAAGAAGGAAAAAATTCTCCTTAGTTTATTTTAGTGTATATAAGCTAACTAATTTAATATATTAAAAAAGTACCATTAAAATAAAAAGTACCAATTTTCCTTTATCATATTGAACACTCGTCAAGTTTGATCTTTAAATTTGTATAGCAATTTTTATATTATCAACTGATTTAATAGTTAATAAAGTTAGTAGTTAAAACCGAAACCACGGTTTTGAAATTCTTCGGTTTTTTGGAAACTCTATGATAAATTAATAGCATCAGCTATTTTAGAATAAAGTTTATCAAAGTTATTTAAAAAAAAACTTTAGCGAATTATTTAACTATTTTGAAGTCAGTCACATTTGCAATTCAAAAATTTCCACGGGCGCCTCTTTCAATACTATTTTATATAAAAACAAGTAAGAGAACTATATTTGGCTGTGCCGAATCTTATATACCCTTCACCAAATTATACTTTAAAATAAAAATGTTTAATATTTTTAGGTAAACGAAATTAAAATTTTTTTTTTCGAAATTGTTATTCAAAATTTAAAAAAAAAAATTTTTTTCCAATTTGTTTTTTTTAAATTTTTTTTAATATTTAAAAAAAAATTTTTTTTAATTTATTTGCGAAAACAAAAAAATTTGACCCTGTAGGTCCAAATTACTATAGTCTTATATACATCGTTGCAATTGACTTTGAAATGTCTATCATTAAATATCCGTATTGTCTATATTAATGACCAGATCCAGATTTAGATCAAAAATAGTCCAAAAGTCGTGGTTGTTGATTTTTCCTTATATGTATCTCAGCCATTTGTGGGCTGATTTTCTCGATTTTAAATTGTGACCGAGCTGTAAGAATTCAGCAATTCCGCTGCTTCATATCTGCTAAACAGTTCGTTTATACAAATCTGAATCCAATATTGAAATTTGTGGTGAAAATAACTCTTGTTCGTTTCAATAATTTGTTTATGTTTTTTAACTTTAGGAAATGATAAACACTTATGAAATAATAAACAATTAAGGTTGTTCTCATAGATTCAGTCATACAGTCTGGGAAAAATTGCTAAATATAACGTTTACATCGACGCTACATATTTAAAGAAAAATAATTATTTTGATTGACCATCCTAATGTACAGACGGTACTCGTATGTATAATAAATGTTGAGCTAAAATAATTAGCAAAAATTGTATATGTAGTTACATATACATACATATGTACATTGTACAAACATACATATGTTGTAATATTTTATTACTCGTGCAATTACTTACTGGCAGAAAACCATGTCGAGACCATGTCAAACTAATTGCATATATAAATTATGTGGTTGGTATTTACATGTGTCTATATACTAATACATACAGATTTTCTTCATACAATTATATATAAATCCTTTATACACATCTGTGTTAAAGTTCTTCTATTGTCAAGAAGTATGTGACAGTATTATGTGACATGTTACGTTACGCAAAATTTCAAAGAATAATATTTAAATAATAAAACATTCAGGAGTAGTACACATATTTTTTTAATACTGACATGCTTACTTGAAATAAGTAGATTAACATTTAAGTGTGACCACCATGAAATAGCGTATTTAACCAAAATATATTTAAAAACTATGTAGCAATTAAGAGTAATGCAGTGTACAGTTACAGTTTTAATCATACGAACTAAGTATTTAGAGCATTAGAGTATTTCTGTTCATAAAAAGGGACATTCTATAGAGCGAAATATCCTAAGCATACAACTTTTACTTAAGCATTATTCTTCAAAAGACAAATCCCATGTATAACAAGTAAGTGTGTTACACTCGGCTATGCCGATATTATCTGCAATATATTTAAAAAAAAAAAAAATCCAAAAATCTTCTGAAAGATATCAACTTTTTTGGATGATTTGGTCAATAACTCTGTTTATACTTGTCTGATTTTGCCCAAAAATCAACAACGAATAATTAAGGAAATTTAATCCCCCTCAGTCATTTGTGACTTCAGCATAGAGACAGACGGTCAGACGGACGGGCATCGATATGTTACAAACGGAATGGCAAAATCTTTATTCTCCAATCTTTTTGGTGGTGGGTATAAAAAGTAGTATCTTGTCAGGGTTTTAAATTGTAATTTCGTATGCATATTTAAAAATAAATTAAAAAATAGTGAGTAACTTTAAATACATAAGTCAGTCGAAAATACATTATTAAACTACAAACTATTCTTCGGATATTCATATCATAAGATAATTTGTTCTGGAAATCGTTGCTGCAATAAATCAATTGTTGCATACGCGGTGTGGCAGGTGGCGCCGACTTGCTGAAACCACATGTTGTCCAGTGTCATGCCGTTCAGTTGAGGTCACAAGAACTCCATTATCATTTTCCTGTAACGAATGCCGTTCACATATTCACAAAAGTAAGGCCCAATCACGCCGCCTCACAGTGGTTAATATAAGGTGTATACATCTCATAATTGATTTTTGCAAATGTTTGAAAGTAACCGTAAAACATGTTCTATCGTAAAGCTAAGATATGGCAACAGAAGTATTCGAAAATGGCGACAGAATACACTACTTTTTACTTTAAAGATTTTGGGAGTTAAAATTATACCATATTCAAGGGCGTATTTTTAATATTTATAATTATTTTTTATTTTATTTTTCTACCTTGTTGGAAAGTTCTGTATATATTGTTAGTAGATTTAAAATGTGCATAGAAATGTAACATAGAATTAAAGACTAACATATTATATAAAAAATACACAGTCTTTCAAATTTTTCTATTTTTTTGGAAAATATATAATTGTATTATGAGCTTTAACTACATTTTTGTTTAATGCACTTAAAAAATATATTTCCATCATATTTTATAATATTTAGTTGGTATCTATATATATAAAAATGGATGTTTGTATGTATGTGGGTATGTATGTATGTATGTATGTATGTATGTATGTATGTATGTATGTATGTATGTATGTATGTATGTATGTATGTATGTTCCGAATGAACTCAAAAACGGCTGAACCGATTTTGATGAAATTTTCAGGGAATCTTCAGAATAGCCTAGCGGGTAACACTGTAGAGTCATATTTTTGTTTTTCGGTATGTGGGCGGAGGGGCGTGGCAAAATTAATTTTTTACATTTTACCGCTAATGCCATCTATATATATAAAAAACTGCCTGGACCGATTTTGATGAAATTTTCAGGGAATCTTCAGAATAGCCCAGCGGGTAACACTGTAAAGTCAGATTTTTGATATTCCGTCTGTGGGCGGAGGAGTGTGTAAAAATCAAATTTTTACATTATACCGTTAATGCCATAATATATAAAAACAGATTTGTGTATGTATGTTCCGCATGGACTCAAAAACGGGTGGACAAATTTTGATAAAATTTTCACGGAATCTTCAGAAAAGCCTAGGGGGTAACACTGTAAAGTCAGATTTTTGATTTTCGGTCCATGGACGGAATGGCGTGGCAGAATCAAATTTGTATACTATACCGCAAATGACATAAAAAATAAGATTATTGTATAATTGTTGATCGACCTTTTCTTCAATTCTTACAGATAGTTTATTTAGTTTTCTATATACAGACAAACAAAGTCAGTGATTGTTGTAAAAAAAAAAAATTTGGCAAAAAAAAATTGAAAGTGTACTCTGAAGCGAATTATTTGGTGTAAGCGAAGAAAAGAATACATTTCAACACATATCCGCTACTATAAAAGTTATTTTATATTATCAATCGATGATAAACAATTTTGTTTACTCTTGCATATTAGGTGCATGAATAAGAAATTTCCATATGAAATCTATGAAAAAAAATAATATTTTGAATAACTCTCCGCATTCCACTTTTAATAAAAAATAACGGTTTTATTCAAATAAAATTTGTTTTCGAAAGGGCATCTACGTCTAGAGCCGCAGAAACGGAAAGAGAACGAGAATCACGGCTTCAGCAAATGCGTCGCATTGCATCTTCATCGAGTGCTGCAGAGACACCTCAACAGCATATCGAAAGACTAGAAGCCAATCGCTCCCGAATGGCTCGATCAAGAGAAAGAATCGATTTAAAGTTGCCGGCATTTTATTACAATAAGTATGATGGGTACAGGAATCACAAGGACGTACTGATTGCCGCAATGGACAAACATTGCTTTCATTGCCGCGTTTTAAAGTTCCCTAAGGAATCCCCGGGAATGTGCTGTTCGAACGGTAAAGTTATTCTGCCACCAGTTATTGAGCCGCCTAAGTTGCTTCTAAGTTACATTTCCGGCGCCAATCCTATTTCCTAGCACTTCCTTCAAAATATCCAAAAGTGCAACTCATGATTTTAAATGACGTCGGCTTCATGCCCACCTTTAAAATTCAAGGCCAAATGTACCACAGATTTGAATCATTGCTCCCGCTTCCCAATGATGATGCGAAGTTCCTTCAAATTTATTTCACTGGAAATGAAGATACAGAAACCGAACGCTATCAACGAACATGCGTGTGCATTACCTGCAATACCCTTCTGCCGAAACATTCTCAAAACAATTGATCTCGCCACAAATGAGATTTCGTTGTTGACAAGGTATTCCCAAGTCTTACAACCAACTACAAAAATTCGGATTGGCTGTGGGAACATGCAATTTTGGCACCAACAAATTATGATGTTAACAAGCTCAATAAACAAATACAATTGAAACTGCCTGGCGAAACAATAAAATGCAAATCGATTGACACAGTAATGAACGAGGAACAAGCCGTCGATTATCCTACTGAATTTTTGAATTCATTGGAACCAGCCGGACTGCCACCACATGTATTAAAATTAAAGGTTGGATCACCAACTTTGTCCGACACTGTATATTTAAATCGAGATCGAGATGCAATATAAAACAGATGTTTTCTAAGGGCCAGCAACGCGGACCGGGTTCAGCTAGTTTTAAATGAATAACAATAAAACACGAGTAATATGTGTCCTTTTAATGTTACATAAGTTTACATACTCGGAAAAAAAAAATATTGTACCGTTAAGATTTCCGCTAAAATTTTTATGATGCTTTGTGTAAAATCAGTGGTAGAAACTGATCACACTGGCAAAATGAAACCAAAAAGTATTTTTAGTGGAGGAAAATGGGCAAAGGCAAAGAAATTTCTGAGCCAATTCGAAACCCATCATTAAGTTGAGAAATGATGGCAAATCTTTTAATGAAATTGAAATTTTATTAAATCTAAGTAAAACCACAGTCCAATAATAAAATATTTCAAAGAAAATGGAAATTATGAAAGCAAAGCTCGTAGTGTGCTTCCCCGCATTCTCGACAAACGGACAGAACGGTCTATTATACGTTCCATTCAAGAAAATCCTAAGCTAAGTGCCGTCGAACTAAACCAGAAAATGAGAACAAATCTAGAAATTACCGTTTCTGATCAGACTGTTCGCCGATGTATCAAGAGAAATGGGTACAGTAGCAGAGTTGCCAGAAAAAAACCATTACTTAGATCTGTGAATATCCAGAAGCACTTAAATATGCCCAAAAGTACGAAAATGCTCATGTAAATGACCCTACATTTTGGGAGAGCGTAATATTCACAGATGAATGTAAATTTATGGTTTTTGGAGGTGATGGACGAACAAAAGATTGGCGAAAGCCTAATGCTGAGTTATTACCACAAAATGTTAATTGCACCGTTAAACATGGAGGCGGGACAGTCATGGTCTGGGGATGTTTGGCGTCAAATGCTGTCGGTAAGCTCAGGTTCATCGATAGTACTATGGATAAGGCCATGTATATCGATATTTTAAAGGATAGCTACCTTCTCAGCGTCCAACTTCTAGATCTGGAGGACAACGCAATATTTCTTCAGGACAACGATCCGAAGCATTCATCAAAGTTAGTTAAGGAATGGCTTCTATATAACGTTAAAAACAAATTGGAACATCCCCCGCAGTCCCCCGATCTTAATGTTATTGAACATTTATGGGATATTTTAAAACGAGGACTAAAAAATCGACAAGTAACATCAGTTCCAGCACTCAAAGAAGCGTTGATGGAAGAATGGAGCAAAATTACTCCAGAAATAACAAAAAAATTGGCTTTGTTCATGCCAAATAGATTATCTGCAGTAATTAAAGCCAAAGCAGGCCACACAAACTATTAATTTAATTTTTTTAACGTTTTTTTTTATCCCGTATGTAAACTTATGTAAATTAGCTTTATGCCAAAAAATTGAATTATTTTATGTTTTCTAGTAGAATTTAATGAAAATAATATTAGTTTTGTGTTTATTTTATCTCAATAAATCTGAAATAGCATAGAAAAAGTAATTAAAGCATTTTTCACTAAATATTTATTATTAAAGATGAAATATATTAGGGGTATGTAAACTTTTGTAAGACTGTGTATATCAAAACTAGCAGCCATTTCATGCCTATAAGCAAATGGCATGCACAAATGTTGAGTAACTCAGAAATTAATAAAAAATAATATCAACTTTTTTGATTTTAAGGACTGAGATCGTAAAATTCTTAACACACGTTTTTCACTAAAACTTTTAACCCAAGTATTATTTGATATTATTTTTGTGATCAAGTTACCTTTGTAAAACATGTCAATTATTATGTTTAATGTCAATTATGTTCATTTGTTGTCAATCTGATTAAAATGAGTGACCAGAAAACAGTGCGTACTAAAATTATTAAATATTTTTAACAAAACCCAATTTGGTCCTATAAAAAGTTGGCCATAAAATCAAAGGTCTGCTATCAAACTTTTTCCAATGTTATTAAACAGTACCGGGAGAACTTGTACGTTGATATAAAACCTGGTTCAGGTAGAAGGAAAGTATTTTCAAATGATTTCCGAACACATCCAGTAGGAAAGCAGACCGGTCAGGTCAGTACTCGGACTATTTGGTACGAAAAGTTACAGCAAATGCAGGTTAAAAAGAATACAAGGCTCAAAAAGTTCCTAACAAGAACTCTGCTAAAAATTTAGAGGCCAAAAACAGAGCACGGTAATTGAAGTCACATTGTATACAAAAAATATACCTGCTGCATAATGGATGACGAAATCTACGTATGGAAAATTTTTTTTCGCAGCTTCTGGGTAAATGCTTGTATGTTGCAGATCCTCGAGAGAATGTTGTAGAAAAGTTTAGGACCCAAAAACAGACAAAATTTCGCAAAAAGTTCTTGGTATGGAAAGCAATGTGCAGTTGCGGCAAAAAGCCAAAGATTTCTTACAAAGGGCTCTATAAATACCGAAATTTACATCAAGGAATGTTTACAAAAAAGGATATTTCGATTTATAAGACTTCTTAATGTGTCCACTTATTTTTGGCTTGATTTGGCATCTGTCACTATGGTAAGAAAGGTCTTGAGTGAAGATAGGCAATTCCTCCAAACTGCCTGGAGCTGAGTCCAGTGGATAGATCTCTTGTTAAAAGAGAATTGAAGATCTCAAAAAAGCTGTCCAAAAGTGTGGTAGATTTTAAACGGAGACGGACAACATGTTCGAACAAAGTGACATAAAGCACTATAAAAACCATAATGGAAGGGTTTTCGAAAAAGGTTCAAAATTTCATCATTTAGCTCTTCACAAAACAATGTTTTAATCGGATGAAAATTGTAATAGTTAGTCAAGTTTTCATTAACACCTTTTATAGTATTTTCTTCCTCAGCGCATATGAATAAAAAAAAATATATATCAAAAAAAAATCTTTGAAAACGGTTTTAAACTTTAAACTTCCAAAGCATTTTTTGCTACCAATGAAATTTTATTTTAACTCTACTGCAGCTGAACACTTTTTTAAAAAAATGCAAACATTGGCCCTTGTAAATTTTGGAGGTTAAAAGTCTACGGCTCGAAAGTTGTAATTTTCTAAAAAAAAAAAATCTAAGCTAAAAAGCAGTTAACAAATGTTAGTTGTTAATACTATTAAAACTAATGAAAAAGTCCATAAAAACACCTCTTTTACTTGTCTTAACATATCAATTTTACACAAAAAAAAAATAAAAATCATCTTCCATTCAAAAGTTACAGATTTTTGAACAGAAAATTACCAACATTTTTCACTGTGCGCCTGACCAAAATCCGCACCAGATGGTTGCTCGTTGTGGGTACATTTTTTTTTGTCATGGATTGCATGGCGAATTTCTTAGCCATAAATTCAACAATTTTGTGAACTTTGTAGGCATGAAGGTGGAGGTCTCTTGTCGAAATTCGCTGCGTAGTGCTTCGTGAAATTTGAAATTGTTGAGAACGAAGCCGAATTGATGTTTTCAAGATAGCGACCGGTACGTTGACGTACAGGAGTCTTGTAATAAGTTATCCCAATTTCAGAGTTACCACTGCACATAAAAAATTAAACTAAATTTAAAAAGTTCAATCTTGCTGAGACACCCTTTAGTAACTCATTTCACTTTAAACAACAAAAAGAAATAGAGTCAGCTTCTAACGAAGTTAAGAAAAATACATTTTAAAACAAACGTATATTTTCTCAATAACAGTTGCATTGGCATGAACAATATCAACGTATGAGTAATATTGTGCAATCATAACTAGCTAGTATACTCTAGAATAATATGCACCCCTATCGCGAGTCAATATTTCACATGAAATATGTTTCCTTTTTCCATTTTTCGTTCACGTGATAAAATTCCACATGTTGTGAAATTTTTAGATGGAATTTTGTAAACAATAAACAGCTGTTACCAACAAAATATCGCTCATCTCTATTTCTTACAGTTTAATGCTTGTAGATATATTTTTAAACAAAATTTATAAGATTCTTTAAACAACCTAACAAGTATTAAAATCTGAGTACTATTTCAATAGATTTAATCAAATTACAGATTAACAATCTAATTAAATTTAATTTTTATTTTTATTTTACCAACAAGTAACAGTTCTACGCCCACAAATGAGTACTATAAGTAAGATTTTGTGGAAAATCGTTTAAAATGTAAATCAATTTATACTCAGATTACACAAGTAATCTTAGAACTCAGACAAACGCTGACACAAAAGTCTTTAAAGGCAACAATATTATAGTGATTTGAAATCTGTGTGTGCATGCGTATGTTTGTGTAAACTTTAAAGTTGATCTGTAATTAAATTTTGTTACACTAAAGTGACAAATTTAATGAGTGAATGTATAAAAGGCATCCGGCCAGAAAACCAAAAGTTTGACATTCGAAACAAAACATAACCTGGTTTTCGCTTCCGCCCACTCCAGTTAAGGTGCAACAGATGTTGTTTATGTTTATGTTAATTTTATGTTTTTATATGTGTGGAACTCATACATATGTATATACACATCCGAACGAACTTTAATACAACGTTTTCATTAACTCCTTCGAAAAACAAACAAACAGACAGACATTATATATGTATATGTATATATATCCATATACATACATACATACTCGTATTTGCATGTATTTAATGTAATTAAAATTCTTGGATAAAATAAAATATAAAAAGCCTACAACATATTTGGCACATACGAGCACACATGTTTTCTTTTCATTCCCCACACACAAAAAAATAACACAAGAACAACAACCAGGACAAAAGCTGAAAATACACAACAAGAATAACAACAAAATCTTAAGCCTAATGAAAATGTCTCCAGAAAACAAGATGTTAAATGATTTTTTTTTGTTTTTTTTTTTTTTTTTTTGTTTTTCTTTGTATAATTAAGTTATAAACATGTATGTAAATGTTGTCAAGGCTAACAAAACAAAGACAATAGAAAACAATGAGGATGTGCTACTCTTTTCTGACAAACACATAGGCTCACACAACTGCATGATTATACAATGGTTGTGTTCTTAATACAACGATGTACGACAATTAAGAGCTCTACTTTTCACTAGAGCAGGCTTAAATTGTAAATATAAATCGAGTTTGTGATTATTTATTTCTTTTGATATCGAGAAGTAGCTATCAGAATAACAAGCTAAAAAAAGGAAATATAGCTCGGTAAATAGTCGTGTTAATACTGTTACGAATGTGCAATGACGATTTGAATTTAACGGTCTGTAACGTCTGCCTGCAGCATTCTGCATGTTTGAAGGCACGTCCATCAGTAGCATGCGGTTATTGGCATTGTTTGTAAGTATGGCAACACTAAATGTTTGGGCTGCTGGCAATGACATCGAAGGCTCTGGAATTCGAACATACGAGTTTTGTCCGATAAGAGCATTGTAGAAGTTTCCCGAGAGATGGCGTGTGTATAAATAGTGGCAGAGATGACAGTCGTGAGTTTAGTTGATCATTGTCGCTGTTAGAGTTAACATCAACTGTTAACATCAACTTTCTGCGATTGATAAACGTGTATAAAGACACTGAGTGGATATTTGAACTGTTGTTGGTGTACATTTAAATAAATAAAGTGTTGTTACAAATTTTAAACTACTAAAACTGTTTTTTATTTGCAATCAAAAGTGTCCGGTTTATTTAAAGGAAATAAACTTCGTTTTTAAAAGGTAAAAACGTAACAATACGAATTCGTACCAAGTTGAGCGAGTGGGCAAAACTAGAAGGAGTTGTCCTAGACTTATGAAATTGTATACACTTTTATATATTGTTACGAAAGTGCAATAGCGATTTGAACTTAACGGTCTGTAACGACTGCCTGCAACATTCATCATGTTTATAAACACGTCCATCAGTAGCATGAGGTTATTAGCATTGTTTGTAAGTATGGCAACACTAAATGTTTAAGCTGCTAACATTGACATCGAAAGCTCTAGAATTCGAACGTACTAGTTTGTCCATTGATATCATTGTAGAAGATTCACGATAGATGGCGTGTGTATAAATAGTGGCAGAGGTTGCAGTCGTGAGTAAGTTGATCATAGGCGCTGTTAGAGTTAACATTAACTGTCTTGTGCATTTAAGTTTGTACATTATAAAGTGTGTGTGCATTTCTGAGTGACTATTTGAACTGTTGTTGTTGTACATCTTAAATAAATAAAGAGTTGTTACAATTGTTAACTACTAAAACAGCTTTTATTTGCAATCAAAAGTATCCGGTTTATTTAAAGGAAATAAACCCCCGTTTTAAAAGGTAAAAACGTAACAATATGTAAGTATTTGAATAAGTAAGATAAAAATTATGTTTGAAAAATATGTATTTTATGTATTCCATAACATTTTCACAAAATTATACTTGATCATATTCATTAAAAATGTTATAAAACTGCTAAACCCTATTTGACTGTTACGAAATAGCCATTATTGATTTGAATTTAACGGTTTGTAACGGCTGCTGACAAAATTCATTAGGTGTTTGTCATAAAAATGCAATATGCATTTATAAAAAGTGTTGGCATTTGTTAGTTATAATCCTTTCCCATATTTCTGGCAACATATGGATTCCGAGCCAAAAGAACTGCTCATCTTTTGAGGCCAAGAACGAATCAAGCCATTATCAGATACTCTGATCGAAATAAATAGTAGTCGGACAGGGCACGGTCTGGAATATAATGCGGATGAGGCAAAACTTTCAGCCACTTCATTCTAAATAGTTTTTAACAGATATTGCATAATGTGGCCGAGGAATATTACGGTTTCAGGTGTGGCCTCATATTCTGGGAGTTTTTTGACCAATGATCGCTTCAAACGAATCAGTTGCGTTCGGTACAGGCACCCTGTGATAGTCTGGTCAGATTTTAGTAGCTTATAATTGGACCCTTTTGCTTCCACCAAATACAGAGAATTAATGCCATGGTTTTTTACCTTTGTTGTCGATTCAGCTGGGCTTTATATAAGATCTCTTTGGTTCCGGGTTTTTGTAATGGATACATTTTTAATCGCAAGTAATAATTAAGTGCAAAAATGGTTTTCTTTTATAGATTTCAAGCATCATTTCGGACATGCAAAATCGTCTTTTAAGGACTCTTGGCTTCAATTCATATGATAAACAATTTCCCTGCTTTTGGATGAATCCTTCTGCCAGCAAATGTTTTGAAATTGTTGCTTGAGTAGCTCCCAATGCACTTGTTGTGTATGAAAACAATCTTCATAGTGTAATGCTTCCAATTCTTGATCTTCAAACTTTTTTGGCTGGCTTGGGCGGTCTTTGTCTTCCGTGTCAAATTCATTACTTCTGAACCGAACAAACCATCCCTCGTATATTAAAGCGGATGGAACTCCTTCACCATAAGCTTTGGTAGGCAATCGGTGGGCTTCAGCGTCACTTTTGTTTAAATCAAAGAAGTAAAGCAAAACTTCCCTCATATGACGCTTTGTAGGCACGTCTAAACAAAAGTCAAGTTTTCTGCTTTTCATGTCTTTTTTTGATACTCTGCTTTGAGTTTGTTTCTGATTGGTTGTTGATAAGAATATATGCCAAAAAGGCAAGCATGGTTGAAAAAAAGGCATCGTATAAATGCAAGGAGATTTTCGTAGGGGTTTTAAAATATAAACAAAAATAAAGACATGACTTTAAATCAAAGTGTAAATGTCCCCTAAGTGTATCATCATTAACTGTGAAGTAGCATTAAATGCTCAAGGTGATCATTATGGAAATAGAATATTCAAGTGCGTAAAAAACACAGAGTGACTCCTTAAAATGTTGTGTAAATTTATATAAATACTGAGTTGTTACAACTTTTAAACAAATGGTTAAAAACGTAACAATACTTTAAAAATACTTTAGTTATGAATATTTATTGATAGCGTAAATTTTTGTCCACTTTTTTTTTATTTTTATTAAGAGATACTAAAAGTATATCACATTTTTGTAGAGTATACTTCATATGTTTGATCAATATTACTTATACGCTGTGGTGATTGTGAAAAATTTAACTAAAACTAAGAAAGGTACTGATAAAATGCAATTTAATTTTTTATTAATGTGCTGTTTTTCTATAGCAAACGAGTGCTTTGAGTGGAAATTTTACATGCATTTTGTTTTTGTTACAATAACAAAACACATGTTAAATATCCACTCAAAGTACTCGTTTGGATTAGAAAAACAGCACATAAGAGAAAGAAAAACTAGTATATCTCAATTTTTATAGTATACTTGTTATGTTTGATCAATATCACTCATACGCTTTGGTGCTTGTGAAAAATTTAACTAAAACTGAGAAAAAGGTATTGATAAAATGCAATTTAATTTTTAATTATATTTAAATGAGTTAATGAGTTATAATCACTTATTATCCTTAAAGAAACATTTCTTATCGGTAAATTTTTAATGATTTATAATATCACAAAACAAAAATCGAATAAGTTTTGTTTTCATATTTCTGCTTATGCTTATGTGATTCAAATTGATGTTGTAAATTATTCGAATTTTATTTTAATCGAATAAAATTGCATAATGTTTCGATTAATTTTTAAAATTTCCTCAATTATTAAATTTAATAACGAGTAAAAATATTATTCAAATAATAAAATAAAAAATATTTAAAACTACGACTTTTTTTACAATGAATAAAAATACAAAATTAATATTATATAGATGTAAATAATAATAAATTAGAGCATTTTTATTATATAAAGCCTCTTTAAATATTTGATGAAATAATTCTTGATTGAAATGCTTTAGATTCCAAAATATTTTTTAGTATTTTAATTTTTAAGTCGTTTGACTAAAATAGATTATAAACTATGTCTACATATGGTCACCTAATATGCAAAAGAGCGTATTATCACATTTTTTTTAATTTTACAGGAGATAATATCGTAAAGGTTAAATAATATTCGATTATATTTGTGTTTAAATATTTCTATCATACTTATGGTTGTATTTAATGTGTTTAAACACATAAGGACTGAGATCGTAGAATTCTTAACACACGTTTTTCATTAAAACTTTTAACCCAAGTATTATTTGATTTTTTTTTTTTTTTTTTTTTTGATCAAGTTACCTTTGAAAAGCATGTCAGTTATTATGTTGAATGTCAATTATGTTCATTTGTTGTTAATCTGATTAAAATGGGTGACGAGAAAAAAGTGCGTACTAAAATTATTATATATTTTTAACAAAACCCAACTTGGTCCTACAAGAAGTTGGCCAAACAACCAAAGGTCTGCTATCAAACTGTTTCCAATGTTATTCAACAGTACCGGGAGAACTTGTTCGTTGATATAAGACATGGTTCAGGTAGAAGGAATTGTCCAAATGATGTTTCTAAAGCCAAAAAATAGAAAGCATTTTCAAAAGAGCTCCCAACACCTCCGGTAGGAAAGCTGCCCGGTCAGGTCAGTACTAGGACTATTTGGTACGAAAAGTTAAAGCCAAAAGTTAAAGCCAATGGTACGAAAAGTTAAAGCCAAAAGCATACAAGGCTCAAAAAGTTCCTAACAAGAACTCTGCTAAAAATTTAGAGGCCAAAGACAGAGCTCGGAAACTGAAGTCAAATTTTATACAAAAAATATACCTACTGCATAATGGATGACGAAATGTACATATGGAACATTTTTCGCAGCTTCTAAGTCAATTTTTTTATAATGCAGATGCTCGAGGGAATGTTGAAGAAAAGTTTAGGACCCAATAACAGACAAAATTTCCCAAAAATTTCTTGGTATGGCAAGCAATATGCAGTTGCGGCAAAAAAGCCAAACATTTGTTACAAAGGGCTCTATAAATACCGAAATTTACATCAAGGAATGTTTACAAAAAAAGGATGTTTCCATTCATAAGACTTCTTAATGTGTCCACTTATTTTTGGCCTGATTCGGCATATGTCACTATGGTATGAAAAGTCTTGAGTGGTACAAGAACAATAATGTGGTATTTGTACCATGAAAGGCAATTTCTCCAAACTGCCTGGAGCTGAGTCCAGTGAAGAGATATTGGGCTCTTGTTAAAAGAGAATTGAAGAGCACAAAAAAGTGTCCAAAAGTGTGGTAGATTTTAAACGGAGATGGACAACCTGTCTAAAAATTTCATCATTAGTGATTAGAACTATAAAAATAATTTTTTTTTTTTTTTTTAAATTGTAACAATAATTTCAATCAAATAAAAAGAGATTCAAAACTGAAAGTTTAGTGGTTTCATTTTTATTAACATATTTCAATCCTTACATCAAATCTTGTATAGACATTGAAATTAGGTTTTATTTAATGTATATCTTATTCTATTGGTGTCATGTTCTACTACTTTGAAGTTGGGTCTCAAATAAAACAAATTTTAAGACATTTATTAAAATTACATAGCTTGCCAAAAAGAAAGACCTTTGAAGTCCGTCTAATGAATATGATTATCTCGTAAGCAAACTTTTTTATGATTGTAAAAAAGAGAGGAAGTTAGATGGATATATTATATTCAAATCAATTAGAAATATGTCAAATAAGGAATCTGACTTCAAACTCTATGCTTTCGGTTTTCGTATAAATCTTAAATTACCAATATTGCCAGGATCGAAAGCCCATTACACATTACAAAGAAAAAAATCCATTTGTTTAACTTAAAATTAAAAAAAAAAACTCAACATAAACTACTTTTCAGAAAAAAACATTTTTGTAAGAACAATAATTTATGTTAAAGTGTTGTCTACTCTAAAAGGAAACAAAAGAAAAAACAAAAATCCTGAAATAATCAAGAAATTTAGTCATGTTTAAGATGGAAATCTTTAGCACATCATTGTTGTTTAACAAACATCAAAAACACATCCATGTAAATACAAAATTCAAACACACTCTTACTTACTTACCCAGCGGGAAAAAATGCAGTAATGAAGCCGGCCTTATTTTGCAGATACAAAGCCATCCAGCCTTGTCATTGAGAGTCAATGTCTTGCATACAGGCTTCTTTTAGAGCGCTGAAAGAAGGGCTAATTAAGAAAGCATATTAGAAGGTATTCCTGCTCCTTAATGCCTCATAGAATGTCTTCATAGTCGTTTCTATTAAAAATTAAAGCCTACTTGAAGGTCTGCTTAAGCAAGCATTTAAAGAGTGTTATTAGGGAAAACATTCTTAATGAATTCAGCACAAAACATTAAAAATGGACTTTAATCCAGATACATTTTTTATGCAATATATGAAAATATGTGAACATTTTTCAAAGGGGGCAAGGTTTTTTGAACTTCTGAGATGTAAATAAAGGCTTTTTATATAAGTATTTGATATTGGTGAAAACCTTAGGACTTGAAGATTGATATTTTGGTAAAATTAAATATTATAAATTTTTGGGACGTCATTTATTTAAACACTAACCCCCATTAACACGAAGTATGGTTACGTGTTAACTAATAGTTATACTGACAGTTTTCATACAAACATATTTTTAACCGACAGTATAACTATAAGTTAACATATAACCAAACTTCGTCTTAACGGGGTTAAAAAAAATATTTTCTTTTGAGTTAAAAAACGCAATATACCTTATTAAATCCCTAATTTAAAGTTTAGGCTACATTATTAATGATCTAAGCAACGTCGGTTATTGTTGCTTAGATCATGAACGACTATAAATAAAACATAAAACATATTCACCAGTAAAAAAAGCGATATATAAAGGTCTTGTTCACAAATAATAGAGTTGTGAAATTGTCTTGTAGACAATGTGTTTTCGAAATCTGAATTCCATATTTACTTTATATTTTTCCCACTGGGATATTTATATCTATGTATGTATAAATCTCACTTAATAGAAAACTGTTTCACATATTAGACCAGTTCACAAAAATTGTCATTCCGGATACCAACAAAATGAAGATTGGTTCATTAAAATATTGTTACGTTTTTACCTTTTAAAAACGGGGTTTATTTCCTTTCAATAAACTGGATACTTTTGATTGCAAATAAAAAGCAGTTTTAGTAGTTTAAAATTTTTAACAACTCTTTATTTATTTAGAATGTACAACAACAACAGAATTAAATAGTCACTCAGTGTCTTTATACACATTTACCAATTCGCAGAAATGCACACAAACTTTATAATGTACAAACACACATGTACACGACAATTGATATTAACTCTAACAGCGTCAATGATCAACTCAACTCACGACTGCCACCTCTGCCACTATTTATACACACGCCATTTCTCGGGAATCTTCTACAATGCTGTTAACGGACAAAACTCGTATGTTCGAATTCCAGAGCCTTCGATGTCATTGCCAGCATCCCAAACATTTAGTGTTGCCATACTTACAAACAATGCTAATAACCGCATGCTACTGATAGACGTGCCTTCAAACATGATGAATGCTGCAGGCAGTCGTTACAGACCGTTAAATTCAAATCGTCATTGCACATTCGTAACAATATACTATTTCGAACATGTTTGTTCTATTTAATTTAAATTTATCATTAATTACATAATGGCTACGCAGAAAAGACGCTGTAGAAATAATCCACAGAGTTTTTGTGTTGTTTGTCTGTAAAATTGTGCATGTAATTTTTTAGACTACAGTATTTAGGATCAATTTGACCTTTATGTTGATTAGCTGCCACAAAGGTCAAATTGATCCTAAATACTGCAGTCTAAAAAATTACGTGCACAATTTTACAGACAAACAACACAAAAACTCTGTGGATTATTTGTACAGCGTCTTTTCTGCGTAGCCATTATGTTATTAATGATAAATTTTAATTAAATTCTCCAAAACAAGACGTGGTAGATCAGCGGACAATAATACATAGGGATCAATTATTTTGATTTCAGAAAATTTACATAAAAAAAAGTTTTAAGGACTAAACCAAAAACACATGAATTTTAACATCCTTCCAATAAAAGTAAGATATCTGATACATATATTCAATAATGTGAATCTACTCAACTAAAAGAGAATCTTGTTGGGATTCATAATACAGAAAGTAGTTTAAGGCTTGGAGGACCGTCCGCGAAATTTAATCAACCGTTAAAACCGTTATATTTGAATTTAAACACAATTTCTTAACAATTGTTCAATTCACAAGGTCTCTTAACAGTCATATTGTCATAATGTCCTAATATATCACGACTCTGCGGCTCGGCTTAACCGACACGTAAGCATTCGGCGTTGGTCTCTGCTGGTTCGTTTCGATAACACAATAAACATAGCATAGAACGTAGGATTCTTTTATGACATTTTTTGCTTGAAAAGCTATAAAAACCATTGTGAAATCTTAGGACATTATGACAACATGACATGACCTTGTGAATTGACCAATTATGTTAAATTAAAATAAATGTATTTATTCGTTTTATTCGATAAAGCTTCACAAAATTTTTGGAATTATTCGTATTTTGACACGTTGCACAGAGGTTAATCCCTGCACAACAATATTTCAAAATACTGCCAATTTTATACGAACCATTCTAATGTAAATGTTTGAGTATTTATTGTAATTGCAGCTGTTATTTGAAGATCTAGAATAACAGAAAAAAAAACAAATCTTTTAGATATGAGAAAACTTACACACATCCAACAACACTAACATCTATGTAAGAAAATACGTGATGAGACTTAATTTAAGTGTACCCAGCAGTTAAACAAGTGGCCAATGTATTCCTTATAAACAGCATTGTCACTAATGTGTGATTACTTGGCTGACTCCAATTTATATATTTTTAGACATTTGACATCTACATATGTGCTCTTTGTACTGCAGAGAGAGTTTGTAAGAGAATTCCCATAGACATAATCTAGCGTGAAGACAATTGTCACTTAAGTGTCTCTAAGTAATGTTTATTTTGTACTGGATTTTAAAAAGTAGTTTTTTTGCTCACCAGAAGTGGAGAGTTGTCGGAGGAAGGGTTGTTTACAAGCAATCGGTTATTGGACTGTTTTTTTAACTAATAATATTGAAATTCATATAGCACCCGTTTATGTTAAAATAACAAGTAATGTAGCTGATCAAGTAACCAGTTAGGTAGCTAGTAAGTTATCTGACTCTATGTAACTACTTTGGACCAGTTATCAGACCGTTACATTGTAATCAAAAAGGGTCTATTATAACAACTAGTCACGTAACTAGTTAGTCTCCTAGAACTGCTGGGTATATGATATCACACACAAATACACATCAAACCAAAAAACATTTAATTCTCAACTATTTTCGTCATGTCCTAGTGTAAATGATTGAAACACGCCATAAATTATACGAATATCACTCGTTAAATTCCAACATTTACTGTATAAAAGGAAATTTGAGAGGAATTTTAATAACAAAAAAAAATAACCAAAAAACACTAAATTATGTGGTAAATAATTTCTTAATTTGCATTGACGCACACAAACGAAACATATACAAACAAGTTCAAAAACGCTAAATGAAAATCTAAAACAAATATTATATTTATAGAACAATTGAAATCTAAATTGGTAATTGATAGATTACTTACAATAAATAAATAAATAAAAAATAAATATTTACACAATACATATGAATTAATAAGCAAAATTGAATTTATGGCCAGGATGGAATCAGGGTTTAGTGTTACAAACTGCTGACTCATATAACGTTTTAATGAATCTTCTCATTAATCATGTTTTTTTTTTTTTTTGTTTTTTTTTTTTAAATTGGGCTTTATTTTGGAAATTTAATATGACTCAGTTTAATAATTGTATAAAATGTATTTAATATATAAAGCACGAATCTGATTCACATCCAGCTTAAAATATATCACTCGTATTAGTATGATTTAAGCTATGTCGGTTGAAAGTTATTCGTCTATCTTGTAATCAAACTACAAGTAGGAATTTAGAAGACAGCTCAATGAATTAAGGAAGAACTATTTTGAATGTAATCGTTATCAGTAAATTATAATAGATTTTGATAATGTATTTTAAATTTCTTAAGAACAATTGGTTTAACTTTACAACATCAAACTCTGCATGTATTCTCAATTAACTAAATATTTCAATCTAAACACACAAACAATAAGTTCTGTAGAGAATCATAAAACATTTCATTGCAATACAGTATGTGGCTAATCGCTTTTAAAGTCCAACAACGTAAAGGGTATTTAATTGTACGTACACATGTAGTGTCCACTGGTATTCATGAAAGTATTGGAATATGTATCCATATTAGGGTATGCATTCTAATTGTGTTTGTTCGTTCGAATAATAGAATAGAAACCAATAAACATAAATTGTGAGAAAGAATTTAAGAATGGCAATTTTCGAATATATTTATGGCGAAAAATATAATAAAATAAAAAATGTTTTCCTTTAATTTAATAACCATTTTTATACATTTTGTGTCAATAATTTTCTCGCTTAGAGATGCTAATCGGGACTGATTTTAAAAATCCCGGGGTTCGGGGTTTTGATAAAATCCCGGGATTTTCGGGAACGGGATTCCCCGTTTGGCATCTCTATTACAACATACCTACTTCATCTAACCTAGCATTTACACATACAACCTAGCAGTTAAGCCAGTAGTCAATGTTTGCCTTATAGACAGTAATTCTCTTAAGTACTTTAACAAATTTTAAGAAATGGTACGGCGTTTTTATACTTAAATGTATTCGAATTATCTGTGTTACTCATATTGAAATTATTAGTTTTATTCCAACAGAAGAAAATGCGAGTAATGTGGATACCCTAATTTATGCTCACAAATCCATGCGTTATGAGAATATTACAAAAGCAACCAGATACACCAACACAAGTCACAGCAGGAAATTAAATTTCAGCAACAGTTAGAATTTTCTGTGAAACAATAAAACATAACACACACACAAACTTAATGTAATACATACAATGTATGTATGTATATTAGGGTGGCCCCAAAAAAAGTGCTAATGTACACAACTAAAATACATATATGCCTACGAGATCGTTTCTCAAAATGTTTGTCCTGGTGTCAATATAGGAGAAAAATTCAAATAAAAAAACAATAAAACTTGAATTTGGAAAAAACAGAAAAAACGGTTTCGGTGGATTTATATAGTAAAACTCTAGAGGGATTTTTTAAATAATTTATTTTACTTATTATTCTGATATTCCTTTTTAGACTGTAAATAATAATAATTAAAAAGTTCCAATTACCCCATTTGTATACTCATTCACTCACATATGCTCCATTTCATGTTTCTAGGTACATTATTATAAAAAAATCAAAAAGTACCATTAGAAGAACGAAAAAATACCATACCATACACTCTCTGATGAACATCAGCTAACTATTATGTCGATAAGTTAAATAATTTATAATATTAAAAAAGTACCATTAAGAGAAAAAGTACCAAATTCCCTATTCACACTAAAACGCCCATCAAGTCTGAATTTTCAAAATACTCCGTTTTGCGGTTGAGTGATCACAGATGGAGCTTATTTTCTCTAAAATCGCAGTATTTACAAAATTATTAACGATTTAAAATATTTTAAGATTATATTTATTTAAAAAAAAAAATGTTATTAAAATATTGTAGCGTTTTAGCCTTTTTAAAACGTTGGTTTATTTCCTTTAAATAAACCACATACTTTTGATTGCAAATAAAAGCAGTTTTAGTAGTTTAAAATTTGTAACAACTCTTTATTTATTTAAAATGTACAACAACAGTCTAAATACTCATTCAGTGGCTTTATACACGTTTATAAATTCACAGAAATGTACACACACTTTATAATGTACAAACTTAAATGTACAAGACTGTTGATGTTAACTCTAACAGCGCCTATGATAAACTAAACTCACGACTGCCACCTCTGCCACTATTTAAGCACGCGCCATCTATCGTGAATCTTCTACAATGCTCTTAACGGACTAACTAGTATGTTCGAATTCTAGAGCTTTCGATGTCAATGTTAGCAGCTTAAACAATTAGTGTTGCCATACTTATAAACAATGCTAATAACTGCATGCTACTGATGGACTTGTTTATAAACATGATGAATGTTGCAGGCAGTCGTTGCGGACCGTTAAATTCAAATCGCTATTGCACATTCGTAACAATATTAAAAAATTACCATTAGTAGAAAAAGTACCAATTTTCCTTTTCACTCTTTAACACCCATCAAGTTTGAATTTTCAAAATGCTCCGTTTTACGGATATTTTTTGTAATACAAATCTGTATTCATATTTTAAAAAAGTACCAAGCTGGTTTCTCGGATTTTTTTACAAGATTTTAAATTTTGTATACTGTAAATATAAGTTTAGTAAAAAATATGAGTGATCACAGATTGTTCTTAAATTTTGCATTAGTTAGTTTTACATACTAAAGAACAAAAAAACCACCGATCTAAAGCAAATCTAATTTTTAATGACTGGTCTAATGTGCATAAATGTGTGTCAGTGTGCGTAAGTATCTTAAATAATTTTGTGAATGACCTTTTCCAAAGGCATAATTAAATTTAATATTAAATTGTTAACAGAAAAAGCCGCAGTAAATCTAACTATAATTCAATAAAAGATACAAGAATTTTTATTCACATCCAATTATGCACCTGCTGGGTATGAGTATGAGTACTTAATCTAGACAAGCCAATATTGCGTATCCAATTTTATAAACAATTTGTTAGACCAATTAAATTGAGTAGGTTATAAAATTCAAACAAAAAACATACATACTTACATACATACATTAGAGTTAATTAATTTTTGATTTGAGTGTATCATCATTTTTTTAAGGTGTTTGCGGAATTCCAAAATATCGAAAATTGCTTATAATTCGTAAACTAAAGGACCTAGAGCGAAAATAAAGAAAATTTGTGATCACTCATATTTCCCACCAAATTTCGATTTTTATAATGAAAATTCCAAAATATCTAAAATTGGTTATAATTCGTAAACTAAAGGACATAGAGCGGAAATAAAGAAAATCTGTGATCACTCATATTTCACACCAAAATTCGATTTTCATGAAGAAAATTTCAAAATATCTAAAATTGCTTATAATTCGTAAACTAAAGGACCTAGAGCGAAAATAAAGAAAATCTGTGATCACTCATATTTCCCACCAAATTTCGATTTTTATAATGAAAATTCCAAAATATCTAAAATTGCTTATAATTCGTAAACTAAAGGACCTAGAGCGAAAATAAAGAAAATCTGTGATCACTCATATTTTACACCAAAATTCGATTTTTATAATGAAAATTGCAAAATATATAAAATTGCTTATAATTCGTAAACTAAAGGACCTAGAGCGAAAATAAAGATAATCTATGATCACTCATATTTACCACCAAAATTCGATTTTTATAATGAAAATTCCAAAATATCGAAAATTGCTTATAATTCGTAAACTAAAGGACCTAGAGCGAAAATAAAGAAAATTTGTGATCACTCATATTTCCCACCAAATTTCGATTTTTATAATGAAAATTCCAAAATATCTAAAATTGGTTATAATTCGTAAACTAAAGGACATAGAGCGGAAATAAAGAAAATCTGTGATCACTCATATTTCACACCAAAATTCGATTTTCATGAAGAAAATTTCAAAATATCTAAAATTGCTTATAATTCGTAAACTAAAGGACCTAGAGCGAAAATAAAGAAAATCTGTGATCACTCATATTTCCCACCAAATTTCGATTTTTATAATGAAAATTCCAAAATATCTAAAATTGCTTATAATTCGTAAACTAAAGGACCTAGAGCGAAAATAAAGAAAATCTGTGATCACTCATATTTTACACCAAAATTCGATTTTTATAATGAAAATTGCAAAATATATAAAATTGCTTATAATTCGTAAACTAAAGGACCTAGAGCGAAAATAAAGATAATCTATGATCACTCATATTTACCACCAAAATTCGATTTTTATAATGAAAATTCCAAAATATCTAAAATTGCTTATAATTCGTAAACTAAAGGACCTAGAGCGAAAATAAAGAAAATCTGTGATCACTCATATTTTTCACCAAAATTCGATTTTTATAATGAAAATTCCAAAATATCTAAAATTGGTTATAATTCGTAAACTAAAGGACATAGAGCGAAAATAAAGAAAATCTGTGATCACTCATATTTCACACCAAAATTCGATTTTCATGAAGAAAATTTCAAAATATCTAAAATTGCTTATAATTCGTAAGCTAAAGGACCTAGAGCGAAAATAAAGAAAATCTGTGATCACTCATATTTCCCACCAAAATTCGATTTTTATAATGAAAATTCCAAAATATTTAAAATTGCTTATAATTCGTAAACTGAAAGACCTAGAGCGAAAATAAAGAAAATCTGTGATCACTCATATTTTACACCAAAATTCGATTTTTATAATGAAAATTCCAAAATATCTAAAATTGGTTATAATTCGTAAACTAAAGGACATATAGCGGAAATAAAGAAAATCTGTGATCACTCATATTTTACACCAAAATTCGATTTTTATAATGAAAATTCCAAAATATCTAAAATTGGTTATAATTCGTAAACTAAAGGACATAGAGCGAAAATAAAGATAATCTGTGATCACTCATTTTTCATACCAAACTTCGATTTTCATGAAGAAAATTAATAAATATCTAAAATTGCTTATAATTCGTAAACTAAAGGACCTAGAGCGAAAATAAAGATAATTTATGATCACTCATATTTCCCACCAAAATTCGATTTTTATAATGAAAATTCCAAAATATCTAAAATTGCTTATATCTCGTAAACTAAAGGACCTAGAGCGAAAATAAAGAAAATCTGTGATCATTCATATCTCCTACCAAAATTCGTTTTTTATAGTGAAATTTCCAAAATATCTATAATTGCTTATAATTCGTAAACTAAAGGACCTAGAGCGAATATAAAGAAAATCTGTGATCACTCATATTTCACACCAAAATTCGATTTTTATAATGAAAAATATGAAAATATCTAAAATTGCTTATAATTCGTAAACTAAAGGTCCTAGAACGAAAATAAAGAAAATCTGTGATCACTTATATTTCACATCAAAATTCGATTTTTATAATGAAAATTCCAAAATATCTAAAATTGCTTATAATTCGTAAACTAAAGGACCTAGAGCGAAAATAAAGAAAATCTGTGATCATTCATATTTCATACCAAAATTCGATTTTCATGAAGAAAATTAATAAATATCTAAAATTGCTTATAATTCGTAAACTAAAGGACCTAGAGCGAAAATAAAGAAAATCTGTGATCACTCATATTTCCCACCAAAATTCGATCTTTATAATGAAAATTCCAAAATATCTAAAATTGCTTATAATTCGTAAACTAAAATTGCTTATAATTCGTAAACTAAAGGACCTAGAGCGAAAATAATGTGATCACTCATATTTTACACCAAAATTCGATTTTCATGAAGAAAATCCCTTAATATCTAAAATTGCTTATAATTCGTAAACTAAAGGACCTAGAGCGAAAATAAAGAAAATATGTGATCACTCATATTTCCCACCAAAATTCGATTTTTATAATGAAAATTGCAAAATATTTAAAATTGCTTATAATTCGTAAACTAAAGGACCTAGGGCGAAAATAAAGAAAATCTGTGATCACTCATATTTTACACCAAAATTTGATTTTCATGAAGAAAATCCCTTAATATCTAAAATTGCTTATAATTCGTAAACTAAAGGACCTAGAGCGAAAATATCTAAAATTGCTTATAATTCGTAAACTAAAATTGCTTATAATTCGTAAGCTAAAGGACCTAGAGCGAAAATAAAGAAAATCTGTGATCACTCATATTTCCCACCAAAATTCGATTTTTATAATGAAAATTCCAAAATATCTAAAATTGCTTATAAATCGTAAACTAAAGGACCTAGAGCGAAAATAAAGAAAATATGTGATCACTCATATTTCATACCAAAATTCGATTTTCATGAAGAAAATTCCTAAATATCTTAAATTGCTTATAATTCGTAAACTAAAGGACCTAGAGCGAAAATAAAGGAAATCTGTGATCACTCATATTTCACACCAAAATTCGATTTTTATAATGAAAATTCCAAAATATCTAAAATTGCTTATAAATCATACCAAAATTCGATTTTCATGAAGAAAATTAATAAATATCTAAAATTGCTTATAATTCGTAAACTAAAGGACCTAGAGCGAAAATAAAGGAAATCTGTGATCACTCATATTTCACACCAAAATTCGATTTTTATAATGAAAATTCCAAAATATCTAAAATTGCTTATAATTCGTGAACTAAAAGACCTAGAGCGAAAATAAAGAAAATCTGTGATCACTCATACTTTACACCAAAATTCGATTTTCATGAAGAAAATTGCAAAATATCTAAAATTGCTTATAATTCGTGAACTAAAAGACCTAGAGCGAAAATAAAGAAAATCTGTGATCACTCATATTTCATACCAAAATTCGATTTTCATGAAGAAAATTGCAAAATATCTAAAATTGCTTATAATTCGTAAACTAAAGGACCTAGAGTCAAAATAAAGAAAATCTGTGATCACTCATATTTCAAACCAAAATTCGATTTTTATAATGAAAATTCCAAAATATCTAAAATTACTTACAATTCATAAACTAAAGGACCTAGAGAGAAAATAAAGGAAATCGGTGATCACTCATATTTCACACCAAAATTCGATTTTTATAATGAAAATTCCAAAATTGCTTATAATTCGTAAACTAAAAGACCTAGAGCGAAAATAAAGAAAATCTGTGATCGCTCATATTTCCCACCAAAATTCGATTTTTATAATGAAAATTCCAAAATATCTAAAATTGCTTATAATTCGTAAACTAAAGGACCTAGAGCGAAAATATAGCAAATCTGTGATTACTCATATTTCCCAACAAAATTCGATTTTTATAATGAAAATTCCAAAATATCTAAAATTGCTTATATCTCGTAAACTAAAAGACCTAGAGCGAAAATAAAGAAAATCTGTGATCGCTCATATTTCCCACCAAAATTCGATTTTTATAATGAAAATTCCAAAATATCTAAAATTGCTTATAAATCGTAAACTAAAGGACCTAGAGCGAAAATAAAGAAAATCTGTGATCACTCATATTTCATACCAAAATTCGATTTTTATAATGAAAATTGCAAAATATTTAAAATTGCTTATAATTCATAAACTTAATTTAATTTCAGGAACGGTATTTTATTTACAACGATAGTTTGGCTTATTTCGGTGAAATACCATTACCGATTGCTTTGATTACTGATTAGACGTTTCTAAAATTTAATTGGAAATTTCTGAAACATAATTAATTTTTTAAACGCACATTAACTTATTATTATGAATATTTATAACACTTTATCTGTATAATTTGTGATTTATAATCCAGTAGAGGTAGAATTATGGCGATTGGATTATTAAGGACTGAAATCGAAAAAATCGTAACATACATAAATGTTAATAAAAAAGGAACCACTTACAAAAAGTATTATTTTTATAGATCTAATCAATAGTGATGAATTAATGAACATTTTCCAGAAACCGTTTCATTAAGGTTTTTATAGAGCTTTCAGTCACTTTGTTCAAACATGTAGTACCACTTTTGGACTCGTTTTTTGTGCTCTTCAATTCTCTTTTAACAAGAGCCCAATATCTCTCCACGGACTTTAGCTCCAGCCAGTTTGGAGGATTTGCCTCTCTTTGTACAATTACCACAATATTGTTCTTGTACCACTCAAGACCTTGCTTACCATAGGATAGCAAAACAGGCCAAAAATAAGTATCACTTTTGTAAACATTCCTTGATGTAAATGTCGGTATTTATAGAGCCCTTTGTAACAAATGTTTGGCTTCTTTTGCCGCAACTGCATATTGCTTACCATACCAAGAACTTTTTGGGAAAATTGTCTGCATTTGGGTCCTAAACTTAACTACAATATTTTCTCAAGCATCAACAACATCGTCAAATTTTTATAAAATTTGACTCCAATTCCCGCGCTCTGTCTTTAGCCTCTATATTTTAACCAGAGTTCCTGTCAGGAACTTTTTGGTCCTTGTAAGTTTTTAAACATGCATTGGCTTTAACTTTTCATACTAAATAGTCCAAGTACTGAGCTACCCGAACTGCTTTTCCACCGGATGTGTTGGGAGCTCTTTAATTAAAATCAAATAATTTTTAAAGAAAAACGTGTGTTAAGGTTTTTTTCGATCTCAGTCCTTAGATTGAACAAATGTGACAGTTACGCTGTCGACAAAACACATTCTTTGACATTTAAGAAGAACAAAATTAACATACCATTACTGTTTAACTTCCATGACAACGCAAACAAATAAGAGAGCGGCATAAATAAGAGAAAATATATTTTGGCAACGTGCCGCCATGACGCGCCAGCCACAACACAATTTTTCACATTCCATACAAAATACATGTAAAATAATTGTCGACATTATTGTGGTCATATTTTTAATCAAGCTGTTACCGCATTAACGAAAGCACCCACAATTTTATTATAATCGCCTGTATGTTCATTCATATTGCTAAATGGATTCATGTTGAACAAATTATTTTCTATTATTATTTGTTTAACATTGTTCGGTATAGTAATTTTTCCGTGCTATATATAAATTGGTCAATTCACAAGGTCTCCCTCCAATCATCTCATAAATTCCAAAATGTTATAAACTATCGTATAGTACATTTCGTTAAAGTACCAAATATTGTACTATTTTGCCACAAATCCCATCACTACTTCATTTCCTTTTCCTATTTTGAAACTTCAAAATTGCTCCTCTGACACTTCTCCATTCTCTTTATAATATTTTCATCAGTCAGTTTCTCCTAGCTATTTTTGAAGTGCGCGAACGTCTTAATAAATTCTTGCAATAATATTTAAATAATAGTCAAATTTATGTTTTACAGTCATTAATATATAAATAAATGTTTTTTTTATTATTGAGTTATGAAATTTTGCAAAAATCGTTCATATAAATTGAAATTCGTTTTAACTTGTTGCAGAACAGTCGACTGCGCTGCTGCGAGGAAACTGTGTTCAGTCGTGTTATTTGTGTTTTAAAAAGAAAATAGGAAAACTAAAGGAATTAAGTAATTACAATTAATTATGTCCAAAGATTAAATTCACCTTGTGTACATGGTCTGTTTGATATTTATGTGCAAAAGTACTTAAATAATAGTGCGAAAATTAATTCTTATATTCTTTGTGGCATTCCATGTACGGGGATTTATTGGTAAGTTTTTTGATATTTTGCTGATATTTGTTTTATATATTACTAGCTGAACCCGGTCCGCGTTGCTGGCTCTTAGAAAACATCTGTTTTATATTGCATCTCGGTCTCGATTTTAATATACAGTGTCGGACAAAGTCGGTGATCCAACCATCAATTTTAATACATGTGGTGGCAGTCCGGCTAGTTCCAATGAATTAAAAAATTCAGTAGGATAATCCAGGGCTTGTTCTTCGTTCATTACTATGTCAATTGATTTGCATTTTGTTGTTTCGCCAGGCAGTTTCAATTGTATTTGTTTATTGAGCTTGTTAACATCGTAATTTGTTGGTGCCAAAATTCCATGTTCCCACAGCCAATCCGAATTTTTGTAGTTGTTTGTAAGACTTGGGAATACCTTGTCAACAACGAAATCTCATTTGTGGCGAGATCAATTGAAATTTTTCCACTTCTGATGTCCAACAATTGTTTTGAGAATGTTTCGGCAGAAGGGTATTGCAGCAAATGCACACGCATGTTCTTTGATAGCGTTCGGCTTCTGTAGCTCCATTTCCAGTGAAATCAATTTGAAGGAACTTCGCATCATCATTGGGAAGCGGGAGCAATGATCCAATTCTGTGGTACATTTGGCCTTGAACTTTAAAGGTGGGCATGAAGCCGACGTCATTTGAAATCATGAGTTGCACTTTTGGATATTTTGAAGGAAGTGCTTGGAAATAGGATTGGCGCCGGAAATGTAACTTAGAAGCAGCTTAGGCAGCTCAATAACTGGTGGCAGAATAACTTTACCGTTCGAACAGCACATTCCCGGGGATTCCTTAGGGAACTTCAAAACGTAAGCAATGTTTGTCCATTGCGGCAATCAGTACGTCCTTGTGATTCCTGTAGTCATCATACTTATTGTAATAAAATGCCGGCAACTTTAAATCGATTCTTTCTCTTGATCGAGCCATTCAGGAGCGATTGGCTTCTAGTCTTTCGATATGGTGTCTCTGCAGCACTCGATGAAGATGCAATGCGACACATTTGCTGAAGCCGTGATTCTCATTCTCTTCCCGTTTCTGCGGCTCTAGACGTAGATGCCCTTTCTAAAACAAATTTTATTTAAATAAAACCGTTATTTTTTATTAAAAGTGGAATGCGGAGAGTTATTCAATATACTATTTTATTTCATAGATTTCATATGGAAATTTCTTATTCATGCACCTAATATGCAAGAGTAAACAAAATTGTTTATCATCGATTGAGAATATAAAAGAACTTTTATACTACCGGATATGTGTTGAAATGTATTCTTTTCTTCGCTTACACCAAATAATACGCTTCAGAGTACACCACTTTGAATTAAAATTTTTAGAATGATGTTAAGAAACGAAATGAAAATTGTCATTGTTTGAACGTTGGGAATAAGAAAAAGGATTAATGTATTTCTCCAATTGAAAAAATTTGTTGGTCGACAAAATTAATTTTTTTTTTTAAATTTTTTTTCCAAATTTTTTTTACAACAATTACTGACTTTGTAAATCTGTATATAGGAAACTAAATAAACTATCTGTGAGAATTGAAGAAAAGGACGATCAACAATTATACAATAATCTTTTTTTTATGTCATTAGCGGTATAGTATAAAAATTTGATTCTGCCACGCCATTCCGTCCATAGACCGAAAATCAAAAATCTGACTTTACGGTGTTACCCGCTAGGCTTTTCTGAAGATTCCGTAAAAATTTTATCAAAATCGGTCAAGGCGTTTTTGAGTTCATGCGGAACGTACATACACAAATCAGTTTTTATATATATATGGCATTAACGGTATAATGTAAAAATTTGATTTTTACACACGCCTCCGCACACAGACCGAATATCAAAAATCTGACTTCTTAGTGTTACCCGCTAGGCTATTATGAAAATTCCCTAAAAATTTCATCAAAATCGGTGCAGCCGTTTTTTATATATATAGATGGCATTAGCGGTAAAATGTAAAAATTTAATTTTGCCACGCCCCTCCGCCCACAGACCGAAAATCAAAAATCTGACTCTACAGTGTTACCCGCTAGGCTATTCTGAAGATTCCCTGAAAATTTCATCAAAATCGGTTCAGCCATTTTTGAGTTCATTCGGAACATACATACATACATACAGTGGTGGCCATGAGGTTAGCACACTAGCTACTTGCTATTTTTAAACGCAAATATATCCTATATTTCTTAATTTTTTTATGATATCTTTTGCATGCGTGTTACTTGTCCTTCAAAGATAACGTCCCATCATGTCCAGCATTATTCCTTTATATATATTTTGCGTTTTTCTATCCAGAATAGAATAACCTCAAAAAAACACTGGACAGTATTTTAGCACAAAATAAAAAAGTTTATTCATATTAAAAAAGTAACAAAACAAAAAAACTTATTTCACTAAAAACTTAGTACTTAGTTGGATACTCTTTATTTTTTATCACAGCTGCTAGTCTCCTTGGCATACTTTCTACAAGGGCCATACAGCGATCCACTGAAATATCATTCCAAGCTTTTTCTACTTCTTTCCATAAATCGGCCAAATTTTTAGGCTTTTCTCTCATTATATGCTGCTCCACATCATTCCAAAGGTTCTCAATAGGATTGAGATCGGGAGATTGGGCTGGCCATTTTAACACGTCGATATTGTTCGATTCCAAGCAACACCTCACTAAGCGTGAGGTGTGTTTTGGATCATTATATTGCATAAATCGCCACCTAAGTGGCATGTTGTCCTCTGCATAAGGTAGCATTGTATTTAGAAGTATATTCTGGTATACATACTGGTCCATACGAGTATGAATCTTTTTTATAGGACCAACACCATACCCAGAAAATGCTGCCCACACCATCACATTACCCCCACCGTGTTTTATTGTTTTACTGGTGTACTTTGGATTATGTTGCATGTTCGGAGGACGCCTTACATACCTCATACCATCCGATCCGAATCTACAAAATTTAGATTCATCACTCTAAAGGACATTTTTCCAAAAAATTAACGTCTTTTCCAAATGCTCACGAGCAAAGGACAACCGAGCTTGTATGTTCTTTTTTGAAACATGTGGCTTATGCTGAGAAATGCATCCACGTACATTTTTTTCATTAAGTCTTCTTCTTATCGTTCTGCTGTACACGTTGATACCATATTTTCCTGAAATTTCTCTCTGGATTACGGTGGAGCTCTTAAAAGGATCTCCGACAGAGGCTCTGTATATTAAAGTGTCCTCTTTACGTGAAGTTTTTCTGGGCCGAGGAGCCTGTGTAACATTTTTAGATGTTTTATACTTCTGAATATGTCTTAGTGCATTATAAACCATCTACCTGGAGCATTCCAAAGTATAAGCAATCTCACTTAAACTTGTTCCTCTCGAGTTCATTTGTTGAATAATCTTTCGCTGTTCCTCTGTACACAACTTTTTTTTAGCCATATCTAAATAATGTTTATTAAGTCAGTTTTTCTTCCTCATTGATTAAGTAATACCTAAACTTACCAATTAATATTTATACCCTCAAAAAACTTTTAAAAAATTTAATTATACTTATATGTGCTAAAATTGTGTCCAGCTTATTTTACATATTACTGCACTAAAATACAAATTTGAAAGAGAATAGCGATAGAATGCAAAAAAAAAGTAACGGGACTTATTGATCACACCATAAACAACACTAATTACCAAAAACTGTAGTTTATAATTGCAATGAAATGAAATAATTTGCTTTAGAAAACAGCAAGTATGAAGTGTGCTAACCTCATGGCCACCACTGTACATACATACCCACATACATACAAACATCCATTTTTATATATATAGATACATATAAAGTGGCAAATATAAGATACCAGCAAGCAGGCATATGTGTCGATTATGGATGGCAACCGAACTTCAGTTGCGTTGTCAGTTGCCTAAATGGTATTACAGATGGCAACTGGGAGCTACCATTTCTGTTGCCAATTTAGCTACTAAAAATTTATGGTTGCCTTCTGACAACGCAACTGAAATTCGGTTGCCATCCATAATCGACCCAATAATCAATGTTGATTGTGCCATCAAGCTCGAAGCATATAACACACCTGCTACAATTTTAATTTACATATTTACAAATACCTAGTGTGCGGAAAAGATGATTATGAATTGTAACAGAGTTTGACAAGGTCTCCTTAATGTTCCACTAACCGCCATTGCTTCGTTTAATTTGGAATTCATATAGGCATGATGTTTACACAACTTTACAACTTCTACTTAAAAAAGCTAATATCCCTATACGATACCAAATTCTTTTAATCATTACGCCAACTGCATGGTACAATCACACCACATGCACCTTCATGAACAATCGGATGGCACTATCACTTGATTCCGCCTGCTTGCAGATATCATTTATGCAGATTTAAAGTCTATAATTATTATTAAGCGAAGCCGCTTTTTGTCATGTCCGGGAGGTAATATCACACAAAGCCATAGGCCAGATACCACAAAATAATGTCTACGGCGATTTTCGTAGATCTAATATTGAGCAAAATTTAAATGAATTCCCCCCAAAAAAACGTCTATCGTAGTTACCATTGTAGTCCTTATAAATGACAATGATTTCATTTATTTAGGAATAAAAATAGCATATTTGTTCTTATAGAACATAACGAAATATTGCTGTCATGTGCAATGTAAAAAAAATGGAGCAATTGGAAAAAATAAGCCCATGCTTCCTAGATTTCACCTGTTTTGCAAAAGCACCAAAACGAAAACTTTTATATTCATTATATACAAGAATTTTTTTTATTTTTAATTTTTTTTTTTTCATACAAAATTCGATATGGAAAATCCAATTTATAAGCATGCATTTGTAGCAAATAACTAAGTAATTTTAACCTATATAATAAAATAAAAATTTAATAGATAAGAAATAATATTACATTTATAAAATACTATTTAACATTTAAAACCTGAATAATGGATTTAAAAAATACAAATAAACAGAATCTTACTAATGTTAAGTGTTACAGAGAATATAGTACATATGTATGTTGAAGACAAGAGTGTATAATACAGATCGAAATTGATATAAAAATTTAATATACAAAAAGCAACTTTAGTAAAGATTAAAAATGAAGGCAACAAAAAGTATTTTTCTAATTTATACTATTCGCGGTAGATGACTCCATGCTGTCTGGTGCTTTTTGAGATTGTAGCCATTCGCCAACGGGTTTCAAATTTTGTTCCAACCATTTGATATTGCTCTTAACATTTTCCAAGGCCTCCTTGCGAGCAGCAGTACCAGCACCAGCTTCGGGATATTTGGCGAAGAATGCTTCCATCTCTTCTAGTTTTGTTTGTGAAGCAAAACGAGAGGTAATGGATGGAATCATGCGACCCATATAGCGTTCATTGATGCCAAAGCGTTCTACTAAACGTGGCCAATTTTCACGAACATAATCCCACACCAAAGGCTGACCAACGCGATTTTGTGCAATATACTGCAGACAGCTAAAGTAATCCTGACCTCTTACGTTGCTTTCATTCCAAGCCAAGTTAATGTAACTAAAATTTAAAAGAATTGTTTAAAATATGTTAATTATTTGTATTTGTGTAAAATACCGTTGTAGTATCCATGGTTCATTAATTGCGGCTAAAGATTCCATAAGTTTAACTTTTTCCTGGGCATCTTGTTCAGCCACAAACAGATCAAATACTTGATTCCAGGTCTCTTCATTGCCGGCAACTTTCATGCCGTAATAGTAAACGGTAGAGCGAATATCAGGATTGGGTCTCACTTCTGGATTAACCAGCCACTCTCTGAAACGTTTACCAGCTTCTTCCAAAGCTTCATTATTGCCATAACCACAAGCAGCATTCAATATAGTTACACGTAAAAGACTTAAAAAAAAAAAACATATTACAAAAACTGTTTAAGCTCTTTAGCTAAGAAAAGTAAAATACTTTTGCAAGTGATCGTCACCAACATTCCATGTCACTGAGTCGTAAGCAGTCTTCAATAATTGACGAGCATAGTCTACAAAATCACGATACATATCGGTAAAGTATAGTAAATTCTTAATGGCACTTAGACGAGAGGCAGCTACACTCCACGGTACATAATCCAATTCCTTTTCCAAATATTTACTCAATTCCAATGCAATGCTGTAGTCAACTTGGCCTGCATCGGCCAAAACAAAAACATCATTTATCAAATGGGCTCGATCGGCCACACTAAAGTCACCACGAGTCTCGAACAAAGCCTTTGTCAACGACTGCCACATATCGGTGGGATAATTAACACGGTAGTAGCCCACTTGATTCTTGTTGAATTTAATCCATTCAACAGCGGCAGGAGTCGTAACAGTTACTAAATTAGAAAATAACAAATAAACAAGAGCTCTAACAGATATATAATTATCTTTAAAAAAGCTACTTACATTCATTATCATTATAATTGAAAATAGCACGTTGAACTTCACTGTTGGTATTGGTGAAATAGGTAATGGGTATGGACCAATGATAACTGTAGAAATTTAAAAAAATAATTTATATTTATTACATTACTTTTGAATACTTTTTAATAGTTTTAACTCACTTGAATTCAGAATCTTCATAGCTGCCATTGTAGTCTTCGGGATTGGCAAAGAACCTCTTCTGTGTCAGTTTATAACTATTTCCAGTACGGGTCACTTCTACAACGGGTAAACCCATTTGTTCAGTCCATGTTTGCATGATTAACCTTTGGAAATACTGATTATTATTTTGCCTAGAATACATAATCACTTGTTACTTACTTCACATCAAAATCAAAGTTCAATGCCTCCAGTTCACTAAGAAAATCATTAGTTTCCGCATTCTGATAGTAGAATCTATTCAAGTAGTTGGTGGTAGCATTGCGGAATTTCTCCGCTCCAACTAGATCTTCTAGCATACGAATAACAGAAGCACCTTTTGAATAAGTTATAGAATCAAAAAGCTCGGTAATTTGATTGGGACTTTCAACCGTTTGTACAATTGGATGGGAGGCTAAAGTGGCATCAAGTTTCATTACACCGTGCAAATCGGAAATGAGGAATTGATCGAGCTGTGAACGACATTTAGAATAGATAAAATATAAATTTAAAATAATACGAGTGTTTATAGTTTTTCTAAATTGCATTTAACAAAAATAACATTACACATTTCGCGAACTTAATGCAAGAGCACTAGTTATAAACTAATAATGAAACATAAACAATTGTAAAAGAAATATCTGTAGAAAAAAAATTGTGAAATAGGTGGAACAAAATTTAAGTTGTCGAGGTTTTTGATCTCAGCCATTTATGAGCAAATTTTCTCAATGTTAAATAGCAACCTAAGTTGAACTATATATATACTTCATGGGAATGAAAAAACTTATATATACCCTTGCCAATAACGGTGAAGGGAATATAAATGAATGGTATATAATTTAGAGTTGTGACATTTTTAAATAAAAGTTATTTTGAATTAGTTTTAATCAAAACGTTTTTAATTGCGTAAATGTTATGAAAATAAAAATCACCATATGTACGAATTTTAAATTAAATATATAATTTTTAATACCTACCATTTGCCAAGATGGGTGGACATGATTAACACCTTTGTATTCAATATAACTGGCAAAACCTTCATTCAACCACAAGTCGTTCCACCACTTCATTGTCACTGTGCATATAAAAATTTCAAATACAAAACAAGATCGTAAAAAGTAAAACATTTTAACTTACCCAAATTACCAAACCACATATGAGCCAATTCATGGGCAATAACTGTGGCAACACGTTGTTGATTAGCACTGGAACTAATCGTTTTGTCATACAATAAAGCAGTCTCACGATATGTAACCAAACCCCAGTGTTCCATAGCTCCAGACACAAAATCAGGAATTGCTGCCATATCGAGTTTAGGCAATGGATAAGACACATTAAAGTATTCAATATAGAATTCTGTGACGCTTGCACCCACATTAAGAGCATAATCGACCTTATCAACTTGAGCAGCTGTTGCAAATACACGCATTTCAAAGTCATCTTGACCTTCCAAAAGGCCTTTAACCATCTTTGATTTGTGAGCAAAGTCGGATACAATGAAACAAGCTAAATACGTGCTCATGGGTACACTTTCAGCAAAAGTGACTTCGGTAAGACCTCCGCCGATATCTTTTTCCTCCTACAAACGAAAATAGTTATAAATAATTATTGAATTGCATATTTGTATAAAACATGAAAACCTACCTCAACGTTCATGTTTGATAGAGCATGATAACCGTCTCCCGACGGCCTTACTACAGTAATGGTAAACATAGCCTTCATGGAAGGCTCATCGAAACAGGGAAATGCCTGGCGAGCATAGGTGGGTTCAAACTTTGATGTTGCAATCCATCTAAAACATTTTATTTATGATTGTAAAATTGTATCAATATTATTAATCTAGTAAATAGGCGTAAGAAAATACATAAAAATAAGAGAGTGCATGATGTTAAAGCATTTTGTGTGTACCTTTTTTCATTACGTTTCTTGTCCAAATAGGAACTCTGATAAAAACCTACAATACGGTCTACCAATGAACCGTTGAAAGCCAATTGCAATGAATAATTGCCCACTTCCAAAGGTTCGGCAAACTCGGTGACCCAATACTCCAATTGGGGATGTTCAAAGGTCAATGAAGGTGTTATTACACGTGCAGGTATCTCTTCATTGCCTAAATGCTTGACTTCTTTTGTCACAACTGTCAGGAACTTTGAGTGTACCGGTATATATGAAATGGGTTTTATCACCTCCAGTCTTATTGTTACGTTTCCACTAAATGTTTTATTCTTTAAATCTGGCTGTAGTACCAGATTATAACGCAGTGGCCTCAATTCTCTGGGTAAACGGAATGACAAATGCTGCAATACCTTCGATGTAGCCATCACGGACGGCGCTATTGTTGTCTTATTGAATAGAAAAACTTTTGACTTCTGCGGTGACTGTGTGGTAGGTGTCACTGGACGAAATCTTAGAATTGGTTTGGTCGATAAACGCAAAACGTCATTGAATTGTTCCTCCTCTTGTATAATTGTATCGTTGTAGGTGAAATCTACTGTTTTTTAATCAAAAGAAAAATCAAATGTTTGTACGATTTGATAAGATTTCTTATTATTAGCACGTGCCTTTAATATGTACAATCAAAATCACACAAAGATTTTTAAATTTTTAACTAAACCAGTAAAAAAATAGAGATAATCAAAAAAAAATAAAAGCAATAATAACTCAACAAGAATTCCCATTAGATTCAATCACTGGGAATTGATGATGTGCAAATTTTGCAAATAATCGTGGAGATGCCATATCGTTAGTTGACTGAATATGAAGATGGCAATGTGTTGCCATCGGTACAAGAAATGAAATTACCGTTAGAATTTGAAATGTGATGTTTTTATTTGCTAATAATATTACCAAGAAAATAACACACTCATAACACACAAACTTTTATTTAGTTTATTTAGTAGCTTTTATTAGCCATTAATGGCCCCTAAGGCTTGGTTATATAAATTGATGATAAATAAATAAAATATTTATTAAAAAAAAAAAAAAAATAATAATAATAATTTCAATGACAAAATTGTAATTGTCGAATTATTTAATCACAAATATTTAATAAAAAAATATTTTATGGTAAAACAAAAATTTAATATGATGAAGAAGAGCAATCCATATAAATATATAAATGTCTTTGTAAGTTTGTTTGAGCATCACGTCTAAACGGCTAAATCGATTTTATTGAAATTTGGAACGTATATATTTCCTTACTTGGAAGCATTAATAGGCTATAACTTTTTTCAATACTTTTATCAGAAAGGGTTAAAAAGGGGGAAAAACTGTAAAAATTGGTACCTTTAGTTCTTAAACAATAATTACTAAACGGCTGAACCGATTTTTACTACGACAGGGGTAGCGAAGCGCACCGGGTCATTAAATAAATACAAACCAGGAAATATGATAAACTTGTTCCAAAATCTTCACTTCAGATTCTTTCATAACATTCATAGAACTAGTGATATCTCAACTAATTCTAGAACCCTCTCTGAGGAACAATATTGAGATTCTTAAGAAATTCTATAGAGTTTTATTAGAACTAGTAACAGTTCTAGAATAGAAAAAACTTTCATTTAAAAGAAAAAAAAAATGTAATTGTTAAAAATATTAAATTGAAGAAAACTGCAATATAAAATCTTATTGTTTTATAACGAGGAATACTAAACATAGAAGATTTATGTATTTGAACGGATATATTAACCTAATTACAATAATTTATTCAAGATTTTTTAATTTTTTTTTTTTCTAATTTATTTAGCAAATTTTATTATGTACATATTTCCATTATTTCGCTACTTAATTGTGTAAAATCTTCAGAGAAAATTAGCAATAGAGTTGCGAAATATTGTAAATAAATAACAAATTATAATTTTGTAAGTCTGACCTCATGCTAGGTTAGGTTAGGTTCCATGGGCAGCCGCTCCTCAAGCAGCTAAATATATTATAATATTTCTTTTTTGTAATGTAATAAAAGAAACAAACATTTCCTTAATAGCTTCCCGGAACCAATTACTTGTACGACAATTTTGAATAAAAATATTGTTGGAAGAACTACTTCTAGAATCGTTCTTAATAAAGGGTGTTAATTAATTATAACTAGTTCCGAGGGTGACAATTTCATGCAGAAATCATTGACTAAGTAACTGTTTCCAGAACAGTTCATAACGATTCCGTAGAATTTGTTTCAAATGTGACACTTTTAAACAAAAATCATTAATCGCAACGTCAAACTATAACGAATACTGGCTATATGCATGATTTCTAGAACTAGTTATGGAACTATTACAGTTTTTCCTGGGAATTTTTCAATAATAAAACATTATCATTAATCTGTAAAACTTAAGTAAAATTTTTTAATCTTTGTATAACATTCCTGTACATATAAAGTTTTTTTTTTAATATTTTACCCACCTTTATAATTTTGTTCATTGACAATATTTCTACCGACATACACTAATGCTCCTAATAAGAAAACACATAATACTAATAGAAATATACAAAATCCCGCTAATGTTAGTACCGCATTGCTTGGTTTTTTTGACAAATGATGTGTCTCCTTCATCCGATGATGATGTTCGTCTGTCGATAGTGATGATCGTGGTCTTATTGGTATGGGCATTTTTGGTTGATGCTGTTGAGGCGGGTACATTTTTGTTTAATTTATTTATTTATTATAGTATATCGTTTTATTTTGTTTTTTTTTTTACTTTTACCTTTTGGCAACACTTAAACAAATTGTTTATTTTACGCGCTTTAAAAACGTTATGTATTTTGTTGACATTTGTACAAAATTTAACTGTTTTTTATTGAATTTTACTATTTAATGAAAATTAATAAAGTGTTAATTGTTATTCAAGTGTTAGAAATATAGTTTTCTACTCAAATGTGCTAAAATATTGTGGGAGATTATAAAAATAATCACGAAATATGTAAAATATTTGTGGTTATTTAATTTGCTGTAAAAAACATAAAAAAACTATACTGATTTAGTTTACAATAATAATCAGCCCTTAGCGCAAAATTATCGTAAGCAATGTTTTCTCAAGTTCTCAGAACATCAAAATTGTTAATAACTTTTAAAATATTAAAAGTTTTACATTAAAGAAATGTAAAATGAGAAAAAGAGGGAAATAAATATGTAATTATAACCGTTTAAATAAATTTCAGATGTACAAAGAGGAAGTGGTATCAAGTTATCGAGTCATGGGCCCACCAGGGGAGTGGACAGGGATCCACAAAGTAGCAACTTAGAAAAAAATTATCAATATTTTTAACCACCCTAGTCCAGTTTTTTGATAACAGCAGGTTATTTCCAAATTAAAAAAAAAAATCGAATCTAAAAAATTTCTAAGAAGATGTATACAAAATTGGTGGACTGTAACATACTTAAAAGTGTACCACAAAAAAATCCGTTTAATTAAATTTCATATGTACAAAGAGGAAGTGGTATCAAGTTATCGAGTCATGGGCCCACCAGGGGAGTGGACAGGGGTCCACAAAGTAGCAACTTAGAAGATATTCGCATTTGAAAATTAAATTATCAATATTTTTAACCACCCTAGTCCAGTTTTTTGATAACAGCAGGTTATTTCCAAATTAAAAAAAAAAAAATCGAATCTAAAAAATTTCTAAGAAGATGTATAAAAAATTTCTAAGAATATGTATACAAAATTGGTGGACTGTAACATACTTAAAAGTGTACCACAAAAAAACCTGTGGCCTATTTATATATAAGATGATCGCTTTAAATCAAAATAAATAGGAAAAGTATAAATATCGTAAGCGACAAGTTTTGTCCATAAAAGTAGCCTAATATAAAAAAATATATCGTAAACGCCATAATTAATGCACAATGTAAACAAGCTATAATTTTTTGCTGCCGGTAACTAGCTTAAACGAAATTATAATATATCGCATCAAAACATTTTTAATTCCATGTATACGTTTCAAAGAAATCAAAAAAAAAAAACCTTCTCCTGTAAAATTTGGTTCTAAGGGCTCGATATAATTGTAATTTTTGCGTTAGTTATCAAAGCACGCTTCGTAAAGTTTATGATATATGTAGTCAATATGATAATCAAATTTAAAAAGATCAAACATTTTCCTAAAAAAAGTATATATATTAAAATCGAGAAATTCGGCCCACAAATGGCTAAGATATAAGGAAAAAACCGGGACAACCTCGATTTTTGGCCTATTTTTGATCTATATCTGGATTACTAAGTCATTAATATAGACAATATGGATATCTAAAGATAGATATTTCAAAGTCCATTGCAACGATTTATAAAGGGCTATAGTAATTTGGACCTACAATGGGTCAAAATCGGGAAAATAATTTTTTAACCCGAATATTTTTTTTTAACCAAACAATTTTTTTCTATATTTTTTTTTTTTCACAAAACATTTTTTTTAAATTTAAAAAAAGATATTTTAAAAAATTTTGAAAAAAAATGGGAAAAATTAAAAAAAAAAATTTTTAAACTTTGAAAAAAAAAACAATTAATTGTGTTTGCCTCAAAATATTTAAAAATTTTATTTATAAGATTCGGCACAGCCGAATTTTACTTGTTCATTTTAATTTTGTTTCTTCTTACAAAAGTCTTATAAGATCAAATAAAAATGATGGTTAAAAAGTAAAATATTTACACAATCTAATAGTAACATTAATTTTAGCGTACATTTATTTGATATGTAAATAATGGAAATTTGTCAACTTTTAGCTTTAAAAATGGTTGACATTTTATAAAGTACAACATACTGAAAGACAATCGGTCATCGTTATAACAATTTCCCGATATACCTATTAGGACTTTAATTTTGAAAATTTAATTAAGAATTAATTCTTTTAGATCACTGACTATAAAACACTTTTTTTTAATTTTTGCTCAACAAAATTGAAATTGAAGTACGTACTCTAACATTGATTTAATACCATGATAATTGATAATAAACTCTTTTTTTTTTTTTTTTTTTGACAAATAGTTTTGCTTTTTTTGCACAACGTTTAATCAGACAACATTGTATTCGTATGTTGCTGACATTTGTTGTACTCGTACGATTATTATGTTTGTATGAGAAACAACAACCATGTAATTTGTTTTATCACTAATAGACCAAAAAAGGCCAGAGCAAAATACAACACAACAAAATAAATAGAAATAAAATATTTTAATAAAGCGAAGCACAACAGACTTAAATAATTTGCTTCCGGCGTCAAATAAATTGGTATACAATTTTGTTGTTGTTAAAATAATGTATGTAAAATCTAACAACAATAACAATAAAACTGAGCTTATAACATTCATACCACCATGTTAATGGTTCAAACGCTTTTGACTGATTATCTTCATGCCACATCTGTTAATACATTCATGGATAGATAGATAGATAGATAGATACTCGGTATGTATGATTCAGACTCTAAATTAAGTTTCATCTCTTTTTATTAAGAAAATGTATATTATGCATTTCTTTATGTAAATTTCTGTTTTATTTATTCCTCTTATTGTGGGTAAAATACGTATTGAACAAAACAAAATATATAATGGTAATAAAACAAGACATTTGATTATTTAGCTTAATAGAAAAATACATACATATAATAATAAGTTGAGTTGTTGTTTTACTTATTAGTTAAAACTTGTTTGAATTATGGCCAAGTTAAGTTGATTTGTAATATGTATGTCTGACAGTCGTTGTCGTCATTTTCAATTCACTTTCTATAATAGTGAAATACTCTACCACAAGTGTTTGTATCTATGTTAATACTTGTATAGATATGCTATTGTACATGTATGTACGAGTATATATGTATGTATGTAAGTGGAAGTGTAACAAGTATTTGAACACATTAGTGGTGGTTACGGTTGTTTTTGCATTACAAACGTTAGAGGTGGAGTTGTTTGAAACTTAGCCAAGGTTGTTGGCACGATGTCGAAGTTAACCCTCTTTAAAAAAAATAAAAATAAACACTTTTTTTTGCAATATTATTGTTTATATAGTATTACATTTTTGTGTTTGAATCTTGCAGTTTATAGTCTACATCAATACTTACAGATTACATCAAGCTTTGAAACAATACGTTTTGAACAATTTTTTAAATTTAGCAATTTATTTGCACTTATACGTTTTAAAAGTGAGTTTATTAAATATTATGCTATTACAAAAGCCCAAAATTAGTTTAACACATGATACAGTCCATGTAGATTTGAAACTACATACTTCATATGTATATATTCAAACTGCATTTTCAGTTTTTCATCTCGTGATCTTTTTTACTTTGAAAAGACATTCAATTTTTAAAGGAAGTAAAATTGAAATTTCATCTTTTTATACCCTTCACCTTCGTGAGAAGGGTATATATAAATTTGTCATTCCGTTTGTAATTTCCACAATATAATTTTTCGACCCTATAAAGTATATATATTCTGCATCCTTATAGATAGTGGAGTCGATTAAGACATGTCCGTCTGTCTGTTGAAATCAACTTTCCGAAGCCCCCAAACAACTTTCATACACGATTCATACATCAATATCTCCGGAATTTTTCCGGTTCGGTTGCTATTTAAAATCGAGAAAAGCGTTCCACAAATGGCTGAGATATAAGAAAAAAACCAGGACAACCTCGGTTTTTGACCTATACCTGGATTACTAAGTCATTAATATAGACAATATGTATATCTAATGATAGATATTTCAAAGACCTTTGCAACGATATATAATACTATAGTAAGTTGGACCTACAATGGGTCAAAATCGGAAAAAATATTTTTTAACCCGAATTTTTTTTCACAAAAAGTTTTTTTTCGCTAAAAATTTAAAAAAACAAATTTTTTTTTTACAAAAAATTTTTTTTTTTCTAAAAAAAAATTTAATTTAAAAAAAAATAAAAAAACCATTCGAAAAATTGTTTCCAAAAACTAAAAAAACAACTTTGGAAAAAGAAAAGTTTTGTTTACCTAAAAATTTTAAAATGTTTATTTTGAAGTATAATTTGGTGAAGGGTATATAAGATTCGGCACAGCCAAATATAGATCTCTTGCTTGTTTAATTTCACTTGACCTATTATAGTGATATGGGAAGGATTAATTTCAAATGGAAAATGATTAATTTAGCGAAATAAAAAACTGTAAAAACTGCACTTCAAACCGTTAATTCTTCAATATCCTTGAAAGTTTACATTCCTTTGTTTCAAAACGTTTGTAACGCCCATGTTGAATTTAAGTCTAAATAACAAATGGGGAAAAGTAAGTAGATGATACATTTATTTATTATTTGATTTTTAAAAATTGTATAAAAGTCAAATAAATAGAGCTTCTAAAAGATTAGAGATTTTGCTTCCAAAATATTTAAATCGATATCCATAACGGCATAGTGGGTAAAAGATTATAATAAAAAGGACAAATGATCACGATGTGAGAAACTTAGTATGCAGTTCTACCACATAGAGGTCTTATCATGTCATATTGTCATAACATCCTAATATTTCACAATGATTTTTAATGCTTTTCAAGCCAAAAATTTCCTAAAAAAATACTACGTTCTATGCTATGTTTATTGTGTTATCGTAACGAATCAGCAGAGACAAACGCCGAATGGCTAAGAGTCGGTTAAGCCAACATATGAATTCCGATCTTTTGAGGCCAAGAATGAATCAAGCCAATATTGAATACCCTGTTCCAAAGTGAAGCGTATCCCCTAGAGAAACAAATAGTAGTCGGACGGCGCACGGTCTAGACTATAAACCGGGTGAGGCAAAAATTTCCAACCACTTCATTCTAAATACTTTTTAACAGCTATTGCAACATGTGGTCGAGCGTTGTCATGATGAAATATTACAGTTTCATGTTGCGTTCGGTACAAGTTCCCTGTGATGATCTGGTCAGATTTCAGCATAATTGATAGGACCCTTTTGCACCCACAAAATACACAAAATTACCTTAGCGCTATGGATATATTCCTTTGGTGTCGTTTGGGCTGGTTGGCAGGGCTTCACATTTTTCATCTCAAGTAATGATGTTATACCCAATTTCCCTGCTTTTAGATGAATCCTGCTGCTTGTAAATGTTTTGAAATTGTTGCTTGAGTAGCTTCCAATGATTTTGCAAGCTCTTGTTGAGTTTTACAACAATCTTCATGGGGTATTGCCTCCAATTCTTGGTCTCCAAACAGCACAAACCATCTCTCACACGTTGAAACCAATGGAACTCAGTCACCATAAGCTTTGGTGAGTTAGCAATGTGCGTCAGAGGCACTTTTTTCAAATTAAAGAAATAAAGCAAACATTTTCAAAACAAACAAAAAAAAAATGTTGTTGTTTTCACTTTAATGTTCAATAACTAACCCTAGGTCTCCACGTAGCAATTTTTATTGCTAAGTATAAGCAAAAACGTCAACAGAACAACAGCAGAACGATTGCTGACTGCTTTAGGTGGAGAAAACGTTAGTCACAAATACGAAATTTTCAATGCGAGAAGTTGTATGAAAAACTGATGGGTATTTTGCTTAAATTTAGTGTTCAATGATTTTTTCCACTAATTTCTTTGTTTTTTTACTTTTTGTACTTAAATAAATTAAATGTAATGCATTCACATTGAATCATAGAAAGAAGAAATTTTACATTAATGACAACTGAACTGACAGCTTATTGCTTAGCAATAATTGCTCAAACAATCTGTATAGCAATCATTGCGCAATGAATTGCTACATATGGCAATTTGCCGTCTACACTCGCAAATTTCATTGACGCAATCAAATTTGACAATTGCAGCAATAAATATTGCTACGTGGAGTCCTAGAGTAAGTGAGAATAAATGACAGATATGTACCCTTCAAAATGACATATAAGTAAGTTATTAAAAACAAAAACTGCATTCAAAAGACGCACAAAGTTTTTATTAAAATTAAAAATATGGAAAATATGCAAAAATACTCAAATTATAGCTGATAAAAGCAAAATATTCAATTATAACATAATAAGACAATAATATCAAATCTATTTAATTTTGTTGCAAATCATGTGATTCGGAATTGATTTTGGGTTACTGACAATGATATTTATACATCGATTTAATATTAGAAATATTAAGCTCAATGAATTATGAATATTTTTTCTTGTACTCTTTAAATCTCTGATCTGTGTCAAAACTGAATGTATGTCATCAGAAAATCGTATTTTTCAGAGTTAATTAAATGCTAGAGTAGACAATTTTCTCTGCGTTTTAAAAAATGTTTGCAGTAATTAGTTTAGTTTGAAATGTATACTGAATATATATTTATCAATCAAATCGGTTTTAATTTAACTGTAGGATTAAAACTACAATCAAAGGATTTAAACTACAATCAAATCAATCATTGCTCGTTTGGTATGAACAATTGTGGTCCGAACCTTACTAAATTCAGTAAGGATAAGTGATTGTGCCATTTAGCTTTTAAATATATAAATGACATCACCCTCAAATGGTTAAATAATAAACACTTTAATTAAATACTGTATTAACAAATGTTTATTATTGTTAATACTTAAACTGTTAATATGATTACTTTATGTGGCTTTTGTGTAGATATTTTTCTTGTTCAAAAAGAAAATTAGGAAATTAAATACAAAATTCCATGATAATGAGGAGGTTCATCATGTCGTATTAATAATGTACAAATAAATACAAACATAAATAATGCCTAGTCAATATAAATATTGGTTTTAATTGTTAAACAAACAAGAAATACTAGTATGCACGTAAATGTTAATGTATTTGCACTCTTTTAACCATAAAAAAAAAACATTTCATTTCACAACATCCAACCAATTAAAGTGTCAAATCTTAGTTTAATCATGTTAATATAATACACAAGTAAAACACGTACATTAGGATGGACTCATTTGAAAAAACCTGAAAGTATTTGTTATCATTAGGGGTCAGTACTTTATTTAAACAAAAAACCCAATTCACGTCACCACCTCAAATTTTTTAAATAAAAAAAAAATAAAGTACCCTAATGATAACAAATACTTATATCGCACTTGTTCCACTAAAGAGAGTCAACTCAAAATTTTAAAATTTCAGTACAGGCAAAAAACTGTTTTTTTTTTAAATTAAATGTATTTTTTTGCGAAAGTGTAAAGAAAATTATGTTTTATGTTTACAGTGGGTACATTTAAAAAGTTTGAGTTGACACTCTTTAGAGGAACCAGTGCGACATGTATGACAAAAATCAAAAATGGGACCATCCTAATGTACATATGCTATCAATGTCTCAATTGCCAAGTAGATTAACTCCCTAAATATAAAGTAGGAAAAAACGATATATTTTTATATAATGCATTGTTTTTTGTTTATAAACATTTTTTTTTTGTCATTTAGTTGGGTTAATAGGTTCTTACGAACATTTCTTGTAAATAAAGCAGATGTAATGTACATTTTTTAAAAATTTCAAGAATTTTTCATTTAACTGTATATTGGAGAATGTGTTGATCAGTAATTCTAACTCTATTAACTCATTGAATCATCGCCGCAATTGCAGTTGTTTTTTACTATACTGTCGATATTACAATAGACAACTTTATAGATTTGCTCAACACGGGTTCTTCCAGGAAATCTTATCCATTTATGATCGAATGGTCCATGGATGATTATACAACTCATTACAGTTCATTCATTATATAACCGCGCTACTCGTAAATGGAACAAAATTCCTGCAGACATCATTCCTGCTTCTCAGCAAATTTCAATCGATTGTCTACAAACACTACATCCACTACCCCCAATAACATATTTTTGTATAAAACTAGCACAATACTGTAGATAACTAGTGGGTGGCATCTGAGTGCTTGAAAAATTTCATTCACTGTTTTCACAATTTTTAAAATAAAATCACAATACCAGTTCTTTGATGGCAACCTTCCCTCTAGTTATGTTACATAAGTATGTATATCTGGTATGGTACCGAGAATGGTTATAGAATTTCGAATATAGCTCTCAAACGCAATTGATCCAAAAATGGAATTAATCAATTTGGCCAATCAGGCAAGCATACATACATATGTATGTATTTGTATGGTAAAATAGAAAACACTATTAACATTACATGAGTATGTATGTATGTATGTACGTGTGGATATTGTTATATGATATTTATTTATGTGTGAAAATGTATGTAGATGCTGCAATAAAGTGCAACTGGGTAAACCTCGTCGTAAAATAATAAAAATCAACATCAACAAAATCATCATTATCATCATCAAAAAAAAAAATGTAATACAATCGATTAAAGAATAAACAAACGAGAGAGCAAAAAGAGCGAGCGAGTTAGTGAGCGTTTAAATTAATGTATTTGTGTCATTATTGTCATTATTATTAAAGTTTGCACTTTAAAATAATTGATAAACAAAGTACATACGAGTTTTATGGCATTATAATTTAGTCATGATCATGTACTCATAATCATAATCATCATTATCATAACAATGATGATCTTCTTTTATTCTTTGCAATCGCATTCAGTTGCAAATATTAGTTGGTATTTTTTATTGTTTTGTTTGCATTTTTTTGTATATTATTTATTTCGTTGCCATTGTTATATACTTTATAGATGCATTCATTCATTCATTTGTACGTGTAGGTTGCGTCATGTCAGTCAAAGTGTCAGTACAAACAATCTTCCTATATCAAACACACACCATATTGTATGTAATAAGTTTTTCCATGGAACATGTGTGTTTTAGAGCAACAGAATGTATAACAATCAATTATGACAGTAGATGATGGAGGAGGCATATAAAAATTAAAATTTCGCAAATGCTTAGTTATTTTTACAAAAAAAGCTAATTTGTAATAATTTGAATAATAATAATAAAATGTATAATTTATTTTACTCCATGGAAATTAAAAATTTATGACATCCTCTTGAAATATCTACTTTTCACTCGATATTAGTATGTACAGTAAGGGACAAAATTGTTCACAAAAAGTATGATTAAAGATATATGTAGAAAATTTTTTTTTACAAACTTAGGTCTGGCAACTCATTTTGTGTTATGTAGTCTGGCACAATGTTGTTTATTGTATGGCAACATTTTTTTGGAGTACCGTTATTTTTTTACTAAAAATAAATTAAACAACTATATCCACGTGTGTGAACATTTTTGACCCTCAGATCTTTTTCTCAATTTTTTAAAAATATAAAAACAAAAATAACAAAATTTTTTTAATAAAATTGGGAATTTAGAATAAGAAAATCTTACTTAAGTAAGTAAAGGACATTATTTAAAGTTATTTAAATAAAATACTACTATTTTAAATAATTTATTTAGCCTTTTATAATGGGAAAAGCTTAGACTCCCCTATTGAAACAAAATGTGGCAAAAGACATAATGGAAGGTGTCCCATATCGCGAAATCGCTAAAAAATATAATATATCAATAGGGTTAGTGAATAAAATAAAGAATCAGAATAGTTTAAACTCCACAGGAAATAAATATGGTCGTCCAAAAAAACTTTCGCTTGCCGATGCTCGAGAAGCTCGTCGATTGATTGTATCTGGTGAGGCTAATACAGCTGTTGAGGTCACACAAATACTCAACCAAGACTATAGTTTCAACATAAGTTCCAAAACCGTTCGAAGATGTTTAAAATCCAACGGCCTAGCGCCAAGAACAAAACTTAAAAAACCTTATTTAAGCGAACAAAATCGAAAAAAGCGGTTGGCTTTTGCAAAAAAGTACGAGCATTTTACGACAGACGACTGGATGAAGTTAACTTGGTCAGATGAGACAAAAATCAACCGTATTGGGTCTGATGGGCGCCAATGGATATTGGTTGATAAAAGAATTGGAGTCCAAGAGCGAAATCTTACAAGCACAATGAAGTTTGGAGGTGGATCTTTGATGGCTTGGGGCTGTTTTCGTGGAAACCAGTTGGGTGTACTACTCCGAATAACTGACAGAATGTGTGCCAAAGATTACATCACAATCCTTGAAGACTCATACATGCCAACTTTTGATATATTTGGTTTAGAGCCGGGTCAGGATGACATCTTCATACAAGACAACGACCCGAAGTACACTGCCGGAATTACTAAAAAGTGGTTAGAAGAAAATGGGATTAAACTTTTAGATTGACCACTCCAGTCTCTGGATTTAAATCCGATTGAACACCTTTGGTCGAAAAAGGAAAATATTGGCTAAAAAAGACCCAGCGAAAACCATCAGTGAACTTTGGGAGCGTTCTATCGAGGCGTGTGTAAATATTAACCCACAGGTGCTAATAAATCTTGTAAATATATGCCAAAACGAATAAAAGCAGTTAAAACTGCAAGAGGGGGGCACACGAAATATTAATAGCCAAAAACCTAAGGATTTTCGTCAAGGGTCATAATTGTTCACAGCTAAAATGTGAAACCCTTTTAAATTTAAAAAGTGAATTTAAAATTTTTGTTAGTTTTATCTTTTTTAAAAAATTTTTAAAAAATTTCAATAAAAACAATGAAGAAGAAAAAGCAAGTTATTTATATTTAATATTGGTTGTTTTGTAAACAATTTTGTCCCTAAATGTATGTATGTTAAAAGGACCGGTTGGCATTTTGAAGATTTGAATCCAGGGCTGAATCTACATTAAAATAACGTATAATCGGTTAATTTTACTATCTAGCTACTATGCCAAAATTTCCATTATTTTTCGATGTAACATAGTTTTCAATAATTAAAAATTTATTCTTGTTCGCTTTGGAAATCTGACGATAATATCTTATATATATATAGGCCACACGTTTTTTTGTGGTACACTTTTAAGTATGTTATTGACCAATATTGAAGAAATATATACTTATGGTTTAAAAGGCAATTTTCTCTAGATATGCACAATATAAAAAATTGTTTCAAAATTCTTTCCATAAAAGTGGTAAAAAGCGTTTTGAAGATTTCGGTTGACGATTTCGACCACCAGGCGATCCTAGTACAAATAAAACTGTAGAGCGAATGAGAATTACAAGCACTCAAACTATATTGTAGTTGTTTGAAAAATAATTATGTTTCAGTGAACCACACTCAAATGTATAATTGCGATGAACACAAAACAGTTTACAGTAACATAAATTATGTTGAAATTAAATTAAAATAACAATTATTTGTGTACGACAACAATATATTGTTACAAAGAACACAGTATAGTTGCCGTAACCATACCGAATCATGGTTTTTCTTTGAGTGCTGTTTCCCTGATGATAATACAGTGATTACAATACATTTTGAAGTCTCTTTGTATCCATGAATAAAATAAAGCTCATTCAAGTAAAATTTTAGAAATTATTTATCAGTTGATGACATACATTGAATACTCTGATAATCGATTCAAGTTGAACTACTCAGTTTAAACTTGTTTTTTTCAAAACACTTATCCAAATGTAAAGGAACTTTGTGGAAAAAATTACATTGTTGTGCATCAAATTAATGGAACTAAACGTTAAACTGCATTTCAACATGTTTAACAATTCAACTTATTTTAAGATGAACTTTTTAAATTTATCAATTGAACTTATTTATTTATCATTTACAGACATACACAAGTCATTACAATTTAAATTAATTAATTAATTATGGACAACACAAGTATGTATATGTTTTGTTGTTTGTATTTTTATTTAAATGCAGTTCAGTTACTTAATTAAATTAAAGGCGTTGCTGCACTTGCAAATATGTATGTACTTTTATCGGTCATACATTGAATCTAATTCTATTTGATTTACAAATATATTAAGTTACAAATTATATACATATGGGCAATTCCATGTCATCGCACGTGACATTTGTACGCCTATAGAGTGGAATAGATTTTGCAAATATAAGAGTAACTGAAAATTAATTTGGTCTTTATGTTCCATTCAGAGGGTACTATATTTTAAAAAAATAATAAGTTCTTCCGAAACATTGTTGTCCAAAATATCGGAAGTCATTTTGAGGTACATGTAGAAATATGCGAAAATTTTCGAATCGTGAGAGGCGTTAGGTTTTCTTTTAATTTCTTACACTAAACCAAATATTTTTCCTTTACAATCCGTCATATTTAAATAAAAACAATCTTTGGATGATCTTATAATAAATACAATTTAATATCGTACGTGACATACCGTACGTGACAAAATTAAATAAAGTCAGTTTAAACTATTATTTTTGCACTTAAAATGTTGTAATAAACTCTAAATACTTTCAATAGTAACATTTTAGTGTTTTCTCCTATTCAAATCGTCTTGAAAAAAGTTTTAAGGGTTTTTGTTTTTTCAGTCGTGGTAGTCATTCTCGTGGAATTGCCCATATGTAGTTAACTATCTAACTACTAAGTATATTTATGTCAAAAAAGTATTTTTGACAAAGATTCTTTAAATATGTCCTTAATAACAATATTTAAAAATTAAGAGCAGTTCACATATTTTGCATAAATTTTAATTAAATTTGGAAATAAGTTTTTTGCTTTGAAAAATTAAAATACGAATTACATAAACATACAATTACTACGATATATACAACCCTAGCATTTGTTGCTGAAAATTTTAAAAGATGAAATAATTATTTGCAAATCGAATCAAAGTCATTTGGTAATAATCATTTAACAAATTCCAATAAGTTAGTAACAATAACAATAATGTAAATTAACTCAACAAGAAGACCTTTAGATAATAAAATCAAAATGTGTTAAAAAGCAACGAAAACAAAAGTATGTAAATGTTCATTTACATACGCCCCTTATTACCCTGACATACAAACATATTTTTAAAATTCTTCACTTTAACTAGCGGCGAATGGGAATTTTTCTTTTACTAAACAAAAAAAAAAAATAATCTAAACATTGAATTAAGTAGCTCAGTTGGAAAACACCTGAGTTTTTTATAATGTTCATACGTGTTTATTGGTGTTTAACAAATATGTAGCTACTACAAGTACGAAAAAACTTTTTTTGTTTTGATTCATTCACATTAATTTTTTGTTTGAGCTTCTAATTTGTCCAAAAAAAATGATAATAAAAGCACACAATTGATTATTAAACTCATGTTGCGCATGCGCACGTGCAAAGAATTTAAAATTTTAAACGATTTTGTATGCGTAGTACGAGTAAAAACAAATCCATAAATGCAATCTTTTGGGTGCAGTTAAATAAATAAAACTGTCAAGGGTGTGAGTAATTGATTATTTTGCTACGAATGAGTACGAAATGGTGTACGCACAGTCTTTAAAGAAACATTTTACGATTATACTGTTGTTTTCATTGGTCTCACCACATTTATTCCTTTCGCCATGAGTGGTTATATGTTTGTTATTCCTTTTATGATATCTACAACATTTGCGAACCTATAAAGAAAATACATAGATAATTATACATAGCAGGGTCAATTGCAATCTACTTTTCCGAGGTCCAAGATATCTTACGGACCTAAATCGTATGTTAATGTACATTTACAATATTTGGAAAATTCTTCCTGAGTTATCATTAAAACTTGTTTTTTTTTTTGCTCTTGCAAGTATTGTCAATTAATACTTTTTCTTTACACTTATTAAGGAATTTTGTACCATGACACATTGATTATTGTTAGAAAAAAAATATTTATTTTTACATTACTAAAGGTAGGGTCACACATGGCAAATATTTGCTTAGAAAAGCGTTACCACTTTTTTTAGCACAAATTTGTTTGACGTGTTTACTCTTACAATTGTTTTGTAAGATCAAACAGTATCATATAAAATAAAACTAAATTGTTTGTTTTGAATCATCCTAAGTAAAATAAGTTTTTGAAATAAATAAAAGAATTCAAATATATTTTATTTAGTGGTTACGTCTTTTTCGTCAAATATTTGTCATGTGTGACCCTACCTTAAGTAAAATGCTTTACTATTCGCTATTGTCAAACTTTAATTTTAGCAACGCATGCATGCATAGAAAAAAGGGGTTGTGGTGACCTCAATTTAAATTTGTTATATTATGATTGAATATTATGGTTGATATCTTATATGACCATAATATTAATATAATAACCATTATTTAATCCCTTGTTAATCATAATATTATTAAACGTTATTATTATAATAGTAGCACAACCATAATATTATTGTGCCTAACCATATTTTGAATCCACCTCAATCATGACATGGTTGTGTAAAACATGGTAATTGATATGATCATATTGTTTGTAGACTTAATAATGCGGAATTTTTTCAAATTTTTAGCTTTTATTTTGAAATATTTGTACAATATGAATTTATTCAATGTTTTGGCCATTGTAAGCTATGACCTTTTTCCATCTTTCTGGCAAAATATGGATACCGAGCTAAAAGAACTGGTCATCTTTTGAGGCCAAGAACGAATCTAGCTAATTTCGGATATTCTGTTGTAAAGTGAAGCGTATCCCAGAGAGAGTGTTCTGCATAGATCGAAACAAATATTAGTCAGACGGAGCCTTATGTGGACTACAAAGCGGTGTAGGCAAAACTTTCTAACCACTTTATTCTAAATACTTTTTAACAGATATTGCAACATGTGGTCGAGCGTTTTCGTGTCTGGCCGCATATTCTGGGCGTTTTTCGGCCAATGCCCGCTTCCAACGAATCAGTTGTGTTCGGTACAAGTTCCCTGTGATGGTCTGGTCAGATTTTAGCAGCTCATAGTAGATAGGACTCTTTTGTCACACCAAATTCAGAGCATTACCTTAGCGCCATGAATATTTGGCTTTGGTGTCGATTCGGCTGGTTGGACGGGCTTCACGTACGATCTCTTACTCTTCGGGTTATTGTAATGAATCCATTTTTCCAAGTAATGATTCGGTGCAAAAATCATTTTCTTTTTTAGCTTTCAAACATAATTTAGGACGTGCTAAATCGTCTTTCAAAGTTTCTCGGCTTCAATTCGAATGGTACCCAATTTCCCTGCTTTTGGATGAATTCTGCTGCACACAAACGTTTTGAAATTGCTGCTTGATCTCTCGCTTTTTGTGTTTTACAGCAGTCTTAATGGAGTAATGCCTCCAATTCTTGGTCTTCAAACTTTTTTGGCTGGTCTGGGCGATATTTGTCTTACGTGTCAAAACCACCACTTCTGAACCGCACAAACCATCTCTCGCACGTTAAAACCGATGAAATAGCCGAGGGGTAACAAAATCAATTATTTCTGTGAATCGGTCTAATGTACATGTATGTGGGTATGTATTGTTCATATACTCAGTATGGTTCAATATATGTATTGTTAAAACTTTCATCAGGTCCACCTTGATGGGTATTCAATTCTTAATTGTTGTTTTGTATGCATATGTATATACATAGGTATTCATAGTTAAGTATATTTTGTACATAATAATAATTAATGATCTTTCACTTTGAAAAACTAAACAATTATTATTTAAAGAAAAAAAATAAAAAACGGAAAGTTTGTAATTTTCATAAGAAAAAAAAAAAAACTAAATAAATAAAATAATGTACATAAATTAAAAAAATGTCAATGAGCCAAATACATAAACAACAAAATCCACTGACATTCTACAGTTTTTTTTTTTATGTTTAATATGTGTCTGTGAATAAGAAACTAGTCGTGCCAGCAAAAGATCTGTTGCTCATATCAAAACAATGTTAGAAATTTAAGCAACAAGACAGAAGAAACTAAATAAAACTTGCAAAGAAGAATATAAACGTACGACGAGTATAAAAACCGGTAATAAATACAAAGAGCAATTACTTGGACAAGTTGCATGGTTAAGGTACGTCCGTCCGTCTGTTCATACGTCTGCCTCTCAAAGTGTAGAAAGTACTCTAACCCGTATTTTGAGTCACACAACAAGTAGAAGTAAACAAACAAAACCAGCCATAAAGGAAAAGTAAAGAACCCACATCCAAAACACACACTCACACACTATATTCGATTCGATTCAATTCAATTGGAATGAAATACTCATTGCAATGTGCATTTTATTTAGTACAACGTACTGGCCAGTGGCCACTTCATGCAACCTAAATACAAATTACAATAAAAATGCATTTAAAATACAGAGTTAAATGCATTTAATGTCATTAATCATCTTAATGCAAAACAGGTGAATGAATGAATGAATGGAATAAATAAAATTGACAAAAAGAAAATCTGAAAGAAAAAGAAGTGGTTAACACTTTACAATGAAATTGAAACCAAATAGAAACATGTTATTGTGCTGTATTCGGCGCTGACGACATTTAGATGGCCTACACCTTAAGATACACTCACATGGATCAGAATACTTACTATGTTATTAAGTATATCAAATATTCAATTAGTAAATATGTTTAAATTATGTTTGCTGCTACAAAAGTCATGTTACATCAAATAAACATTTTATGACTTACTACATACAGTGGATAAGCTTCTTGAAAGTACATTTAATAAACAAACTTCGAGCTTGAGTTTTTCTAAAAAAAAAAAGTGGAATCTTATATATAAATAGGCTACACGTTTTTTTGTGGAACACCAATTTAATGAAACATATATGGTTTAAAAGATTATTTTCTCTAGATATGCACAATATTAACACGAAGTCTGGTTAGAAGTTAACTAATAGTTATACTGCCGGTTAAAATTATTTTTGTCACTGTCAGTATAACTATTAGTTAACACATAACCAGACTTCGTGGTAATGGGGGTAAATGTGTTAATAGCTGTCATGGTACTAATTTTTTTAATAAGCGTGAAGAAATAAAAATTTATTGAAAATATTATTGATTGTCAATAGTTTTAAGACCAAAAAAAAAAAAAAAAACAGTTTCAATGATTCAGGAACAATGTTCCACAATTATAAGTATTGGTCTAAATGTTGTAACTGTAAAATTTATAGTTTTTCTGTCAAATTAAATACTTTGCTCCCGGAATTTAATAACAAAAGCGAAGAGTTAACAATATATTTGTATATACTCGTATATATGGATATTGGTATCAGTACATTTAGACCGGCTCCGACCTGTTCGTTGGCTTAATTCCTTAGTACTTCAAAAGTATTAATTCTTTGATTTAAGAATTCATTCTTCATAGAATTAATAATAAGTTCATTGTTTTCAAAGTTATCAAAGAGATGAATATGTACGAGTACTTTTATATCGCTTTCATATAAGAATTAAACTATTTTCTTGTTTTCCCGCAAAGTTGTGTATTTGGTATTAATAAGAAACTGTTTGCAGTAGGGTGTATTAGAGTTTCGTGTTCGTGGTTTTTCAAGCCCTAAATTCGAAACCGAAAATCGGCCAGGTTGTGTTACCCCTAAAATACCCATTCAGCTTGATTACTGTTACCGAAATAAGCCATAACACCGCTACCATTAGCGAAATAATCCAAATAGCGTTACCGTTACCTTTTACACGTTTTAAATCGATAGCTAACATTGGTTTTCTGCAGAAAATTTAGAAATATTGAAATTAAAAACAAGCTTTATACTATATTATTAACTATAAGGTACTTTTGCTTTACTTATTTAATTTAAAACAAGTAAGAAAGTATGGTCGGTCAAGCCCGACCATGTAATACCCTACACTAAGTAAATGAGCAAAAACATTTTTCTTTCAAAATTTCAATAATTTATATTTGTGAGCAATTTTCGGAAGTGGGCCTTATATGGGAGCTATGACCAATTATGGACCGATCACCATGAAATTAGGTGGTGTGATTAATGTCTATATGAAAGTTATTTATGTTGCATTTTATGTGTATACCAACATTTTTAGGAGATTTATGATCGTTAAAGTGATTATCGGAAGCAGGCCTTATATGGGAGCTATGACTAATTATGGACCGATCATAAAAAAATTTGGGGACATGAATTCTGTATATATAAAACTTATTTGGAGAAAAACTTGAGTAGATACATATATAAATTAATCATTTATGACCGATAAAGTCCAATTTCGGGAGGACATTTGTATGGGGGCTAGGTGAAATAATGAACCGATTTCAGCCAGTTTCAATAGGCTTGGTCCTTGGGCAGAATAAATGATATGTACCAAATTTGGTCGAAATATCTTCAAGATTGCGACCTGTACTCTGCGCACAAGGTTTACATGGACAACCAGCCATCCAGCCAGACGGACGGACGGACATCGTTTAATCGACTCAGAAAGTGATTCTGAGTCGATCGGTATACTTTAAGGTGGGTCTTAGACTAATATTTTTGAGCGTTACAAACATCTGCACAAATCCATTATACCCTCCCCACTATGGTGGTGTAGGGTATAAAAAGAGCCGCTATAGCACACCGATTTCTCACCGAAGCTTATGGTGAATGTGTTCCATAGGTTTTAACGTTCGAGAGATGTTTTGTTGGTGATTTTGACAGCAAAATAAGTTTGAAGACCAAGAATTGTAGGCACTACTCCAAAAAAATTGTTGTCAAACTCAGCAAGAGCTTGCAAAATCATAGAGAGCTACTCAAATAGCAATTTCAAAACGTTTGCGAGCAGAAGGATTAATCCAAAAGCAGGGAAATTGGGTAGCATACGAATTGAAGCCGAGAGACCTTGAAAGACGATTTTGCATGTCCGAAATGAACGCTATTAAAGAAAAAAATGTTTACACTGAATCATTACTTGCAATGAAAAATGGATCCATTACGATAACCCTAAGCGTAAGAGATAATATGTGAAGCCCGACCAACCAACCGAATCGACACCAAAGCCAAATATCCATGACGCTAAGGAATTTCTCTGTATTTGGTGGGAGCTTAGTATGAGCTGCTGAAATCTGACCATATCATCACAGGGAACCTGTACTGAAAACAACTGATTCGTTTGAAGCGAGCATTTGCCGAAAAACGCCAAGAATATGCGGCCATACATGAAACCGTAATATTCCATCATGACAACGCTCGGCCACATGTTACAATACCTGTTGTAAAGTATTTAAAATGAAGTGGTTGCGAAGTTTTGCTTCATCCGCTTTATAGTATAGTATCCAGACCGTGACCTGCCCTACTACTATTTATTTCTATCGATGCAGAACGAACTCTCTGGAATACGCTTCACTTTGGAACAAAGTATCCGATATTGGCTTTATTCGTTCTTGGCCTCAAAAGATGAACAGTTATTTTGGCTCGGAATCCATATATTGCCAGATAGATGGCAATATATTATATTGTACAAATGTTTAAAAATAAAAGCTAAATATTTCAAAAAGTCCCTCATTTATCCAATTTTAAAATTCTTAGGTTTTTTTTTTTTTTTGAAAATTGGTGTAGGGTCTTATGTTGTATTGACATTATTTTTAAATATCTATTGATCGCTTGGCTTTGCCGTTGTACGTGTGAGTGGTTGTTAATGTGTGTGTGTGTGTCTAAAAGTATGTGATATGGTTGAATAAACATCATCTTTTAAACCAAAATAACATTAAATCAATAAACCATAAACAATGCGAATATACAAGTACGAGTACGAATGAATACATATACAAATACAAATATTATGTAGCACAATACAATTCAACACCAAAGAATCTAAACAAATAGAAGAAACACTCATCAAGGTGTTGATGAACTGACAACGCTGAAAGACGCTTTATTCCATTGCACCCCCACCGTCCCGTCCTTTACTTTGTACCCACGATTAAATGTCATTGTACCATCATTAGGCGTGCCTATCTCCGTTCAATTCGCAATAATCATTTGTTCAGTATTTGGGCTATCAATTGAGGTTAAAATTATATATATTATTTTATTTAATTCAATCATATTATAGAAGTAAACAATAGCTTTGTATTTAGTTAATGCTTTTGATTTATGTACGTGTATTTTAAAACCTGTTCTTGATATTTAGGCCATTTTCGTATAGCAAATGAATAAAGTTTGTTGTCGTTGTTTGTTGGCTGGTTGTTATTACATTGTTGTTTTTGCTAGCAAAACAAATGAAAAAAAAAAAATCTCAAAGAAGAACACCAAGACCAAGATGAGACAAAATATATTGAAACGATCGTCCGTTCATGCTTATTCATCTATTTGCAATTGTTTTATTTTTAATTTTAATGTTAGCCAGTATGTAGTAGTCGATCTGTTGTTAAGATGACAATTTTCTTTTCATAAAATTTTTAAATTTTCTTTTGATTTCACTTTCTTTTCGTTTATTCAAATACACAAATATGTATGTATGTATTTATAATAAACTTTTCCTAGGACCACTAACACTGTTTGTATTATTAGAAATAAATTTATAATGATGATTATTTGACCACAATATTTTACATAGTATGCAGGTTTTCTCAAATCATAGATTTAAGTGGAAAAATGCTTTCATTTTTTATTATAAAACAATGACAAGTTGAAATATTAGCATTTTTCTTTTTTTTCTTAATTATTATAGGTAGGTATGTTTTTTTTACATTTACAATCACTTTTATTTGTACCGCTTTTTGCAAAAAAAAACCGTTAGTTTTATCTTTTGATTAGTTTTTTTGTTTATTTTTTTTTTTCGTTTGAATTTTCTGTCCGCTTTTGACCAACGTTCACTCTCGACTAAATTTAAGTTTTGATTTCAATACTTCATGAAGACTTAGTAAGTCAAACACACTTTTTTTAAATTCCAATACACGCTTTCATTTGTTTTTGCTTTTTTATGTTTTTGTTGTTGTTTTTTATGCGCTGTTTTTTTTCACAGAGAGCTAGTTGTATGAGTTTTTGTTGTCGTTGTTGATGTTGTTGTTGCTATATTGTCATGATGTGGTATCGAGTACAAGTTTCGATGTTTGTGATCTTTGCAGATCATTGCTTTATATTGAGACCGGCTTTTTTAGTTTTGGAGCTCACATAAAACGAGCTTATGAAGAAATTTGAGAGCACGTGAGATAAAAACTGCAATGCGGGTTATATCGTTCCGATTGGACAATTTTTTGTCCGCTACATTAGCCATTTTTTAAGTATTTTTGCAAATTGTTCAAATGTTACTTGTTTAGGGCACATGTTTGGGCCTTATAATAATAAACAAATTAAATGGTTGTTTTTGCTAGCGTAAATAATAAACAAAACAATTGAAAAAAAAATCAAAGAAGAGCACTAAGCCCAAGATGAGATAAAAGATATTCATGATCATTCATCTCTTAGCAATTGTTTAATTTTTAAGGTTAGTTAGTAGTCGGTCTATAAATATGACAATTTCCTTTTTTATAAATTTTCTATTGATTTCACTTTCTTTTCGTTTATTCAAATACACAAATAGGTATGTATGTAAAAGCTTTTCCTAGTACCACAGCAGCTAATCAAATACAGTGCATTACCTTTGGTGTGGATTCGGCTGGTTGGCCGGGCTTCACGTACGATCCAATTGATCCACTTTTTTTCAATTAAAGAAGTAAAGCGAAACTTCCCGCAACGGCACAAAATGATTTTTTTTTATTTATAAAAATTGAGATTTTGATACAAAACATTAGAATAACTAAAAATACTCTATTTGCCAAGAAAAAATCCCAAAAAATGACTTAAAAATTCGCCAAATGCCAAAAATAGGTCAAAGATATATATAACTCTTAAAGCCAACTAATTAGTTTTATTAAAATATCACCACAATTTCTTTAATAGCTAATTTCAAGTAAGAGAGCTATATTCGGCTCTGCCGAATCTTATGTACCCTTCACCAAATTATATTTTAAAATAAAATTAAAAAAAAAAAATTTTTAAATTTTTTTTCCGAAATTGTTTTAAAAAGTTTTTTCCAATTTTTAAAAATTTTTTTTTTTTTTTAATTTATTAGTGAAAAAAATGTATGACAAAAAAAATGTTTTTTGTGAAAAAATTTCGGGTTAAATAATATTCTTCCCTAATGTGATTCCCCTGCTTAGTGCCTCTATACACCGTAAGCGAATTGCTCGTCCTTTATCGAGATGAGCAAAAGTGCACACAGACAAAAACATAGTTGAGGTAACCATGAACGATATTATGATTGAATTGTATGGTTGCTGTCAAACTATAATATGGATCCTAACATCATAAAAATAATATATTCCTGCTTGGTCTTAATTTGATAACTTATAGTATGATTACAGATGAAGTACATATGAAATCATACTATAGTGAATATATGCCAACAATATTATGATCCCAGCTATACAATAATTTGTTTTTTTTTTTGGGGATTATGGTAAAGTTTGTTGTCTCTCCTGTAAAATTTAAAAAAGTAATGATAGACCCTTTTACATTTTAGGTGGCGATATGTACTTGTCGAAGTAAAAGTCTTCTGAAATTAATAATTTATACTAAAAATAAAATCACTTACTTTTTTACTTTGAGAACGAATGTAAAATAATATATGTATAATCTAAACAAGGGGCTGATGAACTGAAGCTTAACATGGTTGAGCTAGAATCATTATATGGTTAGACTTTTTATGTAACCATAATATGATCATATATATATAGGGAATATGATCATATTATGGTTACATAAAAAGTCTAACCATATAATGATTCTAGCTCAACCATGTTAAGCTTCAGTTCATCAGCCCCATGTTTAGATTATACAGAAGACTTTTACTTCGACGAGTACATATCGCCACCTAAAATCCAAATCATGACTTTTTAAAATTTTACAGGAGGGACAACAAATTTTACCAATATTCATTAATAACTTAATTTTTAATTTGTTGGTTTTGAGACCTTTTGCATTTAAGGTGATGATATGTATGTATCGTATTCGTTTAAAGAATTGGTAAATTCACAAGGTCATGTCATATTGTCCTAATATTTCACAATAGTTTTTATTGCTTTTCAAGCAAAAAATTTCCTAAAAAAAATAGTACTATTTTCTATGCTAGTTTATTGTGTTATCGTAACCAGCCAGCAGATACCAACGCCGAATGCCTAAGAGTCGGTTAAGCCGAGCCGCCGAGTCGTGGTATATTAGGACATTATGACAATATGACTTATAAGAGACCTTGTGAATTGACCAAATATATTTTTCTAGTTTTACTGTTTCTTTTTCCAAATTTCCGTTTTTGTTCTATTACTCCTTATAGTAAAATAATAATTTGTTTGCGAAAGATTTAATACAATTTTTCAAAATAATGACAATAAAAAATTTGGGTTGGATTTCGTTCGCCTAATTTATATATTTTTTATTTTACTAGTTTTAATAGATGTGTATTCAAACAAAGCTTATGTATTTGCTTATACTAGTGCGCCTTAGTTTGATTTCAATTATATTTATATGTTTCGTGATAAGAATAATTTAGATCAGTATTTTTGTTGTAATGAAAATTGAGACTTTTTCATAAGTAGTTTAGGGCCATTAAATTTAGCACAATTTTATGATTTTACGTCATACTTATGAATATGTGACAAACCTAAATATTAAGTAATACGCAAAATTTCTTATCAATATTCGTACTTATTTCTATATACATACATAGCTGTCACACTATTTATTATAAGAAATGATTCAGATTTCTTTAAGAGTCGGTTAAGACGAGTCGTGATATATTAGGACATTATGACAATATGACTTATAAGAGACCTTGTGAATTGACCAAATATATTTTACTAGTTTTACTGTTATTTTTTTTGCAAATTTTCGTATCTCACCTTAATTAAACGCTTCTTTATGTTCTTTGGTAAGCTGAGTTCATGATTACAAATGATAGAGAACATTTCTAATTCCAAAATTTATTACACAAAATGCTCCATCATGCACAGTAGAAAAACAATAATATTTAGCCAGAAATCTCACTTACCTTTCATTGTTGTCGGCACCCAAATACGAACTGGCATACAAGCCCACCAGACCATCCAACTGACAATGATAGCTTATAGAAACAGTATATGGAGTCGATGTATAGAGAATTTCCTCCAATTCAATAAAGAGCATTTCACGTTCAGCATCCAAATAGAATTTCTTCACTCGTATACGCATACGGGCCATCATATTCAAAATGCTCACTGAATTTATTTCCAAATTCTTGGCATGCAACACGATCAAATTGGTTTCCTTTTCGATTTCGATTTGAATAGAAACGGTACCTTCACAAGTTTTGGCATTCAATTCTGGATGAATGTACAATTTGTATTTTATGGGACGGATTTCATTGGGAAGACGATAAATTACCTAAATAAAGCAAATAAATAAATAGTGAAACTTGTATTGGAAATTTATTAATTTTAAATAACTTTACAACATATGTATGTACTTGTATTAAAGCCCTAAAGTAATTCACAAGAAGTTGGCGGTAAAAATTCAAAGTAAAAGAATAGTAATAAAAAGGTAGCAATTATTGTTATCAATTTATGTTTAATTGTGATAATTTAAGTTTAAATTGTATTTGATACAAACAATATTAAGATACTAAAACAAATTTAACAAAAAATAGTTCATTCACAATTGTAAAAACGTTTATGACACCGGTGGCAATGAAGCTGTCAAAGTATTAGCATTGTTGTTAGGAGATCCACTTGAAAACATGGATTGTATATACAATTCTAAAATTTCCGTTTTATCCTTCGATTCCTTTAATTCCGCAGACATGTTGGCATTGTTCACAGCTAATATGCTAATGACCACAATTAAACAGGTTGTCAGTAAACCAAGAAATACTGCAATTCTTTTGGCGGTACATTTCTCTAAAAGATACAATGTGTTAAATAAATAGTTGGCTTTAAGCAACATTTTCCTTATTTACCTTTTAAAGTAGCAGTTAAGGTTTGAATCATTTTATTTATTTTTATAATTTAGCACCGCACCGTTCGTTCATTGACAACTCAATTTCGTGAGTGACACAAAGAATATTTTTTTATATTTTCCTCAAACTGACCATTATTTGTCCGTTATTCGAAAAGCTAAACTTAACGAAACTTTTTTTACTTTTCGACATACATATGTATGGACATACAAACATTCTAAAGTCTAATCGTATCGTTGTAGATAGATATAACACAATTATTATCACAATTGTGATACGATATTTCTTTTTTTTGTTGATAAGTAGGCTTGTAATAAAGTTCCTTATACCGCTCGATCATATTCATATACATACGAATATTTTTGCTTTAACATATACATACATATAATTAATTATGGTAATAAATATTATTTTCCTGTCCACATCGTAGTTAGTATCTTTTTAGAAAAACAAAAAAAAACTTTAGATTTTAAAACCATCATAAAGTGGCCAAATAAATAGTTTTAATTGATTTAATATCACAACATTTAACTGCCATGATTCATTAAACACAATTTTGTATTTGATTGCAAATCTTTAGTTTAGAGTGTAAAGGTGTTAAGTCCCATTTAACAAATATTTCAATAGAGACAAAATACATTATTTCCATTAACTTGACGACTTTCTATTTGTTTGTGCCTTACAGTTGGCTGCTCCTCTGAACCGATCTTCTTGAAATTTTCATAGCGACTTTCTGATTAACTGATAGAACAATACGCAAATTTTGTTACAATTGTACGTAGTTGGGATGCAAATAGATAAATTTAGGTTTTTCTCATATATTATTTATATGGAGAACTATTGTAGTGAGAGTTTTAAAACTTAGCATAAGTTACTTTAACATATTAGTTGGGATAAAAAAAGGATGAGATTGGAACAGTGGTTATAGCACCTCCCATACAAAGCAAATACCGTTGTTGAGCGGGATCGGAACAGTAGTCATGGGCCGTACCATACAAAATATTTATTGTGGAATATCTAGAGAACTATTATAGTGAGAGTCTTAAAAATGTCTCAGCAAACTTGGTAATGACTACTGAATAACATAATGTAACTATCCAATAACACAATTCACAGTGACTACTTACAAGGGTATTCAATTAATCGGGTTTCTGGTTAAATCGGTTAATCGAGCGAATAATTAATCGGGGATTAGATTTAATCGGTTAATAACCGATTAATTTTAAATTATTCGATTAACCGAATAATTTATATTTTTTTATTTTAAATTGAAAACAAAACCACGAATTTTGTGTACTTATTTAAGCATTTCAACAAAAAAAATAAATTATATAAACATGTGAGTTTTTTTAGGATTTTAGTGAGAACTTCTGAAATAATCTTTTAAGAAAAGAATATATTTTAGAAGGTTTCGTTTTAAGCAATTTTTCTTTAGTGTTAATAAAGTTTGACTTGGAAAAAACTCTCTCACTGATTGTAAATGTTGGGGAAATCGAAAGTAAGGCATGAGAAAGACTATCCAATTTCTCAGTTCTTTGGTCACTATTCTTTAAACATATGAAATCCTCCTATATACCATTGGAGTTCTTTTTGGATTTTGAATATAATAATAATTAATAATTAGGTTTAGGTCAAGTTCTGATAAAAGACTCGTTTCAGTAATGCCTTCAGTCTCGTCTTCGTCTTCAGTCATGTCTTCCTCTTATTCATTAGGACAAAATTTATCATGGAACCTTCTAGAAAAAAGGGTCATTTCCAAATTCCTTAGTTTCAGTTTTTGAGAAGCGAATGTTAATGAGTTAAGAAATAAAAATTGTGTGTTGAAAACTATATTTGTATATAAAGTACAAAACAAAGAAACTTCGGTTAATCGACACAAATTAATCGGTTTATTTGTTATTTGAAAATCGGCGATTTTAAATTATTCGAACAGGTAACCGACCAAAATTATTCGGTTAACCGATTAACGGTTAATCGATTAAATACCCTACTACTTACTACATACTGTCTGCATTACTTAGAAGTAGCTAAATCTTGAATTATTGATTATCTGTTGGGGTCAAGAACGAATCTAGCTACTTTCGGATAAACTGTTGTAAGGTGAAGCGTATCCCAGAGAGAGCGTTCTACTTCGATCGAAACAAATAGTAGTCGGACGGGGCAAAGTTCGGACTATAAGGCGGGTGAGGCAAAACTTTCCAACCACTTTATTCTAAGTACTTTTTAACAGGTATTGCAACATGTGGCCGAGCGTTGTCATGATGGAATCTTACGGTTTCATTTGTGGCCGCATATACTGGGCGTTTTTCGGCAAATGCTCGCTTCAAACGAATCAGTTGCGTTCGATACAGGTTCCGTAATCAGGTCTGACCAGATTTCAGCTGCTCATAATAGATAGGACCCTTTTGCTCCCACCAATAACAGAGCATTACCTTAGCGCAATGGTTATTTGGCTTTGGTGTCGATTAGGCTGGTTGACCGGGCTTCACGTACGATCTCTTAGGCTTCGAGTTATCGTAATGGATCCATTTTTAATCACAAGTAATGATTTAGTGCAAAAATTATATTATTTTACAGCGTTTAATTAGCATTTCGGACATGCAAAATCATCTTTCAAGATCTCTCGGCTTCAATTCGTATGACTTGAGCAAGCTTTTGTTAAGTTTGATAACTATCTTCATGGTGTAATGCCTCAAACTTTTTGGCTGGCCTTGGTCATCTTTATCTTCCGTGTCAAAATCACCACTTCTGACCTAAACGGAAGTGATGATTTTGACATTTTCGAACCAATAAGTTTTGAATATTATTTTGATACATAAGGTTCAATTAGACGTGCCATAACCGTAACCATAAAAAACAGCTGTTCGAACCAAGCTTATGGGAAACAATGTATTTGATTATTGGTGACATGCCATAACGCCAAGCCATAACAGTAAAATGCTTGTGATATGGCTATGGTTACGGCTATGGCGGTAAGTCACGACTAATTGAACCTATATGTGCCATTCAAAATGACATGTAAGTTATTATAAACAAAGCCCGCGTTCAAAAGATACACCATCTATTACAAATCCCGAACTTTTATGTCATACAGTCAATACTATTGTATAAGCAATGCAAAATTTTAGCATTTTAACTCATTACTCGGTAATACAAGTTTTTACATTTTAGAAAGTATTGATAAAGAATTCATATGATTAAGAAAAAAAACTACATATGATTCACTTTGTCAATATTAGGGTGATTAGAAAATATTTCTATGCTTGGAAAATAGTAAATAATGAATGTATAAATCAAACAAATGTTTAACTTTGCGACTCTCATCAAAATGATTTTATTATTACATAATAAAAAGATCGCTTTGGTCCACATTGGGTTATCTTAAGGTTACGAAACTGGTGTGAAATAAACGTTTCATACAAATTAATTGGTCAATTCACAAGATCTCTTACCATGTCATATTGTCATAATGTCCTAATATTTCACAATGGTTTTTATTGCTTTCCAAGCAAAAAGTGTCCTAAAATAATATTACTTTCTATCCTATGTTTATTGTGTTATCGTAACGAACCAGCAGAGACCAACGCCGAATGCCTAAGAGTGGATTAAGCCGAGCCGCCGACTCGTGATTTATTAGGAAATTATAACAATATGACTGATGAGAGACCTTGTGAATTGACCAAATATGTATAATATCAAGATTTTTTAACATCACATGATAATATTTATAGACTGCATCAAATGTCCGATTTTAAATAAATTCATTTTAATAAAATCCTTTCACAATTATTTATTATACAGCGATTGGTGTAGCGAACCATTTGTTAAGGGGGTAGCGAGTTAAATTACTAATGGTTTAATCAGTGCTTTATTGAAAACATTGACCAAATATGCATGTTAAGCTCATATTTCCATTCCCTTCTGCATTATAAAGAGGTGACAAATTTGACGTTTCAAAAATTCCAAATAAGATGTTAGGACAGCACTCTTAAAAAGAGATATCAACTATTTTTTACTACAATATCAGTGATATGTTAAAGCAAAACACTATATACAACTTGAATTTAGTAGGCAGAGGAAAATAAACAAAACAAACAAAATGTTACAGACTGTGTGGCATAGAGAATAAATTTAGATTTCTATCAAAGTGCTTCTCCTGGGGCGGTGAGTAAATCAACCAGTGGTTTAAAGTAATAAATTATAAAAAAAATCTTTAATTAAATCATAAATGTTTGTGTCTTTGAATTATTGTGGCAGAAAAATAAAACCAAAACAAAATGAAATGAAAAGGGCAGTTCATAAAGAAAGAGACAAATAAAAAACTAGATTATTTTCTGTCTCGTGACACCTCTGTATACTTTGTGCCTTTAGCAGGAGTGTCAAAAAAGTATGAACATTCTGGTAGCATTATCGATTTAACGATGGATCTCCGTCCGTGTGTTGTTTAAAAAAAGATTTTCCGAAGCCCCAGATAAACCTATCGTATACCAGATATATTCATAAGAATTTTGGTATTGAAAATCGACAATGGGGCATTTTCAAATTATTATTTATATTCCGGAGATACGTATTAGTAGATTTTTTACAAAAAAAAAAAAAAAACAGAATGACTAATTTTCACATGAAACAGTTGATTTTCTTTTTCTGTGAAATACATCAGTTATTATTCAAAGCTCTTTGCATTCTAGGTTACGATATGTACAAATACATACTATGAGCCTCAAAAGTGAGTGAACACTTGTGAATTATTTGATTTTTTTATGATAAAATCAAATAATGAAATCATAAAATCCATCTATAGATTCAAATTTAATAGTTTCGGTTTATTTCAGATTTCGGATTCTAATGTTTTTCAATAGTTTAAAAAAAAAATAATAATATTATTCGCTGGTGTTTATTAACTTTTGACGCCCATATGTCAAAAAACTGATTTTTATACAATATTATTTACTACATAACTACTATTTTTACTAACACTGAAGCAATTGTATACAAAAAGTTAATAAAATATTGGAAATAGTAAAACCTTCCCTATTTCCAATATTTTGTTCAATATAATTTCATAAATTCACAATTTCTAAACCTAGGAAGGATAAAATATATAAGTAATGCTTACTATATTTTATCCTTCCTCCACTATAATCAAAACATTTCATTCTTTTAATTCATTACTTTTAATTGCTGGCGAACAGATTATATTGCAGAAGTTACAAACGAAATGACAATTTTATATATACCCTTCTCACGCCCATCCAAACATTTTTTGTCAAACACCAAAAAAAAAAAACCAAAATACGCAAAGCAATGTAGCCAATACACATTCAAACATACGTTTTGTTGCTTTTTTGTCAAAGCATGCAATAAATTGTATTTTTTTGATGAAATTTTTAGAGGTTGACTCGGATTTTTGCTCATATCTCCGTTATTTATGGACGGATTTTGCTGATTTTAAATAGGAAACTTTTCGATAGCATGTCTGACAGAATTATTGAGGATTTGGATCCCGAAGATATCTGGGGTCTTCAGAAAATTGATTTCAACAGACAGACAGACGGACATGGCTAAATCGACTCCTATATCTATAAGGATCCAGAATATATATACTTTATAGGGTCGAAAAATTATATTGTGGAAATTACAAACGGAATGACAAACTTATATAAACCCTTCTCACGAAGGTGAAGGGTATACAAATAATACAAACATACCTCCTCGGGATTTGGAAGACCTGGTGGCAATGTAGGAAAGCTTGGTTCATTTGGCACAGTCACTGTTGGCCATGGAAATCCAGTGGATGGAGTGTTAGAAGATTCGCCTCCTCCCGTTGTGCTTATCGTGGTAGGATCAGTTACTTCGGAAGTTGGTGGAGTTTGTTCTGTAGATGTGGAGGTGGAAGCTGTTGTGGGTGATGGTGTTATTGGTGATGTAGCACTGGTCGACAAAGTAGATATTGTATCTAACTTATCTAAAGCATCCTGTAATTCATCTTCCAAATTGGACTTTTCAACTGCCAGCACAATTGTAGACACACAAAAGGCTGTAGTAGCTAAAGCGAAAAATATCGCTACATTTTTTGCTGTCAACACTAAAAATTATACAAAATAAAATCAACATTTAGAATTTTCATAATCACAGCCAAAGAAATAGACAAACTTACGCAACATTATTTTGTTACAAAAAAGAAACAAACTTTATGAAAATATTAACGAAATTGTTATTGTCGTACGCATTTACACTGTGTACTGTCGATTGGGAACTAAATCGTCAACTGTTGGTGAAATTACAATGTCGCTTAACAGCTGAACTTGGTTTTCATTTTGCAGATTGTATTCCAATTTTATCATAGAACACTCACTATAGACAGGTTGTGTGTACTGCACGAACACAAATAAAATTTATGATCAGTTTATTTTACTGATATTATCGCACTTTTATCACACTCGGACTTGCTTAAAATATGAATTTACAATTACTTTATGGTCTACTATGGGTATCAGGGTGTAAAATGCTCAAATCATTATTACCTTTGTAGACCATCGTAAAACTCTGAATTATTAAATTCGACAATTAATTGCCACGATTGGAAACCAAAAATAAAAGATGATAAAACCATAATTTGTCAATAATCGAGTAAACAATGAGCAATCACTTTAAGTGCAATCTTATTATTTGGAACAAAACAAAGCACTTCTTAAGTAATCAAAACAGAGGTATTTAAAGCATTTCGTAATAGTTAAAAAATAATTTTAGCATTATTATAATTAAGCATAGAATTTTAAAAATACATATATTTCTTAAGGAACGGTCACACATGACATTTGTTGGGCGTTATTTACTCTTACAAGATTTTTTCAAAAGCAAACAACAAATTAAACAAACTAAAACTACTAAATATCTACTGTGATTAGTCCGAAGTAAAATTACGTTTTTATTTAAAGAAAATAATCAAAATACATAATATATATGTATTATTTTGTGTAATTGCCACTCGTGTCACTTTATTTATCTGGTTTAATAAAATTATTCAGATTTGTATAATGAATACCTGAATATCTGGCATGCACTTATTAGTTTCATAAACAAAATATTGTGCGAAATTTTAAAAAGTTTTTTATCATTGCATATGTTAAGGCATTTGCAGAGAAACCTATTCACCTTAATAATGGTGGATTTTACTTTATTTAACCATTAATCTATATATATAAAAGTGAATGTGTGTCTGTATGTATGTATGTTTATTATTATTAGTTTGGGCTCTATAGACGGCTAAACGGCTGAACCGATTTGCTTGAAATTTTTACAGTATATTTATGTATGTCTGGAAGGAGCTATAGGCTACTTTTTGTTTTGAAATTCTAAGTGGGCGTGGTACCTCCCATACAAAGTTAATTTTAAAAATCAAATATTTAGGAAACTATAATAGCTATAGTCCTCAAATTTTGCATGAGCAATTCCACTGTTTGTTTAAATATTTGCAGGAAAAATGGGAGTAGTAGCCACAGAGGGCGTGGCACCTCCCATATGATGATAATTAAAAAAAATGTATATATGGGAAACAATAAGATATATGGTACGGTTATTCTACCATCAATATTAATATTTAGGACAAGAATGGGCGGACTATCAATAGTGGGCGTGGCACCTCCCATACATATGATGACAAATTATAAATAGGGAAAGCTATATCATCCATCAATATTAATATTTAGGACAGAAATGCGCTGACTACCAACAATATTAAGTAAATGATAAAATTTGTATACATTTGAAACCCTTATCTATATATATAAAAGTGAATGTGTGTCTGTATGTATGTATGTTTATTATTATTAGTTTGGGCTTTATAGACGGCTAAACGGCTGAACCGATTTGCTTGAAATTTTTACAGTATATTTATGTATGCCTGGAAGGAGCTATAGGCTACTTTTTGTTTTGAAATTTTAAGTGGGCGTGGTACCTCCCATACAAAGTTAATTTTAAAAATCAAATATTTAGAAAACTATAATAGCTATTGTTCTCGAATTTTGCATGAGCAATTCCACTGTTTGTTTAAATATTTGCGGCAAAAATGGGAGTAGTAGCCACAGAGGGCGTGGCACCTCCCATATGATGATAATTAAAAAAAATGTATATATGGGAAACAATAAGATATATGGTACGGTTATTCTACCATCAATATTAATATTTAGGACAAAAATGGGCGGACTATCAATAGTGGGCGTGGCACCTTCCATACATATGATGACAAATTATAAATAGGGAAAGATATATCATCTATCAATATTAATATTTAGGACAGAAATGCGCTGACTACCAACAATATTAAGTAAATGTTAAAATTTGTATACATTTGAAACCCTTATCTATATATATAAAAGTGAATGTGTGTCTGTATGTATGTATGTTTATTATTATTAGTTTGGGCTCTATAGACGGCTAAACGGCTGAACCGATTTGCTTGAAATTTTTACAGTATATTTATGTATGTCTGGAAGGAGCTATAGGCTACTTTTTGTTTTGAAATTCTAAGTGGGCGTGGTACCTCCCATACAAAGTTAATTTTAAAAATCAAATATTTAGGAAACTATAATAGCTATAGTCCTCAAATTTTGTATGAGCAATTCCACTGTTTGTTTAAATATTTGCAGAAAAAATGGGAGTAGTAGCCACAGAGGGCGTGGCACCTCCCAATTAAAAAAAATGTATATATGGGAAACAATAAGATATATGGTACGGTTATTCTACCATCAATATTAATATTTAGGACAAAAATGGGCGGACTATCAATAGTGGGCGTGGCACCTTCCATACATATGATGACAAATTATAAATAGGGAAAGATATATCATCTATCAATATTAATATTTAGGACAGAAATGCGCTGACTACCAACAATATTAAGTAAATGTTAAAATTTGTATACATTTGAAACCCTTATCTATATATATAAAAGTGAATGTGTGTCTGTATGTATGTATGTTTATTATTATTAGTTTGGGCTCTATAGACGGCTAAACGGCTGAACCGATTTGCTTGAAATTTTTACAGTATATTTATGTATGTCTGGAAGGAGCTATAGGCTACTTTTTGTTTTGAAATTCTAAGTGGGCGTGGTACCTCCCATACAAAGTTAATTTTAAAAATCAAATATTTAGGAAACTATAATAGCTATAGTCCTCAAATTTTGCATGAGCAATTCCACTGTTTGTTTAAATATTTGCAGGAAAAATGGGAGTAGTAGCCACAGAGGGCGTGGCACCTCCCATATGATGATAATTAAAAAAAATGTATATATGGGAAACAATAAGATATATGGTACGGTTATTCTACCATCAATATTAATATTTAGGACAAGAATGGGCGGACTATCAATAGTGGGCGTGGCACCTCCCATACATATGATGACAAATTATAAATAGGGAAAGCTATATCATCCATCAATATTAATATTTAGGACAGAAATGCGCTGACTACCAACAATATTAAGTAAATGATAAAATTTGTATACATTTGAAACCCTTATCTATATATAAAAGTGAATGTGTGTTTGTATGTATGTATGAAATGTATAACATTTCCATCTGACTTCTGCAGCATGACGCAATCTATAGAAGAGTTAATAAATTGCGTTTTCCCCAATATCGGACAAAATTTTAAAAACAAGCAATGGGTATGTGAACGCGCGTTACTGTCAGCCAAAATTATAGACGTTAATTCCATCAACAGCAACATTCTGAATACCATCGATGGTAATCTAAAAATTTATAAATCAATCGACACTGTTACAAATATTGAGGATGTCGTCAATTATCCAGTCGAATTTTTAAATTCGTTAGATTTACCGGGCTTTCCACCACATGACTTGCAGTTGAAAATTGGTGCTCCTATTATTTTACTAAGAAACATTGATCCACCACGACTTTGTAATGGCACTCGACTTATAGTAAAGAAATTAATGAACAATCTAATCGAAGCGACCATTATAACTGGAAAGTACAATGGATCAGATGTATTTCTGCCATTTGATTTTAAGCGATTGCAGTTTCCTATTCGCCTAGCATTTGCAATTACAATTAATAAAGCTCAAGGTCAGTCTTTGCAAGTTTGTGGACTAAATCTAGAAAATCCATGTTTTTCACATGGACAGCTTTATGTTACATGTTCGCGAGTGGGAAAACCCACAGACTTATATGTATATGCACCAGAAGGAAAAACCAAAAATATTGTATATCCTAAGGCATTAGAATAAAAAATAATTAATAAAAATAATGTATATATCATACATTAAATAAAAAATGTTTTTCTATAAACTTCTATATTTAACATTAAGGTTATAAATAAGAAACAAATAATGTACTACTTATTAAAATAGAAACTAATTTTAGATAAACTAAATAAGTATATTGTAAATCATAAGATAATATAATAAGAATTAATTTAAAAGGAAAACTGTAGATTTTAATAACTTAATATATTTGTTTAACTCTAAACTTTTTATTTCATTACGATACGGGTAGCGAAGCACACCGGGTTTTAGCTAGTAACGAATAAAAATAACTCAACCATTTTTCGAGGTAAAACTATTTTATGTATAACACTTTATAGCTATAAAAATACTGTTGTAAACAAATTTTTTATTGGAAAAACTGGTATACTCAAAATTGTATGTGAACAAATTGTATACAGAACAATTTCTATAAAAATAACTGTTATACAGGCAAATTTCCATAGGAAAACTTTTATGCTGTTAGCATTCCTTTCATTAAAAAACGTATACATACAATTTTCTATAGAGAAAACATTTACATACATATATACAAAATTTTGGATTAAACAAATTTTTATTGAACTGTTATACAGAAAAATTTTCTATAAAAATCTGTTTTCCTATGAATTTTTTCTATTGAATGTTGTCTGCATAGCAGTCTGTTCTATGGAAATTGTTGTGTATGACAGTTTTCCTACTGAAACAGTTTTTGCAGGAGAATATTGTGTATAATAGTTTTTCTGTTGAGACTTTTTCTATAACAGTATGGACGATTTTCACCAAAGAACTACGCTAAGACAGCGAGGTAGACCAGTTTTTTATACCCTTCACCTTCGTGAGAAGGGTATATATAAATTTGTCATTCCGTTTGTAATTTCCACAATATAATTTTGCGACCCTATAAAGTATATATATTCTGAATCCTTATAGATAGCGGAGTCGATTTAGCCATGTCCGTCTGTCCGTCTGTCTGTTGAAATCAATTTTCTGAAGACCCCAGATATCTTCGGGATCCAAATCCTCAATAATTCTGTCAGACATGCTTTCGAAAAGTTTCCTATTTAAAATCACCAAAATCCGTCCATAAATAACGGAGATATGAGCAAAAATCCCAGACAACCTCTATTTTTGGCATATTTTTGTATCTATATCTCGATTACTAAGTCATAAATATAGATATATGGGTATCTAATGATAGATATTTCAAAGTCCATTGCAACGATGTATATAAGGCTATATAAGGTTGGACTTACAATGGGTCAAAATCGGGAAAACTATTTTTAACCCGAATTTTTTTCACAAAAAACATTTTTTTGTCATACATTTTTTTCACTAATAAATTAAAAAAAAAAAAATTTAAAAAATTGGAAAAAACTTTTAAAAAACTATTTTGAAAAAAAAAATTTAAAAAATTTTTGTTTTAATTTTATTTTAAAGTATAATAGCTCTCTTACTTGTTTTTTTTAAATTGGTAAATATCTCCGAGATATAGTCGAAAATATTGGACTATTATCCGTCACCGATCATTTTTATTTGTTTGTACTTACTATAGGCTTCATAAAAGGTAAATTTGTTATGCTATATATAAATGATAAACTGGATTTCTTAAAAACCAGTCTTCACGTATATTTCCATTTATGTACAGATTTTGTATTGTTACGTTTTTACCTTTTAAAAACGGGGTTTTTTTCCTTTAAATAAACCGGATACTTTTGATTGCAAATAAAAAACAGTTTTAGTAGTTTTAAATTTGTAACAACTCTTTATTTATTTAAAATGTACAGCAACAACAGTTCAAATATTCACTCAGTGTCTCTATACACGTCTATCAATTCGCAGAAATACACACACACACACTATAATGTACAAGTATACCCGTACAAGACAGTTGATGTTAACTCTAACAGCGACAATGATCAACTCCACTCACGCCTTCCAGCTCTGCCACTATTTAAACACGCGCCATCTATCGGGAATCTTCTACAATGCTCTTAACGGACATGCTAGTACATTCGAATTCTACAGGTTTCGATGTTAATGTTAACAGCTTAAATATTTAGTGTTGCCATACTTACAAACAATGCTAATAACCGTATGCTATCAACATTGTTGATAAGTAGAAGCTTCTACTGATGGACGTGTTTATAAACATGATGAATGTTGCAGGCAGTCGTTACGGACCATTAAATTCAAATCGCTATTGCGCATTCGTAACAGTATGATTATGAGAACGCCAACATAATCCTAATTGAGATTAAATCAAATAAGAGAGCTATATTCGGATCTTATATACCCTTTACCAAATTATACTTTAAAATAAAATTTAAAAAAAAAAAAATTTTTCGAAATTGTTTTTTAAAAGTTTTTTCCATTTTTGTTTCAAAAAACTCCGCTATCTATAAGGATCCAGAACATATATACTTTATAGGGTCGGAAAATTATATTGTGGAAATTACAAACGGAATGACAAACTTATATATACCCTTCTCACGAAGGTGAAGGGTATAATAAATATTTTACACAGATATAATTTAAATTATTTGAAATATTTATTTTTATATATGTACATAAATAAAACATGTAAATATTGGTTTATTGCTTAGCCAACCATTGGGTAACTTGATCCAAGTTTGTTTTCATCCAATTGATATTGTATTTAACAGTTTCTAAAGCTTGTTGGCGAGAAGCTGTACCAGCACCAGCCTCAGGATATTTGGCAAAGAATGCTTCCATTTCCTCCAACTTAGTTTCGGTAGAGAAACGTGCCGTAATAGCTGGTATCATACGACCCATATAACGTTCATTCAGCGTGAAACGAGCAACTAAATCCTCCCAATGCTCACGAACAAATTCCCAAACAACAGGTTCTCCCACAGGATTGCCAGCTATATTTTGTATGCATGTAAAGTAGTCTTGGCGACGCACGTAGTTCTCATTTTCAGCCAAGTCAATAAATCTAGTAAAAAAAAAAATCCAGAGTTAAGAGTATGTTACCATTAAATGAAAACTTTCAACAATACCGTCTGAGCAGCCAGGGTACTTTAACACCAGACAAACCATACATCAGTTTTAGTTTTTCAGTGGCATCTTGTTCAGTTATGAACAAGTCCCATAATTGTTCCCATTCCTTTTGTTTGCCAACATGTTGCATGCCATAGTAGTAAACAATTTCTCGTAAATCTGGATCGGGTTTGTTTTCAGGATTAGCCAAGAAGTTGGTAAAACGCGTAGAGGCTTCTTTCAGACAATCAGACATTCCCAAAGAACAGGCAGCTGTTAAGATGCTAACTCTCAAGCGACTGTAGGAAACATAATATTTAAAAAGTTAGCCTACAACTTAACAGCAATCTTAACTTACTTTCTTAAATGGTTGTCCTCATCGACAGTCCATGTAACCTCCTGATACACTTTGTTAATGAGACCACGAGCATATTTCAAGTATTCCAAATACGAATCGGTGAATATAAGATTACCCTGCAAAGCTTGCAATTTAGTGGCTGCCACATACCAGGGAACAAACTCTGTTTCTTTGCTCAAGTATGTAGTCATATTGAGAGCGATTTCGTAAGAAACTTGATTGGCATCGGCCAACGAAAATACATCATTAAGCAAATGAGCACGGTCAGCACTTGCGAACTTCTCAGGTGTTACTACTAGATCTTTAATAATTTCTTGCCACATTGAGTTCTCATAGTTGACGCGATAGTAGCCCACTTGATGACTGTTTAACTTTAACCATTTAGTTTCGATAGGCACCGCAACTGAAACTGATTTATCATCGAAATTGAACCATTTGCGACGCACACTATCATCATGATCGTATATGTAGGTCAATGGTATGGTCCAGGTGTAGCTGCAAGAAAAATCGAAACATTAGTTTTCAAATTAAAAAAAAAAAAAAGTTTTTCTTCACTTGAATTCGGAGTCATCATAAATGATGTCATAATCTTCAATGTTTGAAAAGAAGCGCTGTTGTGTCAATTCAACTGTGGTTGGCGATGTACGTTTCACATTGATGACGGGCAGACCCATTTGTTCAGTCCAAGTACGCATCATAAATCTAAATTTATAAGATAATATTTATTTAATTGCCTGGCATTTATTTGTCATTATTAACACCTACTTGACATCAAAGTCTAAACCAGTTTTTGCCACTTCATTGATAAAATCATCAGTAACGGCGTTTTTGAATTTAAAGTTGGTCAAATAATTTGTAACGGCTTGTTCGAATTTCTCAGTACCCACAACATCTTCCAACATACGGATAACTGAGGCACCCTTTTCATAACTTATTGTATCGAAAATTTCGGTAATTTGATCGGGATTTTCGACTGTCTGCACGATGGGATGAGAGGCCACCGATGAGTCGTATTTCATGACACCATGTAGAGCATTCACCAAAAATTGATCGGGCTAAAAAGAAAATAGAAGACCATGTGGATTTTTCTTTTATATGAGACTCTATCTCTCTCTCTTACCAAACCCCAATCTTCGTAGACCTTATTTATAGCCTTATATTCCATAAAGCGGGCAAAGCCTTCGCTTAGCCACAAATCATTCCACCAGTTCATGGTTACCAAATTACCGAACCACATATGAGCCAACTCATGGGCAATTACGGCGGCAGTACGTTGCTTATTCCAAGTCGAACTAAAACTACGATCGTACAATAGAGCAGTTTCACGGTAAGTCAATAAGCCCCAATGTTCCATGGCATTCGAAACAAAGTCGGGTATGGCTGCCATGTCTAAAATTAAAGGAATTTATTCATTCATTCAATAGGCATATATGTAATTAAAGCTCAGCTCATATCTACCTAATTTCGGTAAAGGATACTCCACTTTAAAGTTTTCTATATAGAATTCTGTAACAGCTACAGCTGTCTTGAGAGCAAAATTCGTCTTATCGAGTTGGTGTTTGGTGGCAAAGATACGCAATTCAAAATCCTCGCCATAAGCTGCTTTGATTTGCTCTGATTTTGAATCAAAATCAGAAACAATAAAACATGTCAAGTAAGTGCTCATGGGCACACTTGATGCAAAGTATACTTCGGTGTATTGGCCCAAAAATAATGAATTCTACAAAGAGAAAAATATATCATTAATTTAATGGTATTTAATAGTATTATTTCCAGTTTATACGGTAAAATTTTACGCCACACAATAACAAGAATAAAATCGATAGTAAAGCTGTAATATTTGAATATCCCAACAGTGTGTCGCAAAGTAGTACCATGTAACTGGCTTTAAGTGCCACCCTAAATACATAATTACATACCTCCTCATTCATATTTGATAAGGCGTGGTAACCATCACCTGTTGGTCTCACTAAAGTTACATTAAATGCAGCCTTCAAGTGTGGCTCGTCGAAACAGGGAAACGCTTGGCGTGCATATGTTGGTTCAAATTTAGAAGTAGCTATTTTTCTATAACAAAACAAAAAAACGTTATAAAAAAAAATATTTACACATAAAAATATGTTGCCTATGTTAAGGCGCCACTATTAAATGACATATAAAATACAATCCAACAACTACTCACCTCTTTTCATTTTCTGGTGTCGTATATGTGCTGCTGTACAATCCAACAATCTTATTCAACATTTGACCCTCAAAAATGATACCCAAATTAACTTTGCTGTTGGCCCTCAAAGACGTTTTCAATTTTATCACCAGAAATTCACGCACTTCATCCAAGTGGTGCTCTTCTACATCGTAGCCGGTCACATACACATTGCTAATTATCAATTTATTCGAATGCAGAATAATTTCATCAGTTTCCTCCAAAACTTCAATATTTATAATCTCCTGACCCGTAAAGTTGCCTGTGTTTATATCAGGGTGTAAGTACAAATTATAGTAGAGGGGTTTCAAAGCACTTGGCAAACGATAATTTATCTGTGGGTTAAAGTATAGATATTTATTGGAAATGTACTAGAATTGGAAATATGGTCAGATATAAAATATTAAAAATCAGTTGTAAAGATAAAGAAATGGATACAAATTTATTATTTATATATCGTTTTATTATTATGGCTGTTAACTAATTTAAAATTAAACTTTTTATCATAGATAAAAAGTATTTTAGTATGACATAAAAATATAAAAGGCATTAGGCAACTTGTTATTTCATTAAAAAAAAAAATAACTTATTACAAAATTTACCCTTGTTTTTATCTTTAAAATTGCTAAAATTTAAGCCCAATTGTTATAAATCATTTCAGTCAATAGTATTTTTTTTTAGGTTTTTTTGATTCTCATGTAAAATTTAAAAATTGAAAAAAAATTTTGGATTAAGTAGGACGACAATTTTGTAGGACAAAACTTTGTAATAAATATACCTTTAATATATAATTATCAATTTTAAAAGCTTGGTGACTTTTTTATTTTAACCTTCATTAATTAATACAATAAAATATTGAAATTAAATAAAAATCTAAAGACAGTGATAATTTTATCATTAAACATTCTTTATAATTATGTATTTGGCAAAACTTTTTTTGAAACCGGCTAATTGTTTATTATTTCTTAAGTATTTCTGATTTTTTTTTTTTGCCAAATTTTACAAACTTTCAAAATCCAAAGTACCTCAAATTTCAATGTTTGGATTTAGAGTTGTATAAATTAATCAGAGGAAATGGATAAGCTATGCATTATTGCTCAATCAACATCCGAGATTATGATTTTACTACACCATTTCAAATTGTTTTCAGAATTTTCTATTTGTATTTAAGAAATAGCCATTGGTATTGTATTAGAATTTTCTGAAATACAAATTTAAATTTCTGAAATACAGTTAGACTTATTAGGGAGAGTTGTCAATTAGTTACCTTGTTATGTCAAATTACTGTTTCTTTCGATTTACATCACTTCCATCACTCAAATCTTTTATTTTTTCTGGGGGACATTTCACAAAATTCACATACATTCTTTTATTCAAAAGAACATTTACAAACACTATTTTTTTTTTTTTTAAATTAAATTTGAATATGAAAAATTTTAATATTGTTTAATGTCGTTTGCTGTAATTGTTTTTTCAGTTTTCTTTACTTTGTATGTATTTGACATTTTAGGGAAATTATATTTGAGAACATACTTTCTAATAATTCTACCTTGTTAGTTCTGCCATGGTAGTGGATATATAATTATGCTTCGTTTAAGTATTATGCTACTAATGTGCCTTCATTAACAATATTGAAAGAATTGGCGAGATTAAAAAAAAAACAAGTAAGAGAGCTAAATTCGGCTGTGCCGAATCTTATATACCAATCACCAAATTATACTTTAAAATAAAATTAAAAAAAATTTTTTTAAATTTTTTTTTTTTTCGAAATTGTTTTTTTTTCAATTTTTTTATATACCCTTCACCAAATTATACTTTAAAATAAAATTAAAAAAAAAAATTTTTTTCGAAATTATTTTTTTTTCAATTTTTTAAAAAAAAAATTTTAATTTGAAAATTGATTTATTTTAATTTATAAATAAAAAAAATTTCGGACAAAAAAATTTTATTTGTGAAAAAAAATTCGGGTTAAAAAATATTTTTTCCGATTTTAACCCATTGTAGGTTCAACTTACTATAACCTTATATACATCGTTGCAATGGACTTTGAAGTATCTATCATTAGATATCCATGACTTAGTAATCGAGATATAGATCAAAAATAGGCCAAAAATATAGGTTAACTCGGATTTTTGCTCATATATGGACGGATTTTGGTGGTTTGAAATAGGAAACTTCTCGAAAGCATGTCTGACAGAATTATTGCAGATTTGGATCCCGAAGATATCTGGGGTCTTCAGAAAATTGATTTCAACAGACAGACGGACTGACATGGTTTAATCGACTCCGCTATCTATAAGGATCCAGAATATATATACTTTATAGGGTCGGAAAATTATATTGTGGAAATTACAAACGGAATGACATATTTATATATACCCTTCTCATGACAATATAGAAAATAGGTAAATTTATTGCGTTAATTGAAAGTAATTTTTAATGACCATTTTGTCCCACCAATTTTAATTAGAAAAAGCGGGCGAATTTCTAAACGAACGATTCGTCAACAGATGAATTTGTTACAAATTTGATTTTAATAAATCACAAAAAAATATACCAGGATACCAGTACATTTTGCTGAAGTACCATCCAAGATTCTTCGTAAAAGTTTTTTTTATCCCAAAACACAGGTAGACCTTAAAAAATTTAAAATTGGAGTTTTAATTGATAAACAATCCTCAATTTCAAGGATTCATCCAAAAGCTGGGAAAATGGGTACTATACGAATTGAAGCTGAATTGATGCTTTCACGATATAAAATAAAATGGAAGCCCGGTCACCTAGCCGAATCCATATCAAAGCCAAATATCTCGGAATTGGGTGTGAGCAAAAGCGTCCTATCTATTATGAGCTGCTATCTATTATAGTCCAGACCCTGTTCCGTCCGACTACTATTTGCTCTCTCTTTGGGCTTCGCTTCACTTTGGAACAGAGTATCCAATATTGGCTTGATTCGTTTTTGGCCTCAAAAGATGAGCAGTTCTTTTGGCTCGGATTCCATATTTTACCAGAAAGATGGAACAAGATCATAGCTAACAATGGCCAATACTTTGAATAAATGTATGTTGTACAAATTTTTCAAAATTAAACCTAAACATAAAAGAAATTCCGCATTTTTAAGTCATATACCCAATATCAATTTAAATATGTATTTAAAAATTATAAATCTACGTATTCTAGGTAGAGAATAATAAGAAATATTCTCAAACATATAAAAAGTAAACGAAAGGAGCTAGCTGGCTGAAATTACTCTCTGTTGATAAGGTTTGTTAGGTATTGAAAATGGGCAATATCGGCATCTAATCATAAATATGTTGATTATTCGGCAATCCTGATAAAATTTTTGCACAAATTAGTTCTGAATACTCTGAAATTATACTGTAAGGTATAGAGAAAATCGGGCAAAATTTTTCCCTATTTCCCATAAAACGGCCCCCTCAGTTAATTGTCTTATAATAATTAATATGTGGATGAAATTGGACATAAACTAGTTTTATATGAACCTAATCGTTCTAGCAACTTTTGTGAGGAGCGGTCCATAATTGATGGTAGCACTTTTTTTTCAAGTAAAAAGTAGTAAAATAGAAAAATCTTTTCTACTGAAATATCTGCTAGATTTAATTATTTTTTTTTGCACGACAACAGAATTTTGAAAAAACAAGTAAAACAGTAAAACTAGTAAAAACATATTGTATAAACGAACACACTTATTGTTATTAATATTTCAGTTTTAATCACAAACTATTTATTACCCATAATCGTGCAACTGTGATAAAGTCATTTATATTCAAGGTATATAAATACATTTGTTCTATTTTGTAACAAAATTTAATACAAATATTAAAACTCAATCTAAACATACCTTATCATCATCATCAAAATCAATGACATTATCAAGGGCTATGTCACGTCTGTGACGGGGCTTAACTTCACCCAACAATTGAGCTTCCATATAATCCAATTTCTCTTCGGCATCTTTAATGGAGGCAGTTAATTGAGATTGTTGTATGCCCAAGACAACAGTCGATACACCAAAGGCTACCAGACCCCAACACAGAATTATGTGTAATAATTTTGATCGTGGCAACATGCTACAATCCTTTTCTTAATTTCCCGTAAAAACGACCGGTCTTGTTGAAAGACCGTACAAAACTATCCAAATCTAATTGTTCATAGCTCAATTAAAATTATAAAACATACAAAAACAAATTATTATTAATCAATTCTACTAATACAGATAAGATCAACAAGAATATTGAAGTTTCTATCGGTTTTGCAATTTGTGAATTATGGTCGTAATGTGATTGTCATCCAATCAAATATATTTCAAACTAATATCTGTCAATTATCAATGAATGTTTAACATTAAGTTTATAATTTTGTTTATAGCATAAAATATATATTTGAATTGTGACAAGAGAACACTGTAGAAGCCTGTCCAAAAAACCTCAAATTTTGTCGCAATTGAGCGATGTAGTTGCTCTCAGATAAAAGTGATTAGATTTAAATGGAAAGAACCAAATAAGTTCAAATATATCTTATCTCTCATATAATAAATGTGATTATTAGAAGCAATATAAGATTAATAATTTGTTATGTACACAAATTGTAAATATTTTATTAGACATAATAAAGTTAACCAGTTTTATGACCAATGAATTTTTCAATAACACTTGATAATAATGTTTGAAATAGTACAATTAATTATTCAATTCTTAAATTAATTAAACCCACTTCCTATCTATATGAATAATATTTTTTAAATTGGTAAAATTAAGAACAAAATAATACTTTACATACTTTACAATCATACATTTATTAAATAATATTTGAACTACAATTAGAAGAAATTATTTCCTTTTTAATTTAAATACAAAAGTAGTTTTAGTAGCTTTACTGCAACCAATCACGCACCACCGAAAGATTGTTCTCCAACCAGGCAATGTTATTCTTGACATTTTCCAAAGCTCTGACACGAGCTGCTGTACCAGCACCACCATTGGGGTATTTGGCAAAGAAATTTTGTATTTCTTCCAATTTGGTTTGCGTTGAAAAGCGTGATGTTATAGATGGAATCATGTTGCCCAAACTACGTTCATTAATGCCAAAGCGTTCGACTAACTGCGGCCAATGTTCACGCACATAATCCCAGACAATTGGCTCACCAATAGGATTGCCAGCAATATTTTGTATGCAAGAGAAGTAATCCTGACCGCGTACATTATTCTCATACCAGGCCAGATCGATGTATCTGAAAACAAGAAACCCAATTAGCACCTCAAGAAGTATACAATACAAAACATTTAAATAAAAGTCTAATGTATACCTGCTCAGAATCCAGGGTTCTTGTACTGCTGATAAGCCATACATTAACTTGACCTTTTCACTGGCATCCTTTTCAGCTACAAAAAGATCCCACACTTGATTCCATATTTCCTCATTTCCCATTGCAAACATGCCGTAGTAATAAACAGTTTCACGTATATCGGGGTGGGGACGTTCGGAAGGATTTGCCAACCACTTTGTAAACTGATTGGAGGCTTCGGTTAAACAGGCTGGTAAGCCTAATGAGCAAGCGGTGCTCAAAATGGTGACACGTAGACGGCTGAAAATCACAAATATTTATATAGAATCCAAACAAGTTGGAACAAGAGAACAACAAATCCACCCACTTTTTCAAATGATCATCTCCCACTGTCCAGCCAACACTCTCGTAAATTTGTTCCACCAAATTTCTGGCATAGGCGTTGTAGTCCACAAAGGCATCGGTAAACATAAGTGTACGTTTAAGGGAGGTCAATTTCGAGGCAGCTACACTCCAGGGAACATATTGATCTTCTTTGCTTAAGTATCTAGTCATATCTAGAGGCATATTATATGGGAGTTGTGTGGAATCGGCCAGAGCAAAAGCATCGTTTAACAAACAAGCACGATCTCCCACAGAAAATATCTGCAAAATCCATTCGATTTGAATACTACTTATTCGAATCATTCACATTCAATCTACTTACGTTTGGATCTTCTACCAGCTTGTCAGCTAAATTTTCCCACATCTCAGCGGGATAATTGACACGATAGTAACCAACTTGATTATAATTGAATTTAATCCATTCCACTGCGCTGGGCAGAGTAATAGTGACTAAAAAAGATGCAAACAATAAAGAAATTAGCTCATTAAGAGAGCATAATGATAGTATGTGACTGGACTTACTTTCAGTATTGTCATAATAAAACCATGCACGCAGTACATCTGCGGTGGCACTAGTTTTATAAGTGATTGGTATGGACCAGGTGTAGCTAATAAAAGAAACATTTAAAGCATCATTAAATTAAATTAAAGAAAAAGCAAGCTTTGAAATTGTGCGACACATTAGTTGTCTTGTCCACAGCGACACTTACTTGAATGGCGAGTCATTATATATGCCTTCGTAGTCAACGGGATTGGAGAAGAAACGTTTTTGTGTCAGTTTATATTGAGTGTCGGTTATCTTTGTAACTTCCACCACAGGCAAACCCATTTGTTCTGTCCAGGTTCGCATAATGGCCTTGACATCAAAACCCATATTCAAGTTATCGATTACTGTTAGAAAATCGTCGGTGACAGCATTTTTATATTTGAATTCATCCAGATAGTTTGTAACGGCCTCTTGGAATTTATCTGGTCCCAAAAAGTCTTCCAACATGCGTATGATCGAGGAGCCCTTTGAATAGGTGATTGTATCAAAGATTTCCGTAATCTGATCCGGATTTTCAACCGTTTGCACAATGGGGTGGGAACCTAACGTTGCATCTAGACTCAAGACACCATGCGCCGTGGATATAATAAACTGATCCTGCATTTTCCATTCCGGAAAGGCGGCTTCGATACCTTTGTTTTCGATGTAGCTGGCAAAACCTTCACTTAACCACAAATCGTTCCACCACATCATGGTGACCAAGTTACCAAACCACATATGGGCAAATTCATGGGCAATTACCCCAGCAATTCTTTGGGTGTTGGCCGTGGAACTGACAGCTTTATCGAATAGTAAAGCAGTTTCGCGATAAGTTACCAAACCCCAGTGCTCCATAGCACCGGAAACGAAATCCGGTATGGCAGCCATATCTAAAAAAAAGAGAGAGAAATTTTCAAATTATACCGTTCCAAAGCATTTAGAAATTCACTCTAGTCTCTCTCTACTTACCCAATTTAGGCAAAGGATAGGGAATTTTAAAATATTGAATATAATATTCAATAACGGTTTTACCCACTTCCAAGGCAAAATCAACCTTATGCAATTGTTCGGGTGTGGCAAATACACGTAGTTCAAACTCTTCGCCAATACCTTTGGTGTCGACTTGAACAGTCTTGTGGAGAAAATCGGAAACAATAAAGCAGCTCAAATATGTGCTCATTGGAACACTCTGGCTGAAGAAGGCTTCGTTATAAGCTCCTTGATTGTTGATGGCCTAATACAAAAAGTAAAAATATACGTATTGAAATTAAAATATCAAGCATGTACTCACCTCGATGTTCATATTGGATAGAGCATGATAATCACCAGTGTTGGGATAGACCAATGTAACGTTAAATGTTGCCTTTAGAGCAGGTTCATCAAAACAGGGGAATGCCTGACGGGCAAAAGTGGGTTCAAATTTCGAAGAAGCAATCCATCTAAAAGTTTCAATTTCAACTGCTAATCTACCACTTTATTTACTAATAATTTCACTGACTTACTTGACACTGTTATCAGGTTTCAGATACGAGGAGGAATACAAGCCAATAATTTTATTTTTCATGCTGCCTTCAAATATTATGCCCAAGATAAAATTACGAGGTGCCACAATTTCTTCATTAAGTTCGATGACCAAAAATTCACGCACTGAATCCAAATAATGGGTTTTTACACTGGTGCCAGTGCCCTGTAGATACACACTCTTAATGGTCATGTACAAGGAGTGTAACACAATTCTATTGGTATTTTCGGTACATTTAATGAGAATTTCTTCTTGTCCAGAGAAATTACCAGTTTCTACATTTGGATGTAAATACAGATCGTAAGCTATGGGATGCATAGTTTCCGGCAAACGGTAATTGATCTTAAGGACGTAATAAAAAGGTTAAAGGTGAAGTAATTATTCTTTTGTTTGTTTTAAAGACGGCAACTTACTTTCTCTTCAGGGTCAGGTGTGGGTGTTGTTACTGTTGTTATAATTTCTGTTGTTGAAGATTCCGTGGTTGGACTAGTAGCTGGAGAAGAAGTTGTTGTTGTTGTTGTAGTCTTCAGAGCCTGTTCCAATAATTCCAACTTATCTTTTGTCTCTTGTAGTTCATTTTGGAGATTTGATTTTTGTACAGCCAACACTATGGTCGATACAGTGAAGGCAGTTAGGGCCAACCCCAAAAATATCGTAACAAATTTTGCCGTGATCAACATTACGGCTTACTACAAAAAATAAGTAAAGAAATACGTTAATTCCTTTGCACATCCAATGAAGGTTTTTTGTTTTCTTGTTAAATACTGGTACTTACCGTTGCAGTTATTTAGAATGAAAAGACCGTCATCCACAATGTACTAACTACAACTAAATGTGCGAATAAATGGAACCATTAATAATCAACTTGGCTAAACGCTTTATCATCATTTTGAGATTAGAAATCTTATCAATTTGTGACATTTTCTGGCGTATAAATCTTCGATTACTATAGTAACGCGCCAATGGCTAATAAAACCAAATATTTAATCATTGTTCAAATAATTTCAATCAAATTCATACAACCAACATTCATGCGTTTGTTGTTTGCTGTTTGTCTAGTTTGTTTGTGCAGTTCCAAGATAGAGTGCAAAATTCCAAAATAACTATTTCAAAACACCCACTGCATGAGCTGTCCATATGTGCTTGCAATGTTCTCAATATTTTATAAGATTTTGTGTGGATATTTTTAGTTCGTCTACCTGGTTATTCCCTATAGGAAAATGTTTGTAAACTCCAGGCCATTTTTTTGTGGGTGGTTAATTGACCACTAAACCCTTTTCCGGTTTCATTTTTTTCCCGCCCTAATTTCAGTTTAGGTATTTTCTTTATGTTAAAACCCAAGCAAATAAACTTTCCATCATTCTACTAAAAATCCGACAAAATATTCCAATTTGAAACAAAAGTCAAATTATACACTGTCCTGCAAATAAGAACACATATCATGCGATGCATAATGCTGTAAGAGTTCTTTTGTAAATTCCACATTATCATTACAAAAGAAGGAAATTTTTAAATTCTTAAGTTTTTAACAACTTCTTTCAAGTTTAGTATAAAAAAATATAAATTTTATTTATTAGAGACAAACACTTGCAAATATAAAGTTAAATAAGTTACAAATTTCTATCACTAAAATAACTAAAGCTACGTACACACGGTTGACAGATTTTACAATGTTGTCAGATCTGGCAATGTGCTCGCAATGTGTACTGCCAATGAAATATTATTAGCAAAAGGTAACATGTCAGTTTAGACGATTGTAAGAAAACCTTACAAGTTCATTGTCCGACAATTGTCAAACAATAAATTTATCTGCCAACAAAAATTGTCAGTTCACACGGTTACTACACTTTTGTTTATTTTAAATACATATGCACAGTGTTGCCAATAAAAATAATTTATCTGACATTGATGCTATTGTCAGATGCATAAACTTCGCACATATGACAATAAAAAGTTTCTGACAATGATATTACAATAATCTGGCAATGGCAACGTAAGGTGTTTACACGATTGTCAGATGTCTGACAATAGTATTGTCTTACAATGTACTGACACTACTTTTTCTGACAACGTTGTAAGACAAAAAGTGTAAGTTCACACGGTTGTTAGACATTTTCTAAAAATTTTTCTGACAATGTTGTACAATCTGACAACCGTTTAACTAGTTTCGAGTAATGACTTACGGTAAGCACGGTATGTCATATTAGTTGCTACGAATGACAAATTAGTTGGTAACGACTGCAAAGTTAGGATGGTAGGAAAATCTTAAATTGCTCCCTCGCCATTAGAAAGAAGAGAATTGAATTAATTTATTCTATTACACGTTTCAACTATTCGTGCGTATTGATTATATAGATTATAAGGACTGAGATTGTAAAATTCTTAACGCACGTTTTTCATTAAAACTTTTAACCTAAGTATTATTTTATTTGATTTTTTTTATCAAGTTACCTTTGAAAAGCATGTCAGTTATTATGTTTAATGTCAATTATGTTCATTTGTTGTTAATCTGATTAAAATGAGTGACCAGAAAAGAGTGCGTACTAAAATAATTAAATATTTTCAACAAAACCCAACTTGGTCCTACAAAAAGTTGGCCAAACAATCAAAGGTCTGCTATCAAACTGTTTCCAATGTTATTAAACAGTATCGGGAGAACTTGAACCTGGATTAGGTAGAAGGAATTGTCCACATGATGTTTCTAAAGCCAAAAAAAGCATTTTCAAAAGATCTCCCAACACCTCCGGTAGGAAAGCTGCCCGTTTAGGTCAGTACTCGGACTATTTGGAAAAGTTAAAGCCAATGCAGGTTTAAAAGCCTACAAGGCTAAAAAAGTTCCTGACAGGAACTCTGCTAAAAATTTAGTGGCCAAAGACAGAGCTCGGAAATTGAAGTCAAATTTTATACAAAAAATATACCTGCTGCATAATGGATGACGAAATGTACGTATGGACAATTTTTCGCAGCTTCTGGTTCAATTTCTTTATGTTGCAGATGCTTGAGGGAATGTTGAAGAACAGTTTAGGACCCAATAGCAGACAAAATTTCCCAAAAAGTTCTTGGTATGGCAAGCAATATGCAGTTGCGGCAAAAAAGCCAAACATTTGTTACAAAGGGCTCTATAAATACCGAAATTTACATCAAGAAACGTTTGCAAAAAATAATGTTTCCATTCATAAGACTTCTTAATGTGTCCACTTATTTTTAGCCTGATTTGGCATCCTGTCACTATGGTAAGAAAGGTCTTGAGTGGTACAAGAACAATAATGTGGTATTTGTACCATGAAAGGCAATTTCTCCAAACTGCCTGGAGCTGAGTCCAGTGGAGAGATATTGGGCTCTTGTTAAAAGAGAATTGAAGAGCATAAAAAAGGTGTCCAAAAGTGTGGTAGATTTTAAACGGAGATGGAGAACCTGTTCGAACAAAGTGACATAAAACACTATAAAAACCATAATGGAAGGGTTTTCGAAAAAGGTTAAAAACTTCGTCATTAGTGATTAGAACTATAAAAATAATTTTTTTTTGTAAATTTTAACAATAACTTCAATCAAATAAAAAAAGATTCAAAACTGTAAGTTTAGTGATTTCATTTTTATTAACATATCGCTCATTTGCTGCAACAACGACATAAGTCAAAATCCGTGTGTTTTGAACTGAGTAATACGAAATATGCGCCGTTCTATAGTCTTTCATATAGTTCAATCAGTTTTCAAAAAAGTGAGAGTGGTTTTTTGTTGTAAACGTCAAAATTCATGTTTTCTCGTATATTTGACCAGAAAAAATATGGGTTAAATACAGATTAGAAGGATATTAACATCTACTATTTAAATCAAGTTTTATTTCTGAAATCGCATGATTTGTTGAAAATTTATTTAAGAAATAGTAAAATGTCAAAAAACATTCAAAGCCGTTTTTCTCGAAACGACTTTTTTTGAATTATGACGTTGTTGCAGCAAATGAGCGATATATGTATGTTAAAATTTTTTCAATCTCAGTCCTTAGATATAAAAAAATTCACTAGTCATTATTAGACTACTTCTAAGTAATCTGTAGTCATTGAAATGTGTTTTATGTTGAGTAAGGAGTGTGCACGAAAACAATGTTGCGTAGTTTTAGGTGTTTACCTTTGTTTACACACAAGCGAAATTGTTACCCGTTTAGTTTTTACATTTGCCACTACTGTAAGAAATGCTAAATTTTTTACTATAATTACTTCGAAGTTCTTGTTGGTATGGAATGTATATTTTGAGACCATAAGAAGGCTGAAGAATTGGTGATAATCCATAGATCTCTTTGATCAGGTAATACAATTTCCAGAAACTTTCCAAACAAGTGACCTATAGAGAAGATTTGTAGAATTTAAATAGTCTTAGATAGTAATGGCAATCCTCTGATTTTTCCTGAATAAATATAAAAACAATTATTAATTATTTACTTGAACATAGCTGTTGTTAAAAATATAATAAATTTATTAATTTTAATTTTATTACGATAAACGTAAGCTCCATTTTGTTCATGCACACTCTTTAATTTCAAGTTATTTTCAGCTTTTTTGCCTGGAACATTAGTTATAGTTACGTTCAAATTTATTTTATTTACAAACATATAAAGTATAAAGAAGTAAACAAATTAATTTTTGCATTAATGGAGCTAATAATTTTGTGAAAGTTTATGCCAATATGTATTAATCTTTTGTATTCTAAAGCTGTGGAAAAAAATGAAAAAAAACAACGAATTTTCCAATCATCATCGTCATTTCCCCAAGCTATATGTAGAAAATAGGAATTTCAGGGGAAAAATAAATTTAATAATTTTATAATTTGTATTTACCCAAAGTTAAACCAGATTTATGTCCATCGATTAATTAACCTCATAATTTCCCTATCAGAGTTTTTGTCCAACATTTGTAGAGCAGGTAGTTTTTAATGTCCTTTCAATTGGTTTCACGTAATTTTTCTGTTAATAATTTCCCTTTATCCAAGTACTAGCGGCTGTCGGTTTACTGTTTTTTTTTTTTTTTTTTTGTTTAGTGTCAACATTTCCTTAGTATCACAAATCACTGTAAACATTTCAGGGTTAATCCGCTCACAAATCAAAAGCCTGGCGCTCTTGATTTTCAACAATGACAAATTTGTAACTGGTAAATCCACATTATCAATGAAATCTAAGGAAAGTTTTAATTCAAGATTTCCTTGGGCAATTATTGGCGCGTGGGAAAATTCGGTTGCGACTACCTGGACTTACATAAGCTATGGGTTTCTCAGTGTGTAGTGGGACTTTTGCTTGACAAATATTTCCAACAAAAGCAAAACAAAATTTCCGGTTTGAACTGCTTGTTTTCCCCCAATGTGTGAAAAGAATATCCTGAATTGTCATTTTGATAATAAGAAAATCTTCTTCGGATCTACCTGAACAGTATAAAGAGTGTTGAGAACTTATTGGCAGACAACATTCATCACTCATCGCTCATTGTGAAAACATCATCTTAAAGGAAAACAGACAATTAGATTTTTGAAATACAGTAATGAACAATTTAGCTGTGATAACTATCGTGACACTCAGTTGTTTGACTGTGGCTTTGGGCCAAGCACAACTGCTGGATCAGATGAACTACTTCGCCAGCCAAAGTCAATATGCTGCCCAAGTATATTCGCATCTACAGGCACCATTCTCTATGGAAAATGTTATGGTCAGCAGCTTGGAGACTGCAATGCAAACATGCCAAAACAGTTTCAAATGGGAACGTTGGAATTGCCCCAGCTCCGATTTCTTTCTAAGACGCACATCGAAATCTTTATCCTTGGATCGTGAAGACTCATATATCAATGCCGTTACCACAGCGGCCGTCTTGTACACCATCACCAAAAACTGTTCCAGTGGCATTATAGCCGGTTGTGGTAGTTGTTCCGACAATCCCTACAGCTCCCAATGCTCGGACAATCCAAAGGCGGCCGAACAAATGCTTAAACAACATGTCAGTACCGAATTTACTGATGATTTCTACGGTAAAATATCGAAGCACAACTACAAGGCCATCACCAACTTGCTGGAGAAGTCTCTGATCAAACAATGTGGTTGTGCTGTTTTGGGTGCCAACGGTTTGTGTGCCAAAGAAATTTGCCTCCAAGTACTCAAGCCCTTCGAAGACATCGCTGTAGACATACGTCAGATGTACGAAGAAGGTCTACAACTAAGCAACACTCCCGAAAACTCACGCATCATGTGGGACAATATTCCTTTAGATGCTTTGGTTTATATGAAGGATTCGCCCAATTACTGCGAACCCGATGCTGTACCCCACTGGAATGGCATGCGAGGTCGTCAGTGTTCTACCGGCACAAATGGTGAAAATCTCTCTGAAGAAGAACGTACACGTTGCCGATACCTTTGCCGTGCATGTGGTTATACGGTGCGTCCCAAAAATGTCGTCACCGAAACTCGCTGCAACTGTAAAATCACGTGGGGCTTTCAAGTTCAATGCGAAAAGTGTGTTACAGTCCAAAGACAATACTACTGTTACTAACTGAACGTGCATATGCCTTCAATATCGCTGGACGAAACGCTAACTTTCTGGAAATGCCAAACACCTAAACATAATCAAAGTATATATTAACTGGAAATCTAAATACTAATCACATCTGCATATTTATAATATTTAATAACTTTAAATAAACATAAATAAAGAAATATTTAACATTAATTGAAATTGTAGTTTTAAATTAAGTAAATAGGCTAGCTTCAATCGACACCAAATGCTGCTAAAATATAAATTATATGTATGATATGTAGGGATTTTATTCGGAACAGTATTAATCAAAGTACAGTAGTTTTGTGATATTCAAATGTCAAAAACTACTTCAAGTTCCAACTACTTTTGTTGAGGTTTAACACGATCAGATAATGATCCAATGAAAATGAATGAACTATTTTAAATTTAAGTTTAAGAAACTTGGATATACTTTTAATTATAAAATGCGATCAGCAGGAAAATAATATAAGGTGTGTGAGATATTTATAATATTTATAATTTATTTACGAATAATCGATTGATGTCACTTTGAACGTTTCATAAAATAAGCTATACATTCTGTAATTATTTCTCTATGGGTATCTATTCGAATAGTGTTTGTTCGAATAACGAATAATTTCGAAGAATCCAAAAAATAGTATGTAGAATAATCAAATAAAATGTATATTTATTATACCCTTCGTTTGTAATTTCCACAATATAATTTTCCGACCCTATATATTCAGAATCCTTATAGATGGCGGAGTCGATTTAGCCATGCCCGTCTGTTGAAATCAATTTCTTTGGGATCCAAATCCTCAATAATTCTGTCAGGCATGCTTTCGAAAAGTTTCCTATTTAAAATCAGCAAAATCCGTCCATAAATAACGGAGATATGAGCAAAAATCCGAGACAACCTCTATTTTTGGCCTTTTTTTTTATCTATATCCCGATTACTAAGTCATAAATATAGACAATACGGATATCTAATGATAGATATTTCAAAGTCCATTGTAGCGATGTATATAAAGCTATACAAAGTTGGACCTACAATGGGTCAAAATCGCGAAAAATATTTTTTAACCCGAATTTTTTTTCACAAAAAAACATTTATTTTCATAAATTTGTTTCACTAATAAATTAAAAAAAAAATTAAAAATTTTAAAAAACTATTTTGAAAAAAAAAAGTTAAATAGAAAATTTTTTGAATTTTTGGTGAAGGGTATATAAGATTCGGCACAGCCGAATATAGCTCTCGTACTTGTTTAATTTATAATTGTTTCTTAACATTTTTCATAATTCCAAGATAAAATTAATGAAATTACAAATTTTAATAAAATAAAGTTAAAAGGATTCTTTCAATTATAGGAGATAAGTGGTCCGATATCTCAGTCTTAATAGTTAGTTATGATTATGAAAGTTGATTAAGGTATTTACAGACGATAAAGGCCTAATTAGTTTGTACGTTTCGTTCCATAACGGATCAGCTGTTTTGTTTTTAGCTTTTGGGAAGTTGTATATGTCGTTAGTTTTTCTGTAACGTTGCCGTTCTGTTGCGGATGAATCTGTTGAAAACAGAATTCTGTCCGCAACGTTAAGTGACAGCTAAAACAGCTGTTATCATATGCAGACAAAAATGTTAACAATATGAAGGCAGTGGTGCCAACATTTTTTGAAAGGCAAATATTTATTATTTGCAAAAGAATAAAAAATATAATATTTTCAAAAAAACATTGAACATTTTATAAAATATATGTAAATTTGTACTGATGTATGTAAAAAATTTAATTTAAATTAAATCTTGCAAATGAAATCATTATAAAAATGTTTACAATAAATACAACAAACACTAAAAATAGTAACAAAATCACCAAATTGGTTCTTTTGATTTTTATTTCAAAAACAGCTGATACGTTCTTACGGAAAAACGAACTACAAAATGACAGGCTACAGAACGGCACAGAACAGAAACGTTACAGAACGCAAAGACTAATGGAGCCTTAAGAGTTTGTATTGATAGTTTTCAAACCCATTCAGTTTGTCAACGCCCAACCAAAACGGCTCGACCCCATTTCAGCGAAAATGTATTTCCAGCGTCTTTTCGCGCTTTTGACGAATTTTATAATTTTGGGTTTTTGCAGGGGTGAAAAATATATAACTCTCATTCCTGAGAAAATCCGTTTTCCGAGTTTGTTTGCGCATTTTTACAAAATAAAGAATATTTCGAATAAACGGGAAATTAGTATTTTTCTGAATTTTAGTGCTGCGTTTCAAAAATGTTGAATTTGACATCTATATAAGTATATGAAAATACAAGGCCTGACTCACTCACTGACTCATTTAGGCGCGAATCAGGTCAAGGTAATAAATTAAAATTTATTTTACATTCTTCTTTTTTCCATTTTATATTAAAACTATTCGATTTTTTGAGGGGAGTTTTCTTTTTTCACCCCGCTGGATCCGCGCCAGGACTCATCTTCTCACAATTTGACGTGGTTGCTCGAGACTGAGCACACCTAGCAAGCTGGTCGTGTTGGCACATGAAAGCGTGGTGGTGTATAATAGTGTTTTCACACTGAGTGGTTTCAATGCAAAAGTTGGTTTTATCGTTAAAACCATTATTAAAACCTGGTTTTACCATACAAAATTATTATGTTAAAACCTTTTTTGAATTGGTTTTAAGTAGGTTTTATTAAATACAACCTTGTTTTCTATGTATTAAATTCAGAGCTACCAACAAGAAAATGTTGAAAACAGCTGATAAAAGAAAACAAAACAAATATAAAAACGAAGAAATCCGATGACAAAGAGTAAAAATTAAAAAAAAAAACAAGTAACAGAGCTAAATTCGGCTGTGCCGAATCTTATATACCCTTCACCTAAGTATACATATTTACGTACATTGCCTTTACCCATGCAAAACACTTCTTATATCAACAACAAGAAAAAATCATAATATTATATCAAAAAATCATATCAAAACATCCGACAATGATATTCACACGTTCAGTGCTCACTGATAACTAACCAAATAAACACAACAATTATTTTGCACAATTGTATGTTGAAAAAATAACAACAAAAATTAAAATAAAGGAAATTATGCATGCGTGTGTTTGATTTATAATTCTTATTCATTCCACATTGTAGAACAGAGGTGCGAAAAAGTAAATTCTCTCACCAACACATTCAATTCTTTATTTTGTTCAGTGCACCTACAAACATACAAAAACTGAAAAAATAAAGACAAAGTCATGCACCCGTACTCATGCGCTTTTGTAGTTGCCTCGTTGAGTGGACAACCACTACTAAATTGTAAGAGCATAAGAATATGTGTGATTTGATTTTGCACAATTGTGCTATGGGCTGCGCACCATTGTTGTAGAATGTTGTTGTTGGGTGTCTGTGGTGTTTACTAGGGTGACAGCCGATTTTTTTTTTTTAGATTTCAAAGAGTGCCGGGTGGAATATTGTGACACTAGGTCTAAAAGATAAGTACTGAAAATTTGAGCCAAATTGGGCAACGATTTCGGGACGCGCATCGAGGTCAAAGGTCAGATATATGTAAAATTTTACTATTTATATGAAATAAATTTGTAAAACATCTTAACTTTCTGCATTATGTTACATAAATATGTAGATTTATTTATATTAATGAAAATTACAGTCAAAAAAATATTTTTCAGATTAAACCTATATCTCCTTTGGGTCAAATTGACCCACAAACTGTATTATCGTTAAAATTCGGAAAAAAATGCAAATTTTTCAGTTTTTGTTAAAATTTTGCTACTAAATAATTATTTTTGCAATCGAATGCATAATAATCGAAATGTGTACGTAATTGTCGTTCTAATAAGATATAAAAGACAAAAATTGGTTAAAAAATGTTAAAGTTATTAAAAATTCCCCAGACCATTAACGTGTCTCAGGCTACTTGAACAAGAAATGTAGGAATAAAATTAACATATTTTAAGAAATATTAAAATAAAAGTTAATTTTTACTTAAAATACATCCGTATTTACATTCGTATGAGTTTTTGTCTTTGTTGAATACCGTTAACCTATTGGCAGGGATTTCCAAAAAAATTAATTTTTTTTAACGGCAGTTTCAAATCTCCATTTTCAAATTTTTAAAAATTTTCTTAAACAAATTTTAAAATTTTTTGATCATCACATTGGGATTTATTGAGATCATAATAGAGAATAAAAATATGAAAAAATTATGTCAATACCTCTTACAGTTTTTTCGTACCTACGATTTAAATTTTGTGATTTTCGGGAAAAAATATTTTTTTGGTCATAATTTGGCGAATGAGAGCAATTTCCTTACTGTTACAAATTTTAAGTAAAACCTATACAGAATCTTATAACTCAGATAATTTTAGATATACTATGAAAGTTTTACTAAAATCGGAAAATGTTAACCCTTAAACCGTGAAGGTCAAAAGACAAATTTTTCAATATTTGGAATTTCTAATATAAAGATGCCGAATTACGTACACATTTCGATTATTATGCATTCGATTGCAAAAATAATTATTTAGTAGCAAAATTTTAACAAAAACTGAAAAATTTGCATTTTTTCCGAATTTTAACGATAATACAGTTTGTGGGTCAATTTGACCCAAAGGAGATATAGGTTTAATCTGAAAAATATTTTTTTGACTGTAATTTTCATTAATATAAATAAATCTACATATTTATGTAACATAATGCAGAAAGTTAAGATGTTTTACAAATTTATTTCATATAAATAGTGTCTAAATTACCATAAAGTATTTTGGATCTAGTATTAATGTAAAATGAATTGTATGAATTATATTATTTTTATATTGAATTGTCAACACAGTATAAAATGAATTGTATGAATTATATTATTTTTATATTGAATTGTCAACACAGAATTAACATGTATAAAAAAAATCTATGTTAAACTTAACGAAAAGTACTAAACCGTTATAACGTTGTGAAAAAAAGCCTTCAAGGCATAAAACATAAAATAATAAAGTTAAGTTTCAACACATCATCAAAAGGGTAAGCATCTCTTGCTACAAATAAAATCTCTTTTATTTAAAACAAAAACTAATTCCATTGGTTTTTTTATTTCTCCTTTTCTTTTCACAAGCACCAAATCCTCATCAACTTATAATTTCTCATTGCTGAGAAATTATAAGTTGCAAAAATATTTATTATTAAATAAATATTTTAATAACAAATTCACAATTGGTACATGGTCCTTCTCACCTTCAAGGGTTTTGAACCAGTTGCCTTGGAAAAATATTGAAGTTGTTCCCAACAACGTTTTGCCGACGGAAAACACGCAAGTAAAACAAAAAGCTGAGCCAAAGTGAGTATTCATGAAATTTATAAGTGTTATTTAATAAAATTGCCAAGTGAAATTGCCAAATAAAATTAAGAATTTAACAAAGCCAAAATTTGTAGAAAACGTCTGTAAAAGTTCCGAGTGAAATTGCCAAAGTGAAAAGCCAAAAATTTTTATAAAAAAAATCTGGAAAAGTGCCGAAAAATTCCAAAAATAAAAAAAAAAAAAAAATTTTAAATATGGCCGAAATTTTTATTTTTCCAAAATAAATGCCACAAATTTCCATTAAAATAATAAAGATGTCGGTAAATTTGTAGAAAAAATTCAAAGTGCCAAAAAATAACTTGAAGTAATAAAAGAAAAATCTTTTGTAAAAGTGCCAAAGAATAATTTAACTTAAAAGAAAAAGTAAAAAAAATAAATAAATAAAAGTTGTCTAGAAAAATACCAAAGTGTATTTAAATTGCCGAAAATATTAAATTTTCCCATAAATATCGTCAAAAATAAAAATCCAAAAGCATTTCCAAAAAGTGAATAATTTCTTTTATTTAAAATTGCATAAAAATTTAGTTTGCTATAAGAGCATATTAAGTACAAAAAACCACCACCTTTTTCAATATAAATATATATGATCAAAGCTAAGATTAACAAAAGAGAAAAACCAACGTATAGTATATACATACACACGCACACACAATTGTTTACTCTTAAATAAACGGCTGAATAACAAGAATCATACTCTCTTCAATTTGCTCCTAACATAACTGTGAAAGAAGAAAAGAAAACAACGAAAACAAGTACAGTGGGTTATACCAATAAAAAATTTGGTGAAAATTTAAAAATACACAATTATCAATAAATTACTGATAAATGAAGATTACTTATATTAAAGAATATTAAACGAATTAATTGTTCTCAATAAATACAGCAAGTAATTTCAACTCAATAAAAATACATAAAAATACATAGCAGCGAAAAATATATGAGCAATTAAAGGGAGTCGGAATTAAGAGAAACTAATAAATTAGTTAAAGCTAAACAGTTGGTTTAAGCTCTTCGGTGGTGTGTTTTACATATTTATGCCAGCTAAACGAAAATAAAAGAAATTTGGTGCAATTATTTTGGAATTAAGTTGATCAATAAAAATTCAATATCCAAATCTCTTTGGTAAAGAAAAAAAATTTAAAGTTAAATAAAAGTGAATCTCTTACAGAGTGGAAATTTAAATGCACAGTGGAAAAAGAAATTAACAAATTAATATTTGCGCACAATAAGCAATTCCTTGCTTATACAAAATTAAATCAAATTCAACAAAAGTTATTTTTTGGCAATAAAGAAAAATTTTTTAATTAAAGCAAATTCTTAAAAAACCAAAACAAATTTTTATAATAATTTTGGAAAATTAATAAATTTTGAAAATAAAGCCGGCTTCTAAACACAGTGAGTGAAAAAATTCATCAAAATTTTATTTAAATGAAGCAATTGCTTGCTTCTAAATACAGTGAGTGAAAATACTTATTAAAATTTACGAGAATTTTGGAAATTAATAAATTTTTTTTTGGTAAATAAAGCAATTGCTTGCTTCCAAACACAGTGAGTGAAAAAATTTATGAAAAATTTTGGCAATTTACAAATTTTAAATACAGTGACGGAAAAAATCTACTAAAAATTTTGGCAATTTACAAAATTTAGAATTAATACACGCTTCTTAATACACTGAACAAAAAAAAAAAAATTTTACAAAATTTTCGAAACATTTTTGGCATTTTAAAAAAAAAAAGAAAAAAATTTTTTTTTTTTTTGCTTCTAATACACCAAATGAAAAAAAAAAATCTTTGGCAATTCACAAAATTTAAATACAGTGAAAAATTTATCAAAATATAAAAAAAAAAAAACTTTTTTTTTGGCAATTAAAAAAAATTTTAATAAAAATAAAGCAATTGCTTGCTCTTAATACACTGAAAGAAAAAATTTACAAAATTTTCGAAAAAAAAAAATAAAAATAAAAAATTTTTTGGCAATTTAAAAATTTGAAATACAGAAAAAACAAAAAATATTTATAAAAAGAAATACTAAGCAATCTCTTGTTTTTTAATAAAACAAAACATTTTTATGGAAATTTACAAAAAGATTATACAAAGTTTTGAAAGTGATGCAATTGCTTGCTTTGATCAAAATTTTACGAAAAAATTAAAATAATTACAATTTTTTAAAAAAATCAAGAATTTACGGCTTTAAAATAAGTCAATTAACTCATACGTAAAACATAAATTGTAAAAAATACTCTTTTTGAACAAAACTAAGCCCGAAATCTTGTAATTTTCATAAAAAATTGTTTTGTCTATTACTAAGACAGTGTATTGCTACAAATTATATCAACATTTATATTCAACATAAACTATATTGGAGAACATATGCGAAAGCAACGTCTTGCTCTATTTATATAAATACTTTTCTTCGAATGTTATATTGCGGTCATCTTTAAAGAAAATCTTTTCTTTAAAGTAATTTTTTGCTTTACAACTAAGCAAAAAATATATTTTTTTTTGAACACTTTCTTATTTTTGACTCACATTTACAAAACGGCTATTTACTTGCGTCCTTTATAAAACGTCAACGTAATTGCGTTACCCAAGTTTAGATCTCCAATTACTATCACGTAGTACAATTATACAGTCCACTCTTTATACTCAAAAATTATTCCAATTACTATAAAAAAGGGAAAATCCGTAACAAAGGATTTCTATTCTCTACAAAGTGTCCGAATTACAAAGGATTTACTTTAAAAAGTAATAATAATTATTGAAATTCGAATTACAAAGAATTCAATGTTACTCAGTGAATTTCCGATTCACATAAACATCAAGTGCTTTCCCGAAGCCAATAATTTAATTATCAGTCTCAATTGGTCGACATCCCAATTAAAATTATTTTGAAATTCGAATTACAAAGAATTCCATATTAATCAGTGAATTCCCGATTCACATAACTACAAAGTGCTTTTACAAAGCAAATCATTCGAATATAAATCTCAATTGGTTTACATCCCAATTAAACCTATTTAGATATTCGAAGTACAAAGAGTTCAATATTAATCAGTGAATTTCCGATTCACATAAATACAAGGTGCTTTTACGAAGCAAATAATTTGATTACAAATCTCGATTGGTCTACATCCCAATTAAATCCATTTTGATTAAGTAAAACGTTAAACCTTAATCGTAAAAATGGCAAACCTTCAAAATCGATTTGCATTTGATGCAAACACCCTCATCTCACTTTGTAAGAAAAATGACGATCAAGATCTCGCGAATCAAACGGATGCTATTTTAGACATTAGAATGAAAGATATTGATTCCCGCTGGGAAAAAGTAGAAAAATCATACGAAGAACTTATGCTTTCCGAGCTAAGTGAAGGGATTAAAGCTACGGCCCAAGAGCAATACGATTCGTGTGTTGATATATATTATTTAACAATATCGAAAATCCTCAATCTGGTAAAACCAACGAAAATTAGTATGGAAGCTCGTGAAAGTATAAGCCCAATACTTCCTAATGGAAACTTCAATTCTGGACTGAAGCTTCCACCATGTGACACTCAAGTTTTTTCTGGAGGTTATGAGGACTGGCCGGCATTTCGCGATATGTTCACGGCAGTTTACATCAATCATCCAAGGCTCACAAACGCTGAAAAACTATATCATCTTAGAAACAAAACCACTGACACTGCTGGCGCAATTGTAAAAAGGTTCACACTCACCGACGACAATTTCGATTTAGCCTGGAACGCTCTGAAGTTGCGATACGAAAACGTTCGTGTACTGGTGGATAACCAAATTAGGAATCTTTTCAACATTCCCGCAGCCGTGAAAGAGGACAGCGAGTCTTTACAAAGGATCCACAGTTCCGTAACTGATAGCTTAGCAATGCTTAAAGGTTTAGGCGTTTCAACAGATGGTTGGGATCCAATGTTAGTTAACTTAGTTTACTCGAAATTACCCCACGAAACTTTAGCGCATTGGGAACAGTCGCTAAATGCCAGTAGGAAATTACCACCTTGGTCAGATTTAAGTGATTTTCTCTTAAAAAGATGTGAAGTAGTAGAAAGAATTTCTAATATAAAGATTACGAAATCTCCTTCCATTAGCAACAGTGATTTTCAATCACCGATTCAGATGTACGCATCTCAAGAAAAACTCAATTTAAAATGCAAAATTTGTGAAAAAGACCACAATTTAAGAGTTTGCCCTCAATTTCGGAAACTTTCTATTCAAGAAAGAGTAGATTTCATCTTCAAAAATCAATATTGCAATAATTGCCTTTCACCATCCCACACTAAAAAACACTGCACAAGCAAAAATACTTGTCTAAATTGTAACAAACAACATCATACATTGCTTCACATGCGGGCATTTAATCCTTTTCGAAAAAATGATAACGATCAGACAAAAAATGGTCAAACGAATCCGGGCAATAAGTCTGATCCTAAAAACTCAAATAATCGCTCTTATGATGTAAATGAGGCGGATCAAAGACCGTCCACTTCACAGGCAATTAAACAAAAAATTAATGCAAATTATGCTACAGACAGCACAAATATTTTATTGCGAACTGCCTTAGTTCAGATTGAATCTAGAGGGGAACTGTTCACAATTCGTGCGCTTATAGACCCCGGTTCAGAAAGAACTTTTCTCTCGGAAAAAATTCAAAGACGACTCCATTTACCATCAAGAAAATCTTATTCTGAAATTGTCGGAATTGGAGGTCAATGTCAAACAGCAGAAAAGGAATGTGAAATAGTCTTGGTATCAAAAATAAAAAATTTCAGACTTTCGGTAACAGCCATTGTCCTACCAAAAGTAACAAACAAAATTCCCTCTACCTCATTTGATGTAACAAGTACAGCCAATCTGTCTAATCTGGATCTAGCCGATCAACACTTTAACATATCGTCGCCTATTGACTTAGTTCTGGGAAATGACAGCGAACGCTTTATAAATCTGGATGGAATTAAAAGAGATGTATGTGGTTCGGCCACAGCATACAAAACTGTATTTGGATGGGTTCTCAGTGGTTCGGTTCAAACAAAACCTATATTTGCGTTTTCAACTAGTGTCAAATCAGCAGAAGATAATAATTTAGATAAATTGATCCGGAAATTCTGGGAGCAGGAAGAGATACCTTCAGCCCGTCCAATCTCCTCTGAAGATGAATATTGCGAACAATTCTACAGCCAAACGACGAAACGTTTACCAAATGGTCGTTATATGGTCAGATTGCCATTTCGACAAGATTTTCCAGAGACTAGATACCTTGGCCCATCAAGATTTGTAGCTCTAAGTCAATACGTTCGACTAGAACAAACGTTAACAAAAGACCCTCTACTACAGAATCAATATAATGAAGTTCTCAAAGAATATATTACCTTAGATCACATGGAAGAGACAACATCAAAGGAATTCTTCTCAAATGAAAAATGCGACTCGTTTTATCTCCCACATCATGCAGTAGTTCGTCCCGAAAGTAAAACGACAAAAGTTAGAGTTGTGTTCAATGCTTCCCGTAGAACAAAATCTGGTTTTTCACTAAACGATGTTTTATACACAGGTCCCACATTACAAGCAGATCTAATGACAGTAATAATAAATTGGCGGTTTTATAAATTTGTATTTAACGGTGACATACAAAAAATGTATCGTCAAATATTGATAGATCCAATAGACAGGCCATTCCAGCGAATACTTTTCCAAAAGTCCCCCCGGGAGGCTGTCAAAGATTACCAAATGAAAACGGTTACATTTGGAGTGAATTGTGCACCTTTCCTTGCCATTAGAACTTTACTTCAATTGGCTTCAGATTATCAAAATCAGTTCCCAAAAGCAGCAGTAATACTGCAAAAAGAAACATATGTCCATGACATTCTTACTGGAGGTCATTCGATAGAAAGCGCATTAGAATCACAAGCTCAACTTATAAAAACACTAGAATCCGCTGGACTTTTACTCAAAAAGATCACTGCAAACAACTCCCAGTTGTTAACTTCTTTTCCCAAAGAAGACTTATACGATTCAGACTTTCTAAAATTTCACGACGCTAGTACAATGAAAGCTCTCGGCATTCGTTGGAACGCATTAACTGATTCCTTCAGTTATTACTTTGAGCCTATCCCTCAGGCATCACAAATAACCAAAAGAAAAATAGTATCATCCGTTGCCAAGTTGTTTGACCCCGCTGGCTGGATCTCTCCAGTAGTTGTCAAAGGAAAAATTCTAATTCAACAACTTTGGCTAGAAAAAATTGATTGGGATGATTCGGTAAGTCCAGATTCTCTCCGAATTTGGAATGAAATTATAACTGATTTACAAAAAATTCAAGAAATCCAAATTCCTCGTTGGATTCAGTTCACTCCCGTGGACAATATTCAAATTCATGGGTTCTGTGATGCCTCCAAATTAGCCTATTGTGCTACCATATACATACGAATAGAAACGTCTTCCTCAGTCGTGTTCTCCAATTTGTTAGTAGCCAAAACTAAAGTAGCGCCATTGGCCTCAATCACTCTACCTAGACTGGAACTTTCTGGCAGCGTTATGCTCGCAAAAGTAGTACATCATACAATCACTTCACTTAACCTGCCTAATGCCGAAATAATTCTATGGTGTGACTCATCAATTGTATTAGGATGGCTAGCAAAACCACCATCTACTTGGAAGGAAATTTATGTAGCTAATCGTATTGGACAAATTCACACGCTACTCCCAAATGCAAAATGGCGTCATGTACCAACACACTGTAATCCAGCTGACCTAGGCTCAAGAGGTTGCAGACCGCAGGATCTCATCGGTAACACTCTTTGGTGGCATGGCCCTGCTTGGCTAATAAATCCAAAAACGGAATGGCCACGGAATAACCCATTAAATTCCTTTAAATCTTATGAACAAAATCCCAAAAATGCTATGAAGAATATAAGCTTACCGGTTTCCACCAGTAGTTTTCATACTTCTATTCTCCCAGAAGATGTACTCAAAAGTTTCTCATCTTATACTCGAGCTTTAAGAGTTTTAGCTTACGTTTTTCGATATATAAGACGATTTAAAAGTTCGTTTGCAAATCCAAATTTTCCTTTACAATACAATAATACTGAACTTGGTCAAGAAGAAATTAAATCAGTCAAATCCAGACTAATAATGCTTGCTCAAAAAAGGTGCTATCAGGTAGAATATGATGCTCTTTCAAGATCCGAGCCCATTCCAAAAAATTCTTCGTTATTTACCCTCAATCCATTATTAGACCAAGAAGGTATTTTAAGAGTCAACGGTCGATTAGCCAACTCCTCACTACCCTTTAAGGAACGATTCCCAATCATATTACCACGAGATTCCCAACTTTGCGAATTGTATCTATTACATTTACATGAATTTCTAGCTCATGGTGAATGCAGTCTAATGTGTCGTATGATACAAACGGAGTTTTATATCTCTCGTCTAAAACTAAGGGTAAAAAAGGTGATCAGATACTGTAAAACATGCATAATATATAAAAAGCAGGCTTGCTCACAAATCATGGCAGCTCTTCCTCCTGATCGCTGTACGTATTCGTTCCCTTTCAATGTTACCGGCATCGACTTCGCAGGGCCTTTTGAACTAAAAAGTTCCACTCTCAGAAGAGCAGCTATCGTAAAAGGATATGTCTGCGTTTTTGTATGCTTCGCCACAAAAGCGATCCATTTGGAACCTTGCTCAAGCCTGTCAACTCCAGCTTTCCAAGCAACGTTTTCGCGTTTTATAGGACGACGTGGTCTTCCACAGCGAATAGTTTCCGATAACGGACGAAACTTCGTTGGTGCAAACCGAGCTCTACGTCGAGAATTCACCACCTTCATCAACACTACTTCCCAAGATATTGCTCAGAAATACATTTCCCATGGTTTTGAATGGTCTTTTATTCCCCCACAAGCTCCTCACATGGGAGGCCTCTGGGAAGCGGCAGTTAAGAGTTTTAAATTCCACCTAAAACGAGTGGCAGGAGCCTATCGGTTCAATTTTGAAGAGTTCACTACTTTATTAGCACGAATTGAAGGAGTATTAAATTCTCGGCCGATTTCCTCTTTATCTGAAGACCCCAGCGATCTAGCTGCCTTAACCCCCGGACATTTTCTTCGAGGTGGTCCAATTATGTCTTTCCCTGAACAGACAAATGATAATCTATCTCTAATTAACCGATGGGAAAAGCTAAAAGCTATTCATCATAAACTCTCCCTACAATGGAAAGAAGAATATTTAAAATCATTGCATAAACGATATAAGTGGAAGTTTTCCACTCCCAATTTAAAAATAGGCGACTTTGTGGTAGTAATTGATGATCTTTTGCCTCCTTGCGAGTGGCGTCTGATCATCATGTACGGGTAGTAGACGTTCGGACACAAAACGGGACTATAACTCGTCCCATAACGAAACTATGCTACTTGCCCTATAATAATTCATAAACCAATAATATTTTTTCATTATTAGTTGGTTGGCGGCAAGTAAAAATTAAAATGTAAAATTACTTTTACATACAATATTTCCCAAATCTCTCTCCTATATTTCAGATATATATCCATTTCACCAACTTTGTATAGTCCACCTCACTTATATTTATTTCTACTTACAGCATGCCAAATCATCGTCCACGCAACCCAGCCGTTCATCAGTGCCAACTGTGCTACCGCTACCACTCCCTCCGATTCTGTCGGAGCTTCTTAGCGATGGGGCCAACTCAGAGAAGTCAAGTGGCTCGCAGCCTTAGGTACTGCGTGAATTGTTTGGCCCGGACCCATGTCGTTGCTGAGTGTGGCAGTAGTGACACCTGTTTGTACTGCCAGCAACTACACCATACACTGCTTCACCCCAATAGACGCAGTCGCACAGTGCACGAACGTCTGGGAGAACGGCCTAGCAACAGTGGCTCACCCATCCGAGGTAGGTTGTCCGTAGTGCATGCCACAAACATACGCAGAATACGCTCCAACACTACGGGCCACACCGCAAGAAACGGCAACAACTGCACCCGACGCCGCTATACCAACACTACCAACATCAGACATCACACCATCCGCCGCCGAAATACCAACCTCAACCACAACACCAGTCGCAACAACAACAACCGAAACAACATTCGCAACCACATCAACCACAACAACAACATTCGCAACAACAACAACCGAAACAGCACCCAACCACCGGCCCCAAATCAACGTATACTTTCAGAAGCGATCCGTTCGTTAGCCGTTGTTTTATGCGCGTCCTCCTCAAAAATGTAATTTGCACAAGTGCAACGAGGGGCGCCATGTCTAAATTACCATAAAGTATTTTGGATCTAGTATTAATGTAAAATGAATTGTATGAATTATATTATTTTTATATTGAATTGTCAACACAGTATAAAATGAATTGTATGAATTATATTATTTTTATATTGAATTGTCAACACAGAATTAACATGTATAAAAAAAATCTATGTTAAACTTAACGAAAAGTACTAAACCGTTATAACGTTGTGAAAAAAAGCCTTCAAGGCATAAAACATAAAATAATAAAGTTAAGTTTCAACACATCATCAAAAGGGTAAGCATCTCTTGCTACAAATAAAATCTCTTTTATTTAAAACAAAAACTAATTCCATTGGTTTTTTTATTTCTCCTTTTCTTTTCACAAGCACCAAATCCTCATCAACTTATAATTTCTCATTGCTGAGAAATTATAAGTTGCAAAAATATTTATTATTAAATAAATATTTTAATAACAAATTCACAATTGGTACATGGTCCTTCTCACCTTCAAGGGTTTTGAACCAGTTGCCTTGGAAAAATATTGAAGTTGTTCCCAACAACGTTTTGCCGACGGAAAACACGCAAGTAAAACAAAAAGCTGAGCCAAAGTGAGTATTCATGAAATTTATAAGTGTTATTTAATAAAATTGCCAAGTGAAATTGCCAAATAAAATTAAGAATTTAACAAAGCCAAAATTTGTAGAAAACGTCTGTAAAAGTTCCGAGTGAAATTGCCAAAGTGAAAAGCCAAAAATTTTTATAAAAAAAATCTGGAAAAGTGCCGAAAAATTCCAAAAATAAAAAAAAAAAAAAAATTTTAAATATGGCCGAAATTTTTATTTTTCCAAAATAAATGCCACAAATTTCCATTAAAATAATAAAGATGTCGGTAAATTTGTAGAAAAAATTCAAAGTGCCAAAAAATAACTTGAAGTAATAAAAGAAAAATCTTTTGTAAAAGTGCCAAAGAATAATTTAACTTAAAAGAAAAAGTAAAAAAAATAAATAAATAAAAGTTGTCTAGAAAAATACCAAAGTGTATTTAAATTGCCGAAAATATTAAATTTTCCCATAAATATCGTCAAAAATAAAAATCCAAAAGCATTTCCAAAAAGTGAATAATTTCTTTTATTTAAAATTGCATAAAAATTTAGTTTGCTATAAGAGCATATTAAGTACAAAAAACCACCACCTTTTTCAATATAAATATATATGATCAAAGCTAAGATTAACAAAAGAGAAAAACCAACGTATAGTATATACACATGAATGAAATAAACAAGATTGCGACATCGACGATACCGTTATTTTAGTGTACTCTTTTACTCTTTTTTCGTGACGTCAGCAATGATTGTTTTCTTATGTTTTTAATGTAAAATACTTACTTTTTATATGAAATTTCAAAATAAATAGTGAAAAATAAATAAAAAAATTAATTAAAAATTAAAATGTGGTGTGGTGTCAAAACTTGCAATAATAATAATAATAAAAAATCAAAATCGTGAATTTGTACATTATAAAAAATTGTTAAATCGGTATTTTATTACCAATTACAGTGTTATAAAATCTCTATTGGAACAGGCTCACCACATCAAATGTGATGAAAAAGTAAAAACTCTATTTTTTCGTTCAAAAATGTACTTTAAAATAAAAAAAACTTAATGAAGAACTCAGAGATAGTACGACATCAAGAAAAAGAAAATATAAAAAAATAATGACTTGAACTTAAATATAGCAAAAATATTGAATATTAATAAAGTAAAATGTGTCTAATAACATAAAACCTAAAATACATTTTATTTTATTAAACATAAATAACTTTAAAACATAATTATTGACTTTTCCATTATAAATCACATACAATTTTCATATAATACAATCAGTTTTAGTCAATGTTGACGTCACTGAGCCTAAGAGAATTTTTTTAAGAGAGCGATGTCGCCATCTGTGTTTATTTCTTTATGGTATATACATACACACGCACACACAATTGTTTACTCTTAAATAAACGGCTGAATAACAAGAATCATACTCTCTTCAATTTGCTCCTAACATAACTGTGAAAGAAGAAAAGAAAACAACGAAAACAAGTACAGTGGGTTATACCAATAAAAAATTTGGTGAAAATTTAAAAATACACAATTATCAATAAATTACTGATAAATGAAGATTACTTATATTAAAGAATATTAAACGAATTAATTGTTCTCAATAAATACAGCAAGTAATTTCAACTCAATAAAAATACATAAAAATACATAGCAGCGAAAAATATATGAGCAATTAAAGGGAGTCGGAATTAAGAGAAACTAATAAATTAGTTAAAGCTAAACAGTTGGTTTAAGCTCTTCGGTGGTGTGTTTTACATATTTATGCCAGCTAAACGAAAATAAAAGAAATTTGGTGCAATTATTTTGGAATTAAGTTGATCAATAAAAATTCAATATCCAAATCTCTTTGGTAAAGAAAAAAAATTTAAAGTTAAATAAAAGTGAATCTCTTACAGAGTGGAAATTTAAATGCACAGTGGAAAAAGAAATTAACAAATTAATATTTGCGCACAATAAGCAATTCCTTGCTTATACAAAATTAAATCAAATTCAACAAAAGTTATTTTTTGGCAATAAAGAAAAATTTTTTAATTAAAGCAAATTCTTAAAAAACCAAAACAAATTTTTATAATAATTTTGGAAAATTAATAAATTTTGAAAATAAAGCCGGCTTCTAAACACAGTGAGTGAAAAAATTCATCAAAATTTTATTTAAATGAAGCAATTGCTTGCTTCTAAATACAGTGAGTGAAAATACTTATTAAAATTTACGAGAATTTTGGAAATTAATAAATTTTTTTTTGGTAAATAAAGCAATTGCTTGCTTCCAAACACAGTGAGTGAAAAAATTTATGAAAAATTTTGGCAATTTACAAATTTTAAATACAGTGACGGAAAAAATCTACTAAAAATTTTGGCAATTTACAAAATTTAGAATTAATACACGCTTCTTAATACACTGAACAAAAAAAAAAAAATTTTACAAAATTTTCGAAACATTTTTGGCATTTTAAAAAAAAAAAGAAAAAAATTTTTTTTTTTTTTGCTTCTAATACACCAAATGAAAAAAAAAAAATCTTTGGCAATTCACAAAATTTAAATACAGTGAAAAATTTATCAAAATATAAAAAAAAAAAAACTTTTTTTTTGGCAATTAAAAAAAATTTTAATAAAAATAAAGCAATTGCTTGCTCTTAATACACTGAAAGAAAAAATTTACAAAATTTTCGAAAAAAAAAAATAAAAATAAAAAATTTTTTGGCAATTTAAAAATTTGAAATACAGAAAAAACAAAAAATATTTATAAAAAGAAATACTAAGCAATCTCTTGTTTTTTAATAAAACAAAACATTTTTATGGAAATTTACAAAAAGATTATACAAAGTTTTGAAAGTGATGCAATTGCTTGCTTTGATCAAAATTTTACGAAAAAATTAAAATAATTACAATTTTTTAAAAAAATCAAGAATTTACGGCTTTAAAATAAGTCAATTAACTCATACGTAAAACATAAATTGTAAAAAATACTCTTTTTGAACAAAACTAAGCCCGAAATCTTGTAATTTTCATAAAAAATTGTTTTGTCTATTACTAAGACAGTGTATTGCTACAAATTATATCAACATTTATATTCAACATAAACTATATTGGAGAACATATGCGAAAGCAACGTCTTGCTCTATTTATATAAATACTTTTCTTCGAATGTTATATTGCGGTCATCTTTAAAGAAAATCTTTTCTTTAAAGTAATTTTTTGCTTTACAACTAAGCAAAAAATATATTTTTTTTTGAACACTTTCTTATTTTTGACTCACATTTACAAAACGGCTATTTACTTGCGTCCTTTATAAAACGTCAACGTAATTGCGTTACCCAAGTTTAGATCTCCAATTACTATCACGTAGTACAATTATACAGTCCACTCTTTATACTCAAAAATTATTCCAATTACTATAAAAAAGGGAAAATCCGTAACAAAGGATTTCTATTCTCTACAAAGTGTCCGAATTACAAAGGATTTACTTTAAAAAGTAATAATAATTATTGAAATTCGAATTACAAAGAATTCAATGTTACTCAGTGAATTTCCGATTCACATAAACATCAAGTGCTTTCCCGAAGCCAATAATTTAATTATCAGTCTCAATTGGTCGACATCCCAATTAAAATTATTTTGAAATTCGAATTACAAAGAATTCCATATTAATCAGTGAATTCCCGATTCACATAACTACAAAGTGCTTTTACAAAGCAAATCATTCGAATATAAATCTCAATTGGTTTACATCCCAATTAAACCTATTTAGATATTCGAAGTACAAAGAGTTCAATATTAATCAGTGAATTTCCGATTCACATAAATACAAGGTGCTTTTACGAAGCAAATAATTTGATTACAAATCTCGATTGGTCTACATCCCAATTAAATCCATTTTGATTAAGTAAAACGTTAAACCTTAATCGTAAAAATGGCAAACCTTCAAAATCGATTTGCATTTGATGCAAACACCCTCATCTCACTTTGTAAGAAAAATGACGATCAAGATCTCGCGAATCAAACGGATGCTATTTTAGACATTAGAATGAAAGATATTGATTCCCGCTGGGAAAAAGTAGAAAAATCATACGAAGAACTTATGCTTTCCGAGCTAAGTGAAGGGATTAAAGCTACGGCCCAAGAGCAATACGATTCGTGTGTTGATATATATTATTTAACAATATCGAAAATCCTCAATCTGGTAAAACCAACGAAAATTAGTATGGAAGCTCGTGAAAGTATAAGCCCAATACTTCCTAATGGAAACTTCAATTCTGGACTGAAGCTTCCACCATGTGACACTCAAGTTTTTTCTGGAGGTTATGAGGACTGGCCGGCATTTCGCGATATGTTCACGGCAGTTTACATCAATCATCCAAGGCTCACAAACGCTGAAAAACTATATCATCTTAGAAACAAAACCACTGACACTGCTGGCGCAATTGTAAAAAGGTTCACACTCACCGACGACAATTTCGATTTAGCCTGGAACGCTCTGAAGTTGCGATACGAAAACGTTCGTGTACTGGTGGATAACCAAATTAGGAATCTTTTCAACATTCCCGCAGCCGTGAAAGAGGACAGCGAGTCTTTACAAAGGATCCACAGTTCCGTAACTGATAGCTTAGCAATGCTTAAAGGTTTAGGCGTTTCAACAGATGGTTGGGATCCAATGTTAGTTAACTTAGTTTACTCGAAATTACCCCACGAAACTTTAGCGCATTGGGAACAGTCGCTAAATGCCAGTAGGAAATTACCACCTTGGTCAGATTTAAGTGATTTTCTCTTAAAAAGATGTGAAGTAGTAGAAAGAATTTCTAATATAAAGATTACGAAATCTCCTTCCATTAGCAACAGTGATTTTCAATCACCGATTCAGATGTACGCATCTCAAGAAAAACTCAATTTAAAATGCAAAATTTGTGAAAAAGACCACAATTTAAGAGTTTGCCCTCAATTTCGGAAACTTTCTATTCAAGAAAGAGTAGATTTCATCTTCAAAAATCAATATTGCAATAATTGCCTTTCACCATCCCACACTAAAAAACACTGCACAAGCAAAAATACTTGTCTAAATTGTAACAAACAACATCATACATTGCTTCACATGCGGGCATTTAATCCTTTTCGAAAAAATGATAACGATCAGACAAAAAATGGTCAAACGAATCCGGGCAATAAGTCTGATCCTAAAAACTCAAATAATCGCTCTTATGATGTAAATGAGGCGGATCAAAGACCGTCCACTTCACAGGCAATTAAACAAAAAATTAATGCAAATTATGCTACAGACAGCACAAATATTTTATTGCGAACTGCCTTAGTTCAGATTGAATCTAGAGGGGAACTGTTCACAATTCGTGCGCTTATAGACCCCGGTTCAGAAAGAACTTTTCTCTCGGAAAAAATTCAAAGACGACTCCATTTACCATCAAGAAAATCTTATTCTGAAATTGTCGGAATTGGAGGTCAATGTCAAACAGCAGAAAAGGAATGTGAAATAGTCTTGGTATCAAAAATAAAAAATTTCAGACTTTCGGTAACAGCCATTGTCCTACCAAAAGTAACAAACAAAATTCCCTCTACCTCATTTGATGTAACAAGTACAGCCAATCTGTCTAATCTGGATCTAGCCGATCAACACTTTAACATATCGTCGCCTATTGACTTAGTTCTGGGAAATGACAGCGAACGCTTTATAAATCTGGATGGAATTAAAAGAGATGTATGTGGTTCGGCCACAGCATACAAAACTGTATTTGGATGGGTTCTCAGTGGTTCGGTTCAAACAAAACCTATATTTGCGTTTTCAACTAGTGTCAAATCAGCAGAAGATAATAATTTAGATAAATTGATCCGGAAATTCTGGGAGCAGGAAGAGATACCTTCAGCCCGTCCAATCTCCTCTGAAGATGAATATTGCGAACAATTCTACAGCCAAACGACGAAACGTTTACCAAATGGTCGTTATATGGTCAGATTGCCATTTCGACAAGATTTTCCAGAGACTAGATACCTTGGCCCATCAAGATTTGTAGCTCTAAGTCAATACGTTCGACTAGAACAAACGTTAACAAAAGACCCTCTACTACAGAATCAATATAATGAAGTTCTCAAAGAATATATTACCTTAGATCACATGGAAGAGACAACATCAAAGGAATTCTTCTCAAATGAAAAATGCGACTCGTTTTATCTCCCACATCATGCAGTAGTTCGTCCCGAAAGTAAAACGACAAAAGTTAGAGTTGTGTTCAATGCTTCCCGTAGAACAAAATCTGGTTTTTCACTAAACGATGTTTTATACACAGGTCCCACATTACAAGCAGATCTAATGACAGTAATAATAAATTGGCGGTTTTATAAATTTGTATTTAACGGTGACATACAAAAAATGTATCGTCAAATATTGATAGATCCAATAGACAGGCCATTCCAGCGAATACTTTTCCAAAAGTCCCCCCGGGAGGCTGTCAAAGATTACCAAATGAAAACGGTTACATTTGGAGTGAATTGTGCACCTTTCCTTGCCATTAGAACTTTACTTCAATTGGCTTCAGATTATCAAAATCAGTTCCCAAAAGCAGCAGTAATACTGCAAAAAGAAACATATGTCCATGACATTCTTACTGGAGGTCATTCGATAGAAAGCGCATTAGAATCACAAGCTCAACTTATAAAAACACTAGAATCCGCTGGACTTTTACTCAAAAAGATCACTGCAAACAACTCCCAGTTGTTAACTTCTTTTCCCAAAGAAGACTTATACGATTCAGACTTTCTAAAATTTCACGACGCTAGTACAATGAAAGCTCTCGGCATTCGTTGGAACGCATTAACTGATTCCTTCAGTTATTACTTTGAGCCTATCCCTCAGGCATCACAAATAACCAAAAGAAAAATAGTATCATCCGTTGCCAAGTTGTTTGACCCCGCTGGCTGGATCTCTCCAGTAGTTGTCAAAGGAAAAATTCTAATTCAACAACTTTGGCTAGAAAAAATTGATTGGGATGATTCGGTAAGTCCAGATTCTCTCCGAATTTGGAATGAAATTATAACTGATTTACAAAAAATTCAAGAAATCCAAATTCCTCGTTGGATTCAGTTCACTCCCGTGGACAATATTCAAATTCATGGGTTCTGTGATGCCTCCAAATTAGCCTATTGTGCTACCATATACATACGAATAGAAACGTCTTCCTCAGTCGTGTTCTCCAATTTGTTAGTAGCCAAAACTAAAGTAGCGCCATTGGCCTCAATCACTCTACCTAGACTGGAACTTTCTGGCAGCGTTATGCTCGCAAAAGTAGTACATCATACAATCACTTCACTTAACCTGCCTAATGCCGAAATAATTCTATGGTGTGACTCATCAATTGTATTAGGATGGCTAGCAAAACCACCATCTACTTGGAAGGAAATTTATGTAGCTAATCGTATTGGACAAATTCACACGCTACTCCCAAATGCAAAATGGCGTCATGTACCAACACACTGTAATCCAGCTGACCTAGGCTCAAGAGGTTGCAGACCGCAGGATCTCATCGGTAACACTCTTTGGTGGCATGGCCCTGCTTGGCTAATAAATCCAAAAACGGAATGGCCACGGAATAACCCATTAAATTCCTTTAAATCTTATGAACAAAATCCCAAAAATGCTATGAAGAATATAAGCTTACCGGTTTCCACCAGTAGTTTTCATACTTCTATTCTCCCAGAAGATGTACTCAAAAGTTTCTCATCTTATACTCGAGCTTTAAGAGTTTTAGCTTACGTTTTTCGATATATAAGACGATTTAAAAGTTCGTTTGCAAATCCAAATTTTCCTTTACAATACAATAATACTGAACTTGGTCAAGAAGAAATTAAATCAGTCAAATCCAGACTAATAATGCTTGCTCAAAAAAGGTGCTATCAGGTAGAATATGATGCTCTTTCAAGATCCGAGCCCATTCCAAAAAATTCTTCGTTATTTACCCTCAATCCATTATTAGACCAAGAAGGTATTTTAAGAGTCAACGGTCGATTAGCCAACTCCTCACTACCCTTTAAGGAACGATTCCCAATCATATTACCACGAGATTCCCAACTTTGCGAATTGTATCTATTACATTTACATGAATTTCTAGCTCATGGTGAATGCAGTCTAATGTGTCGTATGATACAAACGGAGTTTTATATCTCTCGTCTAAAACTAAGGGTAAAAAAGGTGATCAGATACTGTAAAACATGCATAATATATAAAAAGCAGGCTTGCTCACAAATCATGGCAGCTCTTCCTCCTGATCGCTGTACGTATTCGTTCCCTTTCAATGTTACCGGCATCGACTTCGCAGGGCCTTTTGAACTAAAAAGTTCCACTCTCAGAAGAGCAGCTATCGTAAAAGGATATGTCTGCGTTTTTGTATGCTTCGCCACAAAAGCGATCCATTTGGAACCTTGCTCAAGCCTGTCAACTCCAGCTTTCCAAGCAACGTTTTCGCGTTTTATAGGACGACGTGGTCTTCCACAGCGAATAGTTTCCGATAACGGACGAAACTTCGTTGGTGCAAACCGAGCTCTACGTCGAGAATTCACCACCTTCATCAACACTACTTCCCAAGATATTGCTCAGAAATACATTTCCCATGGTTTTGAATGGTCTTTTATTCCCCCACAAGCTCCTCACATGGGAGGCCTCTGGGAAGCGGCAGTTAAGAGTTTTAAATTCCACCTAAAACGAGTGGCAGGAGCCTATCGGTTCAATTTTGAAGAGTTCACTACTTTATTAGCACGAATTGAAGGAGTATTAAATTCTCGGCCGATTTCCTCTTTATCTGAAGACCCCAGCGATCTAGCTGCCTTAACCCCCGGACATTTTCTTCGAGGTGGTCCAATTATGTCTTTCCCTGAACAGACAAATGATAATCTATCTCTAATTAACCGATGGGAAAAGCTAAAAGCTATTCATCATAAACTCTCCCTACAATGGAAAGAAGAATATTTAAAATCATTGCATAAACGATATAAGTGGAAGTTTTCCACTCCCAATTTAAAAATAGGCGACTTTGTGGTAGTAATTGATGATCTTTTGCCTCCTTGCGAGTGGCGTCTGATCATCATGTACGGGTAGTAGACGTTCGGACACAAAACGGGACTATAACTCGTCCCATAACGAAACTATGCTACTTGCCCTATAATAATTCATAAACCAATAATATTTTTTCATTATTAGTTGGTTGGCGGCAAGTAAAAATTAAAATGTAAAATTACTTTTACATACAATATTTCCCAAATCTCTCTCCTATATTTCAGATATATATCCATTTCACCAACTTTGTATAGTCCACCTCACTTATATTTATTTCTACTTACAGCATGCCAAATCATCGTCCACGCAACCCAGCCGTTCATCAGTGCCAACTGTGCTACCGCTACCACTCCCTCCGATTCTGTCGGAGCTTCTTAGCGATGGGGCCAACTCAGAGAAGTCAAGTGGCTCGCAGCCTTAGGTACTGCGTGAATTGTTTGGCCCGGACCCATGTCGTTGCTGAGTGTGGCAGTAGTGACACCTGTTTGTACTGCCAGCAACTACACCATACACTGCTTCACCCCAATAGACGCAGTCGCACAGTGCACGAACGTCTGGGAGAACGGCCTAGCAACAGTGGCTCACCCATCCGAGGTAGGTTGTCCGTAGTGCATGCCACAAACATACGCAGAATACGCTCCAACACTACGGGCCACACCGCAAGAAACGGCAACAACTGCACCCGACGCCGCTATACCAACACTACCAACATCAGACATCACACCATCCGCCGCCGAAATACCAACCTCAACCACAACACCAGTCGCAACAACAACAACCGAAACAACATTCGCAACCACATCAACCACAACAACAACATTCGCAACAACAACAACCGAAACAGCACCCAACCACCGGCCCCAAATCAACGTATACTTTCAGAAGCGATCCGTTCGTTAGCCGTTGTTTTATGCGCGTCCTCCTCAAAAATGTAATTTGCACAAGTGCAACGAGGGGCGCCATGTCTAAATTACCATAAAGTATTTTGGATCTAGTATTAATGTAAAATGAATTGTATGAATTATATTATTTTTATATTGAATTGTCAACACAGTATAAAATGAATTGTATGAATTATATTATTTTTATATTGAATTGTCAACACAGAATTAACATGTATAAAAAAAATCTATGTTAAACTTAACGAAAAGTACTAAACCGTTATAACGTTGTGAAAAAAAGCCTTCAAGGCATAAAACATAAAATAATAAAGTTAAGTTTCAACACATCATCAAAAGGGTAAGCATCTCTTGCTACAAATAAAATCTCTTTTATTTAAAACAAAAACTAATTCCATTGGTTTTTTTATTTCTCCTTTTCTTTTCACAAGCACCAAATCCTCATCAACTTATAATTTCTCATTGCTGAGAAATTATAAGTTGCAAAAATATTTATTATTAAATAAATATTTTAATAACAAATTCACAATTTGTACAAATAGTAAAATTTTACATATATCTGACCTTTGACCTCGATGCGCGTCCCGAAATCGTTGCCCAATTTGGCTCAAATTTTCAGTACTTATCTTTTAGACCTAGTGTCACAATATTCCACCCGGCACTCTTCAAAAATCGAACTCAAATTTTTTTCCATACAACTGATTGTCACTCTAGTGTTTACGTATAAAAAAAACATATGAAAACTCATTATAAACAACTCTCTCTTTATATATACCCTTGCCTCTTATGGTGAAGGGTATAAAAACAAAATCAAAATACGCAAAGAAATAACCAACATACATCCACACAAACGCTTTGTTGTTTTTTTGTCAAAGCATGCAATAAATTGTCTTTTTTTGATGAAATTTTCAGAGGTTGTCTCGGATTTTTGCTCATATCTCCGTTATTTATGGACGAATTTTGCTGATTTTAAATAGCAAAATTTTCGAAAGCATGTCTGACAGAATTATTGAAGATTTGGATCCCGAAGATAACTGGGGTCTTCAGAAAATTGATTTCAACAGACAGACGGACAGACAGACAGACAGATGGACATGGCTTAATCGACTCCGCTATCTATAAGGATCCAGAATATATATACTTTATAGGGTCGGAAAATTATATTATGGAAATTACAAACGGAATGACAAATTTATATATACCCTTCTCACGAAAGTGAAGGGTATAATTATATAATGAACGCAGCAGCAACAATAAAAAATACAAGAGAAAAATAAGCTTTTGAACAGAACATAACGAAAATGTTTTATTGAAATGTGGGAGGAAATAGTTTGAACTCAAAATCAACTGATCAAGGTTTTAACGTTAAAACCAGGTTTTAACTTTAGGTGTGAAAACACTATAAGAATAATGTGAAAGAAATAAATAGATTTAAAAATATAATAGAACAAAATAAAATAAAATTTTATAAAAACGAATAGAATATGAAAGTAAGCTTTTTAATCAACAAATTAATAAATAGTTTCAACCGTTAATCGAGCAAATAATTAATCGGGGCTTAGATTTAATTGGTTCATTTTAAATTATTCGCTTAACCGAATAATTTCTATTTTAATTTTAAATTTAAAATAAAACCACTAATTTTGTGTACTTATTTAAGTATTTTATTAAAAAAAAGAACAAAAACATAAAATTACAAGCAAAACATAACAATTCAACCAAAAAATAAATAACAGCAAACAAAAATATAGTATTTGATATCCTTTTTATATACTACGCATGTGAGTTTTTTAGAATTTATGTGAGATTTTCTGAAATGTTTTCCTTTTAAACGATTTTTATACCCTTCACCTTCGTGAGAAGGGTATATATAAATTTGTCATTCCGTTTGTAATTTCCACAATATAATTTTCCGACCCTATAAAGTATATATATTCTGGATCCTTATAGATAGCGGAGTCGATTTAGCCATGTCCGTCTGTCTGTCTGTCCGTCTGTCTGTCTGTCTGTTGAAATCAATTTTCTGAAGACCCCAGATATCTTCGGGATCCAAATCTTGAATAATTCTGTCAGACATGCTTTCGAGAAGTTTGCTATTTAAAATCAGCAAAATCGGTCCACAAATGGCTGAGATATAAGGAAAAAACCAGGACAACCTTGATTTTTTACCTATTTTTTTACCTATATCTGGATTACTAAGTCATTAATATAGACAATATGGATATCTAATGATAGATATTTCAAAGACCTTTGCAACGACGTATATAAGACCATAGTAAGTTGGACCTACAATGGGTCAAAATCGGGAAAAAATTTTGAACCCGAATTTTTTTTCACCAAAAGTTTTTTTGGCTAAACATTAAAAAAAAAAAATTTTATTATTTAAAAAAAAAGTTTTTTAAATTAAAAAAAAATTAAAAAAAAATCGAAAAAAAATTTTTTTCAAAAAATTAAAAAAAAAACAACTGGATAAAAAATTAATTTTGTTTACCTAAAAATATTTAAAATTTTTATTTTGAAGTATAGTTTGGTGAAGGGTATATAAGATTCGGCCCAGCCGAATATATCTCTCTTACTTGTTTTCTTTAGATTTAATAAAACTCGATTTGTAAAACACTCTCGCTGATTGTACATGTTGGAGAAATCGAAACTAAGGTATGATAACATATATCCAATATCTCAGTTCTTTTCTTAGTATTTTCTATGCATATAAAATCCTCCATTACCATTTGAATACTTTTTTATTTTTAAGATTCAAAGAAACATTAGGCAAATATTTTAAAATTTAAGAATTAACATAACTTATTGAGCTTCAGTCTACTCAATAATCAAGAATATACAGTTATACATATATAAATGTATTATTTTATAAATAAATTAATAATAATCTCCTTTTACGTCATTTTGAATGGTTGCTGATTCTATGAAGATATCTGTCGCTGAATTTATTTATTTCTTCTTTGATAGTAGGTATATTAAGATCACATTGTTTATAAAACAAGGTGCATTCGTAATTAATCTCAACGTTTTGGACTGTTGCTGTTCCCCAGAGCTGTACTCCGTATGTCCAAACTGGTTTAATTTCAGTTTTATATAATACTAGCTAAAACCCGGTGTGCTTCGCTACCCGTATCGTAATGAAATAAAAAGTTTAGAGTTAAACAAATATATTTATTAAGTTATTTAAATCTACAGTTTTCCTTTTAAATTAATTTTTATTATATTATCTTATGATTTACAATATACTTATTTAGTTTATCTAAAATTAGTTTCTATTTTAATAAGTAGTACATTATTTGTTTCTTATTTATAACCTTAATGTTAAATATAGAAGTTTATAGAAAAACATTTTTTATTTAATGTTTGATATATACATTACTTTTATTAATTATTTTTTATTCTAATGACTTAGGATATACAATATTTTTGGTTTTTCCTTCTGGTGCATATACATATAAGTCTGTGGGTTTTCCCACTCGCGAACATGTAAAATAAAGCTGTCCATGTGAAAAACATGTATTTTCTAGATTTAGTCCACAAACTTGCAAATACTGACCTTGAGCTTTATTAATTGTAATTGCAAATGCTAGGCGAATAGGAAACTGCAATCGCTTAAAATCAAATGGCATTTCCGAAGTTATCATCGGAATACGTGGCAGAAATACATCTGATCCATTGTACTTTACAGTTATAATGGTCGCCTCGATTAGATTTTTCATTAATTTCTTTACTATAAGTCGAGTGCCATTACAAAGTCGTGGTGGATCAATGTTTCTTAGTAAAATAATAGGAGCACCAATTTTCAACTGCAAGTCATGTGGTGGAAAGCCCGGTAAATCTAACGAATTTAAAAATTCGACTGGATAATTGACGACATCCTCAATATTTGTAACAGTGTCGATTGATTTATAAATTTTTAGATTACCATCGATGGTATTCAGAATGTTGCTGTTGATGGAGATAACGTCTATATTTTTGGCTGCCAGTAACGCGCGTTCACATAACCATAGCTTGTTTTTAAAATTTTTTCCGATATTGGGGAAAACGCAATTTATTAACTCTTCTATAGATTGCGTCATGCTGCAGAAGTTAGATGGAAATGTTATACATTTCATACATACATACATACAAACACACATTCACTTTTATATATAGATAAGGGTTTCAAATGTATACAAATTTTAACATTTACTTAATATTGTTGGTAGTCAGCGCATTTCTGTCCTAAATATTAATATTGATAGATGATATATCTTTCCCTATTTATAATTTGTCATCATATGTATGGAAGGTGCCACGCCCACTATTGATAGTCCGCCCATTTTTGTCCTAAATATTAATATTGATGGTAGAATAACCGTACCATATATCTTATTGTTTCCCATATATACATTTTTTTTAATTATCATCATATGGGAGGTGCCACGCCCTCTGTGGCTACTACTCCCATTTTTGCCGCAAATATTTAAACAAACAGTGGAATTGCTCATGCAAAATTCGAGAACAATAGCTATTATAGTTTTCTAAATATTTGATTTTTAAAATTAACTTTGTATGGGAGGTACCACGCCCACTTAAAATTTCAAAACAAAAAGTAGCCTATAGCTCCTTCCAGGCATACATAAATATACTGTAAAAATTTCAAGCAAATCGGTTCAGCCGTTTAGCCGTCTATAAAGCCCAAACTAATAATAATAAACATACATACATACAGACACACATTCACTTTTATATATATAGATAGATAAGGGTTTCAAATGTATACAAATTTTAACATTTACTTAATATTGTTGGTAGTCAGCGCATTTCTGTCCTAAATATTAATATTGATAGATGATATATCTTTCCCTATTTATAATTTGTCATCATATGTATGGAAGGTGCCACGCCCACTATTGATAGTCCGCCCATTTTTGTCCTAAATATTAATATTGATGGTAGAATAACCGTACCATATATCTTATTGTTTCCCATATATACATTTTTTTTAATTATCATCATATGGGAGGTGCCACGCCCTCTGTGGCTACTACTCCCATTTTTGCCGCAAATATTTAAACAAACAGTGGAATTGCTCATACAAAATTTGAGGACTATAGCTATTATAGTTTCCTAAATATTTGATTTTTAAAATTAACTTTGTATGGGAGGTACCACGCCCACTTAAAATTTCAAAACAAAAAGTAGCCTATAGCTCCTTCCAGGCATACATAAATATACTGTAAAAATTTCAAGCAAATCAGTTCAGCCGTTTAGCCGTCTATAAAGCCCAAACTAATAATAATAAACATACATACATACAGACACACATTCACTTTTATATATATAGATAACTTTATTTTCTAAAGTTTAAGGTGATTTGGAAAAACAATAAATTGTTTGTGTTTAATTTTAATTTGCACATTCTACGTTAGTCTTCTGTATAGGTGAAGTCCAACAAATACATGTAAATTAAATATGTCATTTGTTTACTTGGATGTTCGAAAAAATATGTAATTTTACTTTGACATTTGTATTTGAATTAAAACGGAAAAATAAATAAAAAAGGAAGAAATCGGTTAATCGACACAAATTAATCGGCAATTTTAAATTATTCGAACAGTTGACCGACCAAAATTAATCGGTTAATCGATTGAATACCCTAGTATTTACTTATGAGGCTTTTCTGTGTGAGCAAAAGCTAGTTAAAATATATGGGCAATTCCACGAGAATGACTACCACGACTGAAAACCCAAAAACCCTTGAAACTTTTTTTCAAGATGATTTGAATAGGAGAGAACACTAAAATATTACTATGTGTCAGTATTTAAAGCTAATTACAACATTTTATTGCCAAAAATAATATTTTAAACTGACTGAATTTGACTCTGATTGTTTATTTGCTATTATAAAATTGTTTATTGAAACCGAATGTATATTTTCTATTCATTTTTTTAGTTTTTGTATATATATATTTACAGAATATATATTGTTTTATTATAAGGGAAAAATCTGTCACGTTCGGTATGTCACGTACGATATTAAATTTTATTTATTATAAAATCATCCAATGATTGTTTTTATTTAAATATGACAGATTGTAAAGGAAAAATATTTCGTTTAATGTAAGAAATTAAAAGAAAACATAACGCCTCTCACGATTCGCAAATTTTCGCATATTTCTACATGTACCTCAAAATGACTTCCGTTTTATATTACGTACGATATACCCTTATTTCGCTCGATATCTTGGACAGCAATGTTTAGAAAGAACTTATTATTTTTTTAAAATATAACACCCTCTGAATGAAACATACAGAACAAATTATTTTTCAGATACTCTTATTTTTGGAAAATCTATTCCACTCTATAGGCGTACAAATGTCACGTACGATGACATGGAATTGCCCATATGTTGGTAAAAAACCCGATGTTTTTTGTGAAAACAAAAAAAATTCCAAAAAAAAAATTATTTGTGAAAAATTGAGGTTGAAAAAATGTTTGGTAAAAAAAAATTTTGGTGAAAAAAACCATTTGTCTCGGTTTTGACCCATTGTATGTCCGAATTACTATAGCGTTGTATATGTCGTTGCAAAGGTTGAAATATCTATCATTAGGTATCCATATTGTCTATACTAATGATATGTAATCCAGATTTAGATAAAAAAAATATATTAAAAATCAAGGTAGTCATGGTTTTTTGCTTATATCTCAGGCATTTGTGGGCAGATTTCCTTGATTTCAAATAGCAACTGAACCGGTACTATAGCAGATATATTGACGTATGAAAGTTGAATTCAACATAGACGGACGGATATGGCTACATCGACTCAATTATCTATAACGATTCAGAATAATATATGAAGGGCTTGCTGCAGTAAATCGATAAGCCATCCGAATTCGAAAACTGATTTTATGTGCCAAATTGTTTACTAAGGACTGAGATTGAAAAATTTTTAACATACATATGTGTTAATAAAAATGAAACCACTAAACTTACAGTTTTGATTTTTTTTTATTTGATTGAAATTATTGTTACAATTTACAAAAAAAAAAAAAAAAATATTTTTATAATTCTAATCACTAATGATGAAATTTTTAACCTTTTTCGAAAACCCTTCCATTATGGATTTTATAGTGCTTTATGTCACTTTGTTCGAACAGGTTGTCCATCTCCGTTTAAAATCTACCACACTTCTCTTTTAACAAGAGCCCAATATCTCTCCACTGGACTCATCTCCAGGCAGTTTGGAGAAATTGCCTCTCATGGTACAAATACCACATTATTGTTCTTGTACCACTCAAGACCTTTCTTACCATAGTGACAGATGCCAAATCAGGCCAAAAATAAGTGGACACATTAAGAAGTCTTATGAATGGAAACATTATTTTTTTGTAAACATTCCTTGATGTAAATTTCGGTATTCATAGAGCCCTGCATATTGCTTGCCATACCAAGAACTTTTTAGGAAATTTTGTCTGATATTGGGTCCTAAACTTTTCTTCAACATTCCCTCGAGCATCTGCAACATAAAAAAATTGAACCAGAAGCTGCGAAAAATTTTCTATACGTACATTTCGTCATCCATTATACATAATTGACATTAAACATAATAACTGACATGCTTTTCAAAGGTAACTTGAACAAAAAAATAATACTTACGTTAAAAGTTTCAATGAAAAACGTGTGTTAAGAATTTTACAATCTCAGTCCTTATATGCCTTCAACATACATTTTTCTAATATTTTGATTTTGTGGCTTAGAAATTACAAACGGAATGACAAACCCTTGCCACTCATGATGAAGGGTATTAAATCATATGTATTTTTTGTAAATCTAATACAATTCTTGTTTAGTCGTATTATAATACTTGAGTTTTTAATACATAGTATTGTCGTTCATAAATACCTATAGAATTGGATTTCTTTCGTTTGAATTTATAACTTCAGTAATTATATATTTTGAATAAAACAAATTATAGTATTTAATTTTATTAATTTTTTTTTTATTATTTAATGAGCACATTTTGTTTCAATTAACCCAAGCTGCTGGTTTCCCCTCTACCCGATAACCATTGTATGCCATATTAGATGCCGCGGCTGCCAATTCTGACCTTCGACTTGGTTCACCAGCCCAATACGAAGGAGCCACTTCATAGGTTTGGATTTGTTTGTTGCTATTGCGGAATGCTGATATAATCAGCAGAAATATTGCCAACTTTCCCACCAATATCGATTTCATTAGCAGCAATTTCAATTTCGTTACCAAGAATGGAACGATGGCTGACTGAATTAGAAATGGCAGAATGAAAAGCGGTAAAATTCGAGTGACCATTTCATACTTCTTGCCACGACCTTCAAATCAAATTAGAACAGAATAATTAACAAAATTAAATGTATTTACTTAAATAATTGTACGGATCTATTTACCTTCCTCGGTGTTGTCATTCATCCAACGACCTGTTACAAGTTCTCTTAAACTTTCACCATCCAAGTTCACTTTAACAATACTATTATCCATATCTAGGCTTAAGTTGAGAGCCGGTCCCACATTGTAATGCTGCTCGTTGTTCTCAATTTCTGTGACATTAAATTTTCTTTTTCTTATTGGTGAAAGTTTCATTTTGGATGCCTGCTTTGCAGTTGAAGGTGGCACACTTGTCGTTGTGGTTTCTGTGTGTTCTTCTGCTTCTTCTTCTTCTTCATTAACAGGATATTCCGTAACGATGCCATCATTTTCACTATCACTATCACCATCTGGTTCGTTAGCTTCGGTAGCCTGTTGTGGTTCTTGTTCTTGTAGTGGTTGCTGATGTTGTTGTTTATTTTTCATACTCTTCTCCCTTAATGTCTGTTTGTATTCCGTTAAGGTTTTATTACCCAAATATGTGCTTTTATAGTTTTTATAAATACCCAAGAAAATGCTTCTCAATGGCTTTGAATGCTTCTCCAAATTGTCACTATTTTCTGCAGCATCCGCAGCAATACTGCGACCTTCAATGTGATCTGTCGTATCTAATAATATTTTATTCAAATTCGAGTCATGCGCAACACCTTGCTCCAGTTCATGTCTGGACAGATGTGATGGAGCTACATCCTCTTCACTGTAACTGGGATTTGTTGTGGTTATAAAAACACAAAATAAACATAGACTTTTTACGAATTTATTCATCTTGTAAACATTCTTAGATTTCCTTAGACACTTTTTTGGTTTTTGTTTTTTATTATTCGATGGTGACTTGATCGCCTGCAACACAATCAAAATGATCTTCGTAGGATTAAGTGCAACCACTCAAATGAATGTACGTTGTGGAAATGCGTTCGTATTCATGTTTACAATGGATTTTATTAACTTGGTCTCCACCATCATTGTGAGATTAAGCGGCGGTCTGTTGGCTAATGTTGGTAGCTCTTGTCACACACTTACCCAATTGCATGTATCTGGTTTTGTTTTTATTTTCTTTCGTTTACTTATATTGTGGCATCCACATGCTGGAACAGTTAATGTTGAAGCCAATTGAGTTCTTGAATTTCTTTACAACCGCTTATTCTGCACAAATCTAATACGAGTTCTTGTGATAGTTGGTTAAAAAAAAAGAGACTGTGCTTAAAGTATGTGTGCGAATAAAAATTTATTGGAGCTATCATAAATTATCATAACGGATACCTACGCATAATATTGGACAAATCGATATATCTCGTTCATTATACATCATATGTTCTTACGTGATTAAATCGTAACGACAGCCGTTTTTTTAAATATCTTTTTGTATTTTTATTTATTGCATATTTGTTCGTTATTTAGTTATTTAGAATGGCCTTCCAGCTCGGCAAATTGTCCACTCCCCGCACAACGTCACGTTTTAGGGATTCTAAATTTAGGGTGTCTGCTCTGTAAAGCAGACCACAATTTGTAAAATTGGGCAACATGTTTGATAACCAGGTTTGTGTTGTATTAGTTTTTCATACAGGGGCAGGGTCCAGCTAAAAGGTCCATGGTTAGTGGATTCACAGATTTCTGCAAAAGGTCGCTTGGTACACATTTGCTGATGTTTTTTGAATTTTTCGCAGAAAAGCAGCTTTGTTATCCCATCATAAGCGACTCCACCATTACAGAAGCAGGTTGGATTCTAGGACCCACTTCCGATGCTTGTCGAGATGACGTGACATAGACTATGTTGTTTTGATTGTTGAAAATTGTTTAATTTTTAAACGGAATTCTCCTATGCATTTATTTAAAAAAAATACACTAATGGTGTTTTCTTTTCTGGCATAAATAATGCTTTTATTCTGCCTTTTACGCTTCTTTGTGTTCTTTTCTGAATATAATGTAGTTTGGTAGGCTTATAACGTATTCTTTTCAAATAATGTTGCCCTAAAACCTCGAAAATATGCTACTTGTATCACCCTCAATTTTATCAAAGCTTTAGAAAGGCACCACTTTTTAAACAGATTTTCTTGTTATTGTTCTTGAAGTTATTTTGTTTTAATGAAAAAGTTTTTGTATTTTTTGATTAAAAGTGTTTAAATGGATGCCAAAATTATAGTTTTAGTATATTTAGTAGCTACAGATAAGAAAATTGTTCTATTGTGATCGTTAAAAATGTAACACATTATGATAAGTGTTTCGCATTTCGTGTGCATTCTTTTTTAGAAAGATCACCTCAGTATGAACAATAGCAATAGTGTGTTTCATAACTATAAAATCAAATTAATAACATTTTAGAATTGCATATAATTTATTCAAAATTACATAAATAGTATGACTCCTTTGGTCCCACTAGATATTTGGCTTTTGTGTCGATTCGGATTCACATACGATCTCTTACGTTTCTGGTTATCGTAATGTATCCATTTTTCATCGCAAGTAATGATTTGGTGCAAAAATGATTTTCTTTTATAGCGTTCAAGCATTATTTCGAACATGCAACATCGTCTTTCAAGGTCTATCGGCTTCAATTCTTTTGTATGAATCTTGCTGTTGGCAAACGTTTTGAAATTATTGCTTGAGTTGCTTCCAATGATTTTTCAAGCTCTTGTTGAGTTTTACAACAATATTCATGGTCTTCAAACTTGTTTGGCTAACCTGGGCGATCCATCTGATCAATCTCTTGCACGTTAAAAGCGATGTAACACATTCACCACAAGCGTCGGTGAGCAATCTGTGTGCTTCATCGGCACTTTTTATTTCAATTAAAGCAAAAATTTCCGCATATGACGCTTTGTAAGTAGGCACAAAATTCTACATTTTCGATGCCAAAAAACTTAGTTGTTTACACTATAATGTTCAATAACTAAGGAGTGAGATCGTAAAATTCTTAACACACTTTTAACCCAAGTATTATTTGAATTTTTTTTTTTGATCAAGTTACCTTTGTAAAGCCTGTCAGTTATTATGTTTAATGGTAACTATGTTCATTTGTTGTTAATCTGATTAAAATGAGTGTCCAGAAAAAAGTGCGTACTAAAATTATTAAATATTTTCAACAAAACCCAACTTGGTCCTACAAAAAGTTGGCCAAGTATTCAAAGGTCTGCAGTCAGACTGGAGAACTTGTCCGTTGATAGAAAACCTGGTTCATGTAGAAGGAATGGTCCACATGATGTTTCTAAAGCCAATAAATAGAAAGCATTTTCGAAAAAGAACCCAAAATATCCGGTAGTAGAGCAGTCCGGTTAGCTCAGTGCTCGGAATATTTGGTACGAAAAGTTAAAGCTAATGCAGGTTTAAAAACAAACAAGGCTCAAAAAGTTCCTGACATGAACGCTGCTAAAAATTTAGAGGCCAACAACAGAGCACGGAAATTGAAGTAAAGTTTTATAAAAAAATATTCTTGCTGAATAATGGATGACGAAACGTATGTTCTGGCAGATTTTTCGGAACTTTCTGGTCAAACATTTTATGTTGCTGATGCTCGAGGGAATGTTGAAGAAAAGTTTAAGACCCAAAAGCAGACAAAATTTCCCAATAAGTTCTTGGTATGGCAAGCAATATGCAGTTGCGACAAAAGAAGAAAATCATTTGTTACAACGGGCTCTATAAATACCGAAATTTACATCAATAAATGTTTATAAAAAAGGCTGCTTCATAATACTCATAAGACTTCATAATGTGTCTACTTATTTTTGGCCTGACTTGGCATCCTGTCACTATGGTAAGAAAGTGGTACAAGAACAATAATGTGGCATTTGTACCAAGAGAGGCAAATCCTCCAAACTGCCCGGAGCTAAGGCCAGTGAAGAGATATTGGGCTCTTGTTAAAAGAGAATTGAAGATCACAAAAAAGGTGTCCAAAAGTGTGGTAGATTTTAAACGGAGATGGCCTATCTGTTAGAGCAAAGTGACAGAAAGCACTACAAACACGTTAGAGGAAGGGTTTCCGAAAAAGGTTCAAAAATTTCATCATTAGTGATTAAAACTATAAAAATATATATACATTTTTTTTTTTTGTAAATTGTAATAATAATTTCAATCAAATAAAAAAATAATAAAAATAAAATATGTATGTTAAGAATTTTTCGATCTCACTCCTTAAATAAGTGAGAATAAATGACATATCTGTCACCCTTGAAATGACATATAAGTTATTAAAAAAAGAAACCATGTTCAAAAAATATATTAAATATGAATCACTCATATACAAGTGAATAAATAATTCAAAACTAATGGGTCGATTATGGATGGCAACATAACATCAATTGCGTATCCAGAGGGCAACCAATTTTTTGTTGCCTATTTTGCAACAGAAATGATAGCAGCAAGTTGGCATCTGTAATACCATTTAGGCAACTGACAACGCAACTGAAGTTAGGTTGCCATCCATAATCGACCCATAATATCTCCTTTAAAAACATTATAGTCGAAATGTGTAATATGCATATTAATGCGAAGTTCCGTAAAAATCAGCAAAATCTTAATTTTCAACCAAAAAGCCTTGAAAAACTTGCCCTGCTAATATATATACGTAAGTTACATTAAATACAGAGAACCTCAGGAGTGAATAAACACAATAAATTATTTGATTTTTTTTTTAAGATAATGAAAATCCTAAAATCTGTCCATCGATTAAAATTTTAAAGTTTTGGTTTGTTGGAGATTGTTCTGAATAAGCCGACATTTACACTTTGATTTAAAGTTCTGTCTCTTTTTTGTTTGTTTCTGTTTTAAAACCCCTACGAAAATCTCCTTGCATTTAAACGATGCTTTTTTTCAACCATGTTTGCCTTTTTTTGGCATATAATCGTATCAACAACCAATCAGACAAAAGCTCAAAGCCGAATATCAAAAAAAATCATGAAAAACAGAAAACTTGCCTAGTTCAAAAGAAAACCCATGATTTAAAGTCATGACTTAAAGTCATAATGTAAATGCCCCTAATACACCCTAAAGAATAAATATAGTTGTGCATGTTTCAACTTTTTTTAAAAGTTTTTAAAAATATTATAGTCACAGTTATTATTTATATGATTTTGGTAACCATAATATGGTTAACTTACTATTCACATGATTTTGTCAATCATATATATGGTTGCAGTAAACAAGTATACATATGTTTGTTACAAACATTTTTATGATGAAGGATTTACCATATTAAGTTGTTCTCGGCTTATGGATATCATAATCTGAGAACAATATTATGATATAATGATTTATCATAAAAATTGTTGTCACAAACATATAGTTGTTTACTGCGACTATTGTTAAGAAACTTGTAAAAATTTTAAAATGGTTATAGTAAATATGCACAACTTTTCTCTGGGTGTAAATTCGGTTTAAGTCGAACTATAATGATGTTCCTGATCTTAAAAAAATTTAAAAAATTCACTGGTGCTTACTCACTTTTGTGGCTCTATAAAAATAGTTTCATTTTAGCAATGAAACACACTGTATGTGGAATAAAAGCGAGTTATCTTTATACGTATGTATGTATACATATGTTGTATGTGTGTATGTATGTTTGTTTGTTTGAAAATGTTCTTTTTTTATTTATTATTATTTTTGACTCACAACAGGAGTCAAATACGGACTTAGAAAAGTATTCAGTTATTGGCTACAAAACTTTTGTTCCAATTTAATAAACGAGTGTTTGGCTTTTTTTTAGTTCATCTTTGTTTACAATTTAAACTTCTTATTTCTAAATCTAGTTAATCTTCATTTAACTTGTTGTTGCAGCAGTTTTATTTACCAGTAATTTATGCTGTTTCTAGTCAGTTATTCAAATATTTTAATGCTTTTGGAAAATAAGTTTTAAACACATTGTTTATTTTATGGAATCTTAAACATTTATTTGGATGATTGTCAATTTGGTTATTATTAATTTCTTCTCCAAATTTGTCATTAAGTCATGATGTATCCTTAAACGCAACTCATTTATAAAATTGAAAATTTCTTTTCCTTTCTAAATGTCTTTATCCCATATTTTAGATACTGTCTTCTAAGTATTATTTTGTAACCTAGATTCGATTTGTATTGCCTTAATATTGCATTGATTTACTTTATATTTGTTTAGATTTTTTAGATTGAATCGAAAACTTGTATGTATCCCAGCAACCAAACTTGTCAATTGTAAATAATCAAATTAATCCGATTACATCAAGTTATAAATGTTTACCTATTAAAACTGCTAGCTATTAACTGCAAGTTCTAAAGTAAAAGTGAAAGTATTTATTCATTCAATTTGATTATGATTTACAAATGACCCTTTTCTTTTAAATATTTATTTTTTTGTTTATTGAATGTCCATACATAAATCAATGAAATTATGATTGCCATCAATAGTAAAAAAAAATAAATAATTAAAAACACATGAATATTAAACGAAAGTGAGTAACGACCGCTATTTCCAAATTCGATTTCAAACCAACGGATTTTGTTAATGTATTGATGCATCGAAGGAGTCCCAAAATGACGTCAGTTATGGTGGAAACAATAGTAAACTTTGTATTGCGACGCCCTTTTCGCTTTTGACAAAAAAAAAAAAAAACGTTCAAATTTAAACACGTACCAAAATAAAAATTATTTAAAATTTACGTTTTATAGTTAATCTGGCAAATAAAAAAGAAAAACAACACACACAGTCAGTCAGACAGACAGACAGACATACACATTCCCATTTACCTAAACACATTTTATAATTATGGAATTGTGTGTTGTTAACCATAAAGAATTGATCGTATTTGAAGTGAAAATATGGGAAGTTGAAATAAACTTATAAAAAAATCTAAGTTTTTGCAGTTTTTCTTTCTCAGACATAAATACCAGCTGGTTGGTATTTATTGTTTAGCTTTTAATGTGTAACACTAGGATAAATATTTTCAAATCAACAACGATTTTGTACCTAAATTATTTTTACAGTTACTCTTCCTTCCCGATATTCACACAAAATTCTAGTATCTGGAATACGTTTTATATGTTAGAACCCATTACGTTCTAATCAATTTTAAATTCCGTTGCTTTGTATTTTTTTATTTTTTTAAACAAACACAAACTGTGAAGCATTTTTTAAAATCTTGAACATATTGTTCCAACTAATCCAACGAGATATTGCATACCTCTTAAACTTCAATAGTTTAGTAAAAATTTTGGTAACTTTGATACGATCTGATGAATGAGTAATGATTTCAAATGCATTGACGAACATGGTGAATAGTAGGGTAATTGATTTGTGAGTGCTCTAGCTTAAGCAGATTTTACTTGAATGAATAACATTTTCGATTATTTAATATTAAGTTAAAATTAAACAAAATTTTTTTTTTATTAACAAAAATTTGGAAAAAACTATCTCAATGAAACATGACCAACAGTTTATAATGATATTCCAAGTTGGTTACATTGGAAACGACTTTTTCAACGAAAAACTCATTTTAACCGGATATTCGAAATTAACAATTTGCATTGTATGGGAGGTGCCACGCCCACTAATATAATAACCCCCATTTTCACCCAAACTATTTTTGGGACTTTCACAATTATAGTTCACCAGATATTCCATAATAACTATTCACTTTGTATGGTAGGTGCCACGCCCACTTTAAAGTAACTTCCGGATATATAGGAACATGCAGTAAAATTTTCCAGAGTACCGGACCAGTGGTTTAGGCTCCTATAAGTCACAAACAAACAAATAAAGAAACAGACGTACATTTATTTTTATATACAAAATAAGATTCGGTTTCGAACATTGTATGTTTACTAGGGTACTCAATCGATTAACCGTTAATCGGTTAACCGAAATTTATATTTTTTTTGCACTTTATATAGAAATATAGTTTTAAGCACACACATTTCATTTCTTAACTCACACAGATCATATCTTTAATAAAATGAAACAAATGACAGTTCTCAAAAAAGTAATATCGAACCATTGAAAAGTGGTTTTCAGAGTGAAAGAAAAAATACAATTTCCAATAGGCAACAAGGGTGATATATATTTGTCCCTCTTTTTAAACCACAACCATTTTGACATTTTCTTTTGTTTGTTTTCTATTGCCGTATTACTGGAACTGTGTAATTTGTGGTTTTCTAGAAGTATAGCACAAAAATTGAAAGTATGGAATTTGTAAATGAACCTTTTTCTAGAATGCACTATGATTAACTTTGTCCTAATAACTGAAACGAGTCTTTTATCAGAAACTATTAAAAGTATTCACAATCTAAAAACTCCAAAAAGGACTCCAATGCACAGTGGATAATATAAGCTGTATGCATCTCATAATTGATTTTGGCAAATGTTTGAAATTAACTATAAAACAAATTCTATCGTAAAGCTAAGATGTCAAGCAATAATTATTTGCAAAAATTATAGTTTTTGTGTCAACAGAAGTATTCGAAAATGGCGACAGAACACACTACTTTCTACTTTAAAGATTGGGGGAGTTAAAATTATACCATATTCAAGGACGTATCTTTAATATTTATAATTATTTGTTTTAGAATTGTTTTACCTTGTTGGAAAGGGTATCTTGTCCAGATTCTATTTGCGTTATGAGTTTTGTATATATTGTTAGCAGATTTGAAATTTATTCATTTAAAATATATAATGTTTTTTGGCTTACCTATGCAACTTTGACTAGGATTTTAACTGTTGGCGTCGTTTGCCGCCGATCTAGTTTTAACATAGGATTAAAGTTTAACTTAATATCTAAAATATATATCAAAACTAGCTGCCTTTTCGCTATAAACTTGTCTTTAAATCCATGTGCACAAAAAGTATATTTTCATAGAAAAAAAATAAAATAACTATTGTTGAATTTGAAAGATTAATTCCTTGCCTCTCCATAATTGTTTAAAATTTTTAAATCGGTCTAAAAATGTGTGAATTAGAGGTACCAAATTACTACGGCCTACCCTAAGTTTTTTCAAAAAAAACTCAAAATGTTGAGGGTGTTTCAAAATCTTTGAAAACGGTTTTAAACTTTAAACTTCGAAAGCATTTTTTTCAAGTATCATACATTTGCTTCCAATGGAGTTTTTATTTTAACTCTACTGTAGCTGAACAAAAATGCAACCTTTGGCCCTTGTAAATATTGGGGCTTTTAACCGTTCATTATTTTTTTATTATGATTCGATTTTTATGATTAAAAAAGCAAATTAAAGCTTAAAGTCCCACCTGTTCAACTTACAAAAATCCTCATCCATTCAAAAGTTACAGATTTTTGTTCCCAAAATGACCGAAATTTTTTATGAGAAATTGAATATTCTTTACCTTTGATTTCTCAAGTTTTATTAAATCTAATGAAAAAATCGTTTAAAAGGAAAACATTTCAATTATATTCTTTTTTAAGAGAAAGTCTCACTAAAATCCTAAAGAAACTCACATGTGGGCAATTCCATGTCATCGTACGTGACATTTGTACGCCTATAGAGTGGAATAGATTTTCCAAAAATAATAGTATCTGAAAAATAATTTGGTATGTATTTTTCATTCACAGGGTGCTATATTTTAAAAAAATAATAAGTTCTTTCGAAACATTGTTATCCAAAATATCGAGCGAAATAATGGTATATCGTACGTGACATAAAACGAAAGTCATTTTGAGGTACATGTAGAAATATGCGAAAATTTGCGAATTGTGAGAGGAGTTATGTTTTCTTTTAATTTCTTACACTTAACGAAATATTTTTCCTTTACAATCCGTCATATTTAAATAAAAACAATATTTGGATGATTTTATAATAAATAAAATTTAATATCGTACGTGACATACCGTACGTGACAGATTTTTCTCTTATAATAAAAGAATATATATTATGTAAATATATAAAAAAATTAATAGAAAATATACATTCGGTTTCATTAAACAATTTTATAATAGCTAATAAACAATCAGAGTCAAATTCATTTCACACTATATGCTAATTGGGAGCTTAGTTTTGACCGCAATTTTAGCCCAAAACACGCCAATTAAATTGTAGAATTAAATATATTCAGTTTAAACTATTATTTTTGCTCTTAAAATGTTGTAATAAGCTCTAAATACTGGCACATAGTAATATGTTAGTGTTTTCTCCTATTCAAATCATCTTGAAAAAAAGATTCAAGGGTTTTTGGGTTTTCAGTCGTGGTAGTCATTCTCGTGGAATTGCCCATGTGTATAAAAATGGATCTCAGATACCAAATTTTGTTCTGCTATTACTTTCTTTGTTAAATTGTTATGATTCCTTTGTTTTTTATGATTTTGTTGTTTTTATTTATAAAATGCTTAAAAAAAGTATACAAAATTTGTGGTTCCATTTTCAATTTAAAATTAAAATAAAAATTATTCGGTTAATCGAATAATTTAAAATTAACCGATTAAATCTAAACCCCGAATAATTATTTGCTCGATTAACCAATTAATCCATAAACCCGATTAATTAAATACCCTAATATTTACGAATACCCCGACAGGCTTTACCGCTGATTAAAATATGTTGTAAAAACTAACAAATAACCGATTCCAACTGATTACGGCATAAAATATTTTCTATTATCGAGCATTTTAATTAAGAATAATTAGATCTTAATAATATTTTATATTTGAAAATTCTTTATATAAAAAAAACCTTTTAATCAATTTTCAGTTAAATCCGTATCGAAACCGTTTTTATTTTTTGAAAATTCATGTTGGAAAATTCGTTTCTTTGAATATTCTATATATACTATATTAGTTTGTATTATGATTATTATTAGCTGAGATATATTTTCTCATCCTATTTAAATCAACTCTACCAACTATTACCAAACGTAGGGTGTCATTAATCAGTTTTGAACAACTACTTATATCGTTTTCATTGTGGAATGTATAAAGAATGCGTCTAAAAAAAAATTGTTGTAAGACGCGTGCGCAACTGCACTCACTCCATGAACTTGGCCATGTCAAAACGACTGAAATGGAAAAACTTATCGTATGTGTGGAGAAACATACACATTTATATGACAACCCTTTATGGCAGCAAGTAAGAAATTTCATTTACCATAAAAAGAACCCCATTAACTGTGAACAGTTTCGATTATTTGGATTAAGTTCATGTCGCATGCAAATGAGACATTAACAAGCAAAAACACACAACAAACTCAAAATAAAAAAAAAATAAAAATGCTCAAAATTTTGGTCAACTTGATTGCTCGATGGCCTGGTTGGTGGTGGTCTCTTTCTACGTCTGTAAATAGTAAAGAAATGTAGAAATAAAGAAATTTGTTAATATTCGAATGGTTGGATGAATGAATGAATTCGAAAAAGTCGTGCTAGTATTGGCCATTTGCATGCGTTTGTGGCGCGGGTGTGCGGTGCTTTTCGAAGTAAACAATAAAAACCGTCAGCGCTGTCAAAACTTCATTCATTTCATTGTCATCGTTAAACGATCATCAACAAAGTTTCTTTGTAATCTTTGCTGCCGTCTTCAGTTTTGTGGATTATTAATATTGTTCCTGCTACTCATTCCCTCCCGAAGGATTATAAATTCATTTTAAAAATGGCTGCTCAACAAAAAATTATCTGCGCTGTTGTTGTCATGTGCTTCATGGCCAACGCTGTCCTCTGTCAACAGACCACCAGTGACAGTGATAATGCTGATGTTAGCGGTAAGTTATACCGGAAATGCCCTTTATGCTAATTAGTAAATTAATTTGATTCGTTGCGATTCTTACAGAGTCCCGCACATTCGGCCATCACTTCTTGAAACGTATGAGCTTTGCCGTAGTTCCAGGAGCATTTGTTGTTGGTGTCATTACCACTTTGTTGGCTGCCTTGACCGTTGTGTCCATGAAGGGTTTGGGCGTTGGTGTTATTCTCTTAGTTTTGGCTATTGGTCAAATGTTGTCTCGTGCTTTGCCCCAAGTACATGCTGCTGCCTACACAGCAGCTCCTGCTCCCGTACCCGTAGTCTACTCCCACAGCCATACCCAACAACCTGTCTGGCTAGAAAAAGAATGGTAAAAACACTTCGAACCATATGATTTCTTCCTCATACCTCCCTCGATTAATACTCGTTGTGTAAATTAAAAGTGTCCACTGGCCCAACCGCCGGTGATCTTTTGATTATACGTCTGTGTGTAAGAAAAATTAATGCACTTGAATCATTCTACCAAAAACTAAGTTAAGTTAGTCATCTAGTTATTTAAATTCTCTCAAGTATTTATTTATTTATGTATTTATTAATTTATTTATTTAATTGTAATTTATTTATTTATTTTAAACAAAACTGAAGCGTCACGAAATAATGTTAAAAACAATCTTTATAAAAAAAATCAAAAGCTAAAATAAAATTCGATATTTAATTTGAAAAAAAAAATGTGTGTGTATAAATTTCACTTTTTATTGAATTGTTTACCATGAGCCTGTTTAAAATTCAGAACATCGCTTCTAAAAGTTAACAAAAGAAGCGTGCGAACATGAGGTGAGCTTTAATATCTTCGAGTTCTTCTGCGTCGTCAGTTTTTAACATTTATGAGCAGCAGTTTTTTCCAACTCATTTGAGTCACAAACACAACACAACAATGTTCAGTGGCTTCTTTTTGTTTAACCCAAATAAATTCGAGTTTTCTTTCAGTTCAACAATTTTGAAATATGTTATAAAAAACGTAACGGTTGACACTGTATGTTCCATCAATTAAATACATATTTGTTTTTTCCTTTTTCCTTTTTAGTTTTTAATTTTCAGTTTTGAATTGTTTTTTTTTTTTTTAATTATTAATGTGCTACATTTTCCTGATCGTTGTCAACACTATAATTTTAACCATCTTGCAACCAGAATACGAGTAAACACCAAAATCAGTATTCAATAGTGATGCTGATTAGAAAAACTGAATTGTTAAAACCTGCTGCTACGTCTGTCAAGGCCAGAGTAAGAAGCACGAGAAGAAGGCGATAAAAACAAACACATTTATTGTCAGTTTCAGTCGTATGATAACGAGGTTCTGCAATGAAGGTGAAACTTTAAATCGTTAAAATAATTAAACACATACAAGTTAAAATATAGCCAGTAGTGTGGAAATATTAATAAAAACGCAAACAAATAAAATTTGGCTAACGTCAAACCTTTTAAATGTTTATTGATACACGATTTGCATCCGTAAGATCTGGGACTTTCTTAATGTTGATTACAACCGTTCGAGTTCTATACATACACCGAACCAAAATAAGATGCACTTTCCGTTCTGTTTCCAAAGGTACTTTTGGGTAAAATACTTTTAGCTCAAACGTTGTTCCGATAAGAATCCTTTCCTTTCATTAGGTTATCGTGCATTTTGAATTGTTTCAAAACATAAGTTCAGTATATATTTTTTCAATAAAACAACGTATCTTAATTTTTTTAGTTGTGATTACACATAATTTATGCAATTTTGTATTGTTCTTAGCCTTATATCCCGCCAATCATTCAAAATTGTATTGTTCTGCTCTTCAACCGACTTATGCTGATGATTTTCAGAATAAACTTGCCGCTCAAGCTCTTCATGGTGTTCATAGTATTAAGATCTGGTGAACGTGATGGCGATTCCATAACACACAATCAATAATGCCAAGTAAACCTCCATAATCATATCCCAAATATACAAAATATTAGTTAAACTAATACCTAAGTATACTTAGATGAAATATTCGCATTTACATATGAATCCCATTACTATCTTATTTATGCTATCTATGGATTAGTGCTTTATCATTTTTAATAATAAATAAATGTGATTATTTGTTATCAGAAGAAAGAGTCTTATTGCACAAAAAAAAATAATTTTATATTAAAAATGTTGTATCAATACTAGGGATGCCAAACGGGACTGGGTTTTACAAATCCCGGGATTCGGGATTTTAGAAATCTAAATCCCGGGATTTTTCGGGATTTCGGGATTTTAGTTTAATGTCAAAAAACATCAAATTCAACAATAAAAACTGTATATCGTTAATATATTTAAGTAAAAGTATAACAAAGCAAAAACTAATGCATTGAATTAAAATAAATTTGACACAAAAGACATTTCATACTTATACCCATATTCTGAACTTTATAATAGTGATAAATCCATAACAAAACCGAAAATTGTATAACTTTTGTATTGAGTACATATGTGACAAATCGTGTAAAAATTTGGTAAGGCAGTTTAAAAGTTATTTACAATTGAAACTACACAATTTTTGTCGAAAATGTTTGTTTCCTCCCTATATTAATATTGAAAATAAATTTATTTTATAACTGTCTGTCTGTTTAAAAAGCGATAGGGCACAAACGAAAGGAGCCAGCTGGATAAAATTATCCACAAATACTTTCTGTTGATAAAGTTTGTATTGAAAATGGTCCATGATTTCTCCTAGTCCCATACAATTGTCCCCCGGAATACTGTTTGAGCAGTCATAAGTATGTTGATTATGCGGAAATGCTTATAAAATTTTGCACAAAATAATTTCTAAGTGCTCTGAAATTATACTGTAAAGTATTGCAGAAATCGGGCGACATTTGTCCCTAGTCCCCATACATACCCCCCTCAGAAAATAACTGGAACATTCTTAATTGTCTTAAAATAATTAATTTCGTTATGAAATTTAATAAACAAGTTGTATATGAAAATAAATCCTTCTATTTGTTGTCAATAAATAATTTGTATATAATAATATTAACATAAATTTCGATATAAAAAGGCCAAAACTACATATAAGATTCGGGTGGATATACAAGATTGGACACAGCCGAAAGCATCGTTTATAGTCAACGCGAATTTATTAATAAACTTGTGTATAAGTCTGTCAATTCAAGGGAGACCCCTGATTAAAATTTGCGTTTGGATTTGAAGCGTGATTAGTATTATAATTTAGTTTTCTAGGTATTTTGGGAGCTTTAAAAATCTTCTTAAAATATAAAAAGTCTCGTAGTTTTCCGGGATTTGTTAATCCCGAAAAATCCCGGGATTTTTTTTTCACAAATCCCGGGATTCGGGAAATCCAGCTCCCAAAAAATCCCGGGATTTTCGGGATCGGGATTGGCATCCCTAATCTATACATACAGTCGAAACTCGCCATAACAAATGACATCTGTAAGAAAAACCCAATATAAAGGGTGCAATAGTTTGATGGTAGCATAAGTAAACGGTCAAGCCCGATCACATAATACCCTACACTGCGAAAATTATTTTTCTTTTCAAATTTCAATAATTTTTTTCATGAGTAACTTTCGGAAGTGTGCATTTAATGGGAGCTATGGCCAATTTTGGACCGATCGTCATTAAATTAGATTGCATGATTTATTTATATATGAAATTTATACTAAGAGATTTATGATTCATAAAAATTTTATAAATGTGATTTCCTTTTATATAAAACTGGAATTTGTGTGGATACCTATATAAATCAGACATTTATGTAAACAAAAAGTCCTATTTCGTCTGGACATTTGTATGGAGACGAGGTGAAATAATGGACTTGGGCCTAAAAACATTTATGTTCCAAATTTTATCGAAATATATCAACATTGTGACCTGTATTTTACGCACATGATTTAAATTCCAGACGAATGGGCGGACGGACATCGTTATACTTTATAATTTAAGGTGGGTATTGGAAAAATATTGTTGAGCGTTAAAAACATCAGTACTAACGCAATATACCCCCTTTTTTACTATGGTGTTGTGGGGTATAAATACAAATTTCTTCTAAGATCATTAACAAATATAGCCGTGTAGCATGACGTTCCAATTATTGTAGCTCATTAAAAGTGTATATGGACCACTGTATGTCCAACACATCAGCAGCAATGAAATTAAAATAGGATTGTCATAGAATGGATGTTATTTTTGTATGATTCCTATTTCTATTCAATGCATTTGGATCTGTGTCGTTGAAGAAATTTTTATGTTATTTTAGGAACTACATATTAGACAAAATAAAACAACAGAATTACACACAAGTCTATTAAAAATATTAGAGTTTCCAAAAATCCGAAGATTTTCAAAACAGCGGTTTCGGTTTTAAAAAATTTAAAACCGATCGGTTTCGGTTCGGTTTTGTGATAATTTATTAACTATTAAATCAGTTGATAATATAGAAAATGCAATACAAATTTAAAGTTCAAACTTGACGAGTGTTTAAGAGGATAAAGGAAAATTGGTACTTTTTCTTTTAATGGTACCTTTTTAAAGTTGGCTAATATGCTTCTCAGTAACGAAATAATCAAAAGTAGGGTGCTCAATTGTATTATTATACCAAAAATAGAGAACTAAAATAGGGAGTACTTTTTCGTTCTTCAAATAGTACTTTTTGATTTTTCTATAATATTGAACTTAGAATCAGGATATTACTTTAAAATTATAAACTTGACAGTGGTTTAAGTGTGGAAAATTGTTACTTTTTCTTCTAATGGAGCTTTTTGTTATATTAAATTATTTTACTTATATGTATACATAATAGTTGGCTGATATGCTTCTGAGTAAAGAAAGAATCAAGGATATTGTTACGTTTTTACCTTTTAAAAACGGGGTTTATTTCCTTTAAATAAACCGGATACTTTTGATTGCAAATAAAAAGCGGTTTTAGTAGTTTAAAATTGTAACAACTCTTTATTTATTTAGAATGTACAACAACAACATAATTAAATAGTCACTCAGTGTCTTTATACACGTTTATGAATTCGCAGAAATGCACACAAACTTTACAATGTACAAACACACATGTACACGACAATTGATATTAACTCTAACAGCGACAATGATCAACTCAACTCACGACTGCAACCTCTGCCACCATTTATACACACGCCATCCCTCGAGAATCTTCTACAATGCTCTTAACGGACAAAACTCGTATGTTCGAATTCTAGAGCCTTCGATGTCCTTGCCAGCAGCCCAAACACCTAGTGTTGCCATACTTACAAACAATGCCATGCTACTGATGGACGTGCCTTCACACATGATGAATGCTGCAGGCAGTCGTTACAGACCTTTAAATTCAAATCGTCATTGCACATTCGTAACAATATTAAGGTAACAAAAACTATTATTGAAATTTCTATAATAATGAATCTATAAGCAGGAAATTAAACACACATGATCCTGACTGAGTTAGAGTATAAAAAAGGGACTTGCAGGGACTTTTTGAATATTTTGTAACGATGGACCAAAAAACATGAAATTAAGAATTCATGGTTTAGTGAATGCGAATTCAAAAGGGATATTTAATGTTACTATTTCTTTATTGTAAAGGTACTGTTTGAATATTGTATAATAATAAATCCAAAAATTTAGGCACAAATGATTCTGAAAGAGTTAGAATTCGCAAAAGGTGATTTTAGCGGTACCTTTCTTTTGTATTTTCTATAATTATGGACACAGAAATATGAAATTTGACATTCAGATGCTGAGTTGGAATACAAAATGTGGGTCTTAATGGTACTGTTTTTATTCTAGTAATACGTTTCGAATGAGCTAGATAGAATACACATTACAATGAATCAAAAGACATGAAACTAGAGACATGTTTTCCTGAATTAGTATTAATTCACAAAGGGAGACTTAATAGTACTATTTATATCTTCCAATTGGGGTGGCGAAGCGCACCGGCTCAGCTAGTACTCCATAGTTTTATCGGATATTTGAAAATAACTAAGATATTGTTACAAAAATGTTGCATTATTTTCTTTTTAAATGAAATAAATGAACAGTCATTTAAAGTTTAATTGTCAGGAAATACACGTAGGTCAATATGTTGTGTCATGCTTTATTAACAGGTTTCCTTGCCTATCCTGCTACATCATCTGAAGCAATTATTGTTATACAATTTACAGAATTTAAAGAAATCTTAAGATATTTTTACCGATCTGTTTTTAGAGATATTGCATGAATCATTGGATGAAAAAGTTTGTTTCTCATTTCTAATTTTTGAATTATTCTACTGAAAATAGATTAAAAGTAAAAACCGAAGAATAATTTTCGGTTTCGGTTTTAGGCCTAGAAAAGCCGCAGTTTCGGTTAAAACCGAACTGGAAACTCTAAAAAATATAGCAAAAATAATTGAATAGGAACGAAATAAAATATTTCGATCATAAAAATAAATTTTTGAACTTTTACTCTTTTGATTTCTATAATATTTGATATACATGTGTAAAAATTCTCCAGAAATTAAGAAATCCTTGTATGTAGGTTTTTATATAGGTTCAAACTGTTAATAACTTAACAACTATTAGTCAAGTTTTAACAAATTTGAAACGGGTATCGTCCGATGCATTGTCGCTAAATTTTATTTCCTCCGAATAAGAAATTAACCTAAAAGAATTTTTAAATGTATCAAATATATAAAAAAATATTTTTAATTTAATTATTTAAATTAACGTCAACATTTGAATTTTCTTTTGTACTTTTGTAATTTTCGTAAATACCTTTAAAATATCAATTTAGTTAATTTTCTGTTTCCATTATTAGAATAAGATTACATAAATAAATAAAACTTGTAGTTTATTAATTAATACGAAAACAATAAAATTGACTGCTTTTAGAAAGAATAGGTTTATAATCACTATTTTGGAAGTTGTTACACATCACTTCCAAAGAAGTTTAAAATATGTATAGTATAAAATAGTGCTACTTTTGAATTGTTGAAGAGATGATTTGATACAAATATTACATATCTCGTAAGCACGTATTTACTATTATCAAAAACAAATTATTATGAATTTAGCAATAAATAAATCAGTGTTTATATTAATAATTTCTGATAAATAACTGCGCAAATAAGACGTGAATTTTTCTTGTTGTTGGTTAGAAAAACTAAAATATGTAATTGAAACAAGGCCAGTAGAAATACAACAGACAGCAATAATAAAACTAATAATAAATAGAGCAAACTTATATGAAGATACGAATAATGAACTTGAAACGCCAACTGGATTGAGTGAAATGCATAAATAGACAAACAAAACACTCTCCCAGCAGACTCGTGAACGACTTTTGCCAGCTACAATCAGGTCACTGTTCCACACTCACAATGAATATGATCAGCACCGGTTACGCGCTCACACAAACTTGTGTGTCTTTCCAATTGTGTTGGTTGCACTGCGTTTTAAGAACGAATAGTTGGTTGGAGGCACAAGATCAAGGAAAACCAGTTGCAACAAGATGCAACATCTAAAACTACTGACTATATATGGTTACATCTTAAACATTGATAATTTATATTCCAGCTGCTGAAGAATGAAGTGATTTAGACAACATCTACAGCAGCAACATTAGAAAACAATTCAGCATAAGTAAGAATGCCACTTAAAACTGCAGGCTGTATAGAAAAGTAACTTTCTACTTTTTTTCTACTATCCATTCCAATGGATAAGAATGAAGTCCGTTGCAATATGGCCAGTTGACGATTAGTAGCAAACAGAACGTGCATGATACCAGGTGTAGTCAAATTAAACGCTTCCAAAATCACCAAGGACAAATATATGTATATTTTGAACAAGCCGAAAATATCATCAATATAATTTATTTTCAATCAATCAATTTAATTCGTAGCAAAAAAATGAAACGATTACAAGTTGCTCAACACAAAGTATATTTTGTTATACTTTTTCTTGTACTTATAACGCCCTCATATCAAGTTCAACAACAAAACGAGCAACAGCCTGGACAACAACCAAGTGATAATAACGATCGACAACAGCAACGTAGTAGCGCCTCTAGCGTTGAATATCCAAATGAGTTGATGGCATCGACATTGGTGTCACTACCGCCGTCACCGTCAGCAGTTGCGCCAATGTCTGTTCCATACTTTAGGGCGTCGATACCAATGCGTATTTACGAATGCTTACGTGAATTTAGTACTTTGCGCTGCACAAAACTCTATGTGTTGCAAAAAATGGAAGAACGCAAATTGAGGCCCAATACCGGCAATATTACAAAAGATTTCCTCAATCAATTCTTTGGCGAAGACGAACAAATGGGCAGTCTGATCAGCGATCGTTTTAGGAAAATGTCGGACAAAGATCTAAACAAACGTTTGGTTTTGCACTTTCAAAGGTTTTTCAAAAATCGTGACATCAAACTGCATTTCCTGCCCGGACTAATGGTCAAAATTATACCCAGCAAAGAAAACAAAGTGAAGTTCTCCCTCAAGAAAAGTAAACAGATAGTAGATCAGTGCAATCAGGTAAAGGAACACTTATGATTTCTTATTATTTCTAGAAGCAAAACATCATTTGGTGCACCAAGGACGTTCAAAGAATGATCGTATTAGGGGTATTCTGAAGGACACTGGATTCGTTGACAGCAGTCTAGAGGGACCAGAAAACACCAGTCTAGATGAGGATGACATCGATATCAAGCCAAAGCATAAAGATTCTAAGAAAAGAAAAAAAATCAAAAAGGATAAAACTTCCTATAAAACGACCATGTTGCAAATGGCTGTGCCGGTTATGGTAAAACTGAACTCTCTCTAATATCATGCTAATATAATTTTGTATACTTGAAATTAACCATATTAATTACTAATTAATTCTAGATTATGCCGGCCATTTTAATGGGCACATTTCTACCCTTCATTTTGCCAGTCCTTAAAATGGCCACACTCACCACCATGATCATGAATAATACCGCTTTCATGGCAGCCTTAATTTATGCCGCACGCACCCATGTGAATGCCCAAGAAGAACAACCCATCAATTATAATTATGGTAACACTGGTTTCCACTAGCAATAATCGAATGATCTCTTTCTTTTTATTTGCAAATTGCTCAAATTGTAATTTTTCCAGTTTTTCATCTTCTATGAATAAAAGAATAAATAAAACAAAAAGAAACATGTTTAAAATAAATTATTTAAATACCAATTAACAGAAACAAATAAAATCTTGTTCTATTAATAAATTATGAAATTTTAAGAAGGTGGCGACACTAGTTTAGTTTTCTTTAGATGTTAAATTATCTTTACAGCTAGTTAAATAGCCATCTATGCCGTTCGTTTTGTTTGCAACATTAAAATTTTAATCACATGTCCAGCACTTAGTAGTTATAGTTTCCTGTATTGCACAGTGGGGTAGAATCAAAATATTTTGGTAATTAATCTATATACCATTTCCTTCTGTTTCGATCGACATGAAATTTTAAAATAGTCGAGGATTATTCTATGGAAATTTTTAGAAAATTGTCAATTGACTTTACTAATGTTAGTTCTTCAAGCTTCTCCATTGTTTATAAAGAATTTTTTTTTTACAAACCATCTCCTGATGGCAACATGTGTTATGGTATGGCCAGTACATACATGGACCATTTTATTTTATAAACCCTTCACCTTCGTGTGAATGGTATATATAAGTTTGTTATTCCGTTTGTAATTTCTACAATATAATTTTCCGACCCTATAAAGTATATATATTCTGGATCCTTATAGATAGCGGAGTCCATTAAGCCATTTCCGTCTGTCTGTCTGTTGAAATCAACTTTCCGAAGGACCCAAACAACTTACATACACGATTTATACATCAATATCTGCGGAATTCTTTCGGCTCGGTTGCTATTTAAAATCGTGAAAATCGAAAGATATAGGAAAAAATCAGGACAACCTCGATTATGGATATCTAATGATAGATATTTCAAAGACCTTTGCAACGACGTATATAATACCATAGTAAGTTGGACCTACAATGGGTCAAAATCGGAAAAAAATATTTTTTAACCCGAATTTTTTTTTTCACCAAAAGTTTGAAAAAACAAAAAAAAAATTTTAAAAAACAATTCGAAAAAAATTTTCCAAAAAATGAAAAAAACAATTTTGAAAAAAAAAAAAAAAAACTTTGTTTACCTAAAAATATTTAAAATTAAAGGGTTTATAAGATTCGGCACAGCCGAATATAAGCTCTCTTACTTGTTATATATATAGATAGTTTAAGTGTGTACTAGGGTATTCTATTAATCGGGTTTTTGGTTTAATCGGTTAATCGAGCAAATAATTAATCGGAGTTTAGATTTAATCGGTTAATAATCGGATAATTTTAAATTATGACTCGTTTCAGTTATGTCTTTAGATTCATCTATTATCATGTCGCCCTCCGACTTATTAGGACAAAGATACTCATAGTACATTCTAGAAAAAACTATTGCTAGAAGTAAATGTTCAAGAGTTAATAAATAAAATGTGTGTGCTTATAACTATGTTTCTATGTTTCTAAAGTGCGAAAAAAAATTTCGGTTAATCGACACGATTTAATCGGTTTATTTGAAAATAGCCAATTTCAAATTATTCGAACAGTTAACCGACCAAAATTAATCGGTTAGCTCGAATTTCATTATTATGACCCCTTGAAGTTGTGCCATATTTGATCATGGCACAACTATGAGTGAAAATTGGAAAAAAAAAAAAAACAAGTAAGAGTGCTATATTCGGCTATGCTGAATCTTATATACCCTTCACCTTTGTTGTGGATGCATTAATTGCCCATTTTCAGCGTATAGCATCCTAAATATATCAAGAAAACTATTAAAAATTTTACATTTAATTGCTGATGAACAGATTATATTGTAGAAGTTACAAACGAAATAACAATCTTATATATACCCGTCTCACGAAGGTGAAGAGTATAAAAACAACAACGCCAAACGAAACAACAAAAAAAAACAACATACGCAAAGCAATGAAGTCAACACACATCCAAACATATGTACGTGTTGTGGCTTTTTTGTCAAAACATGCAATAAATTGTCTTTTTTGGATGAAATTTTCAGAGGTTGTCTCGGATTTTTGCTCATATCTCCTTTATTTATGGACGGATTTTGCTGATTTTAAATAGGAAACTTCTCGAAAGCATGTCTGACAGAGCTAACTTTTCAAAACCCTTTGGCAGTTTTGTTAAGATAATGGTGAACTTTCATTTCCCATTGGGGTTGTTGAGGCTGGCGACGATGACCCGAAATTTGTTGCACAGTATTATCTGTAAATTATTGATTCTTATTATATTATTAGATGCATTGTTCTTAATTTTAAAGAACTTTTTACATTTGTTCATAATAAGTTCATGGTATTTGTTCATGGAAAAAAGTCTGCCAGTACATAAGTTTCATCATCAATCATACAACAGGTGTATTTTTTAATAAAAGTTGACTTACATTTTTTCGCTCGTTCTTTTGCTTCTTAGTCTTTACCGTATTGCGATCTGGAACTTTCTGAACTTTGTACGACTTCAACCCAGCATTAGCATTGGCTCTGCGCACAAAAGAATCAAATCTTTTATCTTCGAAAGAGTTGGATGTAACGAGCGACAAAAATTGTGGAGTGACAATATAATTGACGACCTCAAACAAAATTCTATTCTTATTTATATTTAAAGAAAGAAAAAAAAAAAAACTAAGAAGGGTGTATAGAATTCGACGAAACTAAATAAATTCTTATATTATACATATGTATGTACATATTTATAAATACTCATTAAACTACTCTTACTAGTTTTATACATTCTTAATTTATTTATTGGACTTTAAAAACGATTTTTGAATAAAATTCGCGTATGTGTTTATTAAAGAAAACAGAAAAAGTAATTCTAAAGAATATTTTCGTATTAATAAGAATGTTTTTCAAATGTTTCTTTGGAAAACCAGTCAATTATTAAAAAAAAAAAAAAAATATTTAAATAATTTCCTTATAAGAAACTGGAAATACAATCGTGAAATTTGAATTACAATTTAATCGGACTTGGACTTACAATTTAATAACTTATATTATGATATTTTTTTCATCCATCATTAAGGCTCAATGGTGGATTCCTTAATAAAACTTTATATTGTTAAACATAAACTTACATTGACTTATAATGACCTGAGCAACCGTATCTAGTTGAGGTTTTCACGTGCTTGTACAAACTGGTTATAAATTACCTTTTATCGCATGCCATTCAAAGCGTATGAATATAAATTGTTTTTATTTTTATTTATTTATGAATGTTTCGAAATAAAATGGTTTGACTTAACCTTTCTTAACACAAGCGTGATTAAGAGTAAAAGTTGTGTTTTAATATGTAGTTTCTTTTGATTCTTATTCTAGATGACATCATAAGACATAAGAAGTATATTATCTTCCGCATTTATTTGCTGAATAGAAGCGATCATGAAAATTGTATACTTTTCTTGTTAATACATTTTCTTAACAAGGCTCTCACGCTCTAAGGCAACGTTTCTTACATAAATATCGATAGCTTAGTGTGCAAATGTGACAAGTCCCTTTTCACAAATTTAGCAGGAGACACAAGATTTTCTTAAATTCTTTGTTTTAAATATTTTTGAAAACTGTTAATTTAGTTTATTTTTACTTATTTGGTATGATTTATAGTGATAAATAAGGTTCAGAAGAATTGCGTTGGCGTCTTCATGTCTTTTTTTGTGACTTAGTTCATTTTCTATTACTTATTTTTGTATTTTATAGTAAAATTTAATTTAAATTTGTTTAGCACTTAATATGATGATAATAAATTTCAAAATTATCCAATATTTCCATATTATAACATCGGCAGAATAACGGATCTTTATTTTCAACTATGTGTTTATGTTCAAGGGGTGGATAACACTTATACATGTAACTTTTTTTTGTAATTTATTATTCTTATACCATTCACCATGAGTGGCAAGGTTATGTATATGGGGCATTTCATGTCAAGTGAAACAACTTTTGAAATCGATGTCTTCCAGAAAAAAAGTCAAAAATTGTATGTCTTGAGTTACAAAATATTTGTTTTGATAGATATCCTACTCGCATCCCACTAAACGACCAAATACCTCTTAAAGGAATAAAGCTAAGCTTTGTTTTGAGCAAAAAAAAAAATTGAAAAAAGTACCCATTTTGAAAAAAAAAATCAAACAAGTTTTTGAATTTGGAAAAAAAATAACCAAAGTTTTTTTATTTTTAATTTTTTTTCCGAAAGATTGAAGAAATAGCTAACTAAACTATTTGGGACAAATTTTGCTACTAACAATAGGTAATAAGTAACATAGAAGAGAAACATTTTTCAAATTTTGACCCCCTCTAACTCAGAAAGTTCTCGACCGATCTTGTTGAAAAATTGTGTCTGAATTATTATCCATAGAACTAACTATGTCATCCCAATCGGAAGACATCGATTTCAAAAGTTGGTTGATTAACTTGACATGAAATGCCCAATATATAAGTTTGTCATTCCGTTTGTACAATGGATCACTAATAAATTAAAAAAAAATAATTTAATTTGTATGTTAAAGAATAATTTGGTAAAGAGTATATAAGATAAGACACTCGACCCTCCGTAGGCCCGCCACATCTAAAAAACCATAAAAAGATCGAGCAAAATTAAAAAAAACAAGTAAGAGAGCTATATTCGGCTGTGCCGAATCTTATATAACCTTCACCAAATTATACTTTCAAATAAAAATTTTAAATATTTTTAAGAAACAAAATTAAAATTTTTTTTTTTTTCAAAATTAAAATTTTTTTTTTTCAAAATTTAAAATTTTTTTTTAAATTGTTTTAAATTTTTTACGAAAATGTTTTGTTTTAATTTTTTTCCAATTTTGTTAGTGAAAAAAATTTTTTTTGGTAAAAATAAAAATCGGGTTAAAAAATATTTTTCCCGATTTTGACCCATTGTAGGTCCAACTTACTATATATAGCCTTATATACATCGTTGCAATGGACTTTGAAATATCTATCATTAGATATCCATATTGTCTATATTAATAACTTAGTAATCCAGATATAGATCAAAAATAGACCAAAAATCGAGGTTGTCCCGGTTTTTTTTTAGCGACCGAGCCGGAAGAATGTATAAATTATGTTTGTAAGTAATTTGGGGGCTACGGAAAGTTGATTTCAACATACAGACGGACAGACGGACATGGCTATATCGACTTCACTATCTATAACGATCCAGAATATATATACTTTGTGGGGTCGCATATGAAAAATGTAGAAATTACAAACGGAATGACAAACTTATATATACCCTTGCCACTCATGGTGAAGGGTATAATAAATAAATAAACCTAAATATCTCTTCAACTAATAGAGATAACCTACACATGCAAGTATATTTTTTGTAGATCTTCTTAAGCACTATTTATATTTCAAATTTCTGCTCATTCTGCTCATAAATAGATTTTTGGTGATTTTTAAAAAAAAAATTTGACCCGAGGTGACCAACTTTGAGGGTCAACGCACTAACCCCCATTAGCGCTAGGAAGCTGAACAACTGCAAATCAACTTGAAAATACCTCAGCTCCAACCATGTGAAATTTCGTAATAATATCTTAAATAGTTCCCGAGATACCGAATTATTTCCAAAAAAAAAAAACTTTTCTAAACCACTGTGCGATCGACACAAAATTCAGCAGTATAATACGAATATTAATAAAACAATATGACAAGCTCCTGGTCTGGTCTATCTTGTATAATTTAAAGGAATAAATTTTGACTTACTTTTAAACTAGCATCAACACGTTCACTGTACACTGAAAACATTTTGGCAAGGTTAAGGATGCTACCTAATTATATACGTTAGGATTTTAGTGACTTTCCTCAGTAGCAGGAAAGGACACTTTTCATTTTGGCATAAATTTATGGGAACGATGATCTCCACCTCTTCGCTCAGTTGGAATTTCGTCATTAAAAATACGTTTAAGAATACTATCTTATTCCCCAACAATAAATTTCAGTGAATTTATCAATAACATTGGGAATTAAGCATAAGAAAATCTTACTAAACTATCTAATCTTATTTTAGTGATTGAGAGTACATTCATAAATTATGCTTTCTCGCTTACCATTTTTTATTAAATGAAATTTCGACGTCTTGATATTCTCTCCACTTCGCTTCATACTTTTCTTTGTATCTTAGCGAGGATTTTTTGTGACTATTAGTCTGGTTAATTAAATTGTTTGCCTTATCATATCTGAACCTCAATTTGTATACTAACTTTTGTGAGGATCGGTCCATAATTGACCCTATCGCCCATATAACACCTAAGCACTGAGATTGAAAAATGTTTAACATACATATATGTTAATAAAAATGAAACCACTAAACTTACAGTTTTGAATCTTTTTATATTTGATTGAAATTATTGTTACAATTAACAAAAAAAAAAAATATTTTTATATTTCTAATCACTAGTGATGAAATTTTGAACCTTTTTCGGAAACCCTTCCATTATGGTTTTTATAGTGCTTTCTGTCACCTTGCTCGAACAGGTTGTTCATCTCCGTTTAAAATCTACCACACTTTTGGACACCTTTTTTGTGCTCTTCAATTCTCTTTTAACAAGAGCCCAATATCTCTCCACTGGACTCAGCTCCAGGCAGTTTGGATAAATTTCCTCTCTTGGTACAAATACCACATTATTGTTCTTGTACCACTCAAGACCTTTCTTACCACAGTGACAGGATGCCAAATCAGGCCAAAAATAAGTGGACACATTAAGAAGTCTTATGAATGGAAACATTATTTTTTGTAAATATTCCTTGATGTAAATTTCGGTATTTATAGAGCCTTTTGTAACAAATGTTTGTTTTTTTTTTTGCTAAAACTGCATATTGCTTGACATACCAATAACTTTTTGGGAAATTTTGTCTGCTATTGGGTCCTAAACTTTTCTTCAACATTCCCTCAAGCATCTGCAACATAAAAAAATTGAACCAGTACCGCAATTCTGTAACTTTTTATACTTTCCTACCGATGTCGTTAATTAACGAAAAATATCGGTTGCTTTAACGAATGTAATATTCACTGTTTGAAGTTAACGTTTCTCGTTATGGCTTAACTAGAACATTTTATTTGTCGTTAACCTACCGACAAATTTCGTTATCTACCGACTATTTTTAACGAAAATAATCGGTAAAATTTAATTCGGAATATGTCTTAACGATAGATATTGTTAACTAATGAATTTTGAATACTTAACGACAAAATTTTGTCGTTAAAAAGTTACAGAATTGCGGTACAGAAGCTGCGAAAAATTGTCCATACGTACATTTCGTCATCCATTATGCATAGAGTGTCCAAAAAACCGGCAAATTCAAAAAACCGGTTTCCGGTTTAACCGAAAACAGTTTTTTATAAAAAAACCGGTTTCGGTTTTCTCATTCTAAAAAAACCGGGTTCGGTTTTGTCGTTCTAAAAACCGGTTTTTTCTAAAAAATAAATGAATATTTTTAAAAATGTTATCAAAATATTTTTAAGTTATATGTTCAAATAAGCTTTACAAAGTATTTCGTTAAAACCGGTTAACCGTCTTAAAAAAACCGGTTTATCAAAAAACCGGAAAGTTAAAGAAAACCGAAACCGGTCGGTTTTACAAAGATGAAAAAACCGGTTGACCGGTTTTCGGTTTCGGTTTTGGATACTCTAATTATGCAGCAAGAATATTTTTTGTATAAAATTTGACTTCAATTTCCGAGCTCTGTCTTTGGCCACTAAATTTTTAGCAGAGTTCCTGTCAGGAACTTTTTTAGCCTAGTAGGCTTTTAAACCTGCATTGGCTTTAACTTTTCGTACCAAATAGTCCGAGTACTGACCTAAACGGGCAGATCTTTTAAAATGCTTTTTTTTTGGCTTTAAAAACATCATGTGGACAATTCCTTCTACCTGAACCAGGTTTTATATCAACGGACAAGTTCTCCCGGTACTGTTTAATAACATTGGAAAAAGTTTGATAGCTGACCTTTGATTGTTTGGCCAACTTTTTGTAGGACCAAGTTGGATTTTGTTGAAAATATTTAATAATTTAAGTATGCATTTTTTTCTGGTCACTCATTTTAATCAGATTAACAACAAATGAACATAATTTACATTAAACATAATAAACGACATGCTTTACAAAGGTAACTTGATCAAAAAAAAATCAAATAATACTTGGGTTAAAAGTTTTAATGAAAAACGTGTGTTAAGATTTTTACAATCTCAGTCCTTTAATACAAATATTTCATTGTCAATAAATAATTTATAAATTGATATTAAATATGTATACCCACATATTGATGATGTGTTTAAAAGACTTGCACAGCCGAATATAACACTCTTACTTCTTATAACAATTTTTATTTGTTTCAAGTTAATACAAATTTGCTCACGGATGAAGCAAAAGTTAGTTAGACCGCTCTTTTTAAAGTTTGTTGAAGTATCTTGATAAACTTGTTTGACACTACTATTCGCTTTAAAGTATTTTTCGGACCGATACTCAAAACTTTATAGTTTTTGTTGAATTTTATGTGGATACTAGTATTTGTAAGATATATGAGTATATCATTAATTTGATATACATATTGTCTATGTACAGAACATTGTATCCGAAATCCAAATATTTGTGGGGTTATTTCTTATATCTCACAGAAATTACTAGTACAATAAACTATTTTAACCACTCTTGAAAAACAAATTCACTCCAACATATGCTTTGCATGATCTGGAATCATATTACCATATTTTTTGAGGATTGATCAGTCTATTTCCAACCATAGGTACCATGAAATCCCTATTGATCATCTACTTACCAAATTAAGTACTTACGAATATCTCGACTATTTCAGATGTTATGAAACACATTTATGAACAAATGTTTTAGTGCTCTCGACTTGAAGTAAAATTCGAAAGAAATTTTTTATAATTTACATATGTTTCCAACAGGTGTAAGGTACCATAAATGGTCGGGGGCTATACTATCCGACTATACTCTCTTACATGTTTTCCCACTTATAGAGATAAATAAAAGAATTTTAATTAAAATTTTATAATTTTTTTTTTCCAATTTTTTTTTTTTTTTATTTATTTAAATTTTGTATTTTACTCGTACTTTTAGAGTATATTATATTAATTATAATGTATGTGTGTATATTTAAATTTTTGGTTATTATGTATATCGAAATGTACAAATGTCATAAATGCACCTTAAACTAGTTGCTTAGTCTAATTAATAATTTTGGGGGAAACCTTTCGCTCAATTCTATACAACAAAACTAAATTACAAAACTACATGGTATAACCCAGTAAACGAAATATTAATAATAAAATAATAATAAATGATGTAAGTAAGATATCAAACCAATCAATGGCAGCATACCCAAGTATTCAGCTTAAGTTGAGAAATTCAAGTGTACTTTTTGTAATAAGTTGGCTGACCTTTCACATATGTAATCGTATGTAATCGTTTACTATAAATCATTATTAATATTAAAGTTGTAATTTAAGCTAAAACTTAATAAAATAATAATAAAAATAAACTTATTAATTGCTAAAACTAGAACCTCTGCGCAGAAACATTAAACTACAAGTATGTTTGTATATTTGTTTGGATGTGTATGTCTGATGTTACTCAATAATGCATACACACACACACGAACACGCACACATACTTACTATTTTACACTACTACAAGAGCGAAGGATTTCTACTGGAAAATATTACAGGGAGATTTCTTCTGAATATTACATAGGGAGATAGATAGATAAATCGGTAGATAGATTTGAAAGTGGGGTGTTGGGTGAACTAATAAGACCAGTATAACTTCAGTAATAAAGTAACAGACACCAATTTAAAAAGAAATTAAATTAAATACTGTGTACTCCTGGGTTATTAGTGATAAAGTGATAAAGAAAAAGAGAAACCATGTTCTTATTGTTGTTTTAAATTATTTAGTTCTTTCGCTCTCGTATTCTCTCGTTCTCAATGTGCGTGCGTGTGCACACACATTTCAAATATTTGCAGTCTCTCTTGGAGAGAATAGAGGATTTAATCATCTTTCTTTTCGATGATTTTGGTACCCAAACGATCCTCTATATGAACATCTTTGTCGTCCCAACCCCAAACCATGGTCTCCTCGTTCTCATGATCGAGTTTCGAGAGCATTTCGTTGGTGATGCCGGAACCACTGGTATTATTGTTATTCATGTCAATGCAAGATGGATGACTGCCATCACCGGTACGTTGGATACGTTTCAACAGCATTTCATCGGATACGGTTTTCAAGTCATAAGCTTGACCTAATGTAAATCAAGTTGTAATATAATGGATTGGATTAGATTAGAGTAGTGTTCTGGGAGGAAAGTTCGAGCAAATGTTCAACTTACCAATTCTAGCCATAAAGTTCAAGAATCCAGTAGTCCAGTTGTAGTAGTTGGGTAATTCAGCTGCCTTGTAATCCCAGGGGAAGACATGGTGATAGTTGTGCCATCCTTCGCCGAAAGCAATAGCCGATACAAATAAGCTATTCACAGAGCTGATGTTCTTGTCGTAGGGTTTCATGCCGTAAAAGTGAGCAGCACTGTTTACCAACCAGGTGCCGTGCAAAGACAGACAATAGCGGAACATGGAGCCAACGAAGAAGCACACCTTGAGAGACGATCCCAAATAGTAGTAGGGGAAGAGAGCGGGCAAAACGAAACAGCAGATGGGCATAATGATAAAGTAGTATCTGTGACAATGAAAGGAAATAAACAAATTTTTATTAATTAAGCCGGCACACGAATTATCATATGTAAACTTACTTGCGTTGGAACATAACAACAGGGTCGGCTTTCAAGTCACTCATATCGATTTGTTTGCCTTTCTCTTTGACATCAGGGTGCTTTCTGCACAACAACCAACCCATGTGAGCGAAGAAGAAACCACGTCTTGAGTTGTGAGGATCAGCATCGGTATCGGTGAATTTATGATGGACACGATGATCCCGGGTCCATTCGTAAATGCTGTTCTGGAAAGCCAACGATTGACACAACATAAGGAATATGCGCAAAGGTAATCTGGCCTTGTAGGCACGATGAGACCACAGACGATGTACACCAGCCGTGATGCCCATACCACCAAAGAAGACAACAAAGTAAGCTGTCAAATGAACAAAAGAAAAACACATTCATCAGTTACAAATTCTCTACACGTGCGCTTCTGAGTGCAACGAATCAATTGCAATGAACCGCTCTAATTTACACTGAACACAATTTGCGAAATGTACTTACAAAGTAAAAGATCTATGTAGGCATTCTCAGCAAACACCAAATACAAGCCGTATAATGCAGAACTGTGCAAAATGATGAACAGAAAGACATTGTGCCATACAATTTCCATTTTATAGGGTTTCTTTTGGGCCACCTCTTGCTTAGTAGTGCTCACGCTCTTGACAGCTGTCACCTTGGACGTACTGCTATCATTTGACTTGTTGGCCTTTAGAAGAGTGGCTTCAACTTTAGCGGCACTGGCTGCCGGACAAGATCCGTTGCTAGCAGGTGACTGCATTGCATTTGCCTTGCTATTATTATTGGCATCTGTATTAGATATGGCCGTTTCGGCCAAAATAAAGGTACTGCCTATTATATTAGGAGACATCTGAAAGCAACAAAATCAAAGCAAATAATTTAAATAAATATTTCTCCAAGTGTGCGCCAACTACTCGTAAATATGATTAACGATGTGTGAATACTTAGTGAAGTTAATTTGTTATTTTTCAAATGCCTATTTTGAATACAAACTAGTCATTTGATTAATTCAGTCAGTAGTCAGGCAGTCAGTCAGTCAGTGGATTTATTGTTTACATGTTGGTATCAATTTGTAACATGATTTTACTGGGGTTCTCTGCCAATTATTGAATTAGTTATAGACTTTTAATGAGGCATTCATGTATTGATGCATTTCTTTACATATTTATTATTCATTTAATGAAACGGGTGTTGTTTTTTTTTTTTTTTTTCTAAATTTCTATCATGTTGGCATGGCACACTTATCGTGTAGTTAGATAGAAAGGCATTTTCGCAACGTATTAAACAGCCTTAAATGAGATAATCATGTCATCTCTCCAACCTTAACATGATTAATCGATCCATACCAACTTAATGCCAACCAACCATCTCCCTCCCCAATTAATTAATTTATTTATTTATTGTACAAGTTTTTTCCAATATTTTGAATATTCAACGAAAGAGAACAAGACAAGCAGGAAGTATTTTTTGTTTCTTATTGAGTATTTATACGTTCGTATATTGCTTTATAAATTAATTTTAACAAATACCAATGTGTGCGTGTGTTTGTGTGTTTGTGGTAGTGATTTAAATATTTAAATTTGAATTTATTTATTTCAGTTTATTATCATATTTAACATCTTCTTTTATCAATTTCTTGCTTGTGTCTAAAACAAGAAAAGTCTGCAGCAGACCTGATGTGGTTAATTTAACACTCATATTCAATCTATTTCATTTGTTGTTTATATGTTTGTTTGTGTATTATATAGTTTATCAAATCGAGCGTACACTTTTGTGACGACTTAAGAAATATATTGCAAAATATGTGTGAAATTAAAGAAGGTTTTCGTTTTTATGTTGTTGTTGTTGTGCTTAATTGAATGCAAAACATGTGTGTACGATCGATCTAGGCTTAAAGATCGTTTTTTTTATCATTATCTGCAGACATAAACAAAAGCATACGTTACAATCACTGAATTCAAATCAAAACGATTCGAATTAAACGAAAGGAAATCAAACAGAATGTTACGACATATACGTGTGATTTTTTTGAAATAACCCAACAAACATTCAGGGCCACTTGTGAGTCAGTTGAATCGGGGCCAAACTCACAAATAAAAAAAAAAATAAAAAAAAAAAAAACAAACTAAGTATTAAAGTAACATAAATATTGGGAGTGTGAAGAAGGAAATGACTTTAAATTGATGGCTAATACATAACCAGTAAACAAACACAAAGTCAAATGTTTGAAAAGTTAAGGCTTTATTTTATTTCTTATCTACTGAAAACGTTCCTAATTTTGAAGATAGGCATTACGTTTACGTTTGAGAAAAGCTTTGTTTGAAAATCATGTTTGTTTACATGGTATGTACCTTTAAACTTGTGTTCGTCAGGAGTTTAACATTCAAAGCTGTTCAAAATACATGTAAGTATCTACGGAGAGAAGGTAGTGTGGAATGAGTATCTATCTACTCTTTCAGAATGAGCATCAAACATAAAATATAAGCTAACATAACAAATCGTTAGAATCGTTCTCACATTTTGATACACCACAAATTATTAAACACCCTAGACATCAAACAAAATATTGATCAAAAAACGATCGAACTCCATGTACTAAAGTCGACAACAAAAATAAGTTGTTCTACAACAAAGCAAACACTATTTTTATGACACTAATGATTAATTCAAAAAAAAAAAATGTTTTAGTTTGAAAAAATACTTAACCAAAAACAACAATTGCAAATTTGTAAATAACTATGTATGTATTTGAAAACTTTGAATATTACACTTTTGTTGCCAGTTTATAATTCTTTGGAAATCTACTACAATGACCTTGAATGGTAGAATGTATAGAGCTAGCTGTGTTATTTAGTAGCAACAAGAAAATGATGTTTGTTTTCAGTTTCAATTATTTTTATATACATATATACATTTTTTCACAAAATTGGGACATTAACTTGCCAAGAACTTCTAGCTGATCTTATGATGTTGCAGTTGCATTTAGTCAAGTAGCATAGGAATTAGTATGATTGTTATTGCTGTAGTTCTATTGGTATTTAATGGATACATAGATATTTGTGTGTGTATGTTTCTTTGTATCTCTAAATGTATCTGTGTACTTTTTCAATATCTATTTGATTTTCATAAACAAATAAACCTGTTGGCCTTTAATTACCATCAACCACCAATCATGCTCTTGAACATGATTCTGAACTACAATTTTTGCTCACTTTTTATAGAACTACAAAAATTATTATTAATACTCATAAATTATATGTTATATGTATGTGTGAGTATCTGTGTATATTTCCTCTTCACAATGAAACATGTTTAACAAGGGTTCTGTTTTATAATCGCTCCACAAATAATTTTAAAAGTTGTATCTATAAATTTTAATATTTTTTAGCATACATACTAGTCCTAAACTGATGATTCTTCTATTATAATTAATAATCTTTTGAAAATATATATATATTTTTTTTAATTCTTTTTTTTTGTGATTTCGTTTATTGGTTCTTCCGCAAACAATTTGCATAAAAGTACAGACAGACAGACAGCTTTGTTTGAATACTGGCTGGTTGGCTGGCTGGCTGGTTTGAAAGTTTTTTTTTTTTTTTTTTTTTTTTTGAATATATTTAGTGTTATTCTTTATTAAGGAATTGGTGATGGTTTTCAAACCAAAGATTTTTCTAATTTAGCAGGTTATATCTGCTTAAAACTTGTATCGGTTTTAACTATTGATCAAGGTTATTTGAAAAGAGCTACACATGAAATTATGTTTAGAAAAAAGCTTTCGTTTTTTGTTTAGCAATCATATGATTAACCCTGTAGAAGGCAAGCGAAGTTCAAATTAATACTTGGACAATTGCTCATACAAAGGGTTAATGAACATGTTTGTGGGGGATTTTTTGTTTACTGTTTCTGATTGAAAATGTGAATTAATAAATATTGACAAACAGTCAGTCCGACTGACAAGACTGTTGGTCCGTTAATCAGTCGGGTGGTTTGCTGTATTTAAATCGTTTTGTATATATATTTAAGTGTATATTTCATAAAAATATTTAGCTAATTATGTATTTTATACAGGTATGAATTTCGCCAAACGAATTCTTTAAAAGAATTTTGTCATTTTTTAGGCACTATTGTTCTGTCAGACATTTAAAAAAAAAATACATAAATACATACTTACATACATACATATGTATATTTATATACATACTTATGTATGTTTGTGTGTATGTAAATTTTTTTTTATTTATTATTAATAAATTTTCGAGTTGTTGTACTCGAATTTAATTTTTTTTCCGCGTTCTTTTTTCAGTGATTGGTGGAGGCAACTTTTAGGAAATCATTTTAAATGCTAAAGCACGTTTTTTTCCCTCTTCTTTGCGATTATAATAAACTATTTTGTACAAAATGTACAATGTCCATACATACATACATGCATATGTACATAAAAGTATATAAGTATGTATGTATATAATCATATTTAATTGTTATTGTTTTTATTGATCTTTTTCTTTAATTGATATGCAAAGCCACATTACAACTTAAATGTATGTCCAAGCATACTAAAATAGGACTTTTGTTTAATTTCAAATTCACCAAGTTTTTTTTTTCAGACTTTTCAGATTTCAGATCGATCGATCGATCAGTCGCAGTGGGAATGAACATAATGATGATCATCGTGATAATGATGAGCAAACATCCTTTTAAGGCATTCTACCTCAATTCCTATTATTGTAGTCAATAAAGCTGTCATCTTTTAATAATAATTATTATAATGATGAATTCATAATTACAAAATTAATTGATTGAAATTGAATTTCCAATATTAATTAAAAATGTATATTTGTTGTGTTTTTTGTTTTGAAATACATACAATGTAACTTGTAAAATATATAAGTACAATTTAGTCATAAAATATTCAATTCAATTATGAATGAAATTTAAATAATATCAATGAAGAAAATATTGAAAACTAGAGTAAAACGACTTTTTTATATTCGATTCTTTTAGAGAACAGAAAAATGTTCTCAAGTTAGTTACTTTTAAATAAATTCATATGTAATTGAAACTTAAATGTTGAAAAATTATTGTAATTTTTAACTGAAATTATAAGCTTCAAATCAACGTAGTAAATTATTAATTTGTGTAAATAAATTTAATTACCATCAATTTTGATAATTTTTTAATTAATGATAATTAAGCCGACATTGTTTAGGCAAACAAAATATATAAAATTTGGGAAATTCAATTAGAAATAAAAAAAATCAAATGATTCTTTTCGAAACTTGTTACAAAATAACCAAAAACAACTTTAACAATTAATAAAAATATAAATTTGTTTGTCGAATACAAAACACAGGCAAACAAAATATATAGAATTTGGGAAATTCGATTCGAAATAAAAAAAATCAAATGATTCTTTTCGAAACAACTTTAACAATTAAAAATCTAAATTTTTTTGTCGAATACAAAACACAGGCAAACAAAATATATAAAATTTGGGAAATTCGATTCGAAATAAAAAAAATCAAATGATTCTTTTCAAAACAACTTTAACAATTAAAAATCTAATAAATTTATTTGTCGAATACAAAACACAGATTCATGGAAATAAATTTCGAAATTATTTGTACAACATTCCGCATCCTTAATAACGAGCAAACCATTCATGTATGGTTTCAAATAGTTACCTCTATGTTCTTTTTAATATTCTTAATATATTTTCACAATAATCCTTTAGTGAACACAATTCACTTCATTAGACAGAAGTGAAAATATTTACATATATAAAATTCACAAATTATCCCTTTTACACGTTATGGTATTCCGGAGTTTTTCTTTCTTGTTGTCAACTATTTCAACAAAGTTGTATTTTAATTAATTATTTATTAATTTTTTTTTCAACACTTCACTTTAAACAGGATACAGTTTTTTGTTTTAAAATTGAAATAGTAATATATGTATGTATGTATATAAATTTCAAATAGTTCTTAATATAATAAGACGGTTAGTTCCGTTTAAAAGTTCTTGAATGTTTGTACGGAATTATCCGTTTAATTTGATTGATTTGAAATTTGAAAATCCACCACTTATCACTAGATGTTCTTTCTCACCAGTCAGTCTATTTGAAATGTTAACTGCACGAAGTCAGTTCGCAAACAATTTAACTTCGCGTAATTACACCGAATTTTAAAGACTGCTCGAAATGTTTCGCGTTTTTAGCGCTGAGAATTTTTGTCGATTTAAGAAACCTGCTGTTGGATTCGAGCAAAAGAGAGAAGGCAGACAGGGTATGTCTGTCTGTCTGCCTGTCTTTCTGTCAGTCTATTTAAATATACAAAAATTGGTTTGTTTGTTTGTTATTATTTGTTTTTTTTTATACGTTTATTTTGTTGATACTACTCTGAACACTATTTATTGTTTCTTTTATTTATACTATACAAATGTATGTATGCATATAAATATTGGTATGAATATAATTTTGTTACTTAATTCGATTTCGTTTTTGTACCTTAAAATACTCTTGAGTTGTATTGAAAACAGCTACAACTACAATTGCGTTCGTTGCCAATTATGAGTTTAATTTTATCTATTCGATTTTATATTTATTTTATATTTTTTTAGTGTGTTTCTGCGATTGCGTTTGTACGACTCTCACGTTCACTGCGAACTGCACGATGATTCGATGTGAACCAGGGGTTTTCTTAAAGTATCGACGCCTTCTACGACCTAGGGTTAACTCCAATTTGTTTTATTGTTGTTGCTGCTGCTCGCGTCGCTTGCTTGCTTGCTCGTTCGTTTGTTCGTTTATTTTCTCGTTATAGTGTCTTCGTCTATTCGCATGTTGAATTGTTATTCTTGTTAATTTGGTTAACTTCTTCAACTAACACAACCACATACGATCATATTATCTAATGATCATATTATCTAATGATCACATAAACATATACATATATGTATGTATCTATGTACTACTCCCATGATGAAGTTTATTGCAGATTCTTTTGCTTTGGGTTTAGCTTGAGCATTAGCATAGTTTTTGGCTTGATTCTTGTCGCTGTCATCGTCGGTCAAGTTGATCTTGTATCTTGACGTATGTAAATACATTCAAACATACATACTTACATTCAGTCAGTCAGTCAGTCACCCATTCCGCTGTGAAGTCAAACAATTATTCTTCTCAACAGTTTAGGGTTTGTATCTATTAATTTGCATATAAAATGTACATACATTCATATACATTTTTGTATCGTTATTGTGTTTAAGTTCTGTTCGGTTTTCTTTTCGATTTTTTTTTTTTTTTAAATTTCTGGTCAAGTACATTGTCGATGCAAAATCTAAATTTAAAAAATATATACATATTTTAAACATTAATGTTATATTTGCGACTTCTTACATTGTATATGGCTGTGCACATTACAATTGTGGTCAATGGTAATAGCCATCAACAGCATCATCATTTGTAATGATGCTTAATAGTTCTCAAGTTTTAAAATCTCATTTGTTTTTAATGCTTCTTTAAAGTTCATGGCAGTACTTTGAAACAAATTTCGTTATAAATAACAACATTATTTAGTTGTACTTAAAACAGTTAATTTCATAATAAATACATAAACAACATTATGATTTCAACTGTTACAATGGACAAAGAAATGTAAATTTAAACATATGTATGTACATATCTGAAAAATCAACATTGGATTATTGAACATCTCCGGGCGGATTATTCTGCAACTTGATTTAACTATAAGATGAGAAACTTTGAGCCGAAGTTAAAATTTTGGAAAATTCAACTAACATAATGCGTGAAATATTAATACTGAAACCCTGCAAAATGTTTTTTGGCCACCGTTACCACTAACATACCCTTTCAGCTCTACTACCGTTACCGCTAAGCTACCGTTAAAGAAATAAATTCTATTACTGCTAAAATAGTGTTACCGATATAATCAAAAATAACTTTACCTCTAAATACCTTTAGAAATTATGGAGTTTATTGGCATCTAAGGAATTGAAAATGTAGGTACTCGTAATATAATAACGCCCATGTCAGCTTATTTTTAATTTTTGTAAACTTTATTAATCATTTAAATTAGACCGAAATTACCGTTACGAAATAAGACAAAATACCGTTAACGCTACCTTTTTACCAATGCGAATCGGTATCCAACCTTGGTAAGAACATTGGTGTTATGGGAGATAATGTTTTGAATATTTTTAATAATTTTCTAAAACTTTGAATCTATTGAGAAGTTTTGTAATATTTGTAGCTAATTGCTACAAAATTTATAGTTTATCATTAGCGAATGGAATGCTGTGATATTTTAATTTGTAACCAACATTTATTCCCAATTTAATCTCCTTTAATTAAGCAATTGTAGACTTCAATCAAGGTCTACAATTGCTTAATAATTTAAGATTAATTTTCCTTATAGTTTTTAAATTTTTTCAATAAAGATCTCTCGATCAAGATCGTTTAAAGGAGTAAGTTCTGTTTTATCTGGAAAATGTTTAACACTTTAGTACGCATCTTCAATTGGCCATTGATTTCTAACTTAGTGACTTTTGGAAATATTTATAATATGAAATATTAAGATCGTTCCCTTATCTATACACCATCGAAAAAAAATATATAGTGGTTGCCGCAACCATATAAATAATTATCGTGGCCATAATATTGTTGAATATTATGTAATGATGTTAAAATGATTGGTGTGATCATGTATGGACCGGAATTTTTTTCTCTGACTAAATGGAGAGATTTGTAGGCAATACACGTTTTTCATCCATTTGTCCGCAATGTCTCATTTATATCCAAAATTTTACTATCTTTCAAAGAATCATAAACCGCAGATGCAATTTCGAAAATAGTTCCAGATCAAGCATTTAGAACATCAGGAGTTCAAAATGTTTGAAATTATTCAAATACTATATATGTAATATTCTAAACGCATCACGTTACAAAAGAAAACAATAACGACTGATAATATACAACTGCATCCAAAACTGGTTAATGTTTAATGTATTTTATTCAAGGTTGGCAACCGATACCGTTATTAATACCGATACCGATTAAATACCGTTTAAAATTGAGTACCGGTATTGATACCGATACCGAAATAATTATTTCGGTAAAATACCGGTATTCAAATACCGTTTCCCTTAATACCGGTATCATACCGGTACAATACCGTTATCATAACGGTATCAATACTTTTATTATACCGGTATCAATTGCAAATCAATACCGGTATCATACAAGTTTCAATACTGATATCATACCGGCATTATAATTAAATTTTGCAAAATTGTTAAAATTACATAATTTAACAACTTTGCTGCTAGTAGAAAATAGTATTTGAGTCTTGTCCATCCCTGCTTGATGTTCAACTAATGCAACTCTGTCTTAGTTGTTTACTTACATACCAAGGCGAATTTATAACAGGTGACCTCAGAAGAACAGCTGATTATTTTGTTCACTTGTATAGATAATTGGATTGTCAATTCAAGCAAAAACAACAACAGGCAATTTTGACAATTCAATTATCTTTTAACAAAAACAAAGTACCTGTTGTTTTGACATATTGTATTTTTTTTGTAGCTCTTTCATATATTTCGATTTTTTATAAGTTTTTGTTAGGTTTGATGTACTTAATTTTTATACCGGTATAAATACCGATATATTAGTTTTATACCGATATACCGATACCGATATAATTTAAATACCGTTACCGATACCGAAATAAAAATAAAATTAATACCGATACCGTTACCGATACCGTTATTCGTTTCGGTTGCCAACCTTGATTTTATTCGACCTTACTTATATAAGTTTGTCATTCCGTTTGTAATTTCTACATTTTTCATTAGCGATCCCACAAAGTATATATATTCTGGATCATTATAGATAGAAAGTCGATATAGCCATGTCCGTCTGTATGTTGAAATCAACTTTCCGTAGCCCCCAAATAACTTACATACATGATGCATACATCAATATATGGGGAATTCTCCCGGCTCGATTGCTATTTAAAATCGAGACAATCGGTCCACAAATGGCTGATATATAAGGAAAAAACCAGGACAACCTAGAATGTTGACTTATTTTTGATCTATATCTGGATTACTAAAGGTAGGGTCACACATGGCAAATATTTGACGGAAAAGACATAACCACTAAATACAATATATTTTAATTATTTTATTTATTGCCAAAAACTCCTTTTAGTTAGGACAATTTAAAGCAAATATTCAGTTTTATTTTATTTGATGCTGTTTGATCTTAAAAAACACTTGCAAGAGTAAACAACGTCAAACAAATTTGTACTAAAAAAAGTGGTTACGCTTTTTTGAGTAAATATTTGCCGTGTGTGACCGTACCTTAAGTCATTAATATAGACAATATGGATATTCAACAAGTAAGAGAGATATATTCACCAAATTATACTTTAAAATAAAATTTTAAAAAATCTTTTTTTTTTCAAAATTGTTTTTTAAAAGTTTTTTTCAAGTTTAAAAAAATAACTTTTTTAATTTATTAGTGAAAAAATGTATGACAAAAGAATGTTTTTTGTGAAAAAAAATTCGGGTTAAAAAATATTTTTCCCGATTTTGACCCATTGTAGGTCCATCATACTATTGCCTTATATACATCGTTGCAATGGACTTTGAAATATCTATCATTAGCTATCCATATTGTCTACATTTATGACTTAGTAGGTCAAAAAATAGAGGTTGTCTCGGATTTTTGCTTATATCTCCGTTATTTATGGACGGATTTCGCTGATTTTAAATAGGAAACTTTTCGAAAGCATGTCTGACAGAATTATTGAGGATTTGGATCCCGAAGATATATGGGATCTTCAGAAAATTGATTTCAAAAGACAGACAGACAGACAGACAGACAGACATGGCTAAATCGACTCCGCTATCTATAAGGATTCAGAATATATATACTTTTTATTTTTATATCCAAGAATTTAATTTTAATTTATCTAAAACCTTCATACCGTGATATTGAAATGTCTTTAAATATGTTTGTTTCCTTTTAAGGCATTATCTGGTGAAATACTAAAATTTACTTTGTAGCAGAAATGGGTTAATTTAAGAAAATACTAACTTTTGCAATAGGTGCAATATCAAACAACTTTGTTTTGACCAAATGCTTTGTTAGAAACTCAAAACTTTAATAATTACACGAAAACGATCTGTACTTAACAGATTAAGGACTTAAATTTTTAGAATTTGTTCCTTCGAAGCCATTAAGACAAAAAAGGAAGCATTTTAAAATTATTTTTATCTAGTTTCAGTGCATAGTTATCTATTAATTCATATTTCTCTGAATATTTCAAATTTTACAATGCATTTATTTCAGTATTTATAGAGCATGTTTTAATGTTTTTATTTTATTTAATGCAAAACCAGTTTGTAATATCAGAAAAAAGTATTATTTTATTTCCAACCAAATTTTTCGTTAAAATAAATAATTTTTTGGAATATTAACAACAAAAATTCATAAAACTGACAAAATGAGATCATCATAATAAAAAAAAAAGTCGAATGGAACCAATCGGCAATAACATGTGAAATTTATGTTCCCATGAAATATCCATTCCACAATAGTTGATTATGTTCATAACAGCTGTTTATTGTTTACAAAATTCCATTTAAAAATTTCACAACCAAGGCGAATTTACTACAGGTGGGGTTAAAAAATATGCTTGCGTGTGCTATTTATCTCTTATAATTTCCGAGTTATAAGCATTTCAAAATTTAAATTTTCAATTTTTGCCATACCTTGGTCCACTTTTTTAAAAATATAGGCCGTACTTTTGAACTAAATGGACTCGAATTTTTTCATTAGTTAGATAACTAAATTACCAATAATATGCAAATATCAATTACAGACCAATATCAATTACAGATCCCAAAATAAACGATTTTCAATTTAAAAATTCAAAAGTTTGTAGATTTTGGCTATTTTTTGAGCGAAAAGGTGACTTAAAATAAAACTTTCTTTAAGAATATATAACAGTTTTATGTTTTTCTGTAAGATATCTTTAAACAGAATATTTTGGTATAAAAAACATGTCATATTTTTCGAATAAGTCGCCCCTACGCCCTTCGCAATTTGACCTATTTTTTTATCAAAATTTTAACTTTGGACCACATGTTCTAAAATCCCAAAGCTGGGATCAGAAAACGGAAAGCAGCCTTACAAACCTTGATGTGATTTCTATTTATTTCCAAAGTATTTTCCCAGTCCCGAAGGAAATATGGACCCTATGGTCAAAATAATAAAAAATATAATTTTTGGGATTTTCGCTTCAGTTTTTAGGAATTGCGGGATTCCCTTTGACCTTTTGACAAGTTTTTTTACACTTTGTTATTTAGATAGAGAAATTTAAAAAAAACCCTTCAAATTTCGCTTTGTTTTGTTAATAAGTAAAGATTTTATTACATATTACATATTTATTGAGCTCTAAAACTAAGATTTGTATCAAAATTTTTATAGAATTGCAAATATTGGAAACAATTCGGTCCACATTTTTTCCGAACTATTTTTTTTGTGTAGATAAGTTATTTTCTGATATTACAAAAAAATTCAATTTCAAGTTAATATCTCAATTATATTCAAAAATATGCCACTTTAAAATTCCGTCCTTCAAAAATATTGCAAGATCTAGCCGAGCTCTTCCCAAAAATTTAAAAATCTTTGAAATGAGATAGGAAACAAAAAAATGGCACGTGTTTGAAAAGTTTACATGTTGTAGGTACCCTACTTTTAGCCCCCATACCCTACTTTTAGCCCCCATAGAGCATTTGTAGGGTCCATTTTAATAACTTGAACTCAAATACTCCTTGGTTGCCCCACGTCAAATTTTGTCCCGATCGTGCCATCCGTTTAGAAATGTCAGATTTATTTCCAAACAACATGCGTTATTTTTTCACATAAACAAAGTTGATGAACGAAAAAAATGGGAAAAGGGAACATATTTCATTTGAAATATTGATTCGCGATACGGGGTGATTTATAAATTGTTGTACATTTTTAAAATGTGTGACAGTCATTATTTAAAAATTAGTATGTATATGGAACAAATATCAAAATAAATAGTACTCATAATAAGTAGCTTTTAAAATTATGTACATTGATTGATTAAATCGCAAAAAATTTAGTATTAGGTTTAACGAATGGACCTGACATTATATATATACGCAGAAAAAAATATAGCTGTGCATGTTTACTGTAACGTTTTTTTAACAATATTATATATATGGTTGATACAATCATGTGAATCGTAAATAAACCATATTATTGTTACCACAATCATATAAATAGTTACTGTGACTATAATATTGTTAAAAATGTTGAAATAGTTACAGTAAACATGCACAACTATATTCTTTTTCAGCGTGTATTGATGCGTTAAACCGAGAAACCACTGTACTTTGTAATTATAAATCATAATGATGAAATAATTTAATTGCAATTCATATTATTTAATTCATGCTATTTTTGACTTGTTATTTGACCCGCATTACTGATGTACCTATAAATATAATAAATATATGTACATATTATATACAAATAAAATAGAAAAAAAACAAGCAAATACACATTTAACGTATACGATTTTATTCCGCATTTTGTAGAATAATTACCACAACTAGGTGGAATATTGCCTTTGACTTTGACTTCATGTCACACTAATTAATTTACTAATTAAATCAACTGATTGATTGTGGTTCTCTAATTTAATATTTACAGGTGTGCAGTTGTTTATTGGGGTCTTATTTGTTTAAATGGATTTGGATAGAGGTGAAAAGTATAAATATTCCAAGCTATGTAATATTCAGTATAATCGGAAAGAAAACGAAACTTATTTTATATATCGTTACCTTAATATAGAAAGGCCCTAACTCGTGATTTTTTTTTTTTAAGCCCAGGTTTTCGTTTATTTCGATAAATGGTGCACTCATATATCATATTTAGCCAAAAAATCTCGACTTAAAAAAAACGAGTTATGGCCTTTCTATATTAAGGTAACGATACAACAACTTTCGAAATAATTGAATTATAATTAACGTCATATTTAGTAACCCCAATTATATTATGGTATTTTTCAAATGACTGCAATTAACGTAACCGTTATTCTATAAATAATAAGGTTGTTCACGGTTGCCTGGTTATCGGGTTATGTACTTATCTATTTATTTCTACAACAAAACAATTCATTGAAAAATATTACCAACTTGGCCCAACCTATTCCTATGTTTACAGCTTATGTGGTTATCTGCTTATTTCTAGTGTTGGAAAATAATAAAAATTTATTGCAAAAAATGTATTTGAATTTAATTTATTTTTTTGTATTTTTATTTTATGTTTATTCTATTTTTAGTTTTGTAATGAATATATTGAATGAAAATGAGATTCTTCCCCTCTAAATAAATATTATGGAATCGTGATAGCTTCCTGGGCTACCCACATATGGGCAATTCCATGTCATCGTACGTGACATTTGTTCGCCTATAGAGTGGAATAGATTTTGCAAAAATAAGAGTATCTGAAAAATAATTTCGTCCTTATGTTCCATTCAGGGGGTACTATATTTTAAAAAAATAATAAGTTCCTTCGAAACATTGTTGTCCAAAATAACGATTGTTGTCCAAAATACGTGACATAAAACGGAAGTCATTTTGAGGTACATGTAGAAATATGCAAAAATTTGTGAATCGTAAGAGGCGTTAGGTTTTCTTTTAATTTCTTACACTAAACCAAATATTTTTCCTTAACAATCCATCATATTTAAATAAAAACAATCTTTGGATGATTTTATAATAAATACAATTTAATATCGTACGTGACATACCGTACGTGACAGATTTTTCTCTTCTAGTAAAACAATGTATATTCTGTAAATATATGTATATAAGAACTAAAAAAATAAATAGAAAATATATATTCGGTTCTAATAAACAATTTCATAATAGCAAAAAAACAATCAGAGTCAAATTCATTTCTAATACATGATAATTGAGAGCTTAGTTTTCGCCGCAATTTTAGCCTAAAACATACCAATTAAATTAAAAAATTAAATAAAATCAGTTTAAACTCTTATTTTTGCACTTAAAATGTTGTAATAAGCTCTAAATACTTTCACATAGTAACATTTTAGTGTTTTCTTCTATTCAAAACATCTTGAACAAAAGTTTCAAGGGTTTTTGTTTTATCAGTCGTGGTAGTCATTCTCGTGGAATTGCCCATATGCGTGTAATAAACTTAGTATACACAACATGAAACTTAAATTTGAGTAAATTTGTTTGCGAAAATCTTCAAATATCTTAGCAAAGTCGCCGACGCACTGCCGTATTAGTCCAATTCCTGTAATTTCTTTTAAAATAGTCTTTCGGTAATTTTATCCCCTTCAAATATTGATGCAATTTTTTGTACTGAAGAACTGTACAACGACGTGCCTAGATGGTAAAGGTTGTAAATTCGATATTGTACCTTTGAAAATATATTTTCAGAAGATTTATGACACTATTCGGCACTGCACAGTGGTTTAGAAAAGTTTTTTTTGGAAATAATTCGGTATCTCGGTAACTATTTGAAATATTGTTACGAAATTCCACATGGTCGAGTTGAGTTGCAGTTGTTCAGCTTCCTTGCGCTAGTGGGGGCCAGTACGTTGCCCCTCAAATTTGGTCACCTCGGGTCTCAATTTTTTTTAAAAAATCGCCAAAAATCTATTTATTATCGGAATGAGCTGAAATTTAAAATATAAATAGTGCTTAAGAAGATCTATAAAAAGTACACTATCATATGTAGGTTATCTCTATTAGTTGAAAAGATATTTAGGTTTATTAATTTAATTTTTTTGGATTTTGCTCGATCTTTTTATGGTTTTTTAGATGTGGCGGGCCTACGGAGGGTCGAATTTTTTTTCTAAAATATCACCTATATTGGTTATAAAATTCTAAATAAAATAATAGCAACTTTCTAACAGTTATTTTGTCCCTATAAAAAGTTAAACGCATCCAATGTTGGAACATGTAAAAAGTGCCATATTTTTTAAGTATTTTCCCAAAAAGGCCCATATATTTTTTCTTTTGTAGAAAAAAATTTTCTACGGGACTATATACAATTTTTATATGATCCGGAAAGAGAATTTAATGCAAAAGCGCGTAAAGTAAATTTTGGCTCACTTAAGTGGACACAACACCCCCCAGATCTATCCAAACGTGGCCAATTTTTAACAAAAATTTCAGATTTGGGTAAAAAATTCTAAAAAGGCAATGCACCGATCCTCGAAAAAACTTCATATTTGTATATATAAAAAGTTTTTTTACTATCACACGGTAAATAACGTCGCAGTAAGCACTTTTCTAAGAAAACTCGGTTTTTGGAACACATTTTCCCCGGTTTAGGAATTTCGTATTTTCGTAAAAACTGTCAAAAATTTTAATGCCGTTGATTTAAGAATTTCAGCTCTTTCCGATTATAAATGGATTTTTGGCGATTTTTTAAAAAAAAAATTGAGACCCGAGGTGACCAATTTTGATGTGAAATTTCGTAACAATATTTCAAATGGTTCCCGAGATACCGAATTATTTCCAAAAAAAAAACGTTTCTAAACCACTGTGCACTGGTCGGTTTCTACTGTGTCTATATGTATATGTAAAAACATTTAAAATTTGCATCTAATAAAGAGCAAATTATATACTAAATTTCAAGAATTTCAATATTTTAAAATAACCAACTTCAAAGGGTGTTATAATCAGGTAACCTGTTTACCAGGCAACCGTGAACTACCCTAATGTTTAATTATGAAAATACAATTGTTTGATTTCAAAAATGAATTAAAAATGAAAATAGCACGACTGAAAAAACAAAACCCTTAAAACTTTTTTTCAAGATGACTAGAATAGGAGAAAACACTAAAATGTTACTATGTGAGTATTTAGTATTTAGAGGTTATTACATTATAATTGCAAAAATAATAGCTTAAACTGACTATATTTAATTGTTTAATTTAATTAGTATGTTTTAGGCTAAGATTGCGGCGAAAACTTAGCTCCCAATGAGCTTGTAGTATGAAATGAATTTGACTTGGATTGTTTTTTTGCTATTATCAAATTGTTTGTTGAAACCGAATTTATATTTTCTATTCTATATATATACAGAATATGTATTGTTTTACTACATGTACATTTCTACATGTACCTCAAAATTGTACCTTATTTCGCTCTATATTTTGGACAACAATGTTTCCTCTGATTGTATCATACAGACCAAATTATTTTTCAGATATTCTTATATTTGGAAAATCTATTTTACTCTATAGCCGTACGAATGTCACGTACGATGACATGGAATTGCCCATATTTAATTTCGATTAATTTTATTATAAATTTCAGTCAGACCGAAACTACCATTACCGCTAAAATACAGTAACCAAAATAATTCAAATTAGTGTTGCCATTATCTTTCAACCGTTTCTTATCAGTAGCCAAAAAGTCGAAACCGATTTTATTGCCAATCGAATTGGTTCGGTTCCATGTACTTAAATATAAATACAGTTATTACGAATTTTAGTTTTTTTTTTTTTTTATTTAAATATAAATCTTTATTTTTGGTAAAAGTTTCTGATTTATGTCCCTATGAATTAATAAAAGTAAATGGCTGTGGTATTTAATAAACATCAACGTTTTCTAAAACATTCACCAAAATTTAATGGAGCCAACTAAATTTTGAAATATGTATTCCAATAAGCTCTCAAATTAGGACTTAACATGGCACAAGTATATATTTAGTTAACCAGGAGATTTAGAAGATATCCAATCCATTTAGAATTTATTGTTTGAATCTATTGAATCCACAATGAATGAAAAAATATAAGTACAAATATAAATACACTTTTCAACACAAATCTATTACGTCTTTTTCTTTGAATATATTTTTATAATTGCTATTCTAATAAATATTAAAATTTTTACATACGTATTTTAGTAGTTTTTTTCATTTGTATTAATTTTCTTTTAATATTTATTTTTTAAAAACCAATTTTATTATTGAATTTAATTTTGATTGGCAATTGTTTTTTGTTATTACTTATAACCGATTGATAGGAATAAATTATTTATTACGGAAATGAAAATACTGTTTTCATTGCAACAGCTAATATTTAGTATTAAAATATGTATTTAATTATTTTTTAAAAACAAAATTGTCTCCTAATTATGTTCTTACATTCAAAAATATCAGAAATTGTATCCAATCTATCCTTACTTTTTGTAATAGTCTCACTATAAAACCAAATAGTTTATACATAAGTACTACATATCTAACCTAAAAAATATTTGATTTTTTTAATTCGAAGTGGAATTATTCTTTTTAACAAATTCAAATATGTATTTTTTTTTAAATCTTTTAGAGCGACAAAATGCCTAAAGGCTCCATTAGTCTGTTATTTTGTAGTTAGTTTTTCCGTAAAAACGTATAAGCTGCGTGAAATAAAAATCAACTTGTTTTTTCTACTTACGCCATCAAAATATTATTGTGAACATTAAAACAGCAAAGATTTAATTCAAACACAAGTTTACTTTACCCCCTGTCTATACTTAACAAATATTTATCATAACAATTAATGACGTTTGTTGTCAAGACAAAAGCACTAACAATTTTGTCATAACGAAGCAATAATACTAATAAATGAAGACCATACCTGATAATTTTTTATCTTGACAACCATTTTGACGTTTATTATGATAAAAATTTATCAGGTGTAGACAGGGGGTTAGGGTGTTACAAATATGAAAATGTTTCAAATTTGATCAGATGAATTTTAAATTGTGTACACAAATACGAACATTGCATTTACATCAGCACAAATATATAAATATTTTATAAAATGCTGAATGTTTTATGATATTTTATCCTTTTGTAAATGTTAAATATTTCACTCTCTAAGAATGTTGACACCACTCCACACCAGGGATGCCAGGTAATTTGTATCGCTGTCCCCAACTAAAATTTAAAATATCCCCAAAAATCCCAACAATTTTTTTTCTATACATTTTCACAAAAACTATACTTCATGTTAAATTAATTGGCCAATAACCGATCAATTAGTTGTTATAATATTATGAAGGTTCCTTCAAACAAAAATTTTTATGACTTATTCAAAGTTTTTATGAATTAGTGGTGTGTCTTTTTTAACCAAACTATTAGGATAAACCGATTTGAGAATAATATGTTGTAAATTCAATTTAACTTTACAATCAAAATTTGTTTTGATCGGCACATACAATTTTACAATTAGAGAACTTTATTTAAATACAGATGTGGATTTAAAGATTGTATCATATTATATTGTTACGATTGTGCAATGACGATTTGAATTTAACGGTCTGTAACGACTGCCTGCAGCATTCATCTTGTTTGAAGGCACGTCCATCAGTAGCTTGCGGTTGTTGGCATTGTTTGTAAGTATGGCAACACTAAATGTTTGGGCTGCTGGCAATGACATCGAAGGCTCTGGAATTCGAACATTCCAGTTTTGTCCGTTAAGAGCATTGTAGAATATTCCCGAGAGATGGCGTGTGTATAAATGGTGGCAGAGGTTGCAGTCGTGAGTGAGTTGATCATTGTCGCTGTTAGAGTTAACATCAATTGTCGTGTACATGTGTGTTTGTACATTATAAAGTTTGTGTGCATTTCTGCGAGTTCATAAACGTGTATAAAGACACTGAGTGACTATTTAATTCTGTTGTTGTTGTACATTCTAAATAAATAAAGAGTTGCTACAATTTTAAACTACTAAAACTGCTTTTATTTGCAATCAAAAGTATCCGGTTTATTTAAAGGAAATAAACCCCGTTTTTAAAAGTTAAAAACGGAACAATATGTTATGATACGTACATTCAATAGCATCACTTATTGGTAACTTATTGTTATTACCGATAATAAAAAGCTATATTAAATAATTAATTCCCATAAAATCCCCGAAATATTTTAAAATATCCCCAATAAAATCCCCAGACCCCAAACCAAATTTTCTGTCCCCAAAAACGTTACAAAATTCCCATCTTTGGGGACAAATCCCCTAGACTTTCAAGCCTGCTCCACACCACTGCGTTCAAATTGGTAACATTTTTGTCTGTATGTATGTATGGATATGATATCAGCTGTCACTTAACGTAGTGGACAAAATTCAGCTTTCAACAGATTCGTTACGGAACGGAACGTACAAACTAATTAGGCCTTAAATGGTAGATTAGCCGAACATAATGTAATGTATCCTTAACACCGAGTCTACAACAGACATGAAATGCTGTTAAAACATGATTTTATAAAAGAGTTGTTAAAACACATGGTTTAATAACAGTGTTAAAACATGAGAAAAACACTAACATGATGAGTCTATACCTAACACTAACATCATGTTAATGTTAAGCATTTCATGTCAATTGTAGATCCAGTGTAACGGAACGAAACAGCTGATCGTTTCTGTTGTATGTAAAGTAGTAGGAGCAATTATAGTGTTAAAATGAAACGTAACTGTAACATCTGAACATGTTTAAAACAGACACCCTTATTATATTTGGCGTCGTCGTCAATATTGAGTCAAAAAATTGTATATGTTTCGTGGATATCGATAACAAATTGTTGCTATTGACAGAATTTTATACTTTTATAAGTCGGGTTAAAGTACAAAACGTTGTCAAAAGTTACAAATTGTTATCGATATCGGCGAAACATAAGTATACCATTTTTTTTACTCAATATTGCGACGATGTCGACGACGCCAAATATAATATGGGTGAGAATTTCATTACGCTTTTACTTGGCATCTGCTTTTGAAAAATACTATTTTTTTTTTTTAAATAGCACACACTATTGGTTTTATATTTTATTATTTTATATACATAAAATCAACTTTCAACAGCTAAAAAATTATTTGTTTGGATTTTTATGTCAAATTCGTGTTACATACTTTTAATGTTCTATAATCGCACTAAAATGTTACGTTAAGTCAACATTAAGGTTACATTCCATCAACGGTTGGCTAACCCAGCCTTTAGGTCTTAAGTCTGCTCTTAAAAACCTAAGTCATGCAACAACAAAGTACATATAAATCATTGTATTTGGTTGTTGTGTCAGGCGTAAAAGTTGGGAGGGAGAAAATATTTTTAATATATTTTACTCTCAGTTGCGCCTAGTTATAGTTCTACCCTATGATTGGATTTTTCACAAATTTTTTAAATGAAATCACAATTATTGTACATTCTAAGGTTATAAACAAATTCATGTCTAATAATAACACGCCTAAATCATTTTGCATACAAGATTTTTAGACGTCATTCATATTAGTTTAGTACATAGAATATTTAGTTTAACTAAATTAACGTAAACAAATAAATTTAGAAATAAAAATACATATTTCTAAGTTATAACTACGGAAACATGTCGCATTTTACGGCTAAACTAAAAATTAAAAGAGATTTTACCTTCCATTCATACATTTATAATGAATGTCATGGATAAATATTTTAATTTTATACGCACGCACACACAAATATATTTCAGCAAAATTTTAACTAAAACATCAACAAAATATTTTAACATTAACTAAAACTCACCAACGGATACGAGGAGAATTGTACAAGTATCTATCTAACAATCTATAGGGTATGGGCAATAGTTATATTCGTTTTGCCAGTTAGCGATAATATTTAGGTTTCAAAATTTCGTATAGTGAACCAATAAAGTTTAAGTACATCCAATATTAAGAAAAACAATTTAATTAATTTAAAAAAAAAAAAAATTTTCGAAATTTTTTTTTCCAATTTTAAAAAAAAAAAATTTTATTTAAAAATTTATTATTTTTTCATTTGTTAGTGAAAAAAATGTATGACAAAAAAATGTTTTTTGTGAAAAAAAAATCGTGTTAAAAAATATTTTTCCTGATTTTGACCCATTGTAGGTCCAACATAATATAGCCTTATATACATTGTTGCAATGGACTTTGAAATATCTATCATTAGATATCCATATTGTCTATATTTATGACTTAGTAATCGAGATATAGATCAAAAATAGATGTTGTATCGGATTTTTGCTTATATCTCCATTATTTATGGACGGATTTTGCGGATTTTAAATAGGAAACTTCTCGAAAGCATGTCTGACAGAATTATTGAAGATTTGGATCCGGAAGATATCTGGGGTCTTCAGAAAATTGATTTCAACAGACATACGGACAGAAAGACATGGCTAAATCGACTCCGCTATCTATAAGGATCCAGAATATATATACTTTATAGGGTCGGAAAATTATATTGTGGAAATTACAAACGGAATGACAAACTTGTATATCCTTCTCACGAAGGTATAAAATTAACTAGAAATTTTGAGAATGTGCGTACGGTCAGACACAGCTAATTTTTGACGTTTATTTTCAAATATTTCATTGCCCGAATCTGACCACAAATAAAATTTAGAGCAAACAATAAAACATATAATTTTAGTCAAACAAAATTATTTGTCGGCAAACAAAATATTTTCTTTATGTGAGCGTAGTGTGACCACTAGCTATAAAAATACCTAAAAATTATATATAATTTGATCTTGCTAATCTTTTTAAGGTTAAATCACTTATTTCGAATTGTAAAGCAATTATTTTATTAAAGTTTTATTGAATTTTGGTATCATATACTGAATTTAATTTGTCACTTTTTGTTTGACCAAACTGCTGCGAAAAAGAATCAGTAAAAATATTTGCCTTGTGGTCACACTACAGTTAGGGACAAAATTGTTCATAAAATAAACAATATTAAATATAAATTAAAATTGATTTTAATCTTTACATTATGCTTTAATAAAAAAAATGTAAAACTAACAAAAAATATCAAATTCACTCTTAAAATTTAAAAAGGTTTCACATGTTAGTTGTGAACAATTATGACCCTTGACGAAAATAATTAAGTTTTTGGCTATTAATATTTCGTATGCCCCCCCTCTTGCAGTTTTAACAGCTTTTATTCGTTTTGGCATACTATTTACAAGATTTATTAGCACCTGTGAGTTAATATTTACCCACGCCTTGATAGAACGCTCCCAAAGTTCATTGATGGTTTTCGCTGGGTCTGTTTGAGCCAATGTTTTCCTTTTCAATATTGACCAAAGGTGTTCAATCGGATTTAAACCCGGAGACTGGGGTGGCCAATCTAAAAGTTAAATCCCATTTTCTTCTTTCTAGAAATGTCTTTTTTATTGATGAATGAAACTAAAGTTTTTTTGCAGCTTCATTTAATAATTATTTATAAAAAATGTGACCACAAGACAAATATATTTTCCTCTTCGTGTTTTTGATAGTATTTCGGTGTAGTTTGATTAAACAAATATGTATGGCAAATAAATGTGTACAGTGTGGCCACAAAATCAACCCATGGAATATTTGATGTAGTTTTGATCAAACACATGAAACATCTTGTGTTAAATAATTTGCGTAGTCTGACCTTACCTTAAGTCATATCAAATGTATTTTAAACACCTCTCCAACGACGTATAATAAATTCGGACCGACAATGGTTAATTCATTAATTCATTTTCAGGCTTTATTCATTTTAAAAAATTATTTCAGCAAATAAACATACTCTCCGCATTGGCGGACGAATGCAGCAACACTAAACAGTTTTGAATACAAAATTTTACATTTCACACATTTTTTTTCCAAAATCTTAACAATAATTATTATTTCGATTCATTAATTTTTTAAAATCGGCTTCTACTCTTTGTATATCATGTTCTATCTTACAAAAACAATAACGGTTAAATTTTAATTCTGTCTATATGTTAATTAAATGATTATATGAGAACCTTGATGTAAAAATAGTAATAATCTATGCAAATTATTACTGGATGTTACGGTTGTTTTTGTTTATTGTTAAAAACGTATAATGAAAGAACAAGACAATGTTAAAAGTGAAAGTTGATAGAAAAGTTGATATTTGATAAAAAAATCATTCTAATAATAACTGTTTGCGTCTTTGAACTTTAACAGCGATTTTAGTTTTTATACCCTTCACCTTCGTGAGAAGGGTATATATAAGTTTGTCATTCCATTTGTAATTTCCACAATATAATTTTCCGACCCTATAAAGTATATATATTCTGGATCCTTATAGATAGCGGTGTCGATTAGGCCATGTCTGGCTGTCTGTGTGTTGAAATCAATTTTCTGAAGACCCCAAATAACTTACAATCTTGATTCATACATCAATATATCGGGAATTCTTCTGGCTCGCTTGCTATTTAAAATAATGAAAAAACCGGGCCAACCTCAATTTTTGGCCTATTTTTTATCTACATATATCTGGATTACCAAATCATTAATATAGACAATATGGATATCTAATGATAGATATTTCAAAGTCCATTGCAACGACTTTTATAAGGCTATAGTAATTTGGACCTACAATGGTTCGGGAATAATATTTTTTAACCCGAATTTTTTTTTTACCAAAAAATAAAATTTGAAAAAATTAAAAAAAAAACTATTTCGAAAAAAAAACACATTTGGAAAAAAATATTATTTTTTAAATTTTTTAAAAAAAAAAAAATTTTTATTTTGAAAATCAATTTTGGAAATAAATATTTATTTTATTTACTTAAAAATATTTAAAATTTTTATTTTAAAGTATAATTTGGTGAAGGGTATATAAGATTCGGCCGAATATAGCTCTCTTACTTGTTTTAAATGGCATTAGTTATCCAATGTTTACAAACAGAAACTGACAAGTTTTTACACATTGTTGTTCTCGTACTTTTTTGGAAATTTTTTAAATTGAGAGTAATTTTATTTGTACTCTCTAAGTTAGTGTTACTGTATAATTTTACTGTTTCCTTTTGAAAAAACTGTCAAGCCGGTGGGTTACGCCATCAAGCAAACTCATTTAAATCTTTCTGCGCATATTGTATCTGTGACGTCACGCAACCTGTGTTTCTATTGGTTAAAAATTTTCAGATGTCAAACTATTATTTTATACGTAAAAATAACAGTGGGACAATTTATATTTTTTCCCGCAATTTATTTGTTTATAAATTTGTTTATTATAAATTTAATTAATAACAAGTAAGAAAGTATGGTCGGTCAAGTCCGACCATATAATACCCTACACTAAGTAAATGAGCAAAAACATTTACATTTACAAGGACAGCCGACCAGCCAGACGGACGGACATCGTTTAATCGACTCAGAAAGTGATTCTGGGTAGATCGATATACTTTAAGGTGGGTCTTAGACTAATATTTTTGGGCGTTACAAAAATCTGCACAAATCCAATATACCGTCCCCACTATGGATGGATTATTATTATGTTGTTATTTTATTTAATTTCCTTTTTCTTTTATTCACATTTTGAGAAATTTCGCCATTTAGTAGCCTTATACGAACAAATATGTCAACCCTTAAAAGGGAACAACTACGTCATCCAACGGTAAATCATGCGCAAGGCGTTTATAATTCTTGGGTTAAACTAATTCGGATACGCTGAATTCAGTGGTGCTAACTGTTTTTTTGGGTTAGCTTGATTTTAGAAATGGAGGAGGTTGCACAAGATATATTCGCGTAGCTCAAAAACGGTTTAGTTTAGTGAAAAAACCGAAATTCCGCAATAATTCCCGTAATGTTATCTTTCACAAAAATAGAAATATATTATTTATCTTGATTCTGTTCTGTATAATTTAAAAGTAATGTAAAAAAAAAATTGCGAAAAAATTACTTTTTTGTTTTAAGTTTCAATGCACATAACTTTTTTCTCGTCGAGTAGATTCCATATATATACAAATCTTTCAAATCGGCTGGCAAACATTTGTAATGGGGCATTGTGGCTTGGCTTCCCCTTGGTCCAAATTCAAAACTTATCAACACCTCCTTTATTTCCTTGGGAAATTTTATTAAAATCGTGGTATTCGTTTAGAAGTTACAGATTTATTTCCTCTTTTTTTCAGTTCCCCCTGCAAGATGTAGCAAATTACTACGAGTTATGTATTTTGATAAAATATTAGGGGATATTTGTTTTATCTTTTGTGAATAAAATGAAAAGTGGTAGACGGTTGTAGATTTTAATCTTTTAGGACTTGTCTTATTTGGAACTTCGCTTTCCAATTTTTAATGCCGTTTTAAAAAACAAAATTTTCGAAATTTTGCTAAAAAAAAGTATTTTTTTTGTTGCCTAAAAAAACTTATATTTCTAAAACGACTGCCAAGATTAAAAATATGTTAAGCCTTGCTTAAAGGTAATGTTATTGCGGAAATTCGACTAAACCGTTTTTGAGTTACGCGCATATATCTTGTGCGCGTAATTTCGAAATAACGGCATATCTTAAAAATACGAGCTAAAATAAAAAACAACAACTTGTATAAAATCTTTTTGTATAAAATCTTTTGTGGTAGAATTTGGAATATAAATTTATTTTCCAAATTATAAAATGTAAAATTCTTTCCTCATTTTTTCCTCTGACGTAACGTTACATGAAGTCACCTTCGTGAGAAGGGTATATATAAGTTTGTCATTCTGTTTGTAATTTCCACAATATAATTTTCCGACCCTATAAAGTATATATGTTCTGGATCCTTATAGATAGCGGAGTCGATTTAGCCATGTCCGTCTGTCTGTTGAAATTCTGTAAGACATGCTTTCGAGAAGTTTCCTATTTAAAATCAGCAAAATCCGTCCATAAATAACGGAGATATGAGCAAAAAACCGAGACAGCCTCTATTTTTTGCCTATTTTTGATCTATATCTCGATCATAAATATAAACAATATGGATATCTAATGATAGATATTTCATAGTCCATTGCAACGATGTATATAAGGCTATAGTAAGTTGGACCTACAATGGGTCAAAATCGGGAAAATTATTTTTTAACCCGAATTTTTTTCACAAAAAACTCTTTTTTCACTAATAAATTAAAAAAGATAAATTTTTAAATTAAAAAAAAAAAAATTTTTAAAAAAATTGGAAAAAAAGAATTTTTGAAATTTTATTTTAAAGTATAAAAAGTTTGTTTCGGCATAGCCGAATATAGCTCTCTTACTTGTTTAATTTCAATAATTTATTTTCATAAATTATTTTTGAAAGTTAGCGTTTTATGAGAGCTTCGACAATGGCCATGAAATTAGGTCGCGTAATATGAAACTTATTTCTTTTGAATTTTATGTGAATTTCAAACTTTTTCAACAGGTTTATTAGAGGCTCGTTAAAATTATTTTCGGAAGCGGGCCTTATATTGGAGCTATAACTAATTATGGACCGATCATCATAAAATTAGGTGCCATGATTACCGTGGATATAAACTTATTTGGAGCGAAATTTTATTATAATTGAGTAATTTTTAATTTTTCGGTCTGGGTGGATTTTTTGCGGAAATGCCCATATAAATATTTTATGTTATAATAAACAATCGGACTTATACAAACCAAAGTAATTTTTTGTTTGATCGATAAAGAATTTAATTCTATATCGACTATAAAACAGATAACTTTCGATTTCACGAGAACAATGTACTTTTTCGGTTCTTTTCAAAACCGAATCCGACAATTATTGGATTCTATGACAACTCCGTATGATATATAATACCTTTTCTTTTCCACTAGTCAAATTAATGAATGGCAATATTGAAAACAAACACAAAATTCAAAATCACGATTTAAGTCTATAAATTTATATGCTGAAAACTTTTTGTATTCACTTTTAAGTTAAAAGCTAAATTTTTAATATGAATTATGATGATGAAACGAAATATTTGTTTTCCTATACACAATACAATTCGTGCATACACATGTGACAGCGCATCGAAAAGATTCAACAAATAATAATGAAAAATAAAAACAAATATGCAAAACTGAATGAAAACAAACTCAAAATAAGTTCACACAGGCCCACAAACATAGTTGTGCACACAATTTTAAAAAACTATTTAATACTTATACATATTTATGTATATTGTTATAGTTCTTATGATTTAACGTTTTCATACTAATTGATGTTTATTTGAAATAAACAATGGAACTAACCAGACAGACACACACAGAGAAGAACTTTAAACAAAATAGTAATAAAAAAAGAAGTCTTAAAAATCCAAAACTCAGAACACCAAAAAAAAATTACATGAGATAAAAAAGTACATACGACTACAAAATATAAATAAAGATTTGTGGTTTTTTCACAGATGAGTGATTTACCAACAAAATTAATATGTAATTAAACACATACATACCTACATATGTACATAATATTGTATAAATACATTAAACCCAGCAGTTAACCAAGTTTGTCAATGTATCCCTTATAGTCAGTAATTGTCACTAATGTCCTAACACTTGGCTGACTCCAATTTATATATTTTGGGTCATTTGTAGTTCAGAAAGAAGACAATTGGTTACTTTATACATCCCAGGTAATCTACGGTAAAGATAATTGTCACTTATGTGTCTCTAAGTAATCTACAGTGTAGTCACTTTAAACGTTTTGTGAGTAATTTGTACAAACTGATTTTATTCAAATTGTATTGATATAATTCCCATGTAACATAGATGTGAAGTCAATAGTCACTTTAGTGTCTCTTAGTAACCTATAGTAAAGTCACTTTAAACGTTTATTTTCTGCTGTACTTTAGAAAGTAGTTTTTTTATTCACCGGAAGCAATCAATTGGAGAGTTGTCGGAGGAAGTTTTGTTTACAAGCAATCGTTTATTGGACTGTGATATGTATTTTTAGCTAACTGTTTGAGGTAAATTTTCATGTTAAAATAACTAGTTATGTAGCTGATCAAGTAACCAGTTAGGTAGCTAGTAAGGTAACTGACGCTATGTAACCAGTATGTGAATCCAATGCGTTGACTACTTTGGACCAGCTATCAGACAGTTTCAATGTAATCAAAAGGGTCATGCACATGTTAAAATAACTAGTCACGTGGCAAGTTATGTAAATAGTTATCACCATAAACGATGGATAAAGTCACTAGTTCGGGACTGTCTCCTAGAACTGCTGGGAAGTGTATTGCATAAATCTTAATATTTACATATTATGTACTTACAAGTATACATACATATGTATGTACTTTAACTTATTTAAGTACTCGCATCTCTAGTTATAGGTATTTATTAGGGTGATCTGAACGGTTTAAAGATAATGGTATCTTAGCGGCAACGGTAATTGCAGTTATATCGGTAATAATATTTTAATGATAACGGTACATAATTTCATCCTAAATTAAAATATTAATTAAGTTTACAAAAATTGTATTTTATTATATTTTAAATATCATAGATATCCATAAACTCATTTATTGAGTTAATGGTAATAATTACGTTTATATCAGTAGCGGTAACAGTAGCCAACCTTGAGGAATAAACTGTTTAAAGGCATTAATTTCGAATTGTTTGAAGAATTTGTTAGCTATTCTTCTATACATATACTTATTTTCCAGACATAAAAGTTATAACGTTTTCTAACCCCCATTAACACGAAGTCTGGTTATGCATTAACTAATAGTTATACTGTCGGTTAAAATTATGTTTTGTATGAAAACTGTTAGTATAACTAATAGTTAACACATAACCAGACTTCTGCTGGAATTTACACAATTCTCAAATCTATACTATAGTTATCTATACGAGGTTTATGATCATTGTAAACCGATAGTTATTGGTAATATCCTACCTATTATGTGTGTGGAATTTTTTTAGGATATCAATACTTGTAACTAAATACTAAAGACTGAGATTGAAAAATTTTTAACATACATATCTACATCTATATAAATATATAAATGTCTTTGTAAGATTGTTTGTTTGTTTGAGCATCACGCCTAAACGGCTGAATCGATTTTATTGAAACTTGGAACGTAGATAGATCCTTACTTGGAAGCGTCAATATGCTATAACTTATTTCAATACTTGGACCAGAAAGGGGTAAACAGGGGTAAACAGGGGAAAACCGGTAAAATTGGTACCTTTAGTTCTTAAACAATAAATACTAAACGGCCGAAACGATTTTATTGAAATTTCCAACATAGACTACGACAGGGGTAGCGGACGAGCCGAGAGCCGGATGTGAAGTGGACTTTAAAATTAGCACTATAATCTTGTTCTTTTACACTATACGAGTACAAGTATCGGCACACTTGGCGCGCGCTGCTTACATTATTTGAGTCAGACATACGCAAAAAATTCATAATCTGAATTATATCAGACATTATTGTTGTGAATTTCTAACGATTTTATTGAAATTTCCAACATAGACTACGACAGGGGTCAAGCTAGTATGTTAACAAAAATTAAACTACTAAACTTACAGTTTTTAATCTTTTTTTATTTGATTGAAATTATTGTTCCAATTTACAAAAAAAAAAAATATTTTTATAGTTCTAATGATGAAATTTTGAACCTTTTTCGAAAACCCTTCCATTATGGTTTTTATAGTGCTTTATGTCACTTTGTTCGAACAGGTTGTCCATCTCTGTTTAAAATCTACCACACTTTTGGACACCTTTTTTGTGCTCTTCAATTCTCTTTTAACAAGAGCCCAATATATCTCCACTGGACTCAGCTCCAGGCAGTTTGGAGGTTTTGCCTCTCTTGGTACAAATACCACATTATTGTTCTTGTACCACTCAATACCTTGCTTCCATAGTGACAGGATGCCAAATCAGGCCAAAAGTAAGTGGACACATTAAGAAGTCGTATGAATGGAAGCATCCTCCTTTGTAAACACCCCTTGATGTAAATTTCGGTATTTATAGAGCCATTTCTAACAAATATTTGGCTTTTTTGCCGCAACTGCATATTGCTTGCCATACCAAGAACTTTTTGGGAAATTTTGTCTGCTATTGGGTCCTAAACTTTTCTTCAACATTCCCTCGAGCATCTGTAACATAGAAAAATTGAACCAGAAGCTGCGAAAAATTTTCCATACGTACATTTCGTCATCCATTATGCAGCAGATATATTTTTTGTATGAAATTTGACTTCAATTTCCGAGCTCTGTCTTTGGCCTCTAAATTTTTACCAGAGTTCCTTTCAGGAACTTTTTTAGCCTTGTAGGCTTTTAAACCTGCATTGGCTTTAACTTTTCGTACCAAATAGTCGGAGTACTGACCTAAACGGGCAGCTTTCTGACCGGATGTGTTGGGAGCTCTTTTGAAAATGCTTTCTATTTATTGGCTTTATAAACATCATGTGGACCATTCCTTCTACCTGAACCAGGTTTAATATCAACGGACAAGTTCTTCCGGTACTGTTTAATAACATTGCAAACTGTTTAATAGCAGACCTTTGATTGTTTGGCCAACTTTTTGTAGGACCAAGTTGGGTTTTGTTGAAAATATTTAATAATTTTAGTGCGCACTCTTTTCTGGTCACTCATTTTAATCAGATGAACAACAAATGAACATAATTGATATTAAACATAATAACTGACATGCTTTTCAAAGGTAACTTGATCAACAAAAAAATCAAAAAGTTTTAATGAAAAACGTGTGTTAAGAATTTTACTCGTTAAACTGATTCTCGGAAGTCGGCCGAATTTCTGTATATACAAAACTAATCTGAGTGTAATTGTGTCATAAAACGATTAATAATAAGAGATTAATAGGCTTTCATCTGGTTTTAGGGACTAGGATTTATATCTGAGCTTTGTACAGTTATTACAAGTATCGTGGTTTTCGGCCCAATACAAAGTTACTTGCCAAATATCGTTATATCTTTCAAATTGCGACCTCTAGTTTGAATACAAGGATGGACATCAATAAATGTACATAGAAATTGATTCTGATTATTGGTTGTAGGTGTCTGTTGGAGCAATATTTTTGGGCGTAACAAACATTGTCTGAAACGTATTATACCCTCATTACTACAGTTTAGGATATATATACTTATATAATACATATGTGCGGAATTATATTTTGTTGTTGATTAGTTTATAAACAAAATTGTAATTTTCCATAGATTTTCTTTCGTTAATGTTCAACAGATTCATTTAAACTATGAAAACATTTACTACAATTTTCACACTCGTACTTTGGGACCGCCCTAAGGTTTATATACATATGTATGTATGTGTGTGGGTTTCATAGTTATTATTATTTCAATTAATATAATTATAAATGTACGAATATGTACATAATTTCATATGAATATATTTAATTTCTAAAATTACACAAGACCTTGATTTTTTCTATTCAATGTCTGTAAGAATTGCCAACAATGTTAAAAGAATCGTCTTTTTATAAGTATGTAAGTGATAAGTTCAGCCTCGTTGCATTTATAAACTATATGACCTTTAACCTCTCCTATTATATAAAATTAAAAATTTAAAAAAAAAAAAAAAAAATATTCTATAACCGAATTTTCAAAAATAGTTAGCTTATCTCAACATATTAAGTCAGTCAGTTTAGTCTCGTTCATTTATTAAGTAAATTACTATGAAATTAAAAATACCAACACATTTAATTGTCTCGCATTATTTGCATTTTAATTTTATGTACCAAACTTTATGTGAAGTAAACTATAGCAACTATATCAGAATCATGCATTTATTGTTTATGATTGGAACTATACATTTAGTATGTTGTCTATAGATTATTCTATTATTTAACATTCTCATGCCGCACAAAAATCTGACCTCCAAAGTTTTCCATCACCACAAGTTTTATTGCTTTAATAAACTGGGTCAAAACTTCAAATAACTGGTTTCATTTATGTGCAAATTTTCAACTACTCAGCTTGTAGCGGACGAGCCGAGAGCCGGATGTGAAGTGGACTTTAAAATTAGCACTATAATCTTGTTCTTTTACACTATACGAGTACAAGTATCGGCACACTTGGCGCGCGCTGCTTACATTATTTGAGTCAGACATACGCAAAAAATTCATAATCTGAATTATATCAGACATTATTGTTGTGTATTTCAAATTGACTATCGTCTAAAGAATTTATTGGGTCTCTGTCTACACTAAAAATTCAAAAATATAAAAACATATTTTGTGGATTTTATTTCAGGGTTGCGAGATTTTGCTAAACTTGATCTAATATAGTGGCGACGTTATTTTAAAATTTAAATAGAAACAAAGTTTTTGCTAGTGATACATAATCATAGATTTGTTGTGTTGCTAAAAATTAAAAACCTGATTCAGTGAATATATCAATTACCGTTATGAATAGCATTTCAAAATGAAGATATCGCAGAGCAAAGGTAAGTAGATATTTATATTTATAAATTTCACATATCAGCTTAACTAATTAAGTATGTATTTTAAATACATATGTATAAAGGTGTTGTATTCTGTGTTTCTTAACAGCCGTTGTGGAAATAGTAAAACTTTTGATTTTATTTTTAAGGAAAATGTTAATAACATTCACCAAAAAACTAAAAATATATATAATATTCAAAACGTTTAAATAGATATGTCCAAAGTAATTTAATAAAGTAGACTCAGTAGAACATCTGACTATTTTTTTTAAAATTCACTTTGTGGTTCGATCTGTCAAAATTGTTTACGTTGCAATTTTTGACAACTTAAACCAATTCGAATTTATAGAAGGTGACCTCAGTGAACTGTCAATTCACTTGTGTTTGTTGTGGCGTAAAATGCAACAAACACAAAAGCAAAAACAACAACAGGCAACTTTGACAGTTCACTTAACTTTTAACAAAAACAAAAATCATATGATTTTGACAGCACAAACCTTAAACCAAAAACAAAATCGCTTGTGGTTTTTGTAAATGTTGTATTTGTTGTAGTACTGTCGCTACTTTATTAATTTACTTTGGATATGTCTCTACACAAATTTCCAAATCCACCAACGTTTCTGAACATAAACTACCATATTACTACCAACAATGTGTTTGATTGGTTCACCTACTCAATAGTCAATTCCAACAGTCACAAAGAGGGCATAATTTCGTTTTCAAATGTTGTAATGTTGCTGAAATAGTGATCGATACTGACAACACGACTCCTTCAAAATGTGTGAGTAGAAAGTATTATTCTAAAAACTCTCTAGAATGGTAAAGTTTATTGTAAACAGCTCGTTCTAAGGACTGAGATCGAAAAATTCTTAACATACATATATGTTAATAAAAACGAAACCACTAAACTTACAGCTTTAATTTTTTTATTTGATTCAAATTATTATTACAATTTACAAAAAAAAAAAATATATATATTTTTATAGTTTTAATCACTAGTTCTGAAATTAAGAACCTTTTTCAGAAACCCTTCCATTAATGTTTTTATAGGGCTTTCTGTCACTTTGCTCAAACAGGTAGTGCATCTCTGTTTAAAATCTACCACACTTTTGGACACCTTTTTTGGGCTCTTCAATTCTCTTTTAACAAGAGCCCAATATCTCTCCACAGGCCTTAGCTCCGGGCAGTTTGGAGGATTTGCCTCTCTTGGTACAAACACCACATTATTGTTCTTGTACCACTCAAGGGCTTGTTTACCATAGTGACAGGATGCCAAATCAGGCCAAAAATAACTGGACACATTATGAAGTCTTATGAATGGAAGCAGTCTTGGCCAACTTTTTGTAGGACAAAGTTGGGTTTTGTTGAAAATATTTAATAATTTTAGTACGCACTTTTTTCTGGTCACTAATTTTAATCAGATTAACATCAAATGAATATAATTGACATTAAACATAATTAAACAAATATAATTGACATTAAACATAAAAAAAAAATCAAATATTACTTGGTTTAAAAGTTTTAATGAAAAACTTGTGTTAGGAATTTTACGATCTCACTCCTTACAGCTAATTTGTGTGGACATAATTTCGTTGTCAAATGTGTGAGTAGAAAGTGTTATTCGAAAAAACTCTCTAGAATTGTAAACTTTATTGTAAACAGCTCGTTCTACATCTAATAATACATTAAACTGCTATTCAGAAAATAGTGACGTGCCAGAATTTAGCATTTTAAGTCAGTACTTGGTAATCCAAGTAATCTATTCAAAAATTTACATACATACAATCTAAACCAACTTCACCACAAATAAGTTTTATACAAGAGAACTCGCAATATAAAATTTAGTACCGATCGGTTCACGATTTTCAATAGCTCCCATATAAGAACAATTCTCGAAAATTTAATTAATGAGCATAAATCTCTGAAATATGTATGTTAGTATCCAAATAAAATTCAACACAAATATGTTTCATATATAAGCAAATCATCGCACCAAATTTTGTTAGGATCGGTCCGTCATATAAGGCCCACTTCCGAAAATCACTTTAACGAGCATTAATCGCTTAAAAATGGTGCTATTCAAATAAAATTTTTGATAAACATTTCAGAAAAATCCATAAAGATATGGACATAAGTAAAAACCCAGACTATAGAGGCGCAACTAAGTTTTTTGTATACCTTAATAGTGAGATTTCATATATGTAATTTAAATCATTTTAAATATTGCTAATATTTGCCTGTGACCTCTCCCCCGACATTCTACAAGGTCGAAATATAAAACTTAAACTCGACTGTAACTCTTCTATAGCCAAGATTAGCAGATGTTTCCCACTGCCCAACCGTGGCCAATTTTGCAACGTCTCGTTCGCCTCAGCCATAAAAGCAAATCTTTGAAGATAGTCAAACACTTAATCTAAATATAGGATCTGGGATGACTTTCCATACAACCAAGGACATGTTATATATACATATAATAAACAATATCAATATTAATGCTGTCAAATTAAATCAAATATTTGCACTTGTTGCTCAAATTGAAAACCATAAAGTGTTCTATCCCATACATGTAAGGGTCAATAAATCACAAGTTTCCTAGTTAATTCAATGTTGAATTTGTTATTAATTAAACAAATTACTTTGTGACCGGAAAATTTAGTTTAAAAATCTATTTTAAAACTCTTAATTTATGCACACATTTGTTCGTTGATCTGAAAATCTACAACCATATTTGATGACACAAGAATTAAAAGCAAACAAAACGTCAAACCAAAAACAAAACAAAAATAAAAAACAAAACATAAACAAAAACTCACAGGAAGGCAACAATGTCAAGCATTTCATATTCACTCGTACACTCACTTTTTGTACTCGTAACTACACTTTAGCATTTGGCGCATGTTGTTTTATTTATTCTATTACCAAATAATTTAGTTCTTTCTAAAACAAAAATTGACAACAACAACAATAAATAAATATGAATGTATATCAACAATAATAATTTAATACTCATAATCGTAAACAAATTAACAAGTACATCCATAAATACATTCATTAGATAGATACTGGTAAACGTACATACGAGTATTTGTTTAGATTTAATGGTTCAACAAACAAAAGAGCAACCAACAAACACGACGACGATCATCAAATGGTTTGTTTGTCTGTCTTGTTGTCTGGTCGTACTAGATTAAAGAAACTTCAATATTGACACATTTTGATGGCTGTGTCAAATAAACTTTAACATTTATGTGCGCATGGGTGTGTAAACGAGTATTTATAGTAAACAATTTTGCCAAAGTTTACAATTCATAATGATTTTTAAGAAACTTCTAAACAATTGAGCAAAATGCTAAATTAAATTCAACAGCAGTGTGGAAATTCAATACAAAATTTAAAGAACCAAAGCACAATTTAACTACTAGGAATACTTAATTTTTTATAATTTTGAACAGTTTGAAACTGGAATTCCAAAAAAATATTTTTAAAATTTCGTATGAAATATACAAAAACAAGTAAGAGAGCTATATTCGGTTTTGCTGAATCTTATATACCTTTCACCAAATTATACTTTAAAATAAAAATTTTAAATATTTTTAGGTAAACAAAATAAATTTTTCTTTTTTTTTCTCAAATTTGTTTTTCAAAAAAAATAAAAAATTTTTTCAAATTGTTTTTCAAAATTTAGAAAAAAAATTTTTTTTTTTCAAAATTGTTTTAACATTTTTTTAAATTTATTATAAAAAAAAATTTATTATTATAAAAAAATGTATAAAAAAAAAAATTTTTTGTTGTAAAAAAAATATTCGGGTTGAAAAATAATTTTCCCGATTTCGACCCATTGTAGGTCCAAATTACTATAGCGTTATATACATTGTTGCAATGGCCTTTGAAATATCTATCATTAGATATCCATATTGTCTATATTAATGGCTTAGTAATCCAGATATAGATCAAAAATAGACCAAAAATCGAGGTTGTCCCGGTTTTTTCCTTATATCTCAGCCATTTGTGGGCCGATTTTCTCCCCGATATATTGATGTATCAATTATGTTTGTAAGTTATTTGTGGGCTACGGAAAGTTGATTTCAACATACAGACAGACAGACGGACATGGCTATATCAACTTCGCTATATATAACGATCCAGAATATATATACTTTGTGGGGTCGCAAATGAAAAATGTAGAAATTACAAACGGAATGACAAACTTATAATTTCCCTTGTCACTCATGGTGAAGGGTATAAAAACAGAGTAAAACACTGCGATCGGGATAAACATTTCACAAAAAATAAGGTCAGCAGTCTTTATTCCAAAAAATGGACGAAAAATTAGTATGAAATTTTAGTATTTTTCAATCAAAATCTAAAGTCAGGGAGAAAACATATAACTTTAGTAGACGCTTTTATTTGATATCCATTTTGGGATGAAATATATTTATTTTATGTAATTTCTTGAAAACGGCTCGTCCTTTGAAAATTAAAAGGACATCTGACCCGTTGAACTAAAACTGAGTATGCGATGTATTGTATCCAAAACTGAAACCTAAAACCTGTATTTTAATATATCGAGCCCTAACCGCAAAAATAACGTAAGCGACATTTTTCCGAAATTGACTTTTTAATGAAAATCGATAGAAAAGTGTCGTGCGCATCAACACCCGAAATAATGAAAATAAAGTGTTCATATATACAGAGATAACGCAAATTCAATTATATCGTAAGCGACACTGACCTTTTTGCTTTACCGCAAAAATAACGTAAGCGACATAAAAGCCAAAAGGGGCAATAAATTAAAGTAAGAGTAGCCGAAGTACTAGAGAGAAAATCAAAAGAAATTAAAATACAATTAACGGGAAAATATATAAATTTAAGTCCCATTTATTGGAAAAATATCAAATCAAGCATTTTTTTCTAATCTATTCAAATTTGCTTACTACCTGGTCATACAATGATGCCTGTTGATTCTGATGCTCCTAGTGAGTGGCCTACAGTTATTCGAAGTGCAAGAAAAACCCCTTACGGTTATGAATTTATATCATTAAAGCACTCTAAGGGTACTCATTTAAACGCTTAAGTTCCCATTTGAGCAAATGCGCAAATTTGCGCAACGTATTTCATGAACCCACCTTTTAAATTTTGTACAATTTGATAAAAATATGAAACAAAAATAAATTCAAAAAATTCTTAGAAAAAAAGGTTTTAAAAATTGTATAAATTTAAATTCTAAAAACTTCTAATGAAAGTGAAATCTTTGGAACAAACAATGGTAAACATAGTTTGGAAGATTTTGCTTATATTCTAGCTGTTGGTTAATATTTCCATTCACAATGCCATTCAATCCAATCATTCGGTTCCAAAGTCACACAATTTTCACGTGTACAAAAAATTTGTATTTTATTTAATTTTTATTTATTATAAAGTAAACAAAAGCAGCTGATTTATCAAATGCACAATATATTTAAGTTTGCGAGCCTAAATTGTCGCGCAAACTTATCTGAGTTGTGGAAACGAATTTACATACAATTTTTTACAGTTCATTAGAGAGAGTTTGCACAGTTTACGAGGCACTTAAGCGTTTACATGAGGACTCTTTCTGATTTTCAAACTGGAAAATGTTTTCTGATTAGCTTGTTCCAAAGAAAATAAAATTAAGCACGATGCAGTCTTCAACTTTCTATACAACTATGATTACAATTAAATACGGCTATTGTGATAAGGAGTGAGATCTAAAAATTCTTACTTCAATTTCCATACTCTATTTTTGGCCTCTAAATTTTTTGCAGCGTTCCTGTCAGGAACTTTTTGAGCCTTGTATGTTTTTAAACCTGCATTAGCTTTTAATTTTCGTACCAAATAGTCCGAGCACTGAGCTAACCGGGCTGCTTTCCTACCGGATGTGTTGGGAGCTCTTTTGAAAATGCTTTCTATATTTATAGCTTAATAAATATCATGTGAACCATTCGTTCTACCTGAACCAGGTTTTTAATCAGATTAACAACAAATGAATATAATTGAAATCAAATAATACTTGGGTAAAAAGTTTTAATGAAAAACGTGTGTTAAGAATTTTACGATCTCACTCCTTAATAGCGACGACAAGATATTGATTTAAATACTTCTACGGTTCGTGGACCTCCTCCGCTATACAACACAGAATTAAAAATTTCCTCATATAAATTCAATGATTTAAAATGACCTTGCAATAAAAATAGTATTCCTCAAAGTTTTCATAACGAATATATTGGCCTAAAACATTCCCAAAATATTATAGACGCCTTAAACGAAACAGATGAAGAAGATATGCCTTAATTTCCTAAGCACCTACTATATTAGTTTAAAACTTTTCTCTGATTTTTAAAAAAATAAATTTTTTCGAAACTTAAAATAATATTTTTTCTTTATAAAGCATTTATCGTATGCGCCATATTTTAGTCTCAGCTGATTGTAATAGTGGCGGTAAAAATAACGTAAGCGCCAAAACAAATTTGTTGCTCACAAAATTAACTTAAAAATGCATTTATCTCATATATGACACCAGTAATAGACTACATTTTAATTTTCAAAAAAATCCTTCGCACAACTTAAAAAAAAAACGAAAAAAACTCTCTCCTTTAAAATTCGATTTTTGGCGCTTACGTTATTTCCGCGGTTAGGGCTCGATATGTAAACACGACAGGTTTCGGTTTTTCACAAATCCGTATTTTAAGTCGGTTAACCGGTTTTAATGAAATACATTTTCTAAAGCTCATTTGAACATACTTATTCTTTAAAAACCTTTAATTGTAGCATTTAACAATATTTCGTAAAATATATAGAAAATGTATGTAATTGCATAAAGTTAAAGCATTAAATATAGAAAAATTTAAAATTTCCGAGGATTTAGGATTTAAACAATTCATAACATATTTTGACAATATTTCCTAAAATATTGGTGTATGACTTAAAAATGCGCTATTTTTTTAAATTTTTAGCTTTAACTTTGAAACATTTGTACAATATAAATTTATTCAAAGTATTGGCCATTGTTAGTTATGGCATTTTCCCATCTTTCTGGCAACATATGAATTCCGAGTCAAAAGAACTGCTCATGTTTTGAGGCCAAGCCAATTTCGGTTCTGAACTGAAGAGTATTCCTGAGAGAACGTTCTGGATCGATCGAAACAAATAGTCGGACGGGGCAAGGTCTGGACTATAAGGCGGGTGAGGCAAAAGTTCCTAACCACCTCGTTCTAAATAGGTTTTAACCAGGGACCGTAAAAAATCACAACATAATTGTTATTTTCTGATTTTTTTTTGTCAAAAATAATTGTTATTTTTTGATTTTTATTTTATTGTCAGGAATATTTGTCAGACTTTGATTTTTATTTTTTTTTTGTCAGACATATTTGTCAGACTATGATTTTTATTTTTTTGGCAGATACAAAAATTAATTAATGAGTTTTATTTACATATATGTAAGACTCTGACAAATATGTAAATAAAACTCATTAATTAATTTGTATATCTGCCAAAAAAAAAAAGTAAAAATCATAGTCTGACAAATATTTCTGACAAAAAAAAAAAATAAAAATCAAGAATTTAAAAATCATGTTATTTTATGAAAATATAGTTGAAAACAATCAAATTGGTATGCTTGACTTGACTCTCCGATATTTTCTTGTGATGGCTTTTTTCCTTTGAAATTTCAAGAATAATTATTATTTTCGGTCCCTGGTTTTAACAGGTATTGCAACATATGGCCGATTGTTCTCATGATAGAATATTACGATTTCATGTCTGGCCTCATATCCGGCAAATGCTCAATTTTTTCATCGCAAGTAATGATTCGGTGCAAAAATTATTTCCAATTCTTGGTCTCCAAACTTTTTTTCCCCAGGATCTCGAACATATCTTTTTTTTATTTTTTGGATTTTGCACAACTTTATGTTTTAGAAACAAACCAAAACCGTTTTTTTTTTTAAAACATACTTTTCGACTAAACCGGAAACCTTCTTTTTGAATTTGCCGGTTTCTTCTTTATTATAAAAAACAAGTAAGAGAGATATATTCGGCTGGGCCGAATCTTATATACCCTTCACCAAACTATACTTCAAAATAAAAATTTTAAATATTTTTAGGTAAACAAAATTTATTTTTTTTTCCAGTTGTTTTTTTTTATTTTTTGGAAAAAACATTTTTTCGAATTTTTTTTTGAAATTTTTTATGTAAAATTTTTTTTATATTCTTTAAATTTAAATTTTTTTTTTTTTTAAATTTAAAATAATGTTTAGCGAAAATAACTTTTGGTGAAAAAAAAAAATCTGGTTAAAATTTTTTTCCCGATTTTGACCCATTGTAGGTCCAACTTACTAGGGTCCTATATACGTCGTTGCAAAGGTCTTTCAAATATCTATCATTCGATATCCATATTGTCTATATTAATGACTTAGTAATCCAGAAATAGGTCAAAAAATAGGTAAAAAATCGAGGTTGTCTCGGATTTTTGCTCACATCTCAGCCATTTGTGGACCGATTTTGCTGATTTTAAATAGCAAACTTCTCGAAAGCATGTCTGACAGAATTATTGAAGATTTGGATCCCGAAGATATCTGGGGTCTTCAGAAAATTGATTTCAACAGACAGACGGACAGACAGACGGACATGGCTTAATCGACTCCGCTATCTATAAGGATCCAGAATATATATACTTTATAGGGTCGGAAAATTATATTGTGGAAATTACAAACGGAATGACAAACTTATATATACCCTTCTCACGAAGGTGAAAGGTATAAAAACAAAAACTCTTTTTTAATAGTATGTTAGAAAACATTATTTGTTAATTCTTATTTTCGATTCCAGTGGACCTTACTGTGAAAATGTCCATTAGTCATGGCTTTGTGCATATATAAGTAGTGTTGTAAATGTTTTTTTTTAAACAATATACAATAACACGAAACAAAAATACTTGCTAATTGATATTTCGATGATTAAAACATACTTATGTATTGTTAGCTTAGTGAGAAATCGTGATAAGATCAATTTTTATGAAAATTCAGACTTGAATACAAAACGTTAAAATTAAAATTTTGTAAAAATAAGATTAATAGGGTGATTTTTATGGAAATTTTGTTTTTGTTAAATTTAACATTTGTCTATGAAAAATGCAACTCTAAAAAAATGCAACTCTACATACTTTTGAGTACTCAATAACCAAATACTCAATACTTGTACATATCAGTCATTTATGAACCGATTGTATTTTTGTTGAACATATATATATGTACATTAGGCTGGGTCGATTTGTATGGACGATCAAAAAGTAAACAAAATCTAATAGCAGAAACGCAATCTATGGAAAATTCTAAGAAAGTTTCCTCAAGAAACCATGGGTCTAAAATCAAATCCTATCTTGCGAATTTCGTATTTTATCCAATGAAAAAAACTATCAAATAAATATATAATACTGAAATATCATTGGAAGAAATACGAAATGCGCAGGATAGGGTTTGATTTTAGACGTATGGTTTCTTAGGGAAAATTTCTTAGAATTTTCCGTAGAATGGGTTTCTGCTATACGATTTTTCGTGAAAAAAATTTACCCTCCCTAATGTACAAATTTATAACATATGGGGAAATCGTAGTATATCTAAAGACAGTCGACATCCCTATATATGTATAAGGATCCAGTATATACAATGCTTCAAATATGTCATCTGACTTAACAGGTTGTAACAAAAATTAAAATTTAAGTATGTATAAGCAATATAAACGATTGTATGGTAGGCGGTCAGTCGATAGTCAGTATTTTTTTAAATATGGGAAAAGTAAATAATGATATGATGTTTCTATATAACTAATATGACTAACAATTGCATAACGTTATGAATATTAAATACATATTTCAATATTTTAGAATTTTTAAGCTGGAAACACATCTGCTTTCTGAAATTCTGTGATAAAAGTCACATCACCATTGTACAATTGCGTTTAATGATACGTGTCGATCGGTTGTGTTCATACCCGTACACAATTGTATATTATGCCATTGACCGACCACCGGCCACCGACCAACCGATATTTAACCACATACATACATGCCTATACATACATACAAACATACTTACTGATTTATTTTTGTGTTACGTGAAGTACCTTTGATGAATTCATAATTAAAATTTTAACTTTTTTTTCAGATTATTTGTTTAAGTACGTAATTGTAACAACTAACTATGTACAAATTAGTTTGACACAATCCTTGATAATGAAAATTGTATTTCATTTGTTTCAGTTTTTTACTTCCCTTTTACTTATCGGGTAGATATGAAACTGTATATTACATACTTTGACATGGTATAATCGATGTAGATTATTGACAATTTTTTATATTTTATTTTATATATTCTTTGTGTACTCTTAAGAAAATAGTTTGAAAATATTTATTACATGATCATTACATGGACACAACTGGTTGGTGATGTAGTGTATCCTAAATTTCAGCATTGAAGCATCAATTAACCATTTCTTGTTAGCACCTATTCTTCGAGAATGATAAAGAAAATACACTGTCGTTACTGTTTTTAAAATCAAGTATGATATTAATAATATTAAAATATATCACTGGTAATGTGATCGTGTGTGCGTAAGATCATCATTAATTCTATGGTGGAAATCCTTCTACAAACTAGTTTTTAACTAACTAATTATGAATGTGGTTTTTTTTTTGTTTGCATTTTATATGCAAAATCTAAATTTGTTTTAAATTTAGTAAAATACAGATACTAGAATGCCATTAACAGTGTGAGTTATTTATGCTCAATATAAATTTATAAGAATTGCGCCATCATTGCTAAGTGATTCAAAAAATTGTGTTCTGAACTTAAATGAGGTGAAAAATGTCCAAGATTCTTAAAATATCTTTAAAAATGATTATTTTATGCACACAATTCTATTTATTCTGTGGTTTAAACCACATTTTATTGAAGTTGTAAAATTAAAAAAAAAAAAAAAGAATCAACAACAAAATCAAAACAAAACAAATTATAAAAATCAATCACGTGCTGATTGTATTATATTCATACCAAAAAGTTTATATAATAATTTATATTTACATAAATCTTAAATTGTTGTTCTTCTTTTTTATATCCAATATATTTACTTATAAAAATAATAGAGTTTGATAAATTTTAAAAACAGGCTGTCTTACAGAGCTGTAAATGAATCATTCTTTTTTGGTTTTAATTCATTTAAAACAAAAATGAATTGAATGAAATTCAATGAATTTCAATTGAAAATGAATTTCAATTCATTTCCAATTCAAATGAATTTATAAAAATTAGTTGCAATTCGTTTTCAATTCATTTGCATTGAATTGATTTTGAATTAATTCAAATGAATTAGAAAAAAGAATTAGCCATTCATTTCCAACTCATTTGAATTAATTCAAAATCAAATGAATTGCAATTCATTTTTAACAAATTCATTTGAATTGACTCAAATTTCATTAAATTTTTTATTTTTCTGTGAATGATTCGCGAATTCATTCAAAAATAAATGATTCATTTACAGCTCTGCTGTTTTACCACATACAGTTGTAATCTACAAAATAGCATACATACACAATAAACGCCTTTCTTAACGTTTTCTTTTCTAAAAAATAATAATATAGCTATTTTACAAAAATGGATATTTAAAAGTTTCTACAATTAAATACGGAATGATTTAATTGTAGAAATTTTTTGCTAGCCTATAGTTTATTATGCCTCTTGGAACCTCATATATACTTTGATTTTCAAAGAAAACAGCAAAGTTCGTAATTAATGTGGTGAAATTAATAATGATCAGTAAAAAATGCACTTAATTCAACACATTCAAAGACCCCTGGACATTTGGAACTTTTGCTATAAATTATATAATGCCGAATATAACACTATTGCTTGTTGTATATTTTAAGTTATACAATTCTAATTACTGTGTGAATACACCCAAAAACATTTGAAACAAAACTTAATTTAAATATAGACTTAAAAGCAAAAACTGTGCAAAATAAATTCTTTGTAAAATAGTTAAAGGTCATCAGCAATTTAACTGGATCTTCTTTTTTTCTTTATTTTAGTGAAATATTCATAGTTAATAGAATTTGTTTTTGACTTAAATAAAATGTTTTATCTTTTTCATGGGATTTAAATAAATATTATTCATTAAACAAAAAAAATCGAATTATAATAAAGGAAAATATAAAAAAAAAATCTCATTAATTGTTTCACATTTTTCTTATTCTTTTTTTTTTTATAGATTATTGATAGAATTCTTGTTGTTTTCGTTTTTGTATCGCGTTTCTTAACAAATGTTCTAGTATTTCCGCATTTGAAATACATACTTCTTATGTATATGTATTTCTTTTTTTGGACACTTAAATAAAAAGTCACACACACATATACCCACAAGCAAAACAAACAACAAAGTTATATTTTGTGGACGATTAATGAATAAAATTAGAAAATTATTATTCACTCAATAACTCTATGTGTATGAGTGGACGAAAGAGTCACACGTACATATAGAACCTTATAGATTGTCATAGATTGGGGGGATTTTTGTTTTGTATTATTTGAATTCAAAATTCTAATGGATAACAGGCTGTGAAATAAATATTCACTACTAACACATTGATCATAATTCAGAGGTTTATTTGTTTGTATGGTTTTGTAGACTGCCAAGCAAACATAAAGTTAATCGTTTGAAGAAAAAAATTTATCATTTATTTGACATATCAAATGTACTTAATAATCACAAACAGTTCGTCAATTACATATACATACAGTAATATTTTATCCTAACTACTGATGGAGTAAAATATTATATTTTCCAATGTCCCTCTTACTTGTTATCAATCCTGAAAGAGGAATATTATTACTTATGGCCACTACAAACCAATCGAAACACAACTTGTCAACTTACGAGTTCTTAGTGAAAATTGATAAAAATTATCGGATTTTTTTATAACATAAACTTTTTCCAAGATCTCGCGCTGAAAGTTTTTCTTTTTCTTGTATTTTATTTACCCTTCACCATGAGTGGTATATAAGTTTGTCATTCCGTTTGTAATTTCTACATTTTTCATTGGCGACCCCACAAAGTATATATATTCTGGATCGTTATAGATAGCGAAGTCGATATAGCCATGTCCGTCTGTCCGTCAGTCCGTCTGTATGTTGAAATCAACTTTCCGTAGCCGCCAAATAACTTACAAATATAATTTATACATCAATATGTCGGGAATTCTTCCGGCTCGGTCGAGAGAAAATCGGCTCACAAATGGCTGAGATATAAGGAAAAAATCGGGACAACCTCGATTTTTGGTCTATTTTTGATCTATATCTGGATTACTATGTCATTAATATAGATAATATGGATATCTAATGATAGATATTTCAAAGACCATTGCAACGATGTATATAAGTCTATACTAATTTGGACCTACAATGGGTCAAAATCGGGAAAAATATTTTTTAACTCGAATTTTTTTTTTACCCAAAAAAATTTTTTTCATTAACTTTTTTTCACTAATAAATTTAAAAAATTAAAAAAAAAATTTCGAAAAAAAAAACTTAAAACAATTTAAAAAAAAAAAAATTAAAATTTTGAAAAACAATTAGAAAAAAAATTTTTTTTTTAAATTTTAAAAAAAATGTTTATTTAATTTAAAATTTTTATTTTAAAGTATAATTTGGCGAAGGGTATATATAGCTCTTACTTGTTTTTCATCTAACGTTTCAAAAAATTCTCAGAATTGAACGCATCTTATCCCAGTCACATGGATATCTTCGTTGCTTATGATATGAAAAATGTTCTGTCATTTCTAGAACTATGTATGTATGCTTGTGTTTCACCGGCTCCTATTTCCTTACATTTAACCTAGCGTTAACACATGCAAGTAAATTTACACACACATGTGTAATTGTGTTAGTGCAAAAGTATGTGTTGTGTTTTGCGAACTGTTACTTTCATGTGTAAAGGCTTAAACATGTTTACTCTATAAATTTCTTTCTCCATCTATCTTCTCATACATAACACAAAATTGAAAAAGAGGAATCGTGTCCGCGTACGGCCAAGGAAGTGCCCGCCTAAAGGAGATTTATTTGTTCTAAAAATACTAAAAAAAAGCATGAGACCGCGAAATTCGTCCATCTGCGAGAGCTGTCCGGCTGACGAAACTGTCAGTTAGTTGAACATTACGACAAACGTTTCGATTTCAAACCATTCTTAATTTCAAATCAAAGACAAACTAAATATTAAAAGAGAGTTGATAATAAATTGAGGAAAATTTTATTTAAAAATATCTGGGATCACAAAGGCTATACTACATGTTCGCTGGGATATTGTGAGTGTTGGAACAAAAAATACAACTTAATGAATTATACTTTGCGACTGACTGACAGACTGACAGACAAACTGACTAACTGACTGACTAAATACATACTGGTCATAAATGAGGATGTATTTCAATATATATTTTTTATTAAATATTTATTTTTTTTATCTATTTGTTTTTGAAGCCTTACTATATAGGGAACACATTGAAAATTATGAAATTGTGAAAATCATTTAAAAATATTTTATTATAACTATTAATGTTCTAAGAATATTAATACGAATCTAATAAACCACACAACATAACACTTCATAATACTAATATTTTGATCAATACACTGATCAACAAAATTCTGACACTTCACTACTTGCACAATAACATTTTAAGTCATTATTTTAACACGGTAATGTCATTGAATTAATTGCAACATTTAATCCCAATTATAATCGCACATTAAATATTTCGATTAAAAACATTTGACGAAGAGTTTTAATTAAAATATGTTCCGAACTGTATACAAATAACACTAGTTTACAAGGTTTTTGATCGTGATGTGAAACACATACAAGTTTATTAATTTAGGCCGTCTAACTTCATAGAAGTTCCTTTAACGTTTTGTGAGTAATTCGTTCAAACTGGTTTTATACATATTGTGTTGATATAATTATCATACAGTTTATTTTTATACCCTTCACCTTCGTGAGGAGGGTATATATAAGTATGTCATTCCGTTTGTAATTTCCACAATATAATTTTCCGTCCCTATAAAGTATATATGTATTCTGGATCCTTATAGATAGCCGAGTCGATTAAGCCATGTCCGCCTGTCTGTCTGTTGAAATCAATTTTCTGAAGACCCCAGATATCTTCGGGATCCAAATCTTCAATAATTCTGTCAGACATGCTTTCGAGAAGTTTCCTATTCAAAATCAGCAAAATCCGTCCATAAATAACGGAGATATGAGTAAAAATCCGAGACAACCTCTATTTTTGGCCTATTTTTTTATCTACATCTCGATTACTAAGTCATAAATATAGACAATATGGATATCTAATGATAGATATTTCAAAGCAACGATGTATATAAAGCTATATTAAGATAGACTTACAATGGGTCAAAATCGGGAAAAATATTTTTTAACCCAAATTTTTTTTCACAAAAAACATTTTTTTGTCATAAATTTTTTCACTAATAAATTAAAAAAAAAAATTGGAATAAACTTTTAAATAACGATTTCGAAAAAAAAAAATTAAAAATTGTTTAAAAAAATTAAAATTTTTTTTTTAATTTTATTTTAAAGTATAATTTGGTGAAGGCTCTCTTACTTTTTATTTTTGCTTTAGTATACTGATGTCTGATGTAACATAGCGTAAAGTCAATAGTCACTTTAGCGTCCCTTAGTAACCTATAGTGAAGTCACTTTAAACGTTTATTTTGTACTGCACTTTAAATGATGTCCATATCATCAAATTCAAGAATAATCAAGTTGGTAATCATCGACCTATAACGCTCGCCGTTAACGGTGATATAATTGATATAATTCTCATACAGTTTATTTTTATTTTTGCTTAAGTATACTGATATCCCATGTAACATAGCATAAAGTCAATAACCTATGGCGAATTCACTTTAAACGTTTGTAGTGCACTTTAAAAAGTAGTTATTTTACGCACCAGAAGTAATCCATTGAGAATTGTATGTCGAAGAAAGGTTTGTTTACAAGCTATCGTGTATTGGACTGCCTATGATATCTCTTTTTAATTGACTATTTGAGGTCAATTAGCACCCGTATATGTTAAAATAAGTAGTTATGTGGCTGATTAAGTTACCAGTTAGGTAGCTAGTAAGGTAACTGACGCTATTTAACCAGTATGTTAATCCAATGCTTTAACTACTTTGGATCAGCTATTAGACAGTCTCATTGTAGTCAAAAAGGACATCCACGTGTTGAAATAACTAGTCACGTAGCTATTGAAGTAACTAGTTCCCATCCTAAATGATGGGTAAAATCACTAGTTCGAGAATGTCTCCTAGAACTGCTGGATGACTACTTGCTTAACTGCTGGGAAGCGTTAAATGTACATACTTACATTCAAAAAATACACATGTACATAAGGGTGCTCTCGTTTGTATGGCTAAAAAATAAGGTTTTGATGTTCCAACTAAAATGAAAGTTTAATTTATTTAAGGAGACCAATTCTCAAAATATTTGTATTTGGTTAGCTGGATCAAAGAATGGAAAGGTTCTTTTTAGAGTTTTTATAACTTTTTAAATATTTGTCGCAAAGGAAACATACGAAATTTTGGTATCATGTGAAAGGTCTTTGAATGGTGCTTCCAATGTCGTATCCAAATATTCATGCAAGTATAAAAATATTAAAAAAATTTTAATTTTGGCAAACATTTTTAGTTTTTTTAAATTTTGATACAGTATTATTTTAATTTATACTGAGACATTCAAGTCACTTCATTTTACAAAAAGTAATTGAGTGACAATTGACATTCCAATAGCTTACTTTTGGTGGGTGAAAAGACTACTTTCTAAAGGGCTGTTACAAACACTAATGTCAAAATTTACTTCATTAGACATTAGCGAAAATTTCTGTTTAAAAGGAAAACTACTGGATAATGATAATGAACATATAACAATCTATGGTCTTAGATCAGGCGCGGATCCTGGTCAACCATTTGTGGGAGAGATTATATTAAAATTTATCTTACATTTTTCTTTGTTTCCTTTTTTTATATTAAAACACCCTAGATCCGCACCTATCTTAGATATGCAATGACGGATGTATATCAGTAAAAAAACATATTCGAAACAAGCAAATAAATTTATTCTGAATTTTCATCTGGATATATTTTAATAAAATTTTTTCTTATACACATTTATTTGTATTAGAACGGGTTTGATATGAAACTGAACCACTTAAATCATCTTACTTAAAAAACTGAGAGTAGAATTACAAAAAAAAAAAAAAAAAATTAGCTAGTGTAATTTTCCTAAAAGAAGTTTGATACAGTCGAAATATTAAAACAAAATTATATGAACAAAACAAAAATCATTTGAAAACTTTACTAAATATTGTCAGTTTAGAAAACTTCCATTGACCAACATTTTTGAAGACTTAATATAATGATTGTTATAAGTTAATAAAACAAAATACAATACAATCAAATTTAAAAATACCGTTTTTCAAAACGTTTTTTTTTCGTCTCTGCTAAAAAAGTTGATGCTAAATTTATAAAACATTTCAACATGACAACAATCTAAGTATAACAGTTAATAAAATACTTATAAATCTTGTGTATGTAGTTAAAAGCAACTTATTTCTTCTTTTCAATTTGGCGTTTAAAACCGGTGTCGATGTGAGTGTGTTTTAATAATTTTTTGTATTTCTATTAATCATCCATCCAACGAAGATACGAGTACGAGTACAAGCACAAGAAATACCCAAGACAAGACAACAAATATCAGGAAATAAAATTTAACAGAGGTTCAGTTATGCAAAGTGGAGCAAACTAGTCCCCACAGTAACAATAGCAGTAACAACAACAAACAAACAAAAAACCCTAACTAACACCTAAATGAATAATTAATTAAACATTAACCCTATGAAGGTAAAAAAGGTTCCATTTCCATGCATTACGTTTCTGTATTTCTTCCATAGTTTATTTATTTTGTTTATTACTTACATTATTATTGTTATACAGGTAACTTACTTTTCAGTGACTACTTCACACTATCTGCATTACTTAGAAGTATGTAGTTTGATACTGAGTGATATATAACCCCTTCGCGTATGTTACATTTTTACATAAGTAGTAAAATATACCGATATTCGCTATATTGATGGAAATATTACTAAGTTAATTTTATCGTATGTAAAATTTAATTTACTAAATTTAAAATTTGGTATTGATGATAGCAGCCAAAGCAAAGAAATTTAATAATTATAACGCTCTCCTGAAAATTTTGGTTTTTGTAACATACGATAATTTCGCGCAAAGGAGTCGATATTTCGAAATTACAAATTATTTTATAATAAAAAGTTAAAGAATAATTGTTGAAATACTATTGTTTTGTAATTTATTAATTGCAATGACTTATTTTAATCCATATTTGTAAGAGAACGTGGTAAGTACTTGCCTCCAATGACATCACTGTGTTTAAATAATCAGTTAAAATACCAATGCAACATACATATGAAAGTTCACAAAAGGGTTAATACAAATTATAAAACATAATTATGTTACTACATATACATTTGTACATAGATACACACTTATGTATAAATACCCAGTAAACATTATTTGCCTTGAATGCAATGAAAACATTTTACATCGTAATTTTGTTAACTGCTTATTTTTATAAAAATCAAATAAAATTCGGACAATTTTCTGATGTTTATTCAGACTTTTGTTTGAATAAACATAACAATAGCGGCAGTTTTATTAGAATTATGTTCGATCCGGTATTTTGCAGACTATATGTCGGTAAGAATTCTAACCGAATTCGGCAAAATATGTTTAGTGGGTATTTACATGAGCTCACACAACAATACATACCGTACATTTGTATTCATTCATATTTGAATATATATTTATTTAGATAGGCTGTCTGTATGTATGTATGTCTGTCTATCTATCTGTCGGTCAATTACAAACTACATATGTACATACACAAATATGCATGTCTTTAAGACATGCTTTGGGTGCTTTTGATTACAAACCCATTACACTCAACAAAATATCATAGTTTTGTTGTGTTATAGTTTTACTATAGTTTTAAAACTTAAAATTTATTTTACAAATACATGTTAAAAGTTATAATGAAGGTTTTATAAAGTAGAAATTATAAGGTGTAGATAAGACTGGTAGGTACATTCCTAGGGAAATTCTAAAGAAATTTTAAATATAACAAGTAAGAGAGCTAAATTGTGCCGAATCTTATATACTAGGTATCCAAAACCGAAACCGAAAACCGGTCAACCGGTTTTTTCATCTTTGTAAAACCGACCGATTTCGGTTTTCTTTAACTTTTCGGTTTTTGACAAACCGGTTTTTTTAAGATGGTTAACCGGTTTTAACGAAATACTTTGTAAAGTTTATTTGAACATATTACTTAAAAATATTTTGATAATATTTTTAAAAATATTTATTTATTTTTTAGAAAATGTCTGCATTCGACAAATTTTGGAATTTAGTACATAATTATATATATAACACTTTTTGCCTTACCAAAATTGTCTATAAATTTAAATTGGCATTTGTCATATTAAATAAAAATTAATAAAAAACCGGTTAACCGGTTTTTAGAATGACAAAACCGAAACCGGTTTTTTTACAATGAGAAAACCGAAACCGGTTTTTTTATAAAACACTGTTTTCGGTTAAACCGGAAACCGGTTTTTTGAATTTGCCGGTTTTTTGGACACTCTATTATATACCCTTCACCAAATTATACTTTAAAATAAAATTAAAAAACATTTTTTTTTTTTTCAAAATTGTTTTTTAAGTTTTTTTCCAATTTAAAAAAAAAAAAAAAATTTTTATATAAGTCTGCTAAAATTTATGACAAAAGAATGTTTTTTGTATAAAAAAATTCGAGTTAAAAAATATTTTTCCCGATTTTGACCCATTGTAGGTCCAACTTTGTATAGCCTTATATACATCGTTGCAATGGACATTGAAATATCTATCATTAGATATCCATATTGTTTATATTTATGACTTAGTAATCGAGATATAGATAAAAAATAGGTCAAAAATTGAGGTTGTCTCGGATTTTTGCTCATATCTCCGTTATTTATGGACGGATTTTGCTGATTTTAAATAGGAAACTTCTCGAAGAATTATTGAGGATTGGGATCCCGAAGATATCTGGGATCTTCAGAAAATTGATTTCAACAGACAGACAGACAGACAGACGGACATGGCTAAATCGACTCCGCTATCTATAAGGATTCAGAATATATATACTTTATAGGGTCGGAAAATTATATTGTGGAAATTACAAACGGAATGACAAATTTATATATACCCTTCTCACGAAGGTGAAGGGTATAAAAACAATATATCTCAGGAAAATTTTCAGAACTTGTTCAAAAGTAACTAGTTCTAGAACGAGTGTTATCACAACCACTTCAGACTCTTTAATAGCTGCCTCGGAACTAGGTATGTCGCAATAAATTCTGGAACACGTTGGTATGTATATGAAGCATCTCATGCAATGACTTGTGAATTAATTTAATAATCTATTAAGTATATTCTTGTTAAATATAAGTCTGCTAAGGCCAATTCTATAAAAGAACCAAAGAAATAATAAATATTTCTCATTTGCTTCATGAAACATGATTCAAGCACGACAAAAATCATTGATGATACAAATAGTTATAGAACTGCCCTAAATATGTGTAATTGCTAGTTCCGAAGGTAAACATTTCAAACAAAAAACATTAATTATAGAACTGGTTCCAGAAGCGTCCCAAATATCCTATTGGGGAGGTGACAATTTCAAACAAAAATCATAAGTATGCATTGTAGAACTACACCTTTTTCAATTGAAAATGAGAACTTTTCAATTCAATTCAGAACATATCAATTGGAATTGAGATTTTTCATTTGATATTCAGAAAATCCCAATTGATAATGAGAATTTTCATTTGTAATTCGGAAAAGAACAATTGATAATGAGAATTTTCATTTATAATTCAGAATATATCAATTGATAATGAGAATTTTCGTTTAGAATTCGGAAAAAAACAATTGGAGAACTAAGAAACTAAAATAAGATGTAAAATATCTTAAGATTTAAATATGCATATAAAATATTTTATCCTGCTTGTATTTAACTATAATTGGCCATTATGAATTAATAATATAATTCGTTTTAATAACATATTATTAATATTTGTTTTACTAATATTACCACTGTAAGTTTTTTGAGTGTATTATTGGTGGGTATTGGTCATCGATTTTTTATTTTTTTTTTTTCTTGCAAATTTACATATTTATTTCGGCACAACATTGACATTGACTTTGACCGACTAACTCAAGGAATGAAAACAAAAAACATTAATAGAGTTAAAGACCGAATTTTTACACATGCTACAAATGCATTACTAACCTATCACATTTTACGACACACTTTCGCAGCAATAGTGAGAGAGCAACATAACTAACATGTTGTTTTATTTTTATTATAAAGTTGGAAATACAAGCGTATTAGTTTAGGATTTAGGAAACGTCTACTTTTCATTACAGCCTTTATTCCCGGGAAAACGGGACGTTTTAATATAAACTTCGTTTTAAATAACCTCTAGTTTGGATATTTAACACATATTATGGTAGGTTCATTATATATACCTTCAATATATTTCGCCATCTCGATATTATGTACGTTAAAGTACTAAAAATCAATAGCAACGTCTTAACAGTAAACTGGCTTTAAACAGAATTTAAAATTAGTCGCAACAATGCAGATACATTCAACGTATAAGACATAGAATGCATTATGTTTTCATACTGTTTCATGTCGAAAATCACGTCTAACTTTAAAAATAAATCGAGGAACTAACTAGTTATTTATATTAAAAAATGAAAGATAAAAGAATAGAAAATACATACATACATATGTACATTTCTAAGTAAAGTAGTGGTATAACTTTTTATATATTTTTTTTTTTTTTTCATAACTTGGTGCGTATTAGGGTGGTCCATTATTCGAGTTTTATTTTAATCGAATAAAAGTTCATAATTTTTTTCATTATTATAGTAATTGATTTAAAAGAAGAATAAACGTAAGTAAATTTTGTCGAATATCACGTCTAACTTTAAAAATAAATCGAGGAACTAACTAGTTATGTATATTAAAAAATGAAAGATAAAACAATAGCAAATACATACACACATATGTACATTTCTAAGTAAAGTAGTGGTATAACTTTTTATATATTTTTTATTCATAACTTGGTGCGTATTAGGGTGGTCCATTATTCGAGTTTTATTTTAATCGAATAAAAGTTCATAATTTTTTTATTATTAGAGTGATTGATTTAAAGGAAGAATAATCACACATTATAAACGTAAGTAAATTTTGTCTAACTTACAATAATGGTAAGTTAAATAGATGATATGAAATCAATTCAAATGAATTGTAAATGAATTGCAATTCATTTTTACCAAATTCATTTGAATTAATTCAAATTTCATTCATTTCATTTTTTTGTGTGAATGATTCGCGAATTAATTCAAAATTGAATGATTCATTTACAGCTCTGAAATAAATAGATATAAATAATAACAACTTAAACCATTTTAATTACATAAATATTTTATGAAAAAATTTTATTTTTAAATTCGTTTGACTAAAATATATTTTAATTATATAGTTTATTATTCATTGGAAAATCATTCTAACTCTATTGCAGATATTTTTACCCTTTTCTAGGTCTTTAGTAGTTACAACGTTTTCGTTTTTAAGTTAAGTTTCCAAGTCAATTGAAAAATCAATGTAGATACAATAATAAAAATTTAAAGTAACCGTCTTGGAATAAAATTATAAACTATGTTTCTTTTAGATAATTTTGTCCAAAATGTTTATTAAAAAAATAAATTTATTCGATTAATCGACAATTATTAATTAAATAATTTTTTCTTCTAAATTGAAAAATGTTATTCATTCGAATAAAAAATATTTTTTTTCCTCGATTATTCGAATTGTATTCAAATGAAAACCTTAAAGACGCTAAAATAAGTTTCTAAAAAGGATCACATTTTCCCCCTGGTAGATCTAAAATGTGAATATGCAAACAAATTTAAATGTATCTTTTTAAAAAAAAAACTGAGATCAAGATAAATGTAGAAAAATATTTAAAAAGGCTTGAAAGGTTTAGTTGCAGTACATAAATATAACTTGTAAAACAAAAACAGAAGAAGTAAGAGTGCTATATTCGGCTGTGCCGAATCTTATATACCCTTCACCAAAGTATACTTTAAGATAAATATTTACAAGTAAGGGCCATATAGTAAAAGGTAACATACATTAAAGTGAGGAATAAAGTAACCTTTAAATTTTTCGTTATCACAACTTCCTTGTAAAATAAAATAAATTTTTTCGAAAATATGGTAATAACAGAGAAAAAACCGATTACTTTTGACAAATTAGTTGTACATCGTGTAGCCAGATTTTCTCCATACTTTACAGTATAATCAGGATTGCCCCATAACCAACATATTTATGACTGCTCAAACTGTATTCCGGGGAGACATTTGTATGGGGGAACGATAATGCCCATTTTCAATACCAAACAAACCTTATCTCCTGACTCCTTTCGTTTGAGACCTATCGTGTTTTTAACAGGCAGATGGACGGACATAGTTAGAATTTCATAAGCATCCAGAATATATAATATAGTTTAATGTGTCTGCGATGAATAATTCGATGTGTTACAAACGGACTGACAAAATCAATAATACCACCGTCTATTTTGATGAAGGGTATAAAAACAATTTCTGGTGAAAAAAATATTTATAGAAAAAATAGGTTAGCCGTGGTTTTTCGCTTATATCTCAGCCATTTGTTGGCAGATTTTCTCAATTGAGGGCATTGGAAAGTTTATTTCTACAATTTTGGAAATTTTGGAAATTACAAACGGAATGGCAATCTTATACAAACTTATACATACGTCGTACGACATTTGTAAAAATGTCTCTTTTTTCAGAAAAAATATTGCAACAATTGTAGTACGATTTGGAATAATATAAATTTATTTTCCAAATTATAAAATTTAAAAATCTTTCCTCGTTTTTTATTTGTTAGCCTTAGTATCTGACGTGACGTTACGTTTTTTAAATTTCCATTTGATATATTTGTTGGTTAATAAATAAGAAAAAGAAAACAAATAAGAAAGTATGGTCTGTCAAGCATGGCCATATAGTACCCTACACTGAGAAACATTTTTTTTTTTTTATTTCAATAATTTATTTTCGTAAGTTGGCGTTATATGGGATCTATGACCAATTATGAATCGATCGCCATGAAATTAGGTCGCGTAATTTATGTCTATCTGAAACTTATTTCTGTGGATACCAACATTTTTAAGAGATTTATGCTAGTTAAAAGCATTTTCGGAAGCGGGCCTATGACTAATTATGGGTGCTATGACTAATTATGGACCGATCATCATCAAAATTAGGTGAAATGATTACTGTATATATAAACTTATTTGGAGCTTATTTGGAAATTTGATTATAATTGATTAACTTTTAATTTTTCGGTCTGGGTGGACTTTTCGCTGAAAATTAAAATATACTAAAGTTTCGCCTAAAACCGAAACCAACAATTATTCTTCGGTTTTTACTTTTAATCTATTTTCAGTAGAAAAATTCAAAATTTTTAAATGAAAAACAAACTTTATAATCCGTGATCCATACAATTTCTCTAAAAACAAATCGATAAATACAGTAAAATATATAAAGATTTCTTTAAATTCTTTAAATAATGTAGCAGGCTACCTTTCGCAGGCTAGACAAAGAATGAAACTTCAAATAACTGTTTATTTATTTAATTAAAAAAAATAAAGCAACATTTTTGTAACACAGACTTAGTTATTTTCAAATATCTGATACAAGTATGGAGTACTAGCTGACCCGCTTTATTATCCCTTTTGAATTCACATTCACTAAACCATGAATGCTTAATGTTGTGTTCAAAAAGTACTATTAGTAGAAAAAATGTACCAGCAAGTCCCTTTTTTATATTATAACTCAGTCAGGATCATGTATGTTTAATTTCTTGCTTATAAGTAGGTTCATTATTAGAAATTTAAAAAAATACCATTTGTAGAACGAAAAAATACAAATATGTAGTTTTTGTTACCTCAATATCATTAAGCTCTCTATTATTGGTTCTTTCTTTACTCAGAAGCATATCAACTATTATGTATATAAGTAAAATAATTTAATATAATAAAAAGTTTCATTAGAAGAAAAATTATTAATTTTCCACACTTGAACCACCGCCAAGTTTGAAATTTCAGAGTAATTTACTTATTCCAGGTTCAATATTATAGAAAATTCTAAAAGTATTATTTGAAGAACAAATACCATTGAGCACCCTATTCATGATTATTTCTTTACTGAGAAGCATATTAGACAATATGCCGAATTTAATATACCCTTCACCATATTATACTTTAAAATAAAATAAAATTTTTTTTAAATTTGTTTAAAAAAAATTTTTCGAAATTGTTTTTTAAAAGTTTTTTCCAATTTTTTTTTAATTTATTAGTGAAAAAAATATTTTTAGTAAAAAAAAAAAATTCGGGTTAAAAAATATTTTTCCCGATATTGATCCATTGTAATATACCCTTCACCATATTATACTTTAAAATAAAATAAAATTTTTTTTAAATTTGTTTAAAAAAAATTTTTCGAAATTGTTTTTTAAAAGTTTTTTCCAATTTTTTTTTTAATTTATTAGTGAAAAAAATATTTTTAGTAAAAAAAAAAAATTCGGGTTAAAAAATATTTTTCCCGATATTGATCCATTGTAGGTCCAACTTACTATAGCCTTATATACATCGTTGCAATGGACTTTGAAATATCTATCATTAGATATCCATATTGTCTGTATTTATGACTTAGTAATCGATATATAGATCAGCAATAGGCCAAAAATAGAGGTTGTGTCGGATTTTTGCTCATATCTCCGTTATTTATGGACGGATTTTGCTGATTTTAAATAGGAAACTTCTCGAAAGCATGTCTAACAGAATTATTGAAGATTTGAATCCCGAAGATATCTGGGGTCTTCAGAAAATTGATTTCAACATACAGACAGACAGACGGACATGGCTTAATCGACTCCACTATCTATAAGGATCCAGAATATATATACTTTATAGGGTCGGAAAATTATATTGTGGAAATTACAAACGGAATGACAAACTTATATATACCCTTCTCACGAAGGTGAAGGGTATAAAAAGTACCATTAAAAGAAAAAATACCATTTTTCCTTTATCCTCTTGAACAACCGTCAAGAACTTTAAATTTGTATAGCATTTTCTATGACACTTATTATTTAATAAATTATTACGAAAACGAAACAAACCGGTGTACAATTTTTTAAAACCGAAACCGCGGGTTTGAAATTCTTCGGTTTTTTGAAAACTCTAATATATCTCTTTTCAAAATATTATAAAATCCAAGATAATTTAACATTTAGGAGATGTATTTATAAATTTGTATTGTACTGTTTCAATCGAACCAGCTATTTTTAAAGCATCCACATGTATTTATAGTGATTTTTTGCGATCGTTTGCGTTCGCAAGATATATTACCGATTAATTGACTAAACAATAAAAACAATTATGTTTTTATTTGTTGTATTCGATCAAAATAAAAGGTCGAATAATATTGACTAGCCTAGTATCGAGGAATTAACAGTATTCATATATTCTAATTATCTCAGCCATGAATTGGAAAAAAAAATGTTTATTATTGCCTTTTTTTCTTGTTAAATATTAATTTAACTCAAACAAAAGAAATAAAAATAGTATAAAATATGTATAAATAAATCAGTGTGTGTCTGTATAAAATAGTAACAAAATTATGTCGAAAAGAGTCAGTGGGTCAAAAACAAAACTAACCTAGAGCACAAATAAATGCTGGCAAAAAAAAAATAAGAATTCATGCATAAATTGCAAATTTGACTTGAACTGACTCCGGTACTTACTGTATACATTCATCAGGGTGCTAATATACCCACATCCATACATAAATATATTTTTGCGTTTGTATGTAGGAGCACAGAATGTGTGCGAGTAGTTTTATTGTTTATCAAATAACTGTGTATCTTGTGATTTGCTATTAAATAAACTATACATTAACGCATTCATCGGATACATTGTATACATGTATATACTTATATACATGCATACAGACAATAGTATTTACGTACGTATGCATGTGTATGTGTACATATGAATATATTTAAGTACCAAACTGACAACCTCTTGGCCTAAAGTTTAGATCAAAAAACGTCATTGACCCTCTTCATGATAAACAACGTTACTAATGTTGTGTTGTGATGTGTAGATGGGTACATGGCTCTATGTTTGGCCAGTTGTCTGGCTAACTGTACGTTTGTTTGTCTTTCTGTCTGATTGGTTAAATAGCAAAAGGTATATAAGACGCTTCCTCATTTATTAACTGTTTTTACTTGTTTCATGTTTTATCGATTTTATTTCCTGTCCATCATTTCATCCAAACAAACACAAATAAACAGACATATGTATACTTCGCGAAATGTTTACTTTTATAGTTAAAACCAGGCGTATTTAGTATAAGGTGGTGTACAGCTGATCATTTTTATACCCTTCACCATTAGTGGCAAGGGTATATATAAGTTTGTCATTCCGTTTGTAATTTCTACATTTTTCATTTGCGATCCCACAAAGTATATATATTCTGGATCGTTATAAAAAGCAAAGTCGATATAGCCATGTCCGTCTGTCCGTTTGTATGTTGAAATGAACTTTCCGTAGCCCCCAAATAACTTACAAACATAATTGATACATCAATATATCGGGAAAATCGGGCCATAAATGGCTGAGATATAAGGAAAAAACCGGGACAACCTCGATTTTTGGTCTATTTTTGATAGGTCATTAATATAGACAATATGGATATCTAATGATAGATATTTCAAAGTCCATTGCAACGATGTATATAAGGCTATAGTGATTTAGACCTACAATGGGTCAAAATCGGGAAAAATATTTTTTAACTGAATTTTTTTTTACCAAAAAAAAATTTTTTTTGTACATTTTTGTTTACTAATAAATTTTTAAGAAATGAAAAAAAAATTGGGAAACAAATATTTTGAAAACAATTTAGAAAAAAAATTTTTTTTTTAAATTTTGAAAAAAAAAATTAATTTTGTTTACCTAAAAATATTTAAAATTTTTATTTTAAAGTATAATTTGGTGAAGGGTATATAAGATTCGGCACAGCCAAATATAGCTCTCTTACTTGTATTTTCTTCACTTGTGTAGATGCTCGAACTGTCAAATTCAATAGTGTTTGTTGTGAATACTACAACAAACGTAAAAGCAACAGGCAGACTTTGACAGCTTTAGCCCACATCAACAAAAACAAATTGCATGTGGTTTTTGTAAATGTTGTACTTTTTTTGAACGCCTTGGTTCAAAATATATATATATACCACAAACTATACAGATATTAATCAGCTGGTTTCAGTAATATGACAAAACAAATAAAATAAGAATAAATTGTTAAAATGAGCAAATATTTCTTACGCTCTGCAAACCACAAAAAATAAAACTTTGTTGTAAACCGTCATAATAACCTTGTTTTGTAGAGTTGTGGCTAAAATTAACTAAAAATCTCTTTTTTAGTGATTCAGTTAAAAGCAAGGCGAATTCATACAAGGTGGTGGCAGTTCTACAAAAACAACAATTGATCTTAACAAATGTCAAAAACTAAAAATTAAACAAATATGTATTGAAACTTAATATATTGTAGATAATTGACTAGTGGGGGCTTTACTTATTTATGTAAAAAATAAGTATTTTGTTAATAAGCTTAGAATATGTAGATATTTAAATATAAAAACAAGCTTTGACAACTGTTAGAACCATAAAGAGAAAAAAAGTAATCAGCTGTTTGACTGACTCCACCTTGTATTAATTCGCCTTGAGTTAAAAGGTTTTACCACAGATATATATACAGATTCGTAAAAACTGACATTTACAAAAGTGGTGTGTCAGCTTTTCTTCATTTAACCCCATCGAAGAAAAAGGATAGCCATACATTTTACATACATATTTGCTATTCCTTTCTTCCGATGGGGTTAAATGTGTGATGCCACTTTGATACATTTTAACACCGTGACGTATCTGTTCATCATCTGTGGGTTTTACTACGCCTACAAAACAATTACAAAAATAACAGGCAATTTCTTATTTTGTTTGTGATGCACTAAAACAATGTGTCTGTTGTTTTTGTATTTGTTTGGTAGGCGTAGTATAACCTTTTAACTGAATCACTAAAAAATAGCATTTTAGTTCAAAGCGGCACAACTCTAATATTTTGTGTTTCCAAAACTCAAAATAATTTGTTTAAAACTATATACCCAATAAACCAGAAAACGATATGATAGTAAAAACGGTATTATTTTATGGGGACGATTATAATATCATATTTTATTATTGAAAACTATATTATCAAAATATCGTTTTAAAATATTTTTCTTCCAATAAAATAAATAAAAAAACGACAAACATTTGAAAAAAACTTCAAACAGAAAAATAATTTAAATTAAAAAATTTCAAACAACACAAGAAATATGAAGACAAAATGAATATCAAATCATTTAAATTGTAGGTAATAAACAGTCCAATCTTTTTTTCAGTTTTATGGTGAATTCTCTTGTATGCAATATTTAAAATTTTCAAATATTTGCAACAAAATATGTACATGCAATATGAATGAGATGAAAAATATGATTTGTTATGTTTCCTTTTCTTTCAGGTTTTTGTCTTATTTTAACGGAATATGTATTACATACATACATATTTCAGATAAAAAATATATAATTTTAGCATTTAGAATAAAATCTGTAGCATGCCGATTTTACTATCGTTTTTATTGGAAATTATGATAGCGAAAACGATATCATAATTGCCTGGAAAAACGATATTATAAGGAACGGTACAATTTAGTCCGGAAAAACTATCGTTTATGACACGCAAACGATATCATATATGATAGTTTATATCATCTATATGATATCGTTTCGATATCGTTTTAATATCGTTTGGTTTATTGGGTATGGACGTTTTCACCGAATACCAACAAATTAAAAATACTTTGTTTTATCATACTTTCATAGGGAAACAATAAAATTTAACTGACGTAAAGAAATTTTACATTTATTCTCAACCCATTTCGAGATATTCGAATGCTAAGTCGCAGAAGAGTAACTTTTCTCATTTGGATATTTCTATTGCTCTCTAAATCATTTTGAGGCTATAACGAGTCGAAGAAGAATGTATAATAATCTATGCTATTGCAAATAACTGCGACATTGAAAAACAACATTATTTGTTATCAATGCGTCGAAAGTGCATATAGAAAAATCAACGAATATTAAGTACAAGCAGATATTTTTTATACAAATAAAATAAAAAAAACTTTTTGTAAAATAAGATGATTTGCGATCTTGGTACTTATATAAAGTTGGTCACGTGCGACATCGTAAGTATAGAATTTAAAAATTTGAAAATAATTTTTTCTTACATAGATGATTTTTTATATTACACCCACAACATAACATAAATGGGGTTAAAATTTATTTAATGCCATCTGATCAGATTAAAAACCATTCCTTGTTATATAATTTAGACGAAAAATGGAAAGAATTAAAAAGCATTCCCGGTATAGTCGGAAAATTCACTACTATTTTTGCGATGGTCAAGATGTAAAAACAGTTAGGAATACCTATTCTGGGAAAAAAAAAACTCCGTTTAATATTCCTGACATTATTTTGATTTTAAATTATTTTATTATATGAGTATTTAATACCACACTTTATACTTTATTTATACTACATAGTTTTGTTAAGTTTGTAGTTTGTTATTATTATTTGAAAATAAATACAATGAATACTTCTGTTGAATTAAATACACGTAATTTCGTAAAAAGAGCAACAGAAACAACATATATATCATTATGGAGAAAATGTCCCGTGCGACAGTGTTTAAAATTGAATTAAAAAATGTATTAATAATTTCTGGGTAAAATTAAAACCATTTTTAACCCTCTAACCCGCAAGAGTGCCTCAAGGCATGCATAACAAAACACCAATTATCTCAAAAGTAATTATAAATATTTTTAAATTTAACGGTGATTTTAGTTACAGATTTGTTAACACTACCCTCAAAGGTTGAAATGTATTCTAACCTTTATTCTTTTTTCTGCCAGCTGTTTTGTGAGTGATGTCATAATTTTAGCACTTGAAATTTTGTGTGTGATTTTTTTTAAATCAAAATTTTACTAACTTTTAGTCACCCGAAATTGAAATATTGCCTTAGTTTTGAAATATTGCTTTAAACCGGCGTTTGAATTGTTGGCCCCGAAATCCACTTCTGCTTTGTCCACTTCTGCTTTGTCCAGAAATATTTGTCAGACTTTGATTTTTATATTATTTTTTAATTTTTTTTTGTCAGAAATATTTGTTATTTTTTGTCAGAAATATTTGTCAGACTTTGATTTTTATTTTTTTGAAAGATATAAAAATTAATTATTGAGTTTTATTACATGTTTGTCAGACAGCACAATTTTCAATATCTGGCATCACTCACTTTATTATATATTTCAGTATTGCCAGTTAAGAAAATATAATTGAACAATGAAATACATTTTCTGGAACATTTTACTGAAGATATTTTCTCGTTACAAACTAAAGGCTGGGTTAGCCGACCGTTGATGTAATGTAACCGTAATGTTGACTTAACGTAAGACTTTAGTACGATTATAGAACATTAAAAACGTGTCATATGTTTTTGACATAAACAAACAAACCAAAATATAGCCGGAACTATATTTGTTGTATAAACTTTAATTGTCCTATACCAATAAAATCAATTGTTCGTCGTTCATTTTAATAAAGATAAATTTAATACGTTTTGTTTAATTTTAAGTTTTTCTTTAATATTTCGCGCTTGTCGCTGATTGAAATTTTCAAAATTTAAACAGCTGTTTGAAGGTGTTATCAACACAATTGTTTTAAATACTGTTCAAGCGATTTTATAATTATTTCTGCGATTTTAGAAAAGATTATTAAACTTTGTTTGGTAATAGTACTTACATATAAACCGTATTTATTTACACATAATGCATTCATTATCATACAGACTTTATTTACTTAAGGTCCTATAACTTAAAAATTAATAAATATTGTATTGTACTTTATACTATGGGTCATTATTATAACTTGCCTTTTTGTTCGTAATAGTAAAAGTTTACTTTAAGAGTACCTTTTTATATTGCTTAAAGTTAACTTTTACTATTTGGAACATAAAGGCAAGTTGTAATAATGGCTCTAAGTATGGTTAATTTGTGTATACAAAATATTAATTTAATATTTTGAAACTTAAATACTTTTGCCGATTATTAGTATACATTTTATAAATGCTTGTATGAATTAATTTGTATAATAAGTAAATATTACCATAACATTACAAAGTTTTGTTTTTTATTTATGTATTTATACTTATTTTTGAAATATTTAAAACATTTTTAGAACATTGAAAATATTTTTAAGCGTTCTGCCCAAAATAAGTATTTTTATACAAGACTTAAAATTAACAAGTTGACAACACTGTTAGTAAATGTCACGTAGAAACGTAAAGAAATTCTGTTTTCAACAGGTTCAGACGTTACAGTTACGTTACATTTTTTCACTATAACTGCTTTAACCATTTTACACACAATAGAAACGATCAGCTGTTCCGTTCCGTTAAGGTTACATTACATTACGGTCGGCTAATCCACCCTTAAATTTAACTTTAAGTTAATTTTATAAGTTATCAGGGATTTGAACCAACAGACGAACATACATCAATAAATTTACTTCCCTATATACATATATAGTGCCGCAAATGAATATTGTATAAATTAAAAAAATATGTACATATCGTCACCTAAAATGCAAAATAACGTAACATCATTTCATTTTAAAGTGATGGGCAAAAGACCATTGAAGAATTATTTATATAATTTCATCCATTTGATCATTAAACAAAATGACATTTGTGTTTTGTTGTTTTTGCACGAGGAACCTAAGGTTCTACCGGTTAGGGAACATAACGTCATGCTGACGCAACAGTTCCTTCTGGGATGTCACCGGAGGAGTCATCCAAACTTCAACACCACACAGTTGGAGTCTCCCCCGAGGCATGTCAGACAGGACCTTAGAAAATACGAGGAGAGCATACAGAGGTATGTGCAGGATCCATTTGATCGCAGCACATACACATGTGGACAATAAAATATGTGTATGCAATACTTTTTAAAAAAAGCAATATAAATTGTAAAAATTTACTTCAATAAAGAATATTTCGCATTTTTTATTAAGGAAAACTTTTTCAAAATGAAAATCAAGGATTTCCACTATCGGAAATATATCCTGTGAAAAATTTTAGAATTTTTTTAATTTAAATTTCTTTTAGACTTGGACATTAAAATAGGTGTATTGGGAAAACTTAAAATTTAAAAAAGGATTTGTCAAAGTCGGTTATTGTTTTGGATAAATAATAATTCGGCCTAATTATATCCTCCATTACTTTTGTCAATAACTGTTGTTATCCTCAGCAGGGACGAAAATACATTATGATAGGGTAAAAATACTAAAATTTCGGAAAATGTTTGAAAATTTTCTTGTCATTATTACATAAAAGCTTAGAAATGTGTTTATTTAATTTGTCCCATAGGTTTTCTATAGAATTTAGGTCGGGGAATTGAATTGGCTACTAAAAAATTTTGAAATTCTTCATCCAAAACCTCGCACTCCCCAAATTATTCAAAGTAAACCAGCCCCATATCATGAGATTTTTTTTTTGGAAAATTGCAGAATAAACTCTTATTCTTTCGATGCTTTACTAAATAATTTTTTTTTAGTTTCGTCCTGCAAAAGGATATTTTGCCTTTTTTGTCGTCTTCTTGTTCACACTATGCTTCAATCGCCAAGCAAAACTATTACCTCATATTGAAATTTGCGTGAATAAGCAGGATAATGGTTTTAGCTATTCCAATCGATAATTTTACTTCGAGGAATCTTTTTTGGGCCATTAGGAATAATATTACCTTCCCAGTTGCACTTAAAATCCTTTTAGAGTACTTGCTATGCCCTCATTTAGTTAAAGGACTATACGATTATCAGCAGCTGGAGAGGTGTTTTTATTTTCTCCTCATCTCCTAAAGTTCTGTTTTAGTTAAAAAGCCTTTGTTACGAAGTTTTTTTACCATTTAAAGGATTTGGTAATAATATTTTAGATTTTTTCTTGTTCCCAGTGCTGAAGAACTAGTTGCCGATCCTTGCCACTAAATAGATGACCACGTCTCCTCCAAAAAAGTTTTTAATAAATTTTAATGTGAAATTTATTCGTAATTAATACGATTTTAATGAAAATCACACTTTTTCTACTAAAAAACACAGCTATTTTATTGCCCAAGTCTGAATGAAATTTAAGTAAAAAAAACTCTAGAATTTTTCACAGGATAGATTTCCGCTAGTGGAAATCCTTGATTTTCATTTTAAAAAAGGTTTTCCTTAATAAAAAAAAATGCCAAATATTCCTTATTGAAGAACATTTTTACAATTTATATTGCTTTTTTAAAAAAAAAAAGTAATGCACACACCTATTTTTTTCTCCACATGTGTATATGACAGCTTTGAACGATATTCATAGAGACGCCAACAATTCCGCGGTAGCAGGGTACCGTATGAATGTCGTACTTGGAGGTCGCCCACCACCGATAGCAGACGCCGAGATTTTTCCGCGCAAAACATGTCATTCTGGCACAACTAAGATCAGGATGAAACAACGGGCTTAATGCCTTCTGGTCCCGCATAGACCGTGCCGTCCTAAACTTATGCCCAGCATGTGGTCAGGGTCCCCATGACACCCTCCACATTTTCAACTGTCCAGCCAACCCTACATCACTACATCTAGTGGATTTATGGACCCACCCAGTAGAAGTGGCACAATTTTTTGGACTTGATCCAGCAGAACCCCCAGACTAAATATTGTATAATTGTTCGCGCTGCTACGACAACAACAATAACAAACACATTTTCAAATTAAAATTTGGCTTTTTATGATTTCTTAACTTATTCATCATAATCTATATAGGTATCCAACATTCGATATTGGTATTTTTGTTGTTGTTTGCATTTTAGGTCACGGTATGTACATCTCTGACGGTGAAGGGTATAATAATTTTTTTAACAGAATTATTAAAATTAGGTATTTTTGGGAATTTCAATACGGGGATGAGGACTAGAAACTGGCATCGCCGATTCTATTCTTTTTTCTTTCTTTCGTTCTTATCTCTCATATTCTTATTGAATGCAGCTGTCAAATTAGACAAATACGTCTTTGTTGTTTTGGTTAGTGAATAAGAACGATAAACAAACAAACAGAGCTGAAAGAGGGAACTAAATTTAAATTACAACTAATAATTTTTTGTTTCGAGCTCTTTGGTCGCATCTATGGTTAGTATTTAAAAGTCAAATGACCCAATAATATGACAGTAAGGGGTATAGAAGCCATTAAACTGTATATGCCACCAACTACTGGAAAATTAGATGCTAATGTTAAGGAGGAAAAAGATAGGAGTACAACACTGGATGATAAAAATTCACTTGAAACAATAACCATGACATCTGTGGAACGTTATAGGTAATTGGATTCGTTGCACATTTGCAAACATATACATGCTTAGGTGTATGAATGTATTGAATTCATAAAATTTACTGATACTAGTAATAAAAGATTGATTATTAAAGTCATTGATTGTTTTATCAATTTTAGACAAGAGTGGCAACAGCTGCTAAAGACACTGGATGATAAGCCAGAGTCAATAAGGGATTTGGCGTTCGAAGGCCATTTGAAAATTTCAAAGTTTCGCAGCGTGTACTGGTCCTTACTGTTGAGAGTTTTGAATGAAGACCATCGCACTTGGTGTCTGCAGCGGGAACAGCAGCGTAAATGGTAAACATAAATATGTAGTGCATACGTATATTGAAAATATTAGAGTTCTATTGAGTTTTGTTTTAATTGCAGTTATGAAAAATTGAGACAAGAATTTGCCAAAAATCCACACCAGTTGGATGGTAATTTGACAAATGAGAATGACGACCCCTTATCGCAGTCGTCGCAGGTTAGTTAATCGCTCAATAATCGATTGATCTATCTATAATTTTGCAATATAATTGCGTACGTGATTGTTTATTATTGCCTTGTTATAGAGTGTCTGGAATCAATACTTTAGCGATCAAGAGTTATTTGCTGTTATCAGACAAGATGTTGTACGAACATTCCCTGGTGTAGATTTCTTTCGCAAACCTCTAGTGCAAAATTCCATGGTAATTGTTAAAATCTTTTCGATAACACATCTGAGTTCAAATTTTGTAATCTTTTACTAGTGCAACATTTTATTTTATTATGCACGAGAACATCCCTATATGTGTTATCGCCAGGGTATGCATGAGATATTGGCACCAGTTATCTTTGTCATGTACGGTGACCATCAATCCTTGCTGCATTTCAGAGAAATCGCCAAGGATATAGAAATTGAGTAAGATAGCTTTTGTTGCTGTTTGATATAGTGAGCACTATGTATAATACATCTCATAATTTTTCAGCAACACGCTTTTGAATGTTCTGAATCCCTCTTATTTGGAAGCTGATTCCTAGTAAATATCAAAGATATTCATAATTGGCAGAAACATATTTTTATTTTTTATTTTATTTTAGTTTTATATTTTCCCGTATAATGGCATCAATTGAATCGTACTATCGTGTTAGTAATAACTTGCCAGCTAATCTAAATAGTGGGACTGGTATGATGCCCACCACCAAAATTGAGGTATGATGTACCAGCTAAGTAACTTTGAAAAACTGAATATAATATTTGTATCTTTATATAGAATAACCCCAACTACAGTTCCGAAGTCGAAGTAGTCGGTCAATTAAATTTAATACGGGATAAAATATTAGCCAAAGAAGATTTGCATTTGCACAATTATCTAATGAAACTAGATATACCTTTGCATATATTTGGAATGTAAGTGAATGTAGTACAACATATTTAGTTCTTAGTTTTTTAACATATACATTTGTAATTTTAGTCGTTGGTTACGTTTGTTGTTTGGACGAGAGTTTGCTTTATTAGACTTACTGGTGCTGTGGGATGCGATATTTGCCGATAGTGATCGCTTCGATTTGCCTAATTACATTGTTGTAGCAATGTTGATACGTATAAGAGATAAATGTAAATCAAATTTTATTTCAACTTGAGTACAATTATTTCCATATGTATATAATTTTTTTTTAGTATTACTTAGTGACTATACAACATGCCTAACTTATTTGATGCGTTATCCAACAAATGTGGACATCAGTTTAATACTAAGACATGCTTTATATATGCAAATGCCTAAGGTATGAGGTTACTCAAATTACGTTAAAAGTTACTAAGAACATAACATTTATTTCGCACAGAAATATGATCGTCCAACCAATGCTTTCGTATACTTCACCATGCCACCAGTAAATAAACGCAATCAAGCGATGGATAATGGAGAGAACGCTAATAAAACACCCAATGGCTTGTCCAATATAGATCTTACGCATCGAACAAGATCCACCTCACTGGGAGATAACGCAGCACGCATGGAAAGACAAATAACTCTGATGCAAACCCGCAATGCAGCCGACGAAGCATTGATGGCAAGACTCAAGCAGGCTTCCGAAGAAAATCGTTTGGCTATGGATGGTTATAAGGATAATGTATTTGATACATATTGAATTTTATATTGCCATGTAGTCTACATTCATATTTACATATTCCATGTTTGTTTTTTTGTTTTTTTTTCTGTAGAATCCCGAATTGGTACGTTTGGAATTGAAGAATGCCCAAACGGTAATAACAGTGGCACATAGTAAATTGCAAACGTATTTAAATATCATACGTCATCATATACCCAAACAAACATCACCCGAAGTTGTGAATGCGTTAGATGGCATTGAGGAGTTGTGTCAATTCTTAGACGTTAAGTTCATGTTTCCTCTGCATTCTCGTTCCGGGCCAATAGATCAAGCTCTGGAAGCCAACGAGCAGCAGTTACGAAATCAAAAACAAAAGACTGAAACACCAAAAAAATCTTTAAAACCTGATCTCAATCCTTTATTGGACAGCGAAAGACCTAATGCTTCTGCTAGCGCAGTTCATGGGGGCAATGATGTTGGTGACGAACATGTTTGTAGTTATGAAAAGCCAGACATTGGTTTCATGTTGCAATCGACACGTCTTTTGGGCAATACTAAAGAAATCGAACTCATACCAATAGTATCAGACGAAAAAATCGTTGATCCCTTAGTTGCTAATCGTGCGAAAAATAGCTTAGGTTTACCCGTTGCTGATCCAACCAGTTTTAATTCTTAATCAGTGTCTTTTTCTATTTGCTTTTAATTTTACGAGTATTTTCTTTATTATTATTATTATTAATTATTATTCAACATGGCTGATGAGGAACTAAAACTTCATATGAACAGAAATGAATTCATGCTTAAGAAAACATCGGTTGAGATCCTTACATAATGCATATGTATTAGCAAATCATCAGTAATCTAGTACAATCATACATATAATGAAATATAAATTAGAAACACATATTAAAATAATATCCTTCCCACTTTGGTGGTGTAAAGTATAAATATGTCATCATTCCCAATTATTGATCATCATAATCCATCGCTATTTGTTGACATTAAATAAATAATTTACATTTGCCAAAATTTATAATTTCATAATGGTAATAATGGTATTTTAAAATTTAAAAACATATTTAGTAATAAAATGTTATAATTTTCTGAATTCAATAAATAGCAAATAAACTAATGTCAGTGACTGTTTTTTTGTTCTCATCACTTGTGGTCACAAATATAATTATATGATCATATATTTATAATAAAGCACAATATAATTAAACTGTTACACAGCAAAAATATAAAAAATGATTGCTGAAATACAACCCCCCGAAGTTGTTCAATTTTAGATGAAACAGGAATAAATTTGACGACTGGTTGTTATTGAAGGGAAGTAATATAATAATAATAATAATGAATACGCAGATTTTGTAATCTACGGATTTTGTAACCATACAATTAATTACGATGTTGCGGTTTTTTGCTTATCTATAAAGTTCCAGAATATATAAAATTAAAAATGTGGAGATTATAAACGAAATGACAAGGGTACAAAAACTTGAAATTGTCTTCATTACATTTTCAACACAAGTTCGATAAAAACCTATTTATACAAAAACTGAGCCAATTTATATTTTTGTTTTTATTGTTAAACAAAGTTTTTAACTTATTGTATTTACCCTTAAGAACTAAATTATCTTTGAAATTAGAACAGTGAATATAAGTATTTATGTATTTATGTATTTCAATGGAAATTGATTTCAATACAAACAAAAAAAAAAAAAACGCGTGATGTCTTTATTATTTCCGTTCCGTATATTGTTTAGAAATTAAATTTAATACTTTTCCATACATATTTATGACATGTCTTGCCTTAACTCTCTTTAATTATTTGTTCTTTATCAGGCGGATAATATTTTGCAAGAAAATAATAAGGGGCTTTGGTTAAAATCGATGGTTTTCCATCACATTCTTTTTAAATTACCAACTTTTTCTTTAAGATCCGAGAATATGGAATAACACTTTCGAGTGAAACATATACAGGTTATCAGATTAAAAGTTATACATTCAAGAAATTATTTAATAGCGTATTTTACAGTTGTAGTTGTTAGTATGAAAATAATACTAATTTACGACACTCACTGTTTCTAAAATCAAGGATGAAAAACAACATTAAAATTTGTTTTGATAAAATTAAAGTAAAATTTGAAAAAGACTAAATCAAACAAGTCAATGCTTTTTAGAAATTGGTGTTGATGTCTGTTGCGATGACAATTGCTGTATGTGATTCACAGCGGACGATGTTGGAGTGTGGTGGGATGTTGTTGCGCCATTTACCGAACATCCCCAGCGCTGCAGTTGAGGCTGTACACTTGTTATGTAGGTCCTTTGAGGACTTTTGTTAACCATTGCAGACGTTTGTGAGGCAGTTTGTTGATGTGGTGGCCCATTGACACTAGTAGCTGGTGATGCTGACGATGTCGGTGTGGCAATTCTTTTTGTAATTTGTATATTGCGGAAATTTAATAAATTCGTTGATGTATTCACCACATTGGCCTTCGGAGTAGAAGGCTGAGTTGTTACATTCAATGGAACTTGAATACGTGTCATTTTTGCATTGGTCGTTTCAGCAGGTGTTACGGTCTGGGAGAGGTTTTTGAATGGTATGCAACGTATGCCAGCATTGGTCACAGTAGTACTGGCAGTACTCCTGGGAATTTGTTTAGCCACTGATGCCTTTAAATGTATAGTTTGTAAACCATTCTTATCCATTACTCCAATGATGGGGGAAGTAACGTTAGAAGTCACATGTTTTTCCACCCCACTTGAATTTGTAGATGTCGTAGGAAGTAGATGGGTGCCCGAAGGTGGCGATACATCTGCACTCATATTAAACTGTGTAATAATTGTTTCATTGGCGTTTGCATTTTGTTCCATACTAAGGTCATTGTTAGCACTACTGCTGCATCCGGGTTGCATGACTGTAGATGTGGATGTTGGTTGATAACTTATCCCACCACAACTGGTATTACTAGATGCCGATTCAGTTCGTGTGCTCTGTTGCCTTTTCAAAGCTTGCAGTTCTAAATCGCATATTATTTGCATTACACGCAATTTGCCCTCAGCCGCTAAATCGACCGGCAACTTTTTCATAGTTTCACTAATACTCTTGAAAAACAAATCGTATGTATTTTCCGCTTCAGCCGCTGGTACGGGGGCAGTTTTTTGAGCTACTGGTGCAGTCGCCATTGACACTTTAGTGTTTGTTGGTGACGTTTGCGACATATTTGCTTGTTGAATTTGTTGTTGTATGAGAGGACCTAAACATGATGCTAATGTCAACGGTGTCGTCAAGAGACTTGCCACCAGAGACGTATTACTATCATTAAAACGTCTAAACGATTGTGATCGTTTTATACGCTTTGTGGGTGGATCATCATTAACAGCATTGGTACTTTTCCGAACATTACGTTGCATATTCGATTGATTTTGGCTGCTGTTGAAGGAACGTTGTAAAAGGTAGTCCAATTCCTCATGTTCATCCATTGTTTCGGATCTTAAAATAGAAGAGTTCAAAAGTGATAATAAGTAGAGCTAAGAGCCCTTATAATTCCATACAAAACTGGATAGAAACTGTTAAGTATAGCATTGATTTCTTATGCACATAATTCAAAAAAATTACAGTCAATTATTTCTGCAAAGTCTTATACGTTTTTGTTTTCCAAATGTAAACTCCGTATCCAACAATCAGTAAGGCTAACAAGTGGTTTATTTTAAAGACAAATAACATTTCCTGACAATATTATACAGATGGATGTAAACGCTTTTAAAAAATGTATGTATATATGTAAATAAAATCTAGACCAGCCGATTATATGATTACGAAAATTATTCTAAGAAATTTTTAAAAGCAACAATTTTACGGTTTAGGACTAATTGTCTTATGAGAAATATAGGCAACAGATATTGTTTATGAGAGACTCTAAGGCCTTCTGTGATTTCAATAGTTGTGTGATGCTTGGTATTGTTTAAATTGTATGGCATGAAAAAGCTAGTCTTCAATCAGAATGTAAAAATGTTGTAAACTCCGTGTCTATGATTTGTAAATTAAAAAATATACAAAATTAAATATTTTTGTTCGTACAATTTTGAGTCATAAAGTGTAAAATTTTTTGATTTCTCCCATATTGGCTTGACCACCGCCTTTGTATGAACCCGAAAAAATAAACGACGTTTGCAACAAAATACACATATTAAGGGTATTCATTTAAAAAAATTGAAAATTACACTCCTATTTTATTACACTTGGTTAAAGTTTGTTAAAAATACTTTTTATGGAATGTATTTTCTAATATTTCTTTTAAAGAAATAATAAACAATTTTTATATCTTTCAAAAGATCATGAAAACAATTTTCAAGTATAACTTTTTATAAATTTTGATCAACAATTTAAATTTTAGAAATTGTTAAAGGACTATTAACCTAGCTCCAATCAGCATAATCCACATATGATTCTACTTACAAATGTATATATGTAAGGGTGATCGGTCGGCTTGAAAATTCAAATCATTGCAGTTTCATATATATATGTATAGTGATAATTTGTTAAAATTTTAAAGACTTACTTAACAGCCCAGTTTTCATCTTGTTCGGATATAAGAATCTCTTCATTGTTCTCTTCAACTAGTATGACATCATCGTCAACATCGCCGAGAGTGGCGCTTTTCCCTCCATCACCATTGTCGTCGTCGTCTGAATCAGCATTATTTGGTACCAGAGATTCTCTATTGACCTTTTTCCCGTCAAAGGAATGGTAGTTAACAACAGAATTGCGGTGTTTGTGTGAGTTGGTGTGATTTCGAAGCAATATAATCTTGAGGGGAATGTTGGTATTGCAGAAGCGACAAAAGGCATAATTTGGTCTTTCCGACTTTTCTATCCACGAAAATCGTTTTTTCATCTCTGCAATGGTGGACTTATAGTTGAAGGCTTTTGGAGATTCAGTTGCTTCTGGTATCTTTGTTGGATTTTGAGATGTTGCTTCAGTAGGAGGTGGTGATTTTTGCATTTCTTCTTTTGGTCCCTTTTTAATTATTTTTGAAGACAAGTCCTCGTCGCGTTCTTCCTCTTGATCTTGGTCTTTTTCAACCTTTTGCGCTTTGTTGGCCTTCGTTGCGCTTATGTGTCGGGACGAGCGAAGATGTCTTAAGACATGTTTCAGCGATCGTATATACAGTGAACTATCGCACATTTTGCAATGACCATAATTAGAACGCAATTCACTTCGTTTATAGCTCAGCCAGGGAAACTTCTTTTGCCATTGCTTAATAAGCGTTACAGTCGAAGGAGCTTTAATAACTACCTTTGCAAATGTTTGGCCTTTTTTTGATGTTGCAACATTCGTCAGTTGTGTTACAACTTTCGACAGCTGTGAGCTGTTGCTATTTTCATCTTTCCTCGGAGATTTTCGCCTATTCAATTGGACATTGAAAAAAAGCAGAATGCAAAAATAATAACTAACAGCTGTATTCATAATGAAAGAAACATATCGATCTTATGTGGAAAGCAAATGTTTAGTTACAAGGTATCAACATGTGACCATCGATATGTTTTTTTTCATTGTGTATAATTTGTTTATACATAAATTCCGATAAAGTAAATTTAGATTTGAAATAAATACCTATTGTTTTTATAAATGCTTTCATTGATTTGATGAATTTTACTGGATGCATGCTGTTTTTTGCTATAATTTTTTGATATACGCACTCGGCAGTAACGACATGAATAACTGCTTGGATTATTCTTCAATGGTATGGCCCATTCGTAGAAAGACGTTGCATTGCCTTGCTTTCGCTCTTGTATCTTTTGTCTGAAAAAATATATTGAGTGTTACTAGATGCAAATTGTAAAAGCATAGTAAATATATACTTTTTATCTTGTCGTCTTAAAAATTCCTTCTCCGCTGAGATATGAAATGAAGTGGTTTGATGTTTTGATCGTGAGTAACTAACACTTAAGGGTATCTTGCAATAGATGCAATATATAAAATTTGTCGGATCTTTATTGTATCTTTTACACCATGAATATTGATTTATCCATTCCTCTGTGAGTCTGTATACACGTTTTCTGTAATATGGACAAATGATAATGATATCGAATAGAAAAACTTGTAAAAATTAAAAAAAAAAAAAAAAACTTACTTAGAGTCGTTCTCATCTTCAGTTTCTTTTTCTTGTTGACTTTCTTCATCTTCTTCCTCCTCATCCTCATCGTCATCTTCCCCCTCCTCATCTTCACCTTCTTCATTTTCGTCTTCGTTAGTTTCCTCATCAGCTTCCTCCTCATTATCTTCTTCGTCCTCTTCATTCTGATCTTGATCCTCTTCTTCTTCTTCATCGCTTTTTTCAACATGTTCCTCACCATCTTTCTGCTCGCCTTCTTTGTCTGTAGCGTTTCCATCATATTCCTTGTCGGTATTTTCTTTACGTGATTGCTTTTGAAATTCACTCTCCTTGATTTTATGCTGCGAGCTATTTTCATGTACTGACCTTTTTGCTGCAGAGGCTCCGTAAATTATCCTCTTTTCACAATATTTACAATAAGCAAACGTTGGATCTACAGGATCAGGCATCAACCATGGATGATGTCTTACATATATCTTCCAGTTCTGTCGAGTTTTAACAGACTCCTCGTGTAATCCATTTTGTTTAGCTTCCTTTTGACTTTGTAGGTAGACCTTTTCATTGTGTTCGTGAAGATTAGTACGTAAATGTCTCAGAAAATTGTTTTTGAACATTTTTGACCCGCATATTTTGCATCGTACCATTGTCGGTTCATTTTCTACATTTTCTAGCCATCTTTGGCTATTGGAAATGAGATAAAATGTCAATGGAGTGAAAAAAAATATCACAAATGTACCTACGTTTTTGAATGATTATTATCTGCAGCTGATTCCTTTCCACTTTCTTCATCAACATTGGAAGTTTTATCTTGTGTTTTGGATTTATTGGATTCTTCGTACTGTTTTTCAGCCTCCTTGTGTTTAATGCCCTCTTGATGGCGGTCTCTCAAATATGAGAATTCAACATTAAAATGTATAAGGCAATATTTGCAAAAGCCGATTGTACCCTCAGCAGAGTTACGTTCCAACCAAGGGTAGTCTGCCATCCATCGACGCCAGTTGAAATTATTCAATGCTCCACTCTGTGATTTGCGTTTAAGTTTTAGGGCTTCAACTCGACTATCTGTACCAAATTCTTCCTTAATTTCAACTAATTCCATGCTGAAATGTAAACAATTGTTAAATAAATAATCCACACCGAATTTGTGTATACGAAATATCTTTAAACAATATGGAATGCTTTCTTGAAGGAATTTAAAAGGAAACTTTAGATGATATCCCCTTTCCGCAAAGGAGACAGCCAATTTGGATTTCTCCCATAACAATGGTGTATGTATTATAAAACTCTTTAGTCGCGAAAAGAGTACTTTAAGATCAAAGGTACATAACGGGCTAAATCAATCATTAAAGCAAATAAATTTTGTGTACGTACGCATAATTTTAAGCATACAAGAAAAACGCATTTATCAAAACTAAAAGAAATTTATATGAACTTGCGGTAAAACTTGAAGAAATAAAATATGTTAGCGGTATTCACAATCTTTTATATTTGTATTGCAAATAAATGCAATGGTGTATTTCTGTATATTTTATATTTTTGATTAAATCTTCTACTTTTGTATTGTATAACTTTTAAAGCGTTAATTTTATACATATCTGAATTTTATCATAACTTATTTTTAATAGTTTTGACAACGGTTCAGCTCACGAAAGCGGTATCATTCAACCGAAATATTTTGGATATCGAATATGAACATACTAATCTTCATTTTACGAGGGATACATTTTTAACTCTTTCCTGCGAGGCACACTAATAAACATATAAAACTTGGTAGAGCTATATTTAAGACTTTAATAGGGACAGCATTTACCATTTATTAAAAATGTTATTTCTTCTGTCTTTATCATTTATACCTTGCAGCTATTGATATACGATATTATACGCAAGACCTACGGATTCTAATTTCAAAATTTAGATAAACATTATATACTGCTACACTTTTGAATTGACTTGTCGAAGATATTCGGAGAAAAAATAATATAACAGCACGGTTACCTACCTTAAGCCATTCTTATCTTCTTCATCGCGAAAAGCTAAATAATTTTCACAACGTTCCTTGTGATACAGTGACAAACCATGCTGTTTGACAGATCTGTGAGATTTCACGTTAATTTTTGTATCGCAATATAAGCAATGTCCAAATAGTTCACCCACATCCTCATATAGCAACCAGGGATAGTCCTTGACCCAATCGAGAACACTCGTTGATGAGCTTGAAGCAGTTTTAGCAGACGATGATCCAACAGAACTCACATCATCACCATAATCCTCTGTATCCTCTTGAGATCTGGTACTACTGCTGCATTCACTGCGGGTATTTAGTTCCAATAAATCCATTGGATCGTTCTCTAATACATCATTGGAATTAAGATCAGCATTAACAGCTTCGGCTAATTCATCTTTTATTTGAAGATCTTCCACTGGGTATCTATTTGTTGATTCGGTCCCACCTGTGGCCTCATCCGCTAACACATTTGCTGCGTTTACAATTACAAACTCTGTGGCTTTGGTAAAGGAATCGCCAGCCCTATGATCTACAGTCAATTCTAATTCTTCACCAGAATCTTCATCAATATCAATTGTTTTATTTTCCACCTCTTCGATAATGACAGAATCCTGATCATCTTCCTTCCCCTTGTCAGCGTTCTCTTGCTCTTTAAGTGGAGCAATGGGTACACTGCCTTCCGTTTGCTTTTCTTTTGGGTCATCTCCTTCGACGATTTTAATTTCAATCATATCACTTTTATCGAAATTTGGGTTAACAGAATGGACCACAGTGATGATTGGAGCTGTTGCATTTTTTGTTTCCCTTAAAAAAATATATATTTTTATTATTTTTTTTTTTCAACTTTTCATTAAATTGATTGCTTACATTTTGATAACTATGAAATATTTAAATTTAAACTTTTGTTTTTCTTGTCGTAATGTTTTAAAAGGCTAAAAACACATTTTCCTCCTTCAATGCTTCCACAATTAACAAAACTTACAAGAAATAAAATCGCTTTATCGTTTGAGAGAAAGAAAATGCCGCTACTTTAATGTTGACATATTTTGATGAAGTAAAGTTACCAGATTTAAAAAAAATGGCATAATCAAGGCGAATTTATAGAAGGTGACGACAGAACTACAACAAATCTAACATGTACAAAAACAACTCGTACTTTGTTTATATTAAAAGACAACTGAGCTGACAAAGCTGCCTGTTGATGTTTTTGCTTTTGAGTATGTTCAATTTTTCTCCACAACAAACAGAAGTGAATTGACAGTTCAATTATCTAAACAAGTGAAGAAAAATAATTGGCTGTTATTCTGATTATTTTTGCAAAACTTTGTGTAAAGACGAATTCATATAAGGTGGAGCCAGTAAAACAGATGATTATATTTTTTAGTTTATTTGGCAAGTCCCCGTTTACACAGTAAGATTTTTCTTGCATGAAAGCTTACTTTATTGGCAAGAGGAATAGAAAGGGGTACATTCTCTGATGTACTTGCAATTCGTTTTGTGTTTTCGTCGTAATACCTACATACAACATACACATTTGTATGTATGTGTAAACGCGAATGCCCTCACAGATTACACAGATACGAAACAAATAACAGTTGTCAAAAAAGTAATATCGAACCGAAAGGTTATTTTGAAGTCCTACAACCACTTTTCAATGGTTCTGGTTTGCAGAGTGAAATAAAAAATAAAATTTTTAATAGGCAACAAGTGTGATATATATTCGTCTCTCTTTCCAAACTACAACCATTTTGAAATTTGTTTGTTTTATATTGCCATATTACGCTGCAGCCACACGATCAAGTTTTTCTTGATAGTCTTTTACATATACTGTTTGTCAAAATTACCAAACATTGAAAGCTGTGACGTAGGCTGCACGCAACTTGAAAACAATTTTAGTACAAATCATAGCTGCTTTCAAAAAACTAAGACATGCTTTGTATGTCCCAATATGTTCTTCAATATTGTGCGAAGGGATTTCATAGCCCCGATCTTGGTGCATTCAATAGATCAAAAAAATCACATTTTTGGAATTTTTTAAAAGTTTTTTAGGAATTGTGGGATTGTCAAAAACAATTAAATTAATTTATTTTTCACATCTGTATTTCGATCAAAAGTTTCTATAAAAAAAAATCTCATTAAAAACGATTCATAAACAAAACTTTTATTGCATTTTAAAAATTAAAATTTTCCAGAAAAAACTGCTAACATTTTTTATTCCCATATTTTCGAATTTTTTAATTTTTAAAGATTTAGTACATTTTTGAAAAGATGATATAATTTCCTACACGTTGATATATAATATGCATATCTTTTCCGCTATTTTCATTAATGGCTTCAACAACACCTCCTCTATAGCCATGGGAATTTTAATTAAAATCGGGCCATTCGTTTAAAAGTTACAAATTTATTAAACTTTATTTTTCATTTCTCTCACTGTGCATCGCATTTAATATCCTGACTGATCAGCAATTCGCTGTTACTATTTATATACACAGTGCCATTTTCTATTAGTTTCATGAATTATTTAACGGAAAAAATATAATGTTCTGTTTCTAGAGCTTTTATCAGCTTTACTGTAAGCAGCTTAACAGTTCATGTAGTCATACTCAAAGCTCGGAAACAAATACCAAACTTCTTTTATTTGTAATCAAAAGAATCTGGTTAAATCATGGTTTTTAAAGGTAAGAACGTAACAATACTTAGTGTAAAAAAAACATTTAATTATACGCTTTTTGCAATGTTTAGCAATAAAAATGAAAGGTATCAAGGCGATAATGTATTAAATAATATTATATTTTTTGTTTCTAATAGATTTAAATTTATAAATTAGTACATTACTAATTTGACATGTTTTTTATCAAAAACTTTTCTAAAAGTGTCTGCAATTCAAAACCAAGCCCATAGGGCCAAATATGGCTTATATTCTACTCAACAACAATAATACTTTTAAAATTATCTAAATGATTTTAATTATGAAAAAATAATATATAAACCTATGTATTTAATATAAATTAATACAAAATAATAATAATAATACCTTTAAAATGTAGCGATAACAAAGTTGTTAATGGAAAAAATATATATTCATCAAGGATTACTTAATTAAGAATTATGTTCTTTCAAATAATTAATTAGTCTTTTCTTAAAAGTCTCATCAGAATAAGAAAAGGTATATATGATATGTCTAAAAACTTTTAGTTTTTATAGAAACATTTTGTGTGGGAAGCGCTTTTTTTAATTAAAAATTTATTATTATATTTTCGCATACACTAGAAAAAATGTGCATATTTATTCAAGATTGTAATACCATTAATAGCCATTTTATGCCAAAATATAAATATGTATTACATAGTAATAAAAATCCTGAGATATAAACTATACTTAGTAAAAAGCAAATAACAATAAAAATAAATGGTCCTAGTACATTCATACAAACACAATTAGCTCCCTAGCCTAATTGTGTTTGTATGAATGTAAAAAATATATAAGAAAATACCATCAAAAGAAAAAGAATACAACCAAAGAAAATGAAATACTTATATGGTCAATAAGTTTCTAGGGTACCAAAGTAATTCAGCAGTTTAAGACGAAAAACATTAGAGGATTGAGAAAATATGCGAAGCTCATAAGGCTAGTAATTCCATCAGCGAACAATCCTAACTTCAAAAGATCTGCCTAAAGATTCTAGGAATAAAAAAAAAACCTGGGGAGAGATGAAGTGTTTAGGATGATGAAATGTTAAATTTTACTTTGAGACGTTTGTGGTCTCTGGATCTATACTTACCAACTAGTGTAAGAAAACGTATTGCTAGTTCACTATTAATGTCGATTTTGTTGTATGGTAAGGAAGTATGTAGTGAAACTAACTCTGATACATCTAACGTTTAATCGTATTGTTAGGTTGCGGGTTAAGAATCATGTATCAAAATTAGTTTTAAAGATTATTGCATTTACATTGGAAACATGATCGATTCAAGAATTTTGTTACTCTTTTACAAAATTGTCAGGAGAAATTTTCCGAAATACATCGCTGATAACTTTAAATTTTCTAAATCATTGAGGAATCCTCAGATAATATTTCCTCATTCCAAGTGATGGTATCTAGAGTATGCAATACGCTTCCTAGTGAATTAAAATATTTTTCTTATTCTGATAAGACTTTTAAGAAAAGACTAATTAATTATTTGAAAGAACATAATTCTTAATTATGTAATCCTTGATGAATACATATTTTTTCCATTAACAACTTTGATAATTTAAAAATTATTGTTATTATTTTGCATTAATTTATATTAAATGTCATAATTAAAACCATTTTGATAATTTTATTTTCAATAACCTAGCTTATTGGCCATAACCGGTCATAAATTTCTACTTAATAATATTTTTTACAAAAAAATTTAATTTTAAAATGAAAAAAAAAAACAAAAATTTAATTTAATAAAAATATTAATATAAACAAACATTGTACGAATCCAATTAAACAAAATTCCAAACAATAATCAACTATAGATAGTGATTTGATAGATGACACCAGTGTTACAAAAACAATGGTCCAGATAAGCATATAACAGATACAATGATCCAAGGTGCATAACAGCAGTGCAGCCTTATGTATGTATGAGAATAACGAGAACAAGATAGTATACATAGGTGTTAATGAAAGTGTCAAAAAGTGTTAATTAGTCAATATCATTCACAGAAATGCAAAAAAAAAAAAGAGATAGTGCAGTCCTGCAAGGGAAATTCAAGTCATCAAGGTAGTAAATATCCAAACAACTAGCCAATACTCAAACACTAAAAAAAAAATTGTTAACATAACAAAAAATATGATCCCTTATCCGAACGTTGTAAGCAAACCTCACAATTGTATTAACATTTCGTCGCAACCTATTTAAGATAAAACGTGAAGATCCAGATACCACTTCAAAACAATACAAAATCTGAGGCATTAAAAGAGCATTGGCAAATCTCACCCTAATGCGTAAAGTGTATTTAGTATCCTATTGAAATTAAATATTTTTTTAACAATCTAAAAAAGTAGACTTTTATCGATTATTTCGACTATTATCGACTTTTTTGAGATAACCTAATCGATTGTTCGACTTTTTCCGACTAAAAACTGGATTTCCACTTTTTCAGCATAAAGTCTATATATGATTAATTGTTATTAAAAATGTTATATGCTTATGTATGTATACCGCTTTATTCAAATATGTACTTAGATTCCTTAATAATAAACATACATACATGGATATTTGTATGTATTTACAGTATAAGAGTATGTGATTAATTGATTTCCTTTTTTTGTTGATACGAGTAGACATATTGGGTTACGGTTGGAGTGCATTGAGTAGTTTGCTGATTTCCTGCACTTGTGTTAACATGATTGGGATCTGCAGTAATGACTGGATCTATCGTAACCACATTTGCCACTTGTGTGGGCATGGTTACAACGGACTGTTGTTGGACTTTCTCTTGAGCCTCCTTCTCGCAAATTGCGCGAAGTTCAAATTCAGCTATAACTTGTGAAACTCGACTTTTTACTTCTGCCGCTAGTTTGGGTGGTAAATTTTTAACAGTAGCGCTTATCGCCTCGAAAAACATATCGAAGCTATCCTTTTTAGGTTGTGGTGGTGGAGGTGGTCGGCGTAAATGATGTTGAGGGGAATAATAATAATCGCTCATGTCATGACATTCTCGTTTTGGGTATACATAATTGGATCCACTTTCAATTTTATCTATCGGTGCTCTACTATGTTGGGTTTTAATTTTTTTAAAAGGAGTTTCATTCTCGAAATTGGTTCGTTCAATGTCTAGAGTGAATGACTTCATATGGTTCTCCTTTTTTACATCTGTGAAAACATAAAGAACATAATACCTGGAATCACTAATTGTTTACAAATTTAATCTTACAGCGCCTTCTGGTTTTAGTGAGAAGTAGACGGACAGCATCCTCCCCTTCATTTAGCAAAATTTCCTGATTTCTTGCGTGTTTTGCAGTTCTCTCGTGTCTTTGCAGCCGAAATCTGTTGTTATCCAACGGACGTTGACAAGCTCTACAATATGGCCTATTGGGGTCATCATCGCAACGCGACAGCCACGGTGAAAATAAACTCAACCACTTTTCACAAAAGTTTCGATTTTCCTTTGCTTTGACAGTTGGTTTTCTTTCTACCTCACTTTCATTCTCCTTTTTCAATGGTGTTATATTCCTACAAAGACACAATATTACTGAAATGTTTTAGTAAATGGGACATTTCAAAGTTGGTTTACTCCTTGTATATACATGTAGTATGTACCCGTAAACACAACAATTAATATGGGCTCCAGTTACTTTTCACGCCATTTATTTGCACCGCATTATAGTTGACATTGCAAAACTATTTTGTTAGATCTTTACGCACTTACCAATTTGATTCATTCGAATTTTCATTGATACTCATTTTATTGTTATAGATTATTTATTATTATATTTGTTTTGTTTATATTTCGTCAAAAAAGCAACTTTTTTAATAGTACTAAAGGTACTTGGATTTTTTTTCTCTATTGAAAGTACTTATCAGCTATTACGAAGCCAACGTTGTCAGAACACAGAGTTGCCGGAGTATTTTCCTCTCAACATTTACTTTACAATGTATACATACATTTTTGGCGGTACGTCTTGAGGATAGCTACCACGACCAGCCTCATTAGCCGCAGTGGCTAACGGTTCGAGAACTAATTCCCAAATTTTAGATTATTGATAACCACCCAGCGAGTAATTTTGGGGTATTTCTTAAACTCTTTTACTATGAAATAGTTTTTTTTTTGTAGTAGTTTTAGGAGGTCTTTCTTCCAAATGTTGAGTTTTTCCAATACCTTTTGTGTTGTATAATATTGAAAACTGCTGATTTATTAATTAAATATGTAACACAGATAGTTTTTTCTTCAATCTAGCATAAAATCGTGTATTATTTTGGTTTTTCATTTTCTATTAGTCTTGACTGTATCCATTTTTACTATGTTACGAAAAATATTTAGTAGGACTGAGATTACATTAGGCTAGATTATTAGCGGCGAGTCTTAATTTGTTGGAGTGAGAGAAGAATTGCAAGTGTACAAATATGCATGCACTTTTAACAGTTTGTTTTCTATTCGTAACAATATATATACAAACTGCTACAATTGTTAACATAAAGATACAAGTTGCAAAAGGAAAAGTAAACTTTGAAAAAACTTAGTGTAAGCAATCAGAAAACGCTGATTTCAAATTGGTTCGTATTGTCAATACTTTTTTTTTATAAACATTTTTCGTTTCTGGCAACTATGTTAGTTGTGTTTGTGTACGCGAAAGAAATTTTCCAACAAAGGCCTTATTTTTAGCCTTTTCCCTTAAATTAATTTTACTTTCAAATCTAGCATATATTTTTAGAATTCAAAATAACAAATTCCAACAATGACCGATGAGGAACACGAAATAACGTACGATGATCACGAATTGATCGAAGAGCTTGAACAAGATATCAGGTTTGTGCTGTGATAATAAAATTTCTCAATAGACGTCATCAGACAGAATCTTTCCCTTTTAGTACAAACCCAACAAACAACAGCGGAAACAACAGCGATGAACTTAAGCCGAAAAAAAGAGTACATAAAACTTTAGGGGAATTGCGCCAACCAAGGCAAAAGTTTTGCCCGAGATGGCAACTTGAATTTCCCTGGTTAAGGCCAAATCGTGCAGATGAATCAATCGGGTATTGTAGTATTTGTAGAAGGGAGCTAGTATGTAAAAAGAGCCATTTGGAAAGACACCAAAGATCATTTAAGCATATGCGACTACAAGGGTTTGAAAATGTGTTTACCGTTAATGAACCGGAAGCGGATCTAATTGAGGCACATACTTCTGGCTACTTGGACAATGACCCCAATCAAGACTAGTATGTTTTCATTTGTTATTAAGTCACGGCATTTATTTTCTTTTTTTTTCGCAATTTTTAGTCAAGTCGAGGAAATGTTGGACGAATTGGATGAAGAGTACACAACAATTAAGGTGGAGCCAACGAGAACTTCGTCTTTAAATAGTCCTGTTATGGTAAAAGCAAAATACAATACCAAGACACCCCCAAAAAAACGTGCTACAGTTAAAACTGAACCTAGACGGTCGTCTCTGTCACCACAAACAACCTTTGAAAGATCTCCACAGAATGCACTCTCTCATTTTAAAAGCATGGAATATGATAGAAGAGGGGACTATTATTATTCAACGCCCTCTCCACCGAAGAAAGATAGTTTCGATTTGTTTTTTGATTCAATTAGTGCGACTGTAAAAAATCTGCCACCCAAATTAGCGGCAGAAGTTAAAAGTAAAGTCTCGCAAGTTATTGCCGAATTTGAACTAAGAGCCATATGTGAACAAGAAGCCCAAGATAAGGCACAACAATCTATTGTTACTATACCCACTCAAGTAGCAAGTGTGATTACCGTCGATCCATCTATAAATACTAACCATGGTGAGCAACAGACCGTTGATGGCGTTACTCACTATGTTTATGCATATCAGCCAAAAATACAAGATTAGTTTTCTATTTTTAAATTCATAATGTTATGGACAAACACTTTTAATATTAAAATAATAAAATACGTACTAAATTTTTTGAACAAATTTGCAATAGAAAATGTATTTATAAAACTATGTAAAAATTCGCCGATTTGGATATTGACAAATTAAATTTCCATCGGAGTAAGGTTTTTAAGATTAATTGCAAATTACTACTTTAATCAATTGCTTCCCTTATATATATAACTTTGCTGGAATTTTAAATCCATATTCTAACGAGTAAACTGTTGACAGTGTCAACACTACGTGCTCACATATATTTAAAAAGTAACGCACTTCGTATTTACAATTTCTACGAGATAATATTTTGTATATTAATAAAGAGTTACACCCCGTACAGAAATAAAAAGCACCTTGTCTATTTATGTAACAATAGTTAAGAAATTTCTGGGTACATAAAGAAGCTTATTTACATTCAATAAGGGATATCTGCACGTTTCCCAAAGTTGTGTTTTTGATGCCAAACTCTTCAGTATTATATCCTTTATCTATGGAAAAGTTAGGCATAAATCAATTAATAATTTTTACGTTTTTAAATCAGAGTTATTCAAAATATTTATTTTTTTTCGGTGCTCATAACCATGGCAGAACTAGCAAGGTATAATTATTAGAAAGTATGTTCTCAATAATACATTCCCTAAAATGCCAAACAAAAGAAAATGGAAAAATATAAAAAGGAAATGTCTAAAAAAAATAATTCAATTTAAATTTTTGTTACAAAAAAATTCAATTTCAAACATAAATTTAGTAACAATTGAAGAAAAACTAAATATTTTTTAAGAAGTGTGTATAATTTTAGTTAAATTGTTACAAATTTATAAAATATCGCGGTAACAAATTAAGAAAAGTTAAGTGATTACATACATAGTTTGACGTTTTAGGGGCGAACATTGGAAACTCTCTCTAATAATTGTACCTGGTAACTAATTGTACCATGCTCATAACTATTATTATTTTCGATTTATATTTTTTTTACGTTGTTCATAACTTTTATTTTCGATTATTATGTTTTTAAGTTGCCTAATAAGAGTTATCCTCAATAATATTTTTTTTTTGGTTGCTCATAACTCAAAAGAAGTTTTTTTCGTCCCCTTGTTTGCATTTTATTAGTACATACATTGTATTTTACCTTTAAAGTCGCAAAAAAAAAAGCTTGGTATGAGATTGTTGGTTTTTATTGTGTGTTTTTTATTTACGGAGGATTTAGTTTCACAAACAATGTTTTGGCAATAGCATTATCCGCCAAGTTGCACCTTTTATCATTCAACAAAAGAGGCAAAGCAGAAAATGCTATTTCAACTGAAACATGTGTAGCCGGCACTGCATGGACAATATGAAGCAATGTACGTAAAAATGTAAAAGTATATTTCTTGTCGTCCCAATATTGCAACAAATTGGTTTCTACGTCCTGTCTCACAGGCTTAAAGCTGTATATTTCAGCTATAGCTGCTAATAACTCTCGCGATGTATTGTCTTCATCATATTCTGAAGATTAATACATTTCAAGTTCTCTAATTGATGTTTTGAGCAACGATGACGTATTTAGATTCGTCAACCAGAAAATCGGATATTGGTAGAAGTGGAGATACTTCAGGTGAAGTTACCGAAATATTTTTCCCCTGAAAAAGAAATTTGAAAGTAAACAGAGTTTGTTTACTTCGCACTCTGGTTCTTTGAAAAAAAATATAAATCGAACATATAAATACCGGCCGTAGACCGGTAGTCAAGGAAACTAGTTTATGCGAAGCTGGTGTTCGTCTTACCATGTAGTTAAAAACCATTCCGCCAAGAAAACTATTTTTTGCGACGACTCAGTTTTAAGCCATAAAACCAAGATTTTAAAAGTTATGCGGTTACATAATTCCTTATGTATTTTTTAAAAATAATGCAATAAAAAATACTTCGGATTAAAATACGAAAATCCGGAATTGGGTCCAATTGTGTTAATAAATTTCGATTTAAAGGTACTTCAAAAAATATCAAATGATATAAAAAATGTTTCAATCCGACAACAAATATCAAAGGTATAATAAAATTTCAGTTTCGACTTCAGAGGCCCATAATTCGAAAACATGGACCGACGACAAAATCACCTTCCTACCCCATATTTCAAGCTTTTTTTCTAAACGCCCATGAACCAGATTTTTTCTATGTTGAATTAATGTGTTATGATAAACATATTTACCAAGGTGTATTAAATACGCCTTGAATATGGAATGTATTTTATTTTGTATTTTTTATTATACTACTATATTTATATCAGTTGAAATTTCAATTCTCATAATTTTTTATTCTCAATAAAACATTTATTACAAAATTACAGAATATTAAACATATGTAATACATGTTATTTGTTGTTTTCTTTTTCATTAAACCAATCGCGTTACCAACACAATTTATGAAATCGCTGCTGATAATTTGTTAAGCAAATAATAGTATGGCAGCATTTTATTTTCATTTGACACACAGTGAAGTTAACTTTTGCTTAAAAAGTAATTTAATTTGTATAAATTTCTTAAACTTGTACATATTTACAAATACTGTAAGCCCAGGATCTATTTAATTACCTGTTATGATTATTAAATATGTGAGCGTATATATAAAATTAGAAGGGAATAATTTCAATCTATGTATGCCCAAATTTTGTAGACTAACGATTGATTTTAAAATCCCTAGATTTGGCAAAAAAGTAGCTAAATTACCATCACTGTCGGCAGCGTTGGCTTCGTTTTGTCGATAACTACTTTTACGAAGATTTTAGTACTATTTGTAAATATATAAAGTCGTCTGCATTAAAATTGCTTTAATTAGGAAAAGTATTATATATAACTGTAATATTATGAATAAAATGAGTTTTCACGATGATCCCCATGATCCAGAATGGTAAGTTTAGACGAAATGATGAAAATGGCGCGAGTAGTAGGTCCAATGTATGAAATGAGAATAATAAAAACAGCATTGCATTCGGCCATAATCCTACTACTTTTGTGAGTTTTGTTAAGAAAACCTACTATTTTTTGGCATAATTCTATTTGTGTAGGAAAGTAACAAAATTGAAAACTGAGCCAGGAACCGTTAAAGATCATCTCAACACGTCTTCGAGTAAGGTGAAGTACTCGCAAAAGTTTTGTGAAAAATGGTTGAGTATATTTTCGCCGTGGCTGTCGCCTTGTGAAGACGATCCAAATAAACCATTTTGTCGAGCTTGTCAATGCCGACTGGACTGTAATAGATGTCATTTGCAAAGACATGAAAGGACGAGTAAACATGCTCGTAATCTTGAGATTCTATTGAATAAGGGCGAGGGGGCTGCTCGTCAGAATCTTAGTATACGTCAAGAGCGCAGTAAGTATTATCAACAGCGCAAAAAAATCAGTTCGTCGGTTGGCTCACAGGAGGATTCTGAAATGGGAATGGTGGACTACATTGATGAGTAAGTTTTTTTTTTTTATAAACCATCTTCGGCAGTTGATTCACATTGAATTATTTTATCTATTGCACGATTACAGAGCAGACCAGGCGACAGAGTACGGATATGAGCAAACAGACACTAATTCAGAAGAACAGTACATTCATGAAGAAACTATTTGTAAGCAAGAAACAATGACTGTAGATGAAATGAATCAGCAAATGATTGTGGCACGGTCGGCATCAAAAAGTAGTGTTGGGCGTCCACGTAAAATAGCCAAAATTATGGAAAACAGTAATGTCCATGGTCCAGATGAAGTTGCAGACAGAAAGGATCCTATGAAACGATTGATGCAAATTCAAAGGGACAAGAGTGAATTAATGGATTCATTCAAAGAACTAATGAATAGTTCAGCGCCACATCTCTCACCGCCCAGGGAAAAAAATCATGTTGACTTGTTTTTTGAAAGCGTAAGCTCAAGCGTAAAAGCTCTTTCGCCGAAATTAATTGCTGAAACGAAGATGAGAGTATCTCAGTTGATATGTGAATTGGAGCTGCGAGCTCTAACGGAAAGTGAGCAGGCAAATAATGCTCAAAATTCCAGTTCTAGCGTTGTCGTTTCGCAGGAAAGTAGTGGAGGAACTTATATAATAAATCAACCAGTCACACATGTCGGTGCAAATCATCACCAATCGAATACAAACCGACAGGATGATGATGTTCAAGATTTTGAAGCCTTAAGTTAAATGATTTTTCGTCGTTATTATTAAATTATATAGTTTAATTCTGAAACTGTCTTAACAATAAATTGTTTCATATTTTACATCCAAACGGTGGTTTATTTCCTTTAAATAAACCGTATATTTTTAATTGCAAATAAAAGCTATCAGTAGTTCTGAAATTGTAACAACTCTTTATTTAAATTAACACAATAGTTTAACCCGACAGTAGTGACCTATTTGTCTGTGAGATCGGGTTTGTTAAAAGTATTGAACTTTATTCTCCGTTATTGTTTTTATAAAAGTGCATGAGACCGGCGTCATCATTGATCAAATACAAATTTGAGTCACCATTAGCGGGTTAAATAGTCATGCGTTTTAAATACACATTTTATCATTTACAAGAATGTACTGGTAATGCAGTTGATGTTAACATTAACAACGCCTATTTGCTGAAAAAAGTGGAAATCGATCTATATCAAAAAGTCGACATTTTTAGATTGTTAAAAAAAAAAAAAAAAAAATATTTATTGCAACAGTAACTAAAAATAAATATGCACACAATAAGAGAAACATAATAATAGCCTGTATTCCAAAAAAATTTTCTATAAAAACTAGAAGACATATACGACTAGAATTTAATTTGTATTGCTAAACATTGCAAAACGCATCAATAAATGTAGAAAATATTCCAAAACAGTCGATTTAAATAAAAAAGTCAAAAGTTCATTAAGTCCACTTTTTAAAAATCGAGAAAAGTCGACTTTTGTTATAGTGCCGAATCTTGCCACCAAATTATACTTTAAAATAAAAATTTTAAATATTTTTAGGTAAACAAATTTTTTTTTCAAAATTGTTTTTTTTTAATTTTTTTCCAAATTTAAAAAATTCTTTTTTTCTAATTTATTAGTGAAAAAAAATGTATGACAAAAAAATTAGTCTGGTAAAAAAAAAATTCGGGTTAAAAAATATTTTTCCCGATTTTGACCCTTTGTAGGTCCAAATTACTATACCCTTATATACATCATTGCAATGGACTTTGAAATATCTATCATTAGATATTGTCTATATTAATGACTTAGTAATCCAAAAATCGAGGTTGTCCCGGTTTTTTCCTTATATCTCAGCCATTTGTGGGCCGTTTTTCTCGATTTTAAATATCAATTATGTTTGTAAGTTATTTGGAGGCTACGGAGAGTTGATTTCAATATACAAAGGGACATGGCTATATAGACTTCGCTATCTATAACGATCCTGAATATATAAACTTTGTAGGGTCGCAAATAAAAATTACAAAGGGAATGACTCATGCCACTCATGGTGAAGGGTATAACAAGCTTTGAGCTAGAACCAAAAAAAAACGAAAAAAGGTTATCATCTGTTTGACTGACTCCACCTTGTATAAACTGGCCTTGAGTGACATCTTCTAGTAGTTTCATGAATTTTTTAACGGACAAAACTAGTATGTTATATTTCCACAATGATCTATAGAGCTTTTAGCAGATTTAACAGTTAATGTTGTCATACTTATATGCAATGTTAATAACAGCGTATTATCAATATTGTTGATAAGTAGAAGTTTCTACTGATGAAAATGTTTATAAACATGTTGATTGTTGCCGCTACAGACCGTTAAATTCAAATTGCTAGCATTATATATTAACAAATTATAATGCAACTTTTTATTTTATTTCATCATTCATGTAATATAGAGCCAAACAGGCTATACATAAATTCATATTACATAGAAAACATTAAAACTAAGAAAATAATAATAAAATGTTCTCTAAATTTTATATATACAATCGAAATCTTGCTCAAAAAATGCATAAACTAATCGCATTGTGTTCGTAAATCCTGCACTATCTTTCCAAGGCGAAAGAATCACAACCGAATCTCCACTCTTTATAATTTTCATTAGATTAGCAACGTTCATGCTAAATTGTACTCTAGAATCTATTTCACTCAGCCAACTTTTTTTGGAAATTCCTATGAAAGTAAAAAAATAAAAATTAGTATGCTTTAAAATCTATATACATATATATAATATATTTATGTATATATATACAGTAAAATCTCGAAAATCGCTCTGCTAAGTTAACCGAATATCAGCGACCACGTGCCGCTCTAAAAAGTGAACTTCGAGAATTTCAATTGTTGATGTCGATGGTGGTTTCAGCGCACGAAAATTGTAAAGAGTGACTGAAGTTAAATTTTAGTTTTATTTTTTTTTTTAATGTTGGAAACTAAGTCATTAAAATAAATTTACTTATATATTTTTTTGTTTAATTTTGAAAACCGCTTAGAATAGTTAATAGTTCGAACAATGTTAATTAATTACCCTTGGGACATTTTGGTTAACTATTTCAAAATTCTATTGTATTTCTATACTAATTTTTAAAAAATACAAAAATTTCATTGGAAAGTCATCATTAACGATGTATATCAAATGAGAACAAATTCATATTATTTATGACCATTATTTATAAATGCAAAATTTATTCAATTAATGTTACTTTCATATATATTGCTCTAAATTTAGTTTTTTCTGTGTATTCTGATACTAGCATTTTTAAAAATGATTCCGATACTAAAAAGGATCAACATGAAGAAAATGTCTATACTCCGAAAACTTCTTCACAAAAACTGTTTCGCCAAAAAACGTTTCTTTACTAAAAAAAAGCACTTGGTAAAAAACAACTTTGTTTAAGAACCTAAGTTAACTACTCCGAACATTTTTCTGTAGTGGAATCTAGTACTTGCCTTGCGTTGTAGACTTAATGATAAATAAAACTCCAATAAAGCAGTAGTATTACAACAGAAACTACAAATGAATTGTAGCTTAAAATGCAAACCATTACTGCTTCTTGAAGTTGTACATACACATTTCTAAGGGATATAAGTAGCTGTTGAACCAGTTAACAAAGCAATAGAAAAATAGTTAATAGTAGCGTTATACCTGTATACATTATTGGAATTACGCCACGATAAAGATGAGATTGTCTAAATGTTCTTGGACACTTCGTCACAGCCAGAATCGGGCATCTAGGCCTATATTTAGCCAATAAGTATGATGATTTTCCCGAAGTCGTCAAAGATATAATGGCAGAGGCTGATGACTTTTTGGCAGCATCGACTGCTGCAATAGCTACAGCATGTGACGCATCTAAACATACTGGATTTCTGAGCAAAAGATCCTCAAACATGTGCGTATTGCAGAGTGCGAGTTCAGCCTCATGAGTTATGGCACACGCGTAAGAAATAGATTCTGATGGAAATTGACCAATGGCAGTTTCACTTGAAAGCATAACACAATCAGCACCATCTAAAATAGCATTTCCCAAATCAGAAACTTCAGATTTGGTGGGAAAATTTGAGTATCGCATTGACTCCAATAGTTTTGTAGCTAAAATGATAGGCTTTCCTGCTCTGTTGCATCGTGCCATTACTGCCTTTTGTGCTAGAAATACTTTGGCATAATGCATTTCAATTGCAACATCGGCGCTAGCAAAAATAATACCGTCTGATGCTGAAATAATTTCGTCCACATTGTGTAAACCCTGTTCGCAATCAATTTTTGCTATTATTTTAACATATTTCCCCTTTTCTCCCAATAACGAACGCACCTCTTTCACAGCTGATGCACTTCGCATTGATGACGCAAAAATAATGTCTATTTTATGTTCAAGAGCAAATTTTAAATCGCTGACATCCTTTTTGGATATGGCCGGAAGATCAACGCACACACCGGGAAGGTTGACTTTTTTTCTTGAGCCCATCATACCGCCACGTTCAACTTGACAGGTTATGCAATCTACCCCAACCTCTTTAACAATTAACTTTAATGATCCATCATTAATGTATACCAAGTTACCAGGTTGTACTACATTGATTATATTATCGTAATCCACATAGATGCATTCACGATTTCCCTTGTCCATAAGATCGGAATTTATCGATAATCGTAAACTATCATTGACTTTTAATTCCACTTGTGAATTTGGTCCGGCTTCTAAAAGACCAGTTCTAATCTCAGGGCCCTTTGTGTCCAAAGCTACAGCTACCTGAATTATATAGCCCATTTCCTTGGTGCAGTCTTGTTCTGCATTGCGCAGCAATCGTATGGTTTCAGCATGAAGTTCATGTGTTTCATGAGACAAATTTAAACGAGCAATGGTCATTCCAGCCCTAATCATTTTTTTAAGCACATCCAATGAACGTGAAGCCTTTGATATTGTTCCAATAACACCTGTTAAACGATAATGTGAAGCTGGTTCCATAAAATTTAATTTGCACGTATGCTCCAGTAACGTATTTTCTTCGGCCGAAGTATTTGTCATCTTATTTTAATAAATACTATCAATTTTAAACGTGGAATTTTTTTTAATTTTTATTGACTTCAAAATTTTTTAAATGTGAATTTGAATTCTAATCGATACGGTATTGAAATGAATACAAATGAATCTCAAATAATCGGTTTATGGTTTTCAATAAAAAAAAAAATTATTTTTGTCGTGAGAAATTCCTATGTTAGACAAAACAGTTCCATAATATGACTAACGTGGACATCAAAGGTTGGAAATAAAAACAATCGTTAAACGATACTTTAATTAAAAACAAGTAAGAGAGATATATTCGGCTGGGCCGAATCTTATATCCCCTTCACCAAACTATACTTCAAAATAAAAATTTTAAATAGTTTTAGGTAAACAAAATTAATTTTTTTTTCCAGTTAACCAGAGATTAGAAAGATGTTAACAAATATTATTTAAATCTGGTTTTATTTCTGAAATCGCATGATTTGTTGAAAATTTATTTAAGAAATAGTAAAACATTCAAAGTCATTTTTCTCGAAACGATTTTTTTTTTTTAATTATGACGTTGTTGCAGGAAATTATCGATATATATATATGTATACATATTTATTATTTAATTCATTAGCTCGTACGAATACATTTAAAAATAACAAAATATAATGTAGGGTACTTCTCGACTGTTAATATAGCGCGCGTCTCCACTACTTGAAAAAGTTTATCGTCTGAAATTTCTGAGAGATTTTGAGGGCTTTGAATATAGTCCATATATTTTGGATATTTCTGATTTTCTTTTTTAATTACTTTGTTTGTCTTTAGTATAGAAACATATGCAATAATGAAAATTCATCATTATTTATATAATTTATTTTTTTGTCCATTGTCGATTTTATTTACATATTTATTATACTCACAACTATATACTTTACTAAAGCTAAGATTTAGAGGGCGACATAAAAATGTCACTAGAATCGAAAAACCAGGATTTTTAAAAAGCGGTCCGATTTGGATAAGACTAGAGTGTTAAAAAAAATCGGTTTCCGGTTTAACCGATAACAGTGTTTTATAAAAAACCGGTTTAGGTTTTGTCATTCTAAAATCCGGTTATTTAAATTTATAGACAATTTTGGCAAGGCAAAAAGATAGATTTTAACACACAACATTACCAGAACAATGAAATAAATAATAGCAATAAATGAGCTTTTTGATTTTAATTCCATTCATTTAATTTCATATAAACCATTAATTTTATTTCTAAATTACCTAATTAAAACTAAATCGTTATTGTTTTGCCATCCTATTTCAGTTTTGTAGACGCTAATCTATATTCTATATAAATATATAAATGTCTTTGTAAGTTTGTTTGTTTATTTGTTTGTTTGTTTGAGCATCACGCCTAAACGGCTGAACCGATTTTATTGAAATTTGGAACGTAGATAGATCCTTACTTGGAAGCGTCAATAGGCTATACATTTTTTAATACTTGGACCAGAAAGGGATAAAAAGGGGGAAAAACGGGTAAAATTGGTACCTTTAGTTTTTAAACAATAATTACTAAACGGCTGAACCGATTTTTACATCGATAGGGGTAGCGAAGCGCACCGGGTCAAGCTAGTAAGATATATGTTAAGAATTGTGTACTAAATTCGAAAATTTGTCAAAAGCAACATATTTTAAGTAATAATCGTCCCTATTCTGCATTTCGATTTGAATCGTAAATTTCTTCGTTTGACAACTTTGGTATTCTGCGTTCCGTTTCGTTTTGTTCCGTATTTTTTTTACGATTTTATGTATTCTGCATTTCGATCGTAGTTACGTTTTTCTAAGTTGGTTATTGTATGACTGAAAGCTACTAATTTTGTTTTGGTTTTAACAAAAATTGAAAAAATTAAAGTATAAAATACAATAAATATTTTGTTAATTATAAATTTTATTTGTTTTAAATAAATTTTAAAGTTTTTTTTAATTTATTACAGGGGGGTTACCGCGTAACTCAATCCGAAAATTCGAAAATGTATGCTAAATACATTGCTATTCGAAACAATTTCCTTTCGAATCGAATTACGGAGTAACCCCCCAGGTCAAAAACTACAACACCAGAGCAACATGAAAAGCTTTGGCTGCATTGTGTCAAGGAAAGAAGATAGCAACTTTGACACTGTGGATTAAGCTACAGTAACTTCATCGAAGAATCTCAAAGAAGCTTCAACTCGGTTAAGCGGTGCTAGGGATGTTAATGTATTTGACTGCGCATCTTGTGTAAAACTGTCTAATACATACTTAAATGCGTCTTTATTTAGCCGAAAGTATTTTGAATCTATGAAAGCTAAATAATTATTTCTTACAGTAACAATTAAAACAAATATATTACAATTGATCAATCATATCGAATAGATTGAAACTGTCTCTCAATTTCAGCTTTTCAAAGTCTTAAATCTGTATTCCAGTAGACGTTTTCTCCACTTCCAACAACAATGCTGCTACTATCGATTCCATTTCCAGTGAAAATTAAAACAAATAAACTTTATTTAAAAAATGAAATATCACCTCAAGCACTACAGGCTTCTTCACATTGGAACAGTTAATTTCTATCTTTTTATTTTGGCTCCTATGTTGTTTATATTTAATTTATTATGTTTTTAATTACATTTTTATTTATTTATCACTATTTTTTTGCACTAACTTAATTTTTTTTTTATAAAAAGCTTACATGTTTTCCATTTTTTCTGTTTCTATTTCATGCGTTTCATAGTAAAACAGCCAGACTGAACCTACCCTTGTCTTCTTCTTTCGAGTCGAACTGAATGCGGAAACGTAACGGAAATGCAGAATAGGGTTGAAAGTATTTCGTTAAAACCGGTTAACCGCCTTAAAAAACCGGTTTGTCAAAAAACCGAAAAGTTAAAGATAACCGAAACCGTTCGGTTTTACAAAGATGAAAAGCGGGTTGACCAATTCTTGGTTTTGGATACTCTAGATAAGACCTTCAACACTGACAATTCAGAAAGTATATCTGACATATATTTGAATGTTCTAAATATGTAGGTTACCGGGAGACTTCGGAATTAGATCGAAATTAGAAAAAAATGTACTAAATTTCTTGCTCGCTATCGATTGCCATAATTTCAAATAAGAAAATTACGATAAATTTTGCTAATATCGAATAAAAAGACTCTTGTCATGATCAATTTAACTGAACGTTTATTAACACATTTATATATTAGACTACGAATACATGAGGGAGAGATAAATAATTTAGTTATGTATAGAATAGATTGTGCCAATGACGTTCATAAATGTTTTCTAAACAATTATGATGAATATTTGTTGGTTCTCTTCTTCATGTTTGCATTATGTGTATGTATGTATGGATTAGGTACAGATTAATAGTGTTCCAACAGAAAAATCAAGTTGTGTTTTCATCAGCTTCCAGAGCCAATGTAAGACGTGAATGTTGAATTTACTGGTCGGTGTATTTATTCAACAGGACTGTGAAAAAAGAAATTGGAAAGAACATTAGATACATACATTCATACAATGAACATTTCTTTTATTGATTTTATTAACACTTACACAATACGCATGGTGTTGGTAAAACCGGCACCTTGTTTCCATCCGGTAACAATAACAACTTGATCGCCAGACTTAATGAAACCATTCTTCTTGCCAACTTGTACACCAAACTGTACACGAACATCAACATCCTTAAGCCAGTCAGATAATTGAGGTTCTGCAAAATAGGAAAACAAAAGGAAATAAATCAATTTATATCGATAAAAGTGCATGTATTTATTTACCTTTGTAAACCAAAGGTACTAGACCACGGTACAAGTGAGCCTGTCTGGCGGTTTGAGAGAAACGTGTAACAGCAATGATGGGGCATCTTGGGCGATATTTACTGATGAGGAAAGCAGATTTGCCTGTGGTTGTGATGACAACAATGGCAGCAGCCAATGATTTGTTGGCAGCTTCAACGGCAGCAATGGCAACAGCATGGGCAGCATCAATAGTGGTCAATTTGTTGGCAGCCACCAAGTCAGCGAAATAGTTTTTATGCCAAATAGCAGCTTCGGCTTCTTTGCAAGTCTTAGCCATGGTTAAAACGCACTCCAATGGGTATTCGCCCTTGGCAGTTTCACCAGACAACATGACGCAATCGGCGCCATCTAAAACGGCGTTGGCAACATCGGAAATTTCAGCGCGAGTTGGACGTGGCTTCTTAATCATAGATTCCAACATTTGGGTGGCGCAAATGACAGGCTTACCAGCTCTATTGCAACGAGCAATGATGGCCTTTTGTGCCAAGAATACTTTTTCTGGAGGAATTTCAATACCCAAATCACCACGAGCTACCATAATACCATCACCAACAGCAATGATGTCATCTAAATTATGCATGCCTTGCTGGTTCTCAATCTTCGAAATGATCTTAATGTTTTTGCCCTTTTCGCCCAAAACTCCACGAATTTCGGTAATAGCAGCAGCATTACGAATGAATGAAGCGAAAATCATATCGACTTCTTGCTCAACACCAAACTTCAAGTCAGACTTGTCCTTCTCGGAAACAGCGGGCAAATCGACAGGTACACCGGGCAAATTGACACCCTTCCTGGATCCCAAAGAACCGCCATTCTCAATGGTGCAGGTCAATGTATCTCCTGAAACACTGCTGACAACTAAAGAAATCAAACCATCGTCAACATAGACGCGATTACCAGGCTTCACCACCTTGACAATGTTCTCATAATCGACGTAGATGATGTCCTTGCTACCCTTCTCAGCATATTCTTTGTTTGTGGTCAATTTAATGACTTCGTTTTTCTTCAATTCGATTTCGGCTGTTCCACTGCCAGCAATTAAACCTGTACGAATCTCAGGACCTTTAGTATCCAAGGCAATTGCTACAGGGTATTCATAGCCAACTTTTTCAGAGTAATTTTTAGCTGCTTGACGAACATTCTTTACAGTTTCTGCATGATATTCATGAGAGCCGTGAGAGAAGTTCATGCGTGCAATGTTCATGCCGGTTGCCATCATTTTTTCGAGCATATCAACGCTAACAGAAGCCGGACCAATAGTACAGATGATGCCCGATAGACGAATTTGTGAAACGGGAGCATCAAACTCCAATTTGCACATGTGCTCCAATTGAGATTCTGCTTGAGCGGCCATCATTTGTGGTACTTCGTCTCTCTAGAAGTATTAAGAATAATAATATCAACTTTAAAACTTTCTTCAAGTGAACAACGTATCTGAAATTGTAAGCCGTAATATCTCCTGACCTTTATAATGCAAAATATGCTTGTAAATGGAATTACTGAAACAGTAATTCCAGTATTTTTAAAAGAGTTTTCAAATTCGATTCGATAAAATCGACTTTTTATGCTTTATCATTTGCAAATGTTTCGAATTAAATTAGAGATTGACTTAAGGCTATGCATATGTTAAATTTGTATATAAAACAATAAACTTGATGTATTTATTGTTTTTGTTTTGTAAATTGTTTAAACTTTCATTTTGATACTTTTAAATAATTTTTTTATCAAATTGTCTAAATTCTACTTGGCTATACAATTTGTATTATTAAACCACAAATATAGTATATATATAAGCTCTATCGATATACATATGTTAATTAAAACTGAGTAATTCATGTAAAATTGCAAATAAATATTATTATTTGTTTTCATTTACTCTTGATGTTAAGTTAATAAAACAATAGATTTGATGAATACAATGCAACAGTAGAAAATAAACAACACAATCTATACATAACCAGTAACAAGTGTTGCCATTTATATTTTTATTAAAACTTATTTATTTCTAAAAAAAAAAAAAAAAAATTATTTTTTACCAAAAAAATGGAAAAAAAAAACTTTTTCTTTTTTATGGAATTAAACAGTGACAGATAAAAACAAAACTGAAAATGTTACTTACATAGAGAATTATACATAGAGACGAGACACTCCGATTTGTCAAACAAAAATACAACAAATCATAAGTCTGATACAACAACAAAATACATTGACTAGCATGTATTTTGTTGTTGCAAGAGTTAGGTTTTTGACAACAGACTTAGGTTTTTGACAATTACGTCTCGTCTCTATGTTACCCTATGGTTACTTATATATGTTACTTATAGGGTATTCAATTAATCGGGTTTCTGGTTTAATCGGTTAATCGAGCAAATAATTAATCGGTTAATTCTAAATTATTCGATTAACCGAATAATTTCTATTTTAAATTGAAAATAAAACCACGAATTTTGGTATTTTAGATCCTTTTTATTTATAAATGTGAGTTTTTTTAGGATTTTAGTGAGATATTCTGTAATAATCTTTTAAAAAAAGAATAGGAGAGGTTTCCTTTTAATCGATTTCTCTTTAGTTTTAATAAAACTTAACTTGGAGAAATCGAAAGTAAGGCATGAGAAATACTATCTAATTTCTCAGTTCATTGTTCAGTTTTTTTTAACATATAAAATTATACCATTGCAAAATTTCCTTAAGTTCTGATAAAAGACTCGTTTCAGTAATGTCTTCAGTTTCGTCTATTATCATGTCTTCCTCCATGGAACATTCGAGAAAAAAGGTCATTTCCAAATTCTTTAATTTCAGTTTTTGATCTATATTTAAAAAACTATTGCTAGAAGGGAATGTTCATAAGATAAGAAATATAAAATACAAAAAAAAAAAAGTCGGTTAATCGGTAAATCGACACAAATTAATCGGCTAATTTGTTATTTGAAAATTGGCAATTTTAAATTATTCGAACAGTTAACCGACCAAAATTAATCGGTTAACCGATTAACGGTTAATCTTTTGTAGCAGTTGACGTAGTTGAAAAAGTTATCGTAGCTTTTTAAACACTGAATTATTCAACATACTAAATACATTCAACTACATACTACAATACACATACATATATTGACATTTGTCCTTTGTGACATTTCAAATGCTGGCTTCGCTAACTAAATATTTTTAAAATTCACGACCTTCAGTCGGGAGGAAGGACACTGACTTCGTTAATTTATTCCAACGATTTATATGTCATATGAAAGGATTTTCCACAAGCTTTCTAACCACCATATCGGATATCTAAAATTCAATAGATACTAAATAATATATTCAAGGTTTGGAGGTCTGACAAAAAATTGTTTTTCCTAAAACTACAAACAAAAATTATTATTTGTTCTAAAATTCTGGATAAGCTAGATTTAAGCCAATAAAAAATTGAACACTTTTTTGCATCTCAAAAAAACTTGCAAAAAATGGAAAACTTGAAACATGGTAACACTGTAGCTAACATAGATATGTACATATACATTCATACTCATTTCTTTTCATTCTCATTCTCTTTGAACAGCTGTAACTGATTCGTTTTAAAATTACTCTTGTACTGAAAGCTAATTGTAATTTTGACAGAAGACAAATTTGCGAAAATGAGCAACGAATGAATGCATTTGAAGGTTAATAATAAATAGTCAGCACAATTTCACACTCATTTTTGCATTTTCTTTTTCAGCCGTTTTTCACACGAAAAAGTATTAACGTAAAAATTGCATAATTTGGCTTTGCACTAAAAAATAAAAAAATTTGTATCTTTAAACTTGACCTTCATAATTTAAGAATTCTTATTTTATGCCGTTAGGTATGAATAGTATACAATAACAATATATTTTAATGACAGCTTTAATACTTCATCTATGTAAATCGATTTATTTAGCCCATCTGTCCGACCCGGTTTACATTGTGATTGTGTAACTATTTTTTAGCTAATGCATCTAAAACGAGTACATGTAGCGAGGGTGTAACGATGTGTGTAATGAATGGTATACCTTTAATTTGGAAGGTTCATCGTAAATGGTAGTGTTCACCATTCTGCCTATGCGTATGGGAGGTGCTGTTCCTTGAATTAGCAAACTGCTTGGTGAATATGTCGAGTTAAACGATGTAGTACTATGAGCCGCAAACCGACAACTACTGCCGCAAATATATTTTCTTAGTTCGGTTGCCCTTCTTAGGACGTACAAAGAACGAAACCCAGACAAAATTTTTTATTTAAGATTTGTCTGGGTTGTATGATAATATTCTAATCACTTTTTTTTACAAAAAATAATCAATTTATTCAAGTTGACTGATTTTATTTATAAAATCAATTCTCACAAAATTTAACGATATTTTCTGTGGTAACTTTTTTTTTTACTTTTTTTGTAAAATAATTATTAAGTAAAAAGAATAAATTCGTAGGTACTTTCCGCAATGCAAACGTCGAGAAAACTCAATGACAATTGATTCGGCTTTTCTTGCTTGCAACCAACTAACCACCAAATCTAGAGCGCATGATAAAGGCTCAATATTCGAGAAAAAGTATTTTTGTTGTGTTGTGTAAATGCTTATTATAACGAGTGAATAACGAAATAATACATGGCCAAAAGCACTTCATACAACCAATGGCAAAAAATCCTCTTCACATGTAATTGATTACAATTAAAGCAATTTTTTCCTATATATTGCATGAATTTTTATTCCTTTGTTTTTTTTTTTATTGTATAAATTTGCAATAATTTATCAGATAAGATTGACAGTAACATATTCAGAGATATCTAGTATCCGATTTGAAAATCGGTATCGATTTCCAATACATATTTTGTAATAATTTACTAGCATTGTAAATTGGTAAAAGTAGCAAACAATTTTTGTCGTTGAGTGTATTTGGAGGAACATACACAATGATGTGTATTTTTATCTATCTATATCAGTCATTCGTTGAGGGTTAGTTTGTGTGATATAAATTTAAGCTTTAGTACATTTAGTACAAAAGGAAGTATCTTTTTGTTAATTTGTTTATTCTCTATATTGTGAAAGAGCATTGCAAAAAAAGTCTTATTATTTTTATGTATCTTGCTTGTTTTCGTTATAATAACAAAATAAAAATATTTGAAAGGGGGAAATTACAATACACCGTTATTTAAAACAGTCAAATATCAGACGTTATATTAAAATATAATTTAATATACATTACAATACGGCTTGATATTAATGAAATATGTGCATTAAAAAATTAAATGTTTGGAATTGATATTCAACATGACTTTCCAATTTTGAAAGAGAAAATCTAACAATATCCAGAAGTTTTCCATGTATTGTTGTGCTGAAGGGTATCTGAAGCAACATTATCTTAATCATGTTTACACCCAAACAAGAAGATTGTATTCTAGAGTGGAAATTTTTTTTGAAATGTGTCATGACAATCGAATTTGTAAGCTTATATACGACATACTTAAAATGTTTCCATTCGAATGGAATTACACAATGACACCTCCATCCTCCCAAGAGTCGAATTATATTGATTTATTCATTAATTTGTACATGTATTACAGTTGACATTTGGTCATAAACAATGAAATAAAAACATTTAAGATCTAATAATTATTTTAGGAGATAGGTATTAAAGATTTTAGTGAGTTAGGGATGTAAATGAGTAAATGAGTACCTAGAATATTTCTAATACATACTTAAATTTTTAAATTTAATTTTTCATCCCTGATGTATGTATGTGTAGGTTAATATACAATCCATAGATAAACTTCATAGGGCGGAAACTCTTCTGTCAAAGACCTAACTCAGTTGTCAAAAACTTAAAAAAAAAACTATGTGAAAACAAAAACAACACTCGTATGTGTGAGTTAAATTTTTGTTTGAGTTTTTTTTATAGTTTCCACTCTTGTTGTTTCTCTTTGACAGGAGAGTTTCCGATCTATGTATATTTCTCTATGGTACAAACATTGTACTTGGCGATATTAACCCTTAAACTATAAACAAAGATTGGAGGAAGAATTGTTGCTTAGGTGTAATCAGGCCGTCTTTTTCGATGGCTTCGAGAGTATTGCATTTATGCCTGCATTTTTTTTTCGAATTCAATGTTAACAAGTAAGAGAGATATATTCGGCTGTGCTGAATCTTATATACCCTTCACCAAATTATACTTTAAAATTAAATTAAAAAAAAAAAAAATTTTTATATTTTTTTTTCAAAATTGTTTTTAAAAGTTTTTTCCAATTTTTAAAATTTATTTTTTTTTAATTTATTAGTGAAAAAAAATTATGACAAAAGAATGTTTTTTAAAAAAAAAAATTCGGGTTAAAAAATATTTTCCCGATTTTGACCCATTGTAGGTCCAACTTTGTATAGCCTTATATACATCGTTGCAATGGACTTTGAAATATCTATTATTAGATATGCATATTGTCTATATTTATGACTTAGTAATCGAGATATAGATAAAAAAATAGGCCAAAAATAGAGGTTGTCTCGGATTTTTGCTCATATCTCCGTTATTTATGGACGAATAGGAAACTTCTCGAAAGCATGACATGACAGAATTATTGAGGATTTGGATCCCGAATATATCTGGGGTCTTCAGAAAATTGATTTCAACAGACAGACGGACAGACAGACAGACATGGCTAAATCGACTCCGCTATCTATAAGGATTCAGAATATATATACTTTATAGGGTCGGAAAATTATATTGTAGAAATTACAAACGGAATGACAAATTTATATATACCCTTCTCACAAAGGTGAAGGGTATAAAAATAAGAAAAGGGAAAAAACTTCCGGGAAATGTTTATTCATAATTGGACTGATAACCTATACCTTATATTTGTTACATGGTGGAATACTCAAGTTGGATTTTGGTGGAGGCCATAAAACTCAGGAGTTGAGTGCGAGAATTTCAGCTTCCTCTATAAAGGTATAGGCCGATTGGCAGTTCCTGAACGATTCACTTGATTGAGCTAAATTAACTAGTACAAATGTTTTCGCTCATTGAAAATTTTCTATAAATATACATTTTTAACTAAATATTCCAATTAAATAGAAATATTAACCATATAAGGTCCTAAGGGCAAATAGCAAATATTTTAAAATTAGTTATTTCTTTAAATTTGTAATCCGTTAAATTGAGAGCCATTTATTTAACAGTGAACGTTCCAAATCAAAAAAGAGCCATTGAACTAGATGTAATTGGTGACGACGTTATGAATTTTTTCAGCCATATTGTTGTCCTTTTGATGTTGACTTCAACATTTTGCAATCGCCAAAAATAATATTTATTAAACAGGTATTAAACTAACAATCGCAATTATAAACTGGCAAATACAATAAAATAACCAAAAATACAAGAATAACTAGGTATAAAATGAAAATCTTTGCATTTATCATATTCGCAATATTGAAATTTTTCATTTACATTTAGTTGAGTATAGTAAATGAAATAGAAAATGTTGAAAAAAATTATAATTTTTTTTAATAAATACCTAAGAACATAAGTGGATGATTAGAAATTCGCATGATCATGACGTCAGCGCATGATCAGTAAATTCCAGCTGTTAAAGCGAAAATTAAATAAAAACAGAAAGCCGACAAAAAGAAATGGCAAAGAATTTTTAATGAGTTTTAATGAGCATGCAGCCACACGTACAAACTTGTATGAGTAATAATATTCTTGTGTTTAAATAAATGAAAGCTTTTTTACTAAAAGTTTTACCGAAAAGCCGAAATATTGCGTGAGAAATATGTATGAACATAGTACTAAATACCTACGTCACTAAATTGAAAAGTAACATTCATACATCTTTATGGGGGCATTTGTGACTTTTTGACAAGTTATTAAATATGACCTTGAACCTAAATGGTAAGGACATATCTGTAGGTATAAATTTATAACAAATATAAATTTACCCTTCATTTCACTTAAATATAATTAGTTAGTAATGCGGTATAATACGATAAATCATCTAACAATAACAGTTTTCCAAAATTAATATGAAAATTAATATGTACGTATATGAATAGAAAAATAAAAATTTTGATAATGAATATGATTATGACAAATAAATATAAACTGGTTTTTACAGTTTGTTGCAAACTTAAGCTTATTATTAAATAGCGTCGCTTTGCAATAATTCTCCCTGCCTCCTCAATCCATTTTTTTCTTTTATTTATTTCTTACTAAGAATCGTAAGTGAAACAAAAACAAAAAACGTAACGCATATAAAGCTTTGACTTTGATTTCACCTTTGCATTTACTAGGCGGCATTTAGTAATATGTAGTAAAACAAATATTTATAAGTATTAAATTCCACTAAGTTTATTTAAAAACTTTTATAACTTATTAAAAAAAAAACACACTATTTTACCTTTTTTTATTATGTATTTAAATGCTGTTAATATGTGAGCAAAATTATTTTGTATAATTTTTGCCGGAATGCAATCTGGAGTTTAAAAAACACACTCGCGTATAAATGCTTGTTAAGAGTTTTGTTGGAGCAAGGAATAACAGTCTATTTCCAACGAGAGTTTCTTGAGAACTAAACGAAATTAACAAAAAAAAGAAATAGCAAGTTCTTTTTTCCAGTGCTCCCAGATTTTTAGGCTTTCCCCATTTTCATAGATATTTTGTGAGGAATAGTATTTGTAAAGAAATCAATATCGAATGTTTACTAATACGTAACACCACACAACGTTTTACCGTTGACAGTAAAGCCAATTCATATCGCCAATTTATTTTCAAAATTTGTATTTTTAAGTATTTAATGAATATATTAAATCTTTTTGTTTATTAATTACAAAAATATATTCAAAACAACGAAATTTCCAAAAAATTGGCAAAACTTTTTTTACAAAAAAAATACGTTCTTCGGGACACTCTAATTACATTTGTAGTCAGACGTATGTAAATATTATTCCATTTTATTTTATTATAGGGTCATATATGATTAGTAAAAATATGTAATGATCAAAATTACAATAGTTCCGTATATGTAAATAATATTTATATTGTATATATAAGAATATAATACTTTTTTAGTTTACATTACTTAAATGCTCTAAATACTTATTTTTAATTGTTGAATTAGAGTAACTAAATGCTTTGAGGTTTCTAGAAAGCTTATTCCAAATTCTAGATGATCGTACTAAAATGATCTTTCAAAAATAATGTTGTTAATTCTAGGTAAAATTATTTCAGGATTCCGTTAGACTTAGACAAATTAAAATTATGTGCAATTGATGGTGGTTTTTATGTTTTTATTATACGATAAATTCAAAATCAAATGTTGCAACGAATAGCCAATAAATTCTAAAGTCTAATACGAATATGTATAGTAGGGAGATAACTATTGACGTTTTTTGCAAATATACAAATTGGCATAGCATAGTCGGATAGAGCATTAAAAAATATGAAAAACCACGGTATTATGTTTTCGCGGTTGTTAAAAAAGTTCACGCACCAAACGCAATAAAGTTTTTCATTAAATATTTTCAATTATTTTGAAATACAATATATTTTATTTTAATAATAACTTCCCGTAATTTTAAATACGGGAAGTATCCCTCACAGAAATCTAATAGGTATATAAAAATCTCGTGTCACAATGTTTGTGTTTGAACTCCTCCGAAACGACTAAACCAATTTTTATGAAATTTTGTTTGTATATTTGGGAGCTATGAGAATAGGTCGTAAAGTGTCCTATCCAGAATTTGTATTTACAATTTTTTGCCAAACAATTTTTATTCGCATTTTTTTTATTTGGCATTCAAAATTACCTATAATCCCAAATTTTCATCAAGCGACCCTCACCCACCTATTTTTTAGTCGAGATTTTAGTATTTTGTATGAGCAATATCCAAATATCAATACATATTTACCATTTTTTATGATTTTTTTATATATTTTTGGTAAAAAACAATCAAAATTATAGAGAATACGAAGAGTATTACGATCTTAAGTAGCGACTGATTTAAATAATTTACTTCAAGACTGTCGGAATTAGCTTTTTTGTTTAAAATAACGGTAATTTCTGAATTTTAATCAATAATTTTATGTACAATATATTTGAACACACAATTTTTTTCTATTAACCCGAATTGTCCCCGTGGACACATTAATAAGATGTTGTTAAAAGTGCACTTCAAATGTCTTTAGAATAACGTAACATATGGACACACAACTTTTTCCCTTACTTTGTATATCAGACTGTAAAAAAGATGTTTATAATAAATTTAACCTAATTATTCTATTTCTGTCACACAAATCAAATTTCTTTAAAATAAGGTCTGGGTTAATATTTAAAATAACGGTTTTATTTGCCTGCTATCATTTCTCTTAGAATACTTTGCTACGATAATAATCAACTGTGGAAATATTTATACAACTCAGCTACAGTGCTGCCACTTTAGGGGATTTATCCCCAAATATAGGTTTTTTGGTAAATGGGAAAAACATATTTGGATTGGGGATTAGTTTTCTATAGTTGAAACAAAGGTCGCTTTCAACTTTTTTGAATTTCTAAAAAGTCGACTTTGTGACCTAAGCTATTTATTTTCATCCTATTTTAATTAAAAAGAATATATGTTTGCTAGATTTATTGATGAGAAAACGCGTTTCATAAAACTTTAAAAAAAATAATAAAAAATCGACATTTATGGACTATTCGACTTTTATGGACTTGTTTGAATATTCGATTTTTTTCTGAAAAAAAGTCTAAATTTGTCTCTTTGGTTGGAAAAATGTCGAAATAGACATTGTTTAAATATAGCAATCATATAGAACCCTAGATCAGATATGGAATAAACATTTACTAGTGGAGCTTAATATCGTATAATCTATAGAGTTCACCGATATAATCTAGAGGAATAATTATAACATACATTTTATGTATAAATGTAACTTAAAAAAAAGTTAAAAAGTAATTTAAAGCGAAAATATCTATTAAAAGTTTTAGTAATTATGTACTTCAAATTACACTACAACTCCTTATAATTGGCTCTAGTTAGATCTTGTTGAGAAGTTTTGGGGCAACAAAAACGTTAAATGGGGATGACGACTGAAAATATAGAGACAACACTGATCAGCTGTGTTGTGGTCAATTTTATTAAAGTTTTTTGTTTTTTTGTCATGGTAAACAAATGTTGAATAAATATATTTTTCAAATATAATAAATTTTTAAGGTAAGAAACAAACAATAAGTAATTGTTATAAGGAAGCCGAACATTTTATGGATACGACTCCAGATCTAAAACAATTTTTTGTACAGATTATGTAGTATTTTTTTATTTACCAAATACCTGTTATTTTCTCGCTGACCTTATTTACGGTTTCTCAAAATTTAAAACATTCTTCCGTTGAATTTGGTTTTCGTTAGTGCTGCCAAAAATTCTTATTTTCCCGAGGTTGTCTCCCTTAAATTCAGCGTCCTGGGCGTTTAACGTAATTTACGCTTTTTAGATAACTATTAAATTGAAAAAGTAAGGCATTTATGGTCATAATTCAAGAAAACAATATGCATATGTATTTCCGTGTGTAAATATTCAAACAAGAATTCATGTACTTACATACATACACATGTATCTATTATTTTAACTGAAGGGAATATAAATAATACCGAATTTCTCACAATTGTTTTAGAAGCTAAACTGGATAAATAGAGAAATAAACAAACTGTAAAATATGTCGCCATCAAAAACATTTATGGAATGCCTGCAATTTGCTGCTTTTAAACATCGTGACCAAAGACGAAAAAATGCAAATCAAACACCATATATTAATCATCCTATAAATGTAGCCACCATTTTATCTATGGAAGGTAACATTGACGATGAGTCGATACTTATGGCGGCTCTACTGCATGACACCGTTGAAGACACTGATACAACTTTTGAAGAAATTGAGGTAAAAAGTAGCTCCAAAAAAGGAGACAAAGTAAATTTTAATTTGCATATACAGTAAGTCTCTTAGCATATCTATTTTACAATTGCTTCTAAAATAGTTACTAACAATTCATTAATTGTCCACTAATGTTAAAATATTAAAATAGAAAAAGGAATGGGTAGAAATATAATTGTGCATCGGAAAATTCCACTTTCATTTTGAATACGTACTTTATGAAATACTAATTACGAAATTATTTAATTTAAAGATAACTGACTAATTATGATTACATACTTATCACAATTCAATAATTTACGTGTTCGAATAAAAATATGCAACATTTCCTAAATACATTTAACTCACTGAAGTCGAGTGGTATATTAATACTAAATACCTACTCTGGCGATTTTATTGTTTAAAAAAATCACATATCGTATCAAAAAGACTTATTTTAGAAAAATATATAAATATAGATTTTAGTATGTTATTAAGTTATGACATTAAAAAAACAAAATTAATGATTTTATTACACTTTCTCTACAACAAGGATATTTTCGGAACTGAAATATGTAATATTGTTCGTGAGGTAACAGATGACAAGACTTTAGAAAAACATGTTCGTAAACAACTGCAAATAGAACATGCAGCAACATCCAGCACCAAAGCCAAGCTGATAAAATTAGCTGATAAATTGGACAACTTGAGGGATTTAGAACAAATATTACCAATAAATTGGTCAGAGGTAAGTATTATTGTTATTATTTATTGTAATATTCTTATTATGTGCTGAACTTTTCTACGTAAATCCAAATGTGCATACGACATTATAAAAATGCACCGAGATTTTAAAAGAAACCTAAATCTATAACCATTATGTATAATCAAGTAATAGTAGGTATTGTGGTTTATGACTATTATATATGCATTAAGTTTAGTTTTTATAAAAAATATACTATAAGTTACAGTACTAGATCCCTTATTGTTTAGACTTGTTCATCCATTTGTTAATTTTAGGAATAATAGTAAGAAAAACAATTGATTTTGAAATTTACGACTAACGAGTATTTATTTACTAAATATTTGCTTTTTGGAAACGTTGCCATAAACAGTTTACGTACTATAAAATCAATATTGGAACTTCCTAACAAAATTGCTTATTTTATTTACGTGATTTTTTGGAAAAGATTAATTTTTAAAAAATCTATATATATAGTAGGGTATTCAATCGATTAACCGTTAATCGGTTAACCGATTAATTTTGGTCGGTTAACTGTTCGAATAATTTAAAATTGCCGATTTTCAAATAACAAATAAACCGATTAATTTGTGTCGATTAAGCGATTAACCAAAATGTATTTTTTTTGGCACTTTATATAGAAATATATAAATTTAAGCACACGCATTTTATTTCTTAGCTCATGAACATTAAATGCTAGCAATAGTTTTCCACACAGATCATATATGTAATAATATGAAACAAATGATAGTTCTCAAAAAAGTAATATCGAACCTTTGAAAAGTGATTTTCAGAGTGAAAGAAAAAATACAATTTTCAATAGCCAACAACCTAGAGTGTCCAAAAAACCGGCAAATTCAAAAAACCGGTTTCCGGTTTAGCCGAAAACAGTGTTTTATAAAAAAACCGGTTTCGGTTTTCTCATTCTAGAAAAACCGGTTACGGTTTTGTCATTCTAAAAACCGGTTAACCGGTTTTTTATTAATTTTTATTTAATATGAAAAATGCCAATTTAAATTTATAGACAATTTTGGTAAGGCAAAAAGTGTTATATGTATAATTATGTACTAAATTCCAAAATTTGTCGATTGCAGACATTTTCTAAAAAATAAATGAATATTTTTAAAAATGTTATCAAAATATTTTTAAGTAATATGTTCAAATAAGCTTTACATAGTATTTCGTTACAACCGGTTAACCGTCTTAAAAAACCGGTTTGTAAAAAAACCGAAAAGCTAAAGAAAACCGAAACCGGTCGGTTTTAAAATGATGAAAAAACCGGTTGACCGGTTTTCGGTTTCGGTTTTTGATACTCTACAACAACCATTTTGACATTTTCGTTTGTTTATTTTCTATTGCCATATTACTGGAACCAGCCGATTCATATCTGTGTAATTTGTGGTTTTCACAAAAATTGAATGTAAGGAATTTGTAAATGAACCTTTTTCTAGAATGTACTATGATTAACTTTGTCCTAATGAGTTGGAGGACGATATGATGATAGATGAAACTAAAGACATAACTGAAACGAGTCTTTTATCAGAAACTATAAAAAGTATTCCCAATCTAAAAACTCCAAAAAGGACTCCAATACACAGTGGATAATATAAGGTGTATGCATCTCATAATTGATTTTTGCAAATGTTTGAAATTAACCATAAAACAAATTCTATCGTAAAGCTAAGATGTCAAGCAATAATTATTTGCAGAAATTATAGTTATTATGTCAACAGAAGTATTCGAAAATGCCGACAGAACACACTACTTTCTACTATAAAGATTTGGGAAGTTCAAATTATACCATATTCAAGGGCGTGGTTTTAATATTTATAATTATTTGTTTTAGGATTGTTTTACCTTGTTGGAAAGGGTATCTTGTCCAGATTCTATTTTCGTTATGAGTTTTGTATATATTGTTAGCAGATTTGAAATTTATTAATTTAAAATGTATTATGTTTTTTGGCTTACCTACGCAACTTTGACTAGGATTTTAACTGTTGGCGCCGTTTGCCGCCGATCCAGTTTTAACATTAAAGTTTAACTTATTATCTAAAAGATATATCAAAACTAGTTTTTTTGTTTAAAAATTAGACTGTTTTTATTTATTCGAACTTTTTTTGAAAAAGTTTAATAACTTTTGCAAATATAAAGCGATTTTAACAAGTAATGTCTCGTTTTTTTCGCTATAAACTTATCACAAAAAGTATGTTTTCATAGAAAAAAAATAAAATAACTATGTTGAATTTGAAAAATTACAAAAAAAAAAAATAAAAAAAAAAATAAAGAAAATGCTCATCCATTCAAAAGTTACAGATTTTTGATCCGAAAATTACCAAAATTTTCCACTGAGAAATTGAGAAATTGGATATTCTTTAATTTTGATTTCTCAAGTTTTAATAAATCTAATGAAAAAATCGTTTAAAAAGAAAACATTTCAATTATATTCTTTTTTAAGAGCTTATTTTAGAAGAACTCACTAAAATCCTAAAGAAACTCACATGTGTATAAAAAAGTATCTCAGATATCGTATTTTTTTTGCTATTATTTTTTTTTGCTGAATTGTTATGATTTCTTTGTTTTTTATGATTTTGTTGTTTTTATTAATAAAATGCTTACATAAGTAAACAAAATTTGTGGTTCCATTTTCAATTTAAAATTAAAATAGAAATTATTCGGTTACTCGAATAAATTTAAATTAACCGATTAAATCTAAACCCCGATTAATTATTTGCTCGATTAACCGATTAATCCAGAAACCCGATTAATTGAATACCCTAATATATAGAAATCAGAGCTGTAAATGAATATTTCTTTTTTTAATCATTCGCACAACAAAATGAATTGAATGAAATTTGAGTGAATTCAAATTAATTTGGTAAAAATAAATTGCAATTCATTTCCAATTTATATGAATTGAATGAAATTGGAGAGAATTCAAATGAATTTGGTAAAAATGAATTGCAATTCATTTACAATTCATTTGAATTGAATTTGAATTAATTTAAATGTATTAGAAAAAATAATTAGCCATTCATTTCCAACTCATTTGAATTGATCTTGTAAGTAAATCTATAGTAAGCATCAATGTTGTTTTGTTATTCAACTAATTTTTTATGTAAGAGACAGCAAGCATTGCTCTTGTTTTGTATATCACCTAATATAGTCCAAAAACAAAAAAATTCTTAGATTTATACTTAGCTATCATTTTTTGTTTAACTAATATCATATTTGTATATTGTGAAAATTTTCTTTTTTGAAAATGTTTCAATCGAATTTTAAAGATTCTAATGTCTATGAATCGTCAAAGATGGCTTTGAAGTTTATTGTTTGTGATTGAGACTCAATATTTTGTTTAAAGTTTCTTGTGATTGATCAAAAAAACAATGTTGTTTTGTCGTTCAGCGTATTTCAAAATAAAAATCAGTTCTTGAAGAAACAAACTCCAAACAACATGTTTCTTTGATCAGGCGCGGATCCAGGACAAGGCTTTTCAATTTTTGTACTAAATATTTTCATTTTGGTAGGAACAATTTTTCATTCCCCCTAGAGATCTGCACTTGAATTTGACTGATTGCAAATCATTTTTGATTTCATTCATTTGAATTGCTAATTCTTTTTTCTAATTCATTGGAATTAATTCAAATTCAATTCCAATGAATTGTAAATGAATTGCAATTCATTTTTACCAAATTCATTTGAATTAATTCAAAATCAATTCAATTCAAATGCATTGAAAACGAATTGCAACTCATTTTTACAAATTCATTTGAATTGGAAATGAATTGAAATTCGTTTCTGCCTAATTCGTTTGAATCGATTCAAATTTCATTCAATTCATTTTTGTCGTATAAGGAATTAATTCAAAATTTAGCTAATTCATAATGAATAAAAATCAAAAAAGAATGATTGATTTACAGCTCTGATAGAAATGAAATGGTCCATGTATGTAATGGCATCACGTGAGAACGGCTGGAGCGAAGAACAGAAAAAAAATCAAAAATTCGAAAATTTACATTTTTAATATACTACTTGAAACTTGAAGAACTAACATTAGTAGTTCTAGAAAAAAACTCCAACAATAAAATTACTCAAAATAATCACACATACGAGTGTTGTTTTTGTTTTCACATAGTTTTTTTTTTACTAATACATTCTCACCACTTAGGATTTCGACAACTGAGTTAGGTCTTTGACAGCAGAGTTTCCGATCTATGTGTATTTATCAACTAGTATTTAATAATATTCCAAACATAACAAAAGTCTCATAAAATATAAAACAATTAAGCCCAAGTAGTCCGCTATTGTAAAATAGTAGAAATAAATAATAACAAATGTCCATGTTGAATTCATATGGAAAACCATTTTTGTTTTTTTCGGTGAACACGGAAACATTTTGAAAAAATTTACAGTGATCATTTACAAAGTTGTATTAATTAGTGATTTTAGTTCTTGTAATATATGTACATTAGGGTGGCCCCGTTTGTATGGAGAAAAAATAAGGTATCGATGTTTCCGCCTAAAATGAAAATTTGATTCATTCTAAGACTACCTTTTGAAATTTTTTCGTCCTTGAGTCAATATTTGGCGAGCTGGATCAAAGGATAAAAAGGTCCTTTTTTGAGGTTTTTTACATTTTCTCCATATTTCTTCCAAAAGAAGTATATGTAAGTTTGATATCATATAAAAGGTCTTTAAAAGACGCATTCAATAGGTTATTAGAATCTTAAAAAAAAAAAAATTAAAATTCAAAAACTTTAAAAACTTTAAAAATTTTCGACAAAATTTTAGTTTTTTTTTAATTTTTTCATAGAATTTATTCAAATAAATATATGAAATTCTTGATCATAAACATAATGTAATTTCACCGAAATGGTGAAAGCTTATAAAATTTGAGTTATTTTGATGCCCATTACATATACTAAGAATTGAGTATACAGAGATTGTCAGATAGGGATGAAATTAGGTTTAAACAAATTTGAATAAACATTGAACTGGACTGAATTTTAAAAAACGAGAAAAACCGTTTCGGTGAAATTACATTATGTTTATGATCAAGAAATTTCATCTATATATTTGAATAAATTCTATGAACAAATTAAAAAAAACTAAAATTTTGTCGAAAATTTTTAAAATTTTTAAATAAAATTTTTTTTTTTTTAAATTTTTAATAACCAATTGAATGCGTCTCTCAAAGACCTTTCACATGATACCAAATTTACATATACTTCCTTTGGAAGAAATATGGAGAAAATGTAAAAAACCTCAAAAAAGGACCTTTTTATCCTTTGATCCAGCTCGCCAAATATTGATCTCAGGACGAAAAAATTTCAAAACGTAGTCTTAAAATGAATCAAATTTTAATTTTAGTCGGGAACATCCGCAACTTTAATTTTGGGGCCACCCTAATGTACATGTATGTATGCATTTTTCTGTACGATTATACATTTTATTATAATTATGAATTTTGTTTAATACTTTCAGCAACGTCGCGATGAATATTTTGTATGGGCTAAAAAGGTTGTCGACAATCTACGTGGTACGAATAAGGAAATTGAAAATGAATTGGATGAGATCTTCAAAAGACGTCAATTATTGTAAATTAAATAAAGAAAATAAACTGTTGACAAAAAACTAATACGAATTATCACAAATTGTTTTCGTTTTTCAATACAAATTTAAAAGTTTTCTGTGAACATTTGAAATAACAGACTCATGTGTATTAGTATAATAAATTTGTGTATTTTATTTACGATTATTTTCATAAAATTCCATCATAAGACTTGCTAATTTTTGTGTTTCATCAGTGGTGATGGCATTATAAAGGGATGCTCGAATACCGCCTACAGAGCGATGACCTTTCAGTTGAATCATGCCTTCACTTTCGGCTTTTGCTAAGAAAGCTTTTTCGAGATTTTCATCACCCTGAGGACTGCCAATGCGAAATGGTACATTCATACGGGAACGTACATTTGCATCAACTGGGCAATAGTAAAATCCGTTCGACTTGTCAATTATCTCGTAAATGAGTTTAGACTTGACTGCAGATTTCTTTGACATTCCCTCAACACCACCATTGCGTGAGATCCACTTAAAAACCAAACCCATAACATATATTCTGTAAAATTAATAGAAATTTCATCAGCCTTTAAAACAAAGTTAATAGAAAAATTATAATATAACTAACCCAAAAGTAGGCGGGGTGTTTAATAATGAGTCGTTTTTGTCCATTAATGAAAAATTTAATACGGACGGTGTTGCCTTGAGGTGATGGCCCAACAAATCTTCACGTATTATAACTACGGTAGTTCCAGAGGGTCCAATATTTTTTTGAGCTCCAGCAAAAATTATACCAAAGCGTTTTACATCGAACTTTCGAGATAGGAAGTTTGAAGACATATCGCAGACCAAGGGCACATCTTTGGGAATTTCTGGAACAAAGTCAAATTCTACGCCGTCAACAGTTTCATTATCGCAATAGTACACATACGAAGCATTCGAATCTAATTTCCACGTATCCAGGCGGGGCACTGTTGTATATTTTGCAAACTTTGGCAAAACCAAATTAACTTTACCGTACTGAGTGGCTTCTTTGGCTGCCTTTGCAGACCAAGAACCGGTTACAACATAATCAGCAGTGCCTGTGCGTCCAATAAGATTCAAAGCTACAGCCGCAAATTGGCCAGTACCTCCACCTTGCATAAGCAATATTTTATAGTTATTTGGCACATCTAAGAGTTCTCTCAACGTGTTAATGGCGTCTTTTTGAATTTTATCATACGTTGAGGAACGATGAGACATTTCCATAACTGAAATTCCACTGCCATTGCAATTAAGCAAATTTTGCTGCACTTCCTTTAGAACCTAAATACAATAAATTGTTTTCTTGTTTAAGCTTCCATGGCAATATTAAGATGCATACATTTATAGATATGAATGTATGTATGTATTTATGTTTGTGATACCTACCTCTTCGGGTAACTTAGCTGGGCCGGCAGCAAAGTTGATAACCATTTTTAATATCACGTTTGTTTTAATCTTTAATCTTTTCCAACCAATTAGCGCTGATGCTTTACGACTGTTCGCCTGAATTTCACTTTTGTAACTAAGTGGTCGGCGTTTTTATATATTGAACGTAAACATGAGCCGGTTGGTACTGGACATTGGAAAATTGTTGATTAATTGAGATACACAGACAAGTTCAACAAGCTAACGACAATAAAAACAACATGCGATCATGACAGTGTTGCCGGTGCTACGATTCAGTATTACACAACTGAATCATCTAAACAATTTAAAATTTCAAAACATTTTACAAAAAATTTCGAACTTAAATTTTAATTTCTCATAAAATTAGTAATGGTTCATTTATAATTAAGACTTATCCCCGTATTCCGAACTTTAAGAGAGAACAAAATTATAACAAAACTGACAATTTAAGAATTTTAGTATGGAAGTTATTATTAAAACCATAGAGAAAATATACCTAAAAACAAAAAAATTACTCAAAATAATCTCACATACGAGTTTTGTTTTTGTTTTCACATAGTTTTTTTACTAATACATTCTCACCACTTAGGTTTTTGACAACTGAGTTAGGTCTTTGACAGGAGAGTTTCCGATCTATGTGTATTTATCTATGATTAAAACCATTTTGTTATAATTTTGTCACTGTCATAAAGTTAAGAATAATAAGGGAGTAATACAGACTATTGAATATTGATATTGAATATTTACACGCTTAACACTCGAAATCTGCTTGTAAGTTGAAAAGTTTTCAACGGTGTATAACGATTTCAGAGTTTGAGGGAAAATGTTTGTTTCATTAAAAGAGCCTTGGTTTCTGAATAAAAATTTGGTAAATATATTTCATATTGTTATGGGGTGGAAAAGTTGAAACTCTCAAATTAAAATTTAATTTGTTTCAAATTAATTTTTGAATTTTTTTTAAAGCAAGTTAAATTGTTTGCATTTTATGCCCGTAATTTCAACAAATAGATATCTATCAGTGCTTAGTTACTTATGGAGTAAAAATATTTGGTAATTTCTACTCGTAGATATTGATTTGAAATTAATGTCAAGTTACCTTTTAGGTAATCTTATCTGCTTGGTATTTTACACCTTAGATATCTATTTGTTGAAATTATGGGCATTAGATCATTTTTATACCCTTCACCAGAGTGGCAAGGGTATATATAAGTTTGTCATTCCGTTTGTAATTTCTACATTTTTCATTTGCGACCCCACAAAGTATATATATTCTGGATCGTTATAGATCGTTATAGCCATGTCCGTCTGTATGTTGAAATCAACTTTCCATAGCCCCCAAATAACTTACAAACATAATTGATACATCAATATATCAGGAATTCTTCCGGCTCGGTCGCTATTTAAAATCGAGAAAATCGGCCCACAGATGGCTGAGATATAAGGAAAAAACTGGGACAACCTCGATTTATGGCCTATTTTTGATATATATCTGGATTACTAAGTCATTAATATAGACAATATGGATATCTAATGATAGATATTTCAAAGTCCATTGCAACGATGTATATAAGGCTATAGTAATTTGGACCTACAATGGGTCAAAATCGGGAAAAATATTTTTTAACCCGAATTTTTTTTTTACAAAAAAAAAATTTTTTCACTAATAAATTTAAAAAATTTTTTTTTTAAAAAATTGCAAAAAAATTAAAAAAAAATTAAAAAAAAAATTTGAAAAAAATTAAAACAAAACAATTTCGAAAAAAAAAAATTTAAAAAAAAAAATTTTTTAAAATTTTGAAAAACAATTTTGAAAATTTTTTTTTTTAAATTTTGAAAAAAAAAAATTTGAAAAAAAATTTTAATTTTGTTTACCTAAAAATATTTAAAATTTTTATTTTAAAGTATAATTTGGTGAAGGGTATATAAGAATCGGCACAGCCGAATATAGCTCTCTTACTTGTTTTTTGTTAGTTTTGAATTCATTTTTTTTTTCTAATTTAATATTACAACTATATTATGTTGGTATAACCACGACATTATCATAATTCGCACCTGCAGAACCGATTCAATGAATATTTAATACAGCAACTTTGTCGAAACAAAAGACATTAAACTTTTGTTTAAATTAAAAAAAAAAATTAAAACCTAAAATGTCTTAAAAAGAAATAAAATAGCACATATTATTCAGAAAACATAAAAAAAATTAAAACTGTTAATTTTTTTAATAAGTACAGGAAAATCGGCAACACTGGATCTTGGAAACGCATTCACGAATACAAATACAATGCGAGGAGAATAGAGAGAGAGAGAGTGAGAGTGCTTCAAAACAAGAAACCAGTTATAGCAACAGATTCCTTACCTGCAAAATATGCATACATAGAGCAGTGATGGCAAAGTTTGGTACAATTTTAAAATTATAATTTAACTTAAAAAATATATATATGTATTGAGATACATAAATTAATATTTTAAAAACTTACGCACTTATTCATAATCCATTTGTATACCCTTCATTCTCGTGAGAAGGGTATATATAAGTTTATCATTCCGTTTGTAATTTCCACAATATAGGAAATTTTCCGACCCTATAAAGTATATATATTCTGAATCCTTAAAGATAGCGGAGTCGATTAAGCCATGTCCGTCTGTCTGTTGAAATCAATTTTCTGAAGACCCCAAATAACTTACTAACTTCATTCATACATCAATATATCGGTAATTCTTCCGAGAAAATCGGTCCACCTGGCTTATTTTTGATCTATATTGGATTACTAAGTCATTAATATAGACAATATGGATATCTAATGATAGATATTTTAAAGTCCATTGCAACGATGTATATAAGGATATAGTAATTTGAAAAAATTAAAAACTATTTCCAAAAAAAAAAAATTTTTTTCAAAACAATTTTGAAAAAAAATATTTTTTAAATTTTGAAAAAAAAAATTCTGAAAATTTTATTTTTTTTAAATTTTGAAATTTTTTTTTTAAATTTAGAAAAAAATTTTTTAAATTTAGAAAAAAAAAATTTTTTAAATTTTGAAAAAAAAAAAATTAATTTTGTTTACGTAAAAATATTTAAAATTTTTATTTTAAAGTATAATTTGGTTAGAGTTTCCAAAAAACCGAAAAATTTCAAAACCGCGGTTTCGGTTTTAAAAAATTGAAAACCGATCGGTTTCGGTTCGGTTTTGTGATAATTTATTAACTATTAAATCAGTTGATAATATAGGAACTGCTAAACAAATTTAAAGTTAAAATTTGAAGAGTGTTTACGAGGATAAAGGAAAAATGGTACTTTTTCTTTTAATGGTACCTTTTTAATATATTAAATTAGTTAAAGTTGGCTAATATGCTTCTCAGTAAATAAATAATCAAGAATAGGGTGCCCAATTGTATTATGATACCAAAAATGGAGAACTAAACCAAACTAAGGAGTACTTTTTCGTTCTTCAAAATGAATTTTCTATAATATTGAACCCAGAATCAGGAAATTACTTTGAAATTTCAAACTTGACAGTGAAAATTTTTTATTTTCTTCTAATGGTACTTTTTATTATAATAAATTATTTTACTTATTGTATAAAGATAATAGTTGGCTGATATGCTTCTGAGTAAAGAAAGAATCAAGGATAGTGGGCAATAATGATATTGAGGTAACAGAAACTATTATTGAAATTTCTATAATAATGAACCTATGATCCTGACTGGGTTAGAATATAAAATAGGGAATTGCAGGTACTTTTTCGAACTAGTAGTACTTTTTTTATATTTTATAACGATGGACCTAGAAACGCGAATTCAAAACGGATAATTAATGTTACTATTTCTTTATTGTAAAGGTACTTTTTGAATATTTTGTAATAATAAACCTTAAAATTAGGCACAAATGATTCTGAATTAGTTAGAATTCACGAAAGGTGATTATAGTCTTACCTTTCTCTTGTATTTTTTATAATAATGGACTCAGAAATATGAAATTAAACATTCATGATGCCGAGTAGGAATACAAAATGTGGGTCTTTATGGTACTGTTTAATTCTAATAATACGTCTAGAATGAACTACAGTCCACATTATAATGAATCAATAAACATGAAACTAGAACATGTTTTCCTGAATTAGTATTAATTTACAAAGGGATACTTAATAGTACTATTTCTATATTCCAATTGAGGTCCATACTTTTATTGGATATTTGAAAATAACTATGACTTTATTACAAAAATTTTGCATTATTTAGCTTGCGAAAGGTAGCCTGCTACATCATCTGAAGCAATTATTGTAATACAATTTAAAAAATTCAAACAAATCTTAAGATATTTTTACCGATCTGTGTTTAGAGATATTGGATGAATAATTGGATGAAAAAGTTTGTTTCTCATTTCTAAATTTTGAATTTTTCTAGTGTAAATAGATTAAAAGTTAAAACCGAAGAATAATTGTCGGTTTCGGTTTCGGTTTTAGGCCTTGAAAAACCGCGGTTTCGGTTTCGGTTAAAACCGAATTGGAAACTCTAAATTTGGTGAACGATATATAAGCTCTCTTACATGTTTATTATATAAAAGGTTTATAAAACAGAATTTTCATACAAAATTTGTTTTATATGAATAGAAACATATTAATAAACTATGTACATGATCTTTGTAATATTTTTAAATGATGCAAGTTATAACAGATTTTCAATAGGTTCTTAATTGCTCATAGTTTCCATATAAGGGTCTACTTTCGTAAAATACTTAAAATTTTTGTAATAATAAATTCGAAATAACAAAATTTCAAATATAGCTGCATATAACTAAAAAATTACACCGCCTAATTTTATAAACATCAATTCATAATTAGCTTCCTTCCGAAAGAAATTATAACGCCCATTAAACTATTCTAAATTTGGTGTAACAATGTCAAACTTAAGATTAATATGTATATGTAGTATACCCAAATCTTATGACAATCCTTTGTACTTTTTGGTTTTTGTAAAAATTTCCAAAAATGCTTTTTAGTACCATCAACCGAAAAAGTAAAAATTAATTTTTTTTTTTTTTGCCATCCCTGATACATACATAGATTTGCACAACAACACCATGTTCAATGTATGAATTGTTGTTGATTTTAATTAAAAATCTTGCAAAAATATATACATTCATACAACATAGAAACAATAAAAAGCCACAACGTAGGTCGTTAGTTATGTGTTCTTAAAAATTATAATTTTTTAATTATGGACAGATTTCATATAATAACTTATAATCATTATATATCAGAGCTTCGAATTAATTAAATAATTTGGGCTTAATTCACTAAGATCTTAATTCAAAAGCTTTTATTTAAATTGAATTAATTTTGAAGTTTGAGCTAAAATGTTTTAAATTAGTCATTATAAGACAACTTCTATGTAATGCAGACGGTATGTAGTAGTCTTTGAGAAGTAAGCCATTGAGTAATTGCAAGTTATTACCAAGTGTTTGCTGGGAATTGAAACAAACAAAATGTGTTATGTAATAATTGTTTTATGGGACTATTGCTAAGCGGTGAGAAACTTCTTTGGCCAATTTGGACCATCACTTCTTGTAATGCCAATTATAGACATTATACGAATTTTTGCTGTTACCAATGTATGTTAAAAGGGGTTATTTATATGTATCCTTGTGGTATCTAAAAAATTTTATGAAATTGTTCATATTTAGAAGTTTGGGAAAAACTGTTTATGAAAAATAGTAATAATTTAGGCATCAAAGATATACAGATAGAATACAAAGTATACTTTGATAAAATGTAGTTATACTTATTAGCATTCACGAAACAAAGGAAACATTTAAACTTCTAAAAGAAAAAAGAATAAAACAAAAATAATATTTAAGAAAAACATGTTAAAACTCATCACTTCTGAGTCGATTAAACGATGTCCGTCCGTCCATCCATCAGGCTGGCTGGCCATATAAACCTTGTGAGCAAAGTACAGTCGCAATTTTGAAGATATTTCGATAAAATTTGGCACATAATTTGGCAAATTTCGGCCCAAGGACCTAGCCTACTGAAACTGGCTGAAATCGATCCATTATTTCACGTAGCCCCCATACAAATGTCCGACCAAAATTGGACTTTATCCGTCATAAATGTTTAATGTTTAAACACAAGTTTTTCTCCAAATAAGTTTTATATATACGGAATTCATTTCACCAAATTTTATTATGATCGGTCCATAATTAGTCATAGGTCCCATATAAGGTCTGCTTCCGATAATCACTTTAACGAGCATAAATCTCCTAAAAATGTTGGTATACACATAAAATTCAACATAAATAACTTTCATATAAACATTAATCACATGACCAAATTTCATGGTGATTGGTCCATAATTTGTCATAGCTACCATATAAGGCCCACTTCAGAAAATCACTCACGAATATAAATTATTGAAATTTTGAAAGAAAAATGTTTTTGCTCATTTACTTAGTTAGGGCTTGACCGACCATACTTTCTTACTTGTTCAATATTTATTTTATTTTGTTATTATACCCTTCACCATGAGTGGCAAGGGTATATATAAGTTTGTCATTCCGTTTGTAATTTCTACATTTTTCATTTGCGACCCCACAAAGTATATATTCTGGATCGTTTTAGATAGCGAAGTCGATATAGCCATGTCCGTCTGTCCGTCTGTATGTTGAAATCAACTTTCCGTAGCCCCCAAATAACTTACAAACATAATTGATACATCAATATATCAGGAATTCTTCCAGCTCGGTCGATATTTAAAATCGAGAAAATCCGCCCACAGATGGCTGAGATATAAGGAAAAAACCGGGACAACCTCGATTTTTGGCCTATTTTTGATATATATCTGGATTACTAAGTCATTAATATAGACAATATGGATATCTAATGATAGATATTTCAAAGTCCATTGCAACGATGTATATAAGGCTATAGTAATTTAGACTTACAATGGGTCAAAATCGGGAAAAATATTTTTTAACCCGAATTTTTTTTTACCAAAAAAATTTTTTTTCATACATTTTTTTTCACTAATAAATTAAAAAAAAATTTTTTTCAAAAATTAAAAAAAAATTGCAAAAAAATTTAAAAAAAAAATTAAAACAAAACAATTTCGAAAAAAAAAAATTTTTTTTTTCAAAAAATTTTAATTTTGTTTACCTAAAAATATTTAAAATTTTTATTTTAAAGTATAATTTGGTGAAGGGTATATAAAATTCGGCACAGCCGAATATAGCTCTCTTACTTGTTTATTAATAATTTATAAAATAATTACTAAAAATGGCTAGATTTGTCAAGATTTGTGAAAATATATGTAAAAACAAAACGAATAAACGATTATAGAGCTGGATTAGCAGTTTAAAAAAATTATAACAAAATTTCATGGGACAGGTACTGAGAAAACTCACTTTATTTCATAAACAGAATCAGCAGTCTTAAAATTTATTGAGCAACCCTTCTATATCTGGATCAGCATAAATGACGTTTAATAATAAAACGTATGTTATCAGTTCAGAATTGATACCCACAGTCTAATAATTTTGTTTTAAAAATAATCTTTACATTTGTTGCTGTTTTTAATGGAATATTTCAAACACCTTTTACAGTATCAGGGCAGTATAAATAAGAAAATTTATTATTTTTGTTTCAATTATTATCTTAGTCTGCTCTATACACTTCAGACGTTACAACAACTCGTTTGTTTGAAAAATAACATTTTTCTACGGCAACTAAATATTTCTAGTTTTTGGCAGCTTGTTAAACTGTAAATAAAAATTATAAGAAACGATTGTTTGTTATCAACAGGGAAGCTATTCGAATAAAAATAATTCGAATAATCGAAGAAAAATATATTTTCAATTGGAATTAAAAGTTATTATCGAATACTCGGAGACATTAATTTTCAAGCTAACTTTTTAGTAGAAATATTCAAAACCTCTAAGATCGAAATGCTTTTAAAAAGCTAATTTGTACGTTTATTTTTTAATAGATTGAGGATTAAGGCAAGACAAATTATATACATTTTCTGTTTTTAATTATTTTATCAAGAAATTTAAATGTTTAACTTTAAAACAGCGGGGGCCGTAAGTCCTCATCCATACTGTGAAACATTTGCTGCAAAACATTTGAGTTTGTCGATGAAAGGGGAAAGAGGAATGGAAAAGGGTACTCTGTTTCATGTACATGAAGTTTTTGTTGAGTACATTTATTCGTTCTGTACAGAAATGTCAAAAACTGAAAAGCAAATACTTCACTATTTGGAAACGAATGCAGTTTCAAAAGAGAATTTAAAAATGTTTTGCACCAAATGTTTCACAGTGTGGACCGGGACAGTTATTTGGTAACTTTAAAAATAAAAATTCATCTACAACCGTTATTTTTCAATGTAAAAATAAAAGTTCGTATTAAACTGTTAAAAAGAGAGTTTTAATTTGCCGTCAAAAAATAAAACTCATTTGGGGAGTACTATTTTCCCGTCATAAATAAAAACTCATTTGAGGAGTTTTATTTTTCTCGTAAAAAAATGAAACTCATTGGAGGAGTACTATTTTCCCGTCATAAATAAAAACTCATTTTATGTAAATTGACACCTAAGGCTTGCCGCTGGTCAGAGCGGTAAAGCACCTTGCATTGCAATTAAATAAATCGTCATTGAAATAAAAAACAAGTGGGATTTTAATTTACTATTAAATTGTTTTTTTTTTTTTTTTCTTAAACAAATAATTTACTGCTCACATTATATCAGATAGACTCTTATAAATAAAGATACAAAAAAAAAAGAAAATAAACTGAATGAGTTTTATTTTAAACGGGAAAAATAAAACTCCTCAAATGAGATTTATTTTATGACGGCTATTTAAAATTCTCTTTTTAACAGTTTCATACGAACTTTAATTTTTACGATGAAAAATAACTGGTAACTGTGGAGTTGAGATCGTTTTATTAATATCATCATTGATTCTGAAAGAGCACTTTAATACGACCCCTGATCAACAGTAGTCAATGTAGTATACAATTTTAATTAAATATAATATAAAATCTTTAATTGATCTCCATTTCTTCTATACGTAAACCTTTCTCTATGAAATATTCTCCTTTCATTCAATTATAAACATTTGTACAATATAAATTTATTCAAAGGCCATTGTTAGCCATGACCTTTTCTAATCTTTCTGGCAACCAAATCAATATCGGATACTCTGTTCCAAAGTGAAGAGTATCCCAGAGAGAGCGTTCTTTATCGATCGAATCAAATAGTAGTCGGGCGAGGCACGGTCTGGGCTATAAAACTTCCCAACCACATCATTCTATATACTTTTATCATGATGGCGTTTATCGGCCAATGCTCATTTCAAACGAATTTGTAGCGTTCGGTTGAGGTTGTCTGTGATGGTCTGGCCAAATTTCAGCAGCTTGTAATAGATAGTACCCTTTTTGCTCCCATCAAATACATACAATTACCTTAGCGCCATGGATATTTAGCTTTGGTATCTATTCGGCTGGTTTGCCAGGCTTCACATACTGTTACGTTTTAACCTTTTTAAAACGTTGGTTTATTTCCTTTAAATAAACCGGATACTTTTGATTGCAAATAAAAGCCGTTTAGTAGTTTAAAATTTGTAACAACTCTTTATTTATTTAAAATGTACAACAACAGCAGTTCAAATAGTCACTCAGTGGCAAGGCGAATTTATAGAAAGTGACGACAGAACTTCAACAAATACAACATGTACAAAAACAACAGGTACTTTGTTTTTGTTAAAAGATAAGTGAAGTGTCAAAGTAGCCTGTTGTTGTTTTTGGGTTTGTTGTACTTGTCTAAACAGCTGAATAAAAAAATAATCAGCTGTTCTTCTGAGGTCACCTTCTATAAATTCGCATTGCTCAGTGTCTTTGTACATTGATTGATGTTAACTCTAACAGCATATATGATCAACTCACTGACGACTGCAACCTCTGCCACTATTTATACACACGCCATCTTACGTGAATCTTCTAAATTGCTCTTAACGGACAAACTAATATGTTCTAATTCTGGAGCTTTCGATGTCAATGTTAGCAGCTTAAACATTTAGTGTTGCCATACTTATAAACAATGCTAATAACCGCTTGCTATTAACATTGTTGATAGGTAGAAGCTTCTACTGATGGACGTGTTTATAAACATGATGATGCAGGCAGTCGTTACGGACCTTTAAATTCAAATCGATATTGCAAATTCGTAACACGCTTCGGGTTATCGTAATGGATACATTTTTCATCTCATATAGTCATTCGGTGAAAATAATTATTTTCTTTTATAGCGTTCAAGCAGCATTTCAGACATACAAAATCGTCTTTCACAGTTGTTCGGCTTCAATTCGTATGGTACCGAATTTCCCTGATTTTGGATGAACCCTGCTGCTCTCAAATGTTTTGAAATTGCTGTTTGGTAGCTCCTAATGATTTTGCAAGCTCTTGTTGAGTTTTACAACTATCTTCATGAAGTAATATATATAAGAATGAAACGGTCCATGTATGTAATGGCATCACGTGAGAACGGCTAGAGCGATATGGCTAATTTTTATACCCTTCACCTTCGTGAGAAGGGTATATATAAATTTGTCATTCCGTTTGTAATTTCCACAATATAATTTTCCGACCCTATAAAGTATATATATTCTGGATCCTTATAGATAGCGGAGTCGATTAAGCCATGTCCGTCTGTCTGTCTGTCTGTCTGTCTGTCTGTCTGTCTGTCTGTCTGTCTGTCTGTCTGTCTGTCTGTCTGTCTGTCTGTCTGTCTGTCTGTCTGTCTGTCTGTCTGTCTGTCTGTCTGTCTGTCTGTCTGTCTGTCTGTCTGTCTGTCTGTCTGTCTGTCTGTCTGTCTGTCTGTCTGTCTGTCTGTCTGTCTGTCTGTCTGTCTGTCTGTCTGTCTGTCTGTCTGTCTGTCTGTCTGTCCGTCTGTCTGTCTGTTGAAATCAATTTTCTGAAGACCCCAGATATCTTCGGGATCCAAATCTTCAATAATTCTGTCAGACATGCTTTCGAGAAGTTTGCTATTTAAAATCAGCAAAATCGGTCCACAAATGGCTGAGATATAAGGAAAAAACCAGGACAACCTCGATTTTTTACCTATTTTTTGACCTATATCTGGATTACTAAGTCATTAATATAGACAATATGGATATCAAATGATAGATATTTCAAAGACCTTTGCAACGACGTATATAAGACCATAGTAAGTTGGACCTACAATGGGTGAAAATCGGGACAAATTTTGAACCAGATTTTTTTTTTCACCAAAAGTTTTTTTCGCTAAATATTAAAAAAAAAAATAAATTTAAATTTAAAAAAAAAAAAAATTAAAATTAAAAAAAAATTTTACATAAAAACTTTAAAAAAAAAATTCGAAAAATATTTTTTTTTCCAAAAAATGAAAAAAAACAACTAAAAAAAATTTGTTTACCTAAAATTACCTAAAAATTTTTATTTTGAAGTATAGTTTGGTGAAGGGTATATAAGATTCGGCCCAGCCGAATATATCTCTCTTACTTGTTTTTAATTCAATTTGAAATTTTCAGGAGATGAAAACAAAAATCCAAGTGAAATTCGAAAAATTTTAATATATTGCCTCCTATTCAAATCTCATTTGTCTTAATAGGAGAATTTTTTTGGAGAAACTTGACGAACTAACAACACTGCTCTTGAAGTCTTGTATATTATTCTATTTATTTGAGGGTATTGAAAATGGACCAGAATCTAAGGGTTTCAGTTCAATATTACTTGTATGTGTATGGTTTAATTAAAATAGCAAGATCAAAATTTATTTTATACTTACGCTACAATTTGGAATTTAAACTAATCTTATATACCCTCACCAAATTATACTTTGTTTTTAAAAGTTTTTTCCAATTTTTTAAAAAATTAAAAAATATTTTTAATTACAAAAATTTATATTTTTTAATTTATTAGTGAAAAAATTTATAACAAAAAAATGTTTTTTGTGAAAAAAATTCGGGTTAAAAAATATTTTTCCCGAAAATAGGTCCAACTTACTATAGCCTTATATACATCGTTGCAATGGACTTTGAAATATCTATCATTAGATATCGATATTGTCTATATTTATGACTTAGTAATCGAGATATAGATCAAAAATAGGCCAAAAATAGAGGTTGTCTCGGATTTTTGGTCATATATCCGTTATTTATGGACGGTTTTTGCTGATTTTAAATAGGAAACTTCTCGAAAGCATGTCTGACAGAATTATTGAAGATTTGGATCCCGAAGATATCTGGGGTCTTCAGAAAATTGATTTCAACAGACAGACAGACGGACATGGCTATATCAACTCCGCTATCTATAAGGATCCAGAATATATACTTTATAGGGTCGGAAAAGAATATATCGTCGTCGAAAATCCAAAAGTACGTATCATCAAAAAAATCAAAATTGTGTTTTTGATTGATTCTGATTCATAAGGTAAAATTACATGCTTTTACAAATTTTTAGGCCTCTGTGTCCAAAAATAACGATTTTATATCCATAATTCAAAAGTACGTATCAACATGTGCTTGATTTTCATAAATCAAAAGGACGTATCATCACACTTGTGTGATAACTGAAAACAAAATATTTGAATTTTTTTAAATAACTAAGCAGGCATTTCTTTTTCCTGTGATTTATTAACGTTTCATTTACCATTAAAAAGACATTCAGTTTATGTCAAACTAAAAATTGCAATAGAAGTGAAAAGTTTGGTAAAAATAAATAAAATGTGTTCTAATATAGAAAATATTTATATTGAGAATATACAGTGTTCAAAAACTACAAATAAAAAAGAACAAAATAAACAAAAGCGTATGAATGGACAAAAATATGAAGGTTTGTCACGAGGTATTGTTTGTGAAAGAAAGCCAAGGGAGATGCAATCTGGGTGCACTTCCAAATATTGTGAAAAAAGTTCAACTCGGCATTGCTCCCTCTTTTCCGAAAGTGTAAGAAAAGAAATATTTTCTCGTTTCTGGCAAATGTCGTGGGACCAAAAAAAAATTTATGTTACTAATAGAATTACATGTTCTATCAAGAAACGAACTTACGTAGAAGATTCTCGCCGAACATTTACAAAATCATATTTTTTGAACAAACAAACTGCTCGCCTGCAAGTATGCAGTAAAATGTTTTTTTCAACCTTAGGATTATCAGAATCAGTGGTTAGAAAATGGGTGAACTCCAGTGAATTACATGTTACACAAATGGGTCCGGCAAGTACCAAAGCTAGAGTCTCATTACCGACGTCAACATACAACCAAATTGTACTTTCAGACTGATTTTAAATCTTAGAAAAACATATATGAAGTATATTCTAAGGAATGCGAGACACACAAAGAAAATGAAATCTCTCCCATATCTTTTCCAAGATTCATGGATGTTTTAAAAAAACGTAATTATTCTATTTTCAAACCCAGAAATGATATGTGTGACACTTGCATATCATATGAATCAAAAAATATTTCACAGGATCAGTATGATAGTCACAGAAAACAAATCGACAGTATGAGAGAAGAAAAATTAAATGATATAGAAAGTGCTAAGGCTGGTTTATGCCTACTGTTATGTATAGACATGCAAGCTGTAAAACTTATTCCACAGTCGAATGCGAATGCTTCATATTACAAAATGAAATTGCAAGTTCACAACTTTACTATTTATAATATCGTCTCTCATGAATCTGACAACTATGTCTGGGATGAAACTGAAGGAAACCTTGTTGCATCGACTTTCACCACTATTCTAATCAAACACTTAAGAAACGCAATCCTTCATACGCAAAATGTTCATCATATTATTATATACTCAGACGGATGCTTTTACCAAAATCGGAATGTGTTGTTATCCAATGCCTTGGTTTGCTTCTGTGTTGAAAAAAACATTACTATTGAACATAAATATTTAATCGTAGGACATACACAAATGGAGTGCGATTCAACTCACTCTCTTATTCAACGAAAAATAAATAATAAGAAAATAAATTTACCATCACAACTAGTGGACCTAATAAAAGATTCTCGAAAAAACCCATTTCCACTTAATGTTCATTACCTTAAACATGATTATTTTCTTGATTACGAAGCTGTTCCTAAGCGATACTCATCTGTTCGACCAGGTAAAGTATACATTATAATATAAATATACCTTTAAACAATAAATTTATTTAAACATTTAGGTAAGAAATCTAGAGACCCTACGGTTAATATGATCCGTGCTTTGGCTTATGAGCCATCGGAAACCATTTATTTTAAAACTGATATTAAAGAAGATTATATGGTTCTTCCACAACGGGCTGACAAAAAATTGGAATTTACCCATCCTAACCCATTGCATCCTGAAAGAATTAAAATTTCTAAAAAGAAATGGCAGCATTTGCAGGATCTGAAAATATTGCTTCCTTCGGACTGTCATTATTTTTATGATAACATTCCATTTGAATGAATTGTTTTGTTTTATGTTTGTACATATATTATCTGTTTTCTTTTTTGTTTAATTATTTGTGTTTTGTATTGTTTTAATTATAAAATTATTACTCTTAGTATTAATCTTAGTAAAAATTTAAAATTAATTTTTTTTATACTACTTTTTGTTTTTTTTTATAAAATAAAAGAGGATAAATGCCTTTAATATTCTATTAAAACTTAAAATTTTAATAATATTTAAAAATTATTTCATATTTGTATCGTGTTTCTTTTTTTGTTAAAAAAAAATTATGATGATACGTCCTTTTGTTTCAGAAAACACAAATCCAAAAAAACGTAACCTACATAACTTCAAAAATATTTCGTAAAATACCTTTTTTTCTTCTGAAATAGTTTAGTTGTTGTGTTTTAAGCCCATGTTCTATAATTTATTTTTATATCTCAAATATTTTTCATTTTATGACGTTTTTTCCTTCTCCTGTAAAATTATAAAAAGTGATGTTACGTACTTTTGGATTTTCGACGACGAAAATCCACGAAGGTGAAGGGTATAAAAAGTGACTTTTTTTTTTGATTAAGATACCTTGGGATCGTGCTTTAGAGTTTTGCATTCAGAACTAAACGTTTTTTAAGAAGGAGAAATTACAATAAAATAAATGTTTTTCTTTTAAATTTATACCAAAGATGTTGACTTGTTTGCTTAATATTTTGCCATCAAAAACTCATTTTAATGAAAATCTAAGATAGAGGGACCTAACCTATAAATTGATATAGAATAAAACTCTATTAAGTAATTTCGGTCGATAAGTTTTTTTTTTATTCACTGTATGAAATTATTTTTATTCAAAGAATTTCGATTATTTCGGTAACGGTGTTTCAGCGGTAACGACAAGTTTAGACGTTTTGCAATGGTAGATTAGCTATGAAGTGATATTAGAGGTAACGTTAAAGTTGTTCAATCATAATCAAACATTTTACATATAGTATGTGTATGTATGTATTCTAATACGAATTTAGCACTCTTTAAATATTTTGTTACATTTATCAAGTCTTTTTTTTTCTTTACAAATCAATGTTAATAGAATTTGGAACTGTAGCAAAGAGTTAAAGGAAAAATAAAGAATAATTAGTTCGTATTACTTTAATACAGTATTTACATATGGTTTTAAAAGCATTATCATTTAGATCGAATTCATTTACAAATTATTGATGTTTTTGAACTTTGCCAACAATATCGCTCCAGAATGTGCCATAACTTTTTAAAACGGTGCCACTGGAAAATAAAAGATAAAAATAAATAAGAAACATAAATAAATAAATGTTTAAGCTGATAATTGAAAAAGTCTATTGAAATCTTTTCAGTTTTTGAAAAGTCATGCTATTAAATTAATAATCTGTTTTTATTGGTACATTACAAATAAATATTTATTTAACTACATACATGCTACATATGTATGTACAATTATGTTTAAGGTATTTACAGACGGCAATACTGTGTGTTAATACATTTCAAATCTAAAATATTATTAAATCCATCCGGATTATTAAGAAATCATTTTGTAAAACACATTTCTTGTTTTCACGGTAGTATTTAACATAATTTTTCCTTAATTATTTATTGATGTTTTTCTGCAAATTAAATTTATTTTTTATATTTGGTTTGCTTTATTTGTATTTATTTACATACATACCCAATATACATATGTATATGAAAATCAAATAGCATTTTTACTTTAGTTAATGTTAGTTTATTATGAAAAACAAGTAAGAGAGCTATATTCGGCTGTGCCGAATCTTATATACCCTTCACCAAATTATACTTTAAAATAAAATAATTTTTTTTTAAGTTTTTTCCAATTTTTTTAAAAAAAAATTTTTAATTTAAAAATTTATATTTTTTAATTTATTAGTAAAAAAAATTTATGACAAAAAATGTTTTTTTTTTAAAAAAAAAAAATTCGGGTTAAACAATATTTTTTCTGATTTTGACCCATTGTAGGTCCAACTTACTATAGCCTTATATACATCGTTGCAAGGGACTTTGAAATATCTATCATTAGATATCCATATTGTCTATATTTATGACTTAGTAATCCAGATATATATCAAAAATAGGCCAAAAATTGAGGTTGTGTCGGATTTTTGCTCATATCTCCGTTATTTATGGACAAATTTTGCTGATTTTAAATATGAAAGCATGTCTGACAGAATTATTGAAGATTAGGATCCCGAAGATATCTGGGGTCTTCAGAAAACTGATTTTAACAGACACACAGGCAGACAGACGAAAATAAAAAAAAAATTCTGACCAAAAGAAACGAAATAGCAAAGTAATACTGAATTCGAAGCACAATAAACCCTCTGTGCTTTTTTTATTTAATGCGTGAAAGTCTCTTAGAAAAACTGCGGCTTACAATATTTTCAAATTTATATATTAATCTAACTCTGACGGCAAAGTTTTGGAAAAAAACATAAACGATGACTTCAATAAATTTAATTGTTTAGCAAAATGCCAATAGATGCCAATAAACTATGTTTTAAATACCATAGAAAAGGTGGTTAGATAACTGACCACTAAACCGCAAAGAGTTAAAACATTTAAGAATACAAACCGTAAAGCAAGAAAATCATTTAGTTTATTTGAAAATCTAATAAAATTTTTGTTTAGGCGATCAAATTGAACTCAGTATTGTCGTCTGTGAATTAATTTAGTATTATTCTGTAACATGCTATTATAGACAGTAATTGTCACTAATGTCAGACCCCTTGGCTGATTCCAATTTATATATTATGGGTCAATTGACACGCATGTGCTCTTTGTAGTGCAGAGAGAAGTCAATTTGTTACTTTATACATCCCAGATAATCTAGTGTGAAGACAATTGCCACTTAAGTGTCTCTAAGTAATCTAGAGTGTAGTATCTTTAAACGTTTATTTTGTATTGCACTTTTTTGTGGGTAATTCGTACAAACTGGTTCTATACAAATTGTGTTGATATAATTCTCAATCAGTTTTATTTCTTTATGCTTAAGTATCCTATCAATTGTCCCTTTAGAGTCTCTAACCTAAAGTGTAGCCACTTTAAATGATTATTTTGTACTGCACTTTAGATAGTTGTTATATTTATAATCTATTGGGGAGATGTCGGAGGATGAGTGACAAACAATGGAAACTTTTTAATTTCTGTTTTCAAAAACATGAACTTTTACCAAATATAAATGTAAATAAATTTATTAAAATTAAAGATAGCAAAAATGGTCCTTCTAAACCTACTCCAAGACAAGATAATTTAATAGAAATTACCAAAAATTACTACAGTGAGGCCTCGATTATCCGTGATTCGATTAACCGGCAACATCAATTATCCGGGAAAGAAAATGAAAATGTTTTTTGGATCGATTTAAATATATATTATAAAAAGCAAAATGATTCTGTTATTGGCTTTGGAAACCGAAAAACTGCTGAAGAACCAAAAGTAGATTTTACAGTTTATGAATGTTTCCGGAAGGAACGATTTAAAGGAACTCCAATTTCTGGTATAACAGTGAAGGAAAGTCTTAAATATTCCACTCAAAATTTAAGAAAAAAACGACATGGTATTCATAAACTTAATGCTGCGGGAGAAAAATATTCAGCTGATTAGCTGCCACAATTTTTGTGGAAAAATTAAATGAATTCAAATCAATGAAAAAAAATCTCCAATGAGATATTGGAGAATGGTAAGTGTTCAGTTGAGAGAAGTTTGGCTTGCCATAATTAAAATTTCATAGAATGCGTTAATGCTGCTGGTACACACAAGTGCAAAGCATTATTGGAAAGAGCTTTACAAAATGTACATGAGAATGGTTTAACAATAACTTAGTACCAGAAGTGACAGAACTTTAACCCTTTGTCGACCGACGGTACTTATAAGTACCATAGCAATAATAAGCTTTCAAAATGAAAACAAAACATATTTTGACCCTTTTTGCCCAAAAGTACTTTGAATTACACTATCATCTTTGGAATACTATATTTTTTTCCAATATGGCAACCTCGATTACCAGAATAACGGTATCTCATGTTCTGATTGTGGTGTTTATTAATGTTGTAATGATAAAAAATACTGTTTCGTAAAATACCATGGAAAAGACTTGAAATACAAAATGTTATAAAAGTTACAAAACTAATCAATTTATTAATCAAATTTAAACAAAAATTTATAAGTTTTTTTTTTTTATATTTTTTGGCTGCTGCTGAACCACAAAGTTAAAATTTTGTAAATAATTTCCTGAAGTCCTTATTTTCAATATTTCATAAAAAAATAAAACTTTTTCAACGATAATTAAAAAACTGTCATCATTAAAAAACTACTAAAACTTGGTACTCAATTAACCGGGAAAATTTATTATTCAGAATGCTCCCGGTCCCGACCATTACGGATAATCGAGGTCTCACTGTACTACTAATAATCTTAAATTGGAAATTAGTTCTCGAACTATTAACCGCAGGCAAAATGAGGCTTGACTTTGTTTATATCGCAAAAAAATACTCTTATTTCTAAAAACATCGTACTGTTTGTATACAATTTGCCAAAGAACATTTAAACTGGTCAAGATAGAAATGGAATACGGTTCCCTTTTCGGATGAATCTTTATACATAAAGTGACAGAGATGGAAAAGACACTGGACCCCAAGTATTCTAATAAGACAGTCAAGTTTGGCGATGGAAATATTACGGTTGTTCTTCAGGGCAAGGTTCCAATTCATATTATTAAATATACTATGATGATATGCATATGTTAAGGAAAATGAAACCTAAGTTTCCATTGTTTTGTCAGTACTATTGCAGAATTTCATTAAATCCGTTTTTTTTTTGGTCTTAATATAAGAAAATTAATTAATGAAATACTAAAAATTACAAATTAATTTGGAAAAGTTTCCATTGTATTCAACCACCAATTATAAGTATATGAATGTATGTATGTTAATTGTACATATATGACCATATAAATATACATACTTATAAGTAGATGTAATTAGTTTTAGCTGGTTATGTTAATTTATTTATTATACCCTTCACCTTCGTGAGAAGGGTATATATAAATTTGTCATTCCGTTTGTAATTTCTGAATCCTTATAGATAGCGGAGTCGATTTAACCATGTCCGTCTGTCTGTCTGTTGAAATCAATTTTCTGAAGACCCCAGATATCTTCGGGATCCAAATCCTCAATAATTCTGTCAGACATGCTTTCGAAAAGTTTTCTATTGCTCATATCTCCGTCCATAAATAACGGAGATATGAGCAAAAATCCGAGACAACCACTATTTTTGGCCTATTTTTTATCTATATCTCGATTACTAAGACATAAATATAGACAATATGGATATCTAATGATACATATTTCAAAGTCCATTGCAACGATGTATATAAGGCAATGGGTCAAAATCGGGAAAAATATTTTTTAACCCGAATTTTTTTTCACAAAAAACTTTCTTTTGTCATAAATTTTTTTCACTAATAAGCTAAAAAAAAAGTTTTAAAAAAATTGAAAAAAAAAATTTTAAAAATTTTTTAAATTTTATTTTAAGGTATAATTTGGTGAAGGGTATATAAGATTCGGCACAGCCGAATATAGTTCTCTTACTTGTTTTAATTAATCTGATAATCGATTAGTTTGCAGTATTATTTGCATTTCTAATAGTTGAAATAATGATTGAATCTAAGAATTAAAGAAAATCAATTCAGCGAATTGCAATTTTAATTTATTTTCATAAATTAAGTAGTCTTTGTTACCGCAATAGATCTTTTTAGTAGGATTATTTTATGTCCAAAAATATTTAGTTCAAATTGCACAATAAAACCATGATTTTACACTGCGAAAAACACTGAGTTGAAGACGCGGTTGTGCATATCCGCAAACATGTACGTATGTATCGCAAATACAAGTTTTAATTGAATAAGATACAAAAAAAGAGACTTATTAAAAGTAATTTAATTTAAAAAAACAAATGAACTGCACTTTATAGAACACCTAGCAGTTGAGGTCTTTCCATTAGTTACATTTAGTTGCAACTAGTTCTGAATATGGTGCTTTACCATATGTAGTGGGTACATCAAAAACAGACATTTAGAGTAGAAGGTACTTACGTGAAATAAACACGTCCACGCTTGTTCTGTGGAGCTTTCCATATTAGTTTCGCTCCAAGTTTGTCGCGATTGTCACCGTGTGTTATGGCCGAACATTCTGGTATAGTGTTTGTATTATCACTGCGTTGCCACTCCCCAATCCATTCATTAGAATCAGCATCGCGTGCTTGCAAGAAAAAGCCACGGAACAGTTCCTGTTTGCCGTGCGGATAAATTACCACTACGATCGTACGTATACACACACACACACACAGGAAATAGGAAAATAACAATAAATGTTTAGTTAATCAGTAAACATTTCAATGTCTACCTGTAACTTGTTGGCCGGGATGAAAAGATTCTGTATTGGCCACTACTTCGTAGGGATTCTTGTCGAGCGGTTGAGATCGTGCCTGGCCATGATTTGGTTGATTCGGACGTTTCTTGACACATGTATCTGAAGGAGCACCGTCCGGAAATGATTTCACCACTACGATTAAATAGAAAATGCTTAATATTTTTATGGCACTTGGAAAATTCATTCTTAATTTATTTCAACTATGTATTTTATGCACACAACAAACGCTAATGGTTTCTGGTTTGTTTCTGTTTTTTTTTTTTTTGGTTTGATTTTTGATTGCAGACAAATTCCGATGCGCGTTAAACAAAATCTGTATTGAAAATCTTTTTACTTTGCCTTAAGGCCTGGGCTTTTATTAAATATTTTCGTTTGGAATTGAAGCTTTGATTTAGTTGGTGGGTACCAAATAAAATCATAGTTAAAGCTTGAGTTGTGACGTGTGTATGCGAATTGGTTTATGCCTTTATGGCTAAAAAAACACACACACTCACAGAATCGATGATAAAAAAGCTTTTGATTTTACCTTTTTGCCTTTTAGACAAATTGGCAAAAAGTGCAGCAACGATCAAAAAACTTGTCATGTCAAGAAATGGTTCTGCTTTTGCATTTTTTTCTTTTGGTGTTTTGTTTTTTTTTTTTTTGGAGGAATTCATATTTAGCAACTAAATCTTGTGTGTAAGAAACAAATCTAATGGTGTATTTTCCAAGTTTTGGTCATTTATGTACTTTGATTTTTTTTTTTTCTTCTTAAAATGTAACCAGTTTTTAATTAATAAATTTTGTACTCCTGCGGAAATTACTTTAGCGCGACATCGTTTAGTTGCATTAAACTGAATTTGAAATATAAGAAATAAATACTCGTACATAATGTATGAATGTACAATGTACATACATATTTATTTATTTAGATATACTCGTGCATACAATACGTTTTAACTGGGTCATACATTAACGCCAGTCAGTATTTCATACTATTAGCCGGTCAGCTAACCAACTGACCAACCAGCCAGCCAGCCAGCCAGCCAGCGTGTCAGCCAACCAAACAACCAACCTACTAACTAATAATACATGCTTACTACTTAGAAACAAACTTTGTACGTACATACCATACGTACATTCATAGATACTAAATACGTATTGTGTAATTATACTTAGTCTGTATTTTTGGAATTCCTTACATATGAGTTTGAGTATTTTTAAGATAACTTACCTACATACATAAACATATACACATATACATATGAACATTAGACCTGAACTTAACAATTTGATTTGTTTGTATAGTATCTAGTTGTGGCAAATCCTATAAGGAAAATCCGTACCGGAAGTCGATTGAAAGTTGTAAAATTTATTTAATATAGTACTTTTTTTTGATTTTTTAAAAAAATTAGCTATTTAAAGCGGTTTAGAACAGGGGGAGGGGGGGATTTCTTTTCTAAATATAATTTTTTGAAGGGCAGATCTAATGAACATACACTCTGTCAAAAAACTTTAGCACTATTTTTTTTTTAATAAAAACAGTTATACTAAATTACTCTCTGACTTGTTGTCTGACAATACAATATCAATAAGTAAAAACTCTTGAAGTACAATGATCAAAAAAGTGGTTTTGAATTTTTTTGAAAATCCCAGAAATATATGAGGAAAATATGAGTGGTTGGGCAAAAAGATTTAACATATGAAAGCGTTGTTTAATTGTAAAAAGTTAGCAAGAATTATTGAAAATAACGTGGCCAGACAATCAATTTGGAATTTATTACATAGTATGTACATTAGAGTGACAATCAGTTGTATGGAAAAAAATTTGAGTTCGATTTTTGAAGGGTGCCGGGTGGAATATTGTGACACTAGGTTTAAAAGATAAGTACTGAAATTTTGAGCCAAATCGGACAACGATTTCGGGACGCGCATCGAGGTCAAAGGTCAGATATATGCAAAATTTTAATATTTATATGAAATAAATTTGTAAAATTCCTTAACTTTCTACATTATGTTACATAAATATGTTGATTTATTTATCTGAGTTATAAGATTCTGTATAGGTTTTACTTAAAATTTGTAACAGTAAGGAAATTGCTCTCATTCGCCAAATTATGGCCAAAAAAATATTTTTTCCTGAAAATCACAAAATTTAAATTGTAGGTACGAAAAAACTGTAAGAGGTATTGACATAATTTTTTCATATTTTTATTCTCTATTATGATCTCAATAAATCCCAATGTGATGATCAAAAAATTCGAAAATTTGTTTAACAAAATTTTTCAAAATTTGAAAATGGAGATTTGAAACTGCCGTTAAAAAAAATAAATTTTGTTGTCCATACCTGCGAATATGTTAACGGTATTCTACAAAGACAAAAGCTCATACGAATGTAAATACGGATATATTTGAAGTAAAACTTAGCTTTTATTTTAATATTTCTTAAAATATGTTAATTTTGTTCCTACATTTCTTGTTCAAGTGGCCTGAGACACGTTAATGGTCTGGGGAATTTTTAATAACTTAAAATTTTTTTAACCAATTTTTGTCTTTTATATCTCATTAAAAGTTATTTTCAACAATTCTTGCTAAATTTAATCAAGTTGTATTCGTATTGCTGGCTTATTTATAATAAATCGACGCCATCTTCTCCTAAACTTCTGTTTGGTCCACCAGTTTTATTTTTCCCATACATTTATATGTTGATTAATAAATTTAAAACTACTTTTTTGCTTCTATTTAACTTTTTAGCAATTTTAACAGTTTCGGAATGCAAATCTTCTTTATTCCATTTTAATTAAAATTATTCAACGAGGCATTTTAAAGAAATTGTAAGGCAATTCAGACTTTTTTCCAGTATAATTTTTTAATCACCAATTATCACAGGATCAACGAAACAAAAACCTGTTATAGTTATTTGACCACATAAAAAGGTCTATATTAGCATAACTAAAAAGTGCTATAGTTATTAGGCAGAGTGTATTTCTGCAATATAAATTTGTACGTACAACAACACTGCTAACTAAATCAGCTTGTGGTGTTTGAAAATTGCTTTAAACAGTTATATGCATAAATAGAATATGTAGTACAAAATCGTTTAGGGTCAGTTTTTTACACGTCAGTTTATAACTAAACTTTTTCTGAGAAGTAAAGAAAGTTGGAAATTTAATGTTTTCAACTTTGCGATTGTGTTTTATTGAATAGCATAGAGTAAGAAATACTTATAGTTTTTCTCGATCACTTCGTTTAGTACTTTTTTATTAGCGACTTCGCTGAAATAGCGATGTTCGTCTGTGTGTTGGAATTAACTTACTGAAGACCCCTATACAACTTACGAACATCAATGATACTTCCCTATATCGGGTTTACTTTCGAATATGTTGCTTTGAGTTGAGCATTATTTGTAAGTATGGCAACACTAAATGATTAATGCCTTACATCGAAAGCTCTAGAATTCGAATATTCTAGTTTTAAGATCATTGTAGAAATAGAGCATTTTAGATGGTAATACAGTGTATATAAATTGGCCGTGAGAACACCACTGTTCAGTGTAATTTGAAGCATCGTTAAGTAAAGACATCAACTGCATTGCCAGTGTATACTTGTACATTATAAAGTGTGTGTGTATTTCTGCTAATTTATATACGTGTATAAAAACACTGAGTGACTACCCAGCAGTTCTAGGAGACAGTCCCGAACTAGTGATTTTACCCATCATTTAGAGTAGGAACTAGTTACTTCGATAGCTACGTGACTAGTTATTTTAACACGTGCATATCGAATTATCACACAACACGTTTAAAGTGACTACACTCCAGATTACTTAGAGACACTTAAGTGACAATTGTCTTCACGCTACATTACCTGGGATGTATAAAGTAACCAATTGTCTTATATCTGCACTACAAAGACCACATACGGGTCAAATGATCAAAATATATAAATTGGAGTCAGCCAAGTGATAAGGCATTTGTGACGATTACTGTCTATAAGGGATACATTGACTACATGCTTAACTGCTGGGTATTTAATTCTGTTGTTGTTGTATATTCTAAATAAATAAAGAGTTGTTACAAATTTTAAACTACTAAAACTGTTTTTATTTGCAATCAAAAGTATCCGGGTTATTTAAAGGAAATAAACCCCATTTTTAAAAGGTAAAAACGTAACAATATGTATCTGGAGCCTTCGGAAAGTTGATATTAACATAGAGACAGGCGGACATCGTTGTATAAACTTTTATATCTATAATGATCCGTAATATATACAAAGCGTCCATTTATTATTAACATAATTAAAACTAAAAAAATCATTCGAATTATAAAATTATGTAAAAAAGATGTCCTTTTCAAACAGAACTATTTGTATTGTAATGTATTTATCTAGTGTAAGTAAAATATTAGTTAAACAAATTCACATGTTTTTAACAACATTATATTGTTTAGGATACGAAGATTTTCGTCAATTTACACATACACAACCTGAATGTAAACAATAGAGCGTAAAAATGCAAATATTTCATACCAAAGGATTAAAACAGTGGTGCGCAAATAGAGATTTTTTAATTTGTGTGCATGTATGGGTAAAAAATAAAATATCCGTAACAACCCAGTAGTTAAGCATGTGGTCAATGTATCCCTTATAGACAGTAATCGTCACAAATGTCTTGTCACATGGCTGACTCCAATTTATATATTTTGGTCATTTGACACGTATGTGCTCTTTTTAGTGGAGAGATAAGACAATTGGTTACTTTATACATCCCAGGTAATCTAGCGTGAAGACAATTGTCACTTAAGTGTCTCTAAGTAATCTGGAGTGTAGTCACTTTAAACGTGTTGTGTGATAATTCGTTCAAACTGGTTTTATACAAATTGTGTTGATATAATTCTCATAAAGTTAATGTTTATTTTTGCTTAAGTATACTGATATCCCATGTAACATAGCATGAAGTCAATAGTCACTTTAGTGTCTTTTAGTAACATATAGTGAAGTCACTCTAAACGTTTATTTTGTACTGGACTTTAGAAAGTAGTTATTTTACCCACCAGAAGCAATCCATTGGAGAGTTGTCGAAGAAAGGTTTGTTTACAAGGAATCGTTTATTGGACTGCCTATGATATGTCTTTTACTGACTGAAATAACTGACGTTATTTAACCAGTATGTTAATCTAATGCGTTGACTACTGTGGACATGCTATTATACAGTTTCATTGTAGTCAATAAGGGTCAATAGTCACGTAGCTATTGAAGTAACTAGTTCCCACCTTAAATGATGGATAAAATCACTAGTTCGGGACTGCCTCCTAGAACTGCTGGGAACATCAAGCAACTGAATGAAATATTTGTATTTTTGCGCTCTATTGTTTACATTGTGTTGTGTACGTGCACCTCTGGTTTAAAGCTAAAATTCATTATGGATCGTCAGTTTTCTGTATAAAATATAAAGTTAAAGAGAGATATAAAGTTTAACTAGGTTTAAACGAACATTTTTGTTAACATATAACCCAAAACTGGCATTTAAAGATGTAAATAGTTTATTGCTTTATGAATGCGAAATTTACACCCATGACTATTTCGTAAAAGAATTTTTATTATTTATTAAATGCTACGAATGTTATTTGGATTTCATATACTGTGTAGTATTGTATTGTATATTATTAGGTCGAACCAAATGCTGTATGCGGTTTTTTAGGATGGGCCCGAAAAAGTAATCCATGTTCTCAACTAAATTAATCATTGCACTATAGGTAAAAAACTTCTTTCGACACTTGTAAAATATGTTTATTTTAATGGACACCACACAAAATGTTCATGCAAAAACATTCAATACGTAGGCGATATATTTATTTATGCGCTCCTCTGCAATACTAGTCCATACAAATGGTACCATCCATGTAGCAAAAATTTATGATGGAATAATTGTTAGGAATAAACTTATAGCGATTTATTATTTCATTATTCTTTATTCTGCCTTCTACACTTCTTTGTTTTCTTTTCTGTGATCTTTTCAAATAATTGTGAGGGTATGGGTAACCTTCAGAAAAGAAAACGCCATTAAAGAAATGATAATTTGAACACTTACATATGAACTTTTGAGATTCGGCATGTCAAATCTTTAACACCGTATGTTTATAACATTCGCACAGTGGGCGAAATGTAAAAAGTGTAAATAAATCAGTGGAAAAATTAAATTTTTTAAATTTGTTTACTAAAAATGCACATAACTTTTGATTTAGTAGTGATTCTCAGTAATTATAATTTTTTATTATTACTTATAAATTGTTTGTTAATATAAACTATATGATATATAGCTATATCAATGTTGACAAAATTTTAAAGTTTAAAAGAGTGTAACATGATTTTCACAAAATAACAATTCGTTCTCTCTCTAAACTACTCCTAAAATGTACTCGTTGCATGTTGAAATGTTTGATAGTACACTCCTATATACCCAGCAGCACACGGAACTAGCAGCACCTGCGACCACCATTTGATAGTAATTTCACTAGTAAATGGTGATGCAGAGGGTGTCAATAGACTCTTTTAATTAAATACCACAATTAAAAGACTTGCAAGTAGGTTGATGGGTAACCAATATTGGTTTTTATTAGAAAAACATTTATCAGCGTGAATGTGGGCAGCAGGGTATGTATGTGTATGAATATATTTGTATGTAAGTGTATGTGTGTGTGTACCAGTGTTGTCAAAAGTTAAATAGAAAAAAGTAAAAATACTATGTACTTGTTACACACAGATAAAACATGATTACGTCAAATATACTGTGTTCTGTAACAATATATTGTTGTCGTACACAAATAATTGTTGTTTTAATGAAATTTAAACAATATTTCAGTTACTGTAAACATTTTTATGTTCATCGCAATTATAAATTTCTGTATGGTTCATCGAATTATAATTATTTTTTAAACAACTAAATAATGATGAATAGGCAAACATATTACATATGGACTGAGATCGTAAAATTCTTAACACACGTTTTTCATTAAAACTTTTAACCCAAGTATTATTTGATTTTTTTTATCAAGTTACCTTTGTAAAGCATATCAGTTATTATGTTTAATGTCAATTATTTTCATTGAGTGACCAGAAAAAAGTGCGTACTAAAATTATTAAATATTTTCAACAAAACCCAACTTCGTCCTACAAAAAGTTGGCCAAACAATCAAAGGTCTGCTATCAAACTGTTTCCAATGTTATTAAACAGTACCGGGAAAACTTGTCCGTTGATATAAAACCTGGTTCAGGTAGAAAGAATGGTCCACATGATGTTTCTAAAGCCAAAAAAATAGAAAGCATTTTCAAAAGAGCTCCCAACATCTCAGGTAGGAAACAATTCCGGTTAGCTCAGTACTTGGACTATTTGGTACGAAAAGTTAAAGCCGATGAAGGTTTAAAAGCCTACAAGGCTAAAAAAGTTCCTGACAGGAACTCTGCTAAAAATTTAGAGGCCAAAGACAGAGCTCGGAAATTGAAGTCAAATTTTATACAAAAAATATACCAATGGATGACGAGATGTACGTATGGAAAATTTTTCGCAGCTTCTGGGTCAATTTTTTTATGTTGCAGATGCTCGAGGGAAGAAAAGTTTAGTACCCAAAAGCACACAAAATTTTCTAAAAAGTTCTTGGTATGGCAAGCAATATGCAGTTGCAGAACAGAAAACACAGAAAAAAAGGATGCTTCCATTCATAAGACTTCTTAGTGTATCCACTTATGTTTGGCCTGATTTGGCATCTGTCACTATGGTAAGAAAGGTCTTGAGTGGTACAAGAACAATAATGTGTTATTTATACCAAGAGAGGCAAATTCTCCAAACTGCCCGGAGCTAAGGCCAGTGGAGAGATATTGGGCTCTTGTTACAAGAGAATTGAAGAGCAAAAAAAAGTGTCCAAAAGTGTGGTAGATTTTAAACGGAGATGGACAACCTGTTCGAACAAAGTGACAGAAATCACTATAAAAACCGTAATGGAAGGGTTTCCGAAAAAGGTTCAAAATTTCATCACTAGTGATTAAAACTATAAAATAATTTCAATCAAATAAAAAAGATTCAAAACTGTAAGTTTAGTGGTTTAATTTTTATTAACATATATGCATGTTAAGAATTTTTCGATCTCAGTCCTTATATGATTTTTATTATCTTAAACAAATCAAAAATGCTGCTAAATTGTCAACACTGGGGTATACTGGGTATAATGTGTTTCTTATTTGGCCTAAACACTCACAAGTTAAATGTTCACATTTCTTCGTTATTTTCCGAGCAAAACCACAACAAGGATTAACTAGATGTAGAGTTAAAACCTGTAAAATGAACTTTAAATGAATGAATTCTTCTCTTAACACAATTTTGAAGTGAACATATACATATATGTAAAGTCTTCTCTTTACTTTCAGTTTTTTGTGGTGTTTAAATTCACATTCACATACATAGGTATATTGTTTTATTTGTGTGAAAGAAGATTTTGAGTCAAAAATGTGTTGTTAATTTCTTTTACTTTGCGTTTCTAAGAATATCAACAACAAACCAAAATGAAGGATGGTGTGAAGTGGGGTAATTGGGGTTTATGTCAGTGGTTAGAAATAAAAAAAAAATAACAAACTATGTCAAACTGCACGCTTTAGTATGTTGAAACACAATGTGTTTGATTTGTTGTGATGTTCCTGCCACTGAGTAATAAGTATTCTCAAACAATAGACGCATGCGTCAAAAATTTTATGAAAACACGAGATTTGAAGAGCGAAAAATTGGCAGTATAGTATGCGGAAACAGGACATAAGTTCGCATTTGAATTTTGTTGAGGAAAATTCACATCATACGCTACCGTCACCATTCAGACGTAAGTGAGCTGTTACAACGCATAAACGTTTTGTTTTAGAAAACGGTTAAAAATTCACACAAAAATAAAACTAATTAAATACAAAAAAGTAGAGTAAAAAAAAGAAGAAAAAGTAAAGAAAAAAAAAAAAAAACAAGGAGCCTATAAACTTTTTTTATGATAGTGGCCTAAATTAAGGCAAAGTTATAAAAAAAAACACAAATTTTACAAAATTTCCAAGGATTAATTTTAAACAACGGTAGTATAGTTATTAAAAAAAAAAGAAAATAAATTAAAAAAATGTACATATTATATACATTAATGTATATGTACTATATTAAATCTATACAATATATATGTATGTATGTATATATAATAATTACTTATGTCTGTCCAATCATCCATATATCATAAATACTTAAAGGAAAAATTGGTTCAAACAAATTATATACATATATTGAAATTTAAAAGAAATCTTTACATTATAACATTCAGTTGCCTCATGAAATAGTATAATAGAAACTAAAATAGTAATATACATATATATATATGTTGGTGCATTTAACTCTTTGTGTGTTTGGAAAATCGTTTAAAGATTTGAACTCAATAAAAGTAAAAAATAAAAAAAAAATAAAGAAAAACTCCAATATTTTCACGTGACGACGTTCTTATTGCTGTTTTTGCTATTTCAGTTGTTTGGAGCCATTCACATGCATATAAATATGCATAAATGTGTGTATGTGTGTGTGTGTGTGAGTATTAGGGTACCATGTCATGCCAGGCCAGGTCATACCACTCCACGACATGATTTACCAGCTCCCATTGAATTATTCTATACGTATTCGTAACTAAACATTGGAACACTTAAACCTCCTTCTTTCTCCTCCACCCCTTGAATAAAACAAAACAACAACAAAAATTCATATATTTAGTACTTTGTTAACGCTCTTTCTTACAATTTTTTATTTACTCTAACTCTATATATATTGCCTAAATAATGCCTTCTGGCGGTGTTATTTGTATTGTGTGAGTGTAAAAGTGGGCCTTTTCCAACGTATGATTCATAAAAACGCAAAAAACAAAAAACAACAAATACGAAAACAAAACCAACAGTAAGGAAAAAAAAAATAATAATAAAACAAAACACAAGATAGAGTATTGATGGAAATAGTAAATGAAATAAAAATCAAACAAAACAAAACGAAAACGAAAACATATGTATGTCCTTTTCTTAAGGCATAATAAACACGCACACAAACACACTTTATATTTTTCCCTTTACATTAAATTGAAGAACAACTATGTCCGTATATTCATATCAATAATTTAAACAAATTAAATTAAAAAAAAATCCTATTCCTAAGCTATAATATATGTAAATGCATGGAAAATTCTATAATACATACTCAGATCCCAGAAATAGTCACAGTGTATGTAGTTGAGCTGCTAAAACTATATTTATTTACTTATTATACGTAATATTTCTGCTGCTGGTGCTTCACAATTTCACAACAATGATCATTTATGGGCTTAAACAATATACTATATTATATAGTAAATAATACTTCATCATATTCACATAAATAAATAAAACAACATTAAGCACATACATACATACATATGTATGTACAATAGGATGACACCAAAAACTTAGTTGTCGATGTTCCCAACTAAAATAAAAGTTTAATTCATTCTAAGTTACTGTTTCTCAACATTTTTGTTCTGGCCGTAATATTTGGTGATCCAACTCATGTTTTTTTTAAATGTCTACATATAATTATTTTAAAAATTAGTTTAAATTAACATGGGTTTTCGAAATTCAACCTAGTTCAAATTTTATTTGAATTTTTTGAAATCTATTTGCTTGCAGATCTGATGTTAGCTATATTTTCAAGACTAAGGACCGTTTTCTCATTAGGTGATTATCTTCTTTCTCAACGAAAAACTGCAGATTAAAGAAATTTGGTTTTCTCAATGTCTCATTTGCGTCTATTCTGTCGCAAAGCTAACCCGACCTCATCTGCCAATTATTTATTTATCGTACAGATAAATTCAATCAGCTGACTGCTGTTCATAATTTTTATGTGTTTGTGTTTTTGTAAACTTAATTTAATAGATTTTATAAAAAAAAAAGTTTAATAGAGGAATTAACATTAATTTGATGGAGGATGAACTCGAAGAACATGCCAAGCCTAACATAACTGGAAGACATGAATGATAATGCATTTTTCAAAAGATTCCGGCTATCGATGGCCACATTAAACAGCTGATTTATGTAAACATGTTGTCACTTGAAGGCGGGGTTCCCAACTTTCACATCTATTTTGAGAGGTATTGCCAACTGAAAATAATGTTTTTTCTCGGTATATTGAGAAAACCAAATTGTTAACGGACAGTTTATCGGCCTAATAAATTTATGTCGAGATTTAGTAACAGGCAGTTTGTCGATACATTGAGAAAACGGCCCTAAAAATGTCTACAAAGTCGTAAAACAATAAATTTTATATTAAGAAATAAACACGCTTTTTCATTAATAGCATGAAATAAACAGAAACATTAAAAATGTTAATCACAAAGAAAGCATTAAGCTACTTACACACGGTTGTCAGATTGTACAATATTGTCAGAAAAATGTTCAGAAAATGTCTAACAACCGTGTGAACTTACAATTTTTGTCTCACAACATTGTCAGAAAAAGTATATGTCATATTGTCAGACATCTAACAATCGTGTAAATACCTTATGTTGCCATTGTCAGATCATTGTCAGAAACGTTTTATTATCATGTGTGCGAAGTTTATGCATCTGACAATAGCATCATTGTCAGATAAATTATTTCCATTGGCAACACTGTGCATATGTATTTAAAATAAAGAAAAGTGAAGCAACCGTGTGAACTGACAATTTTTGTTGGCAGACAAATATATTGTTTGACAATTGTCTGACAATGAAATCATAAGGTTTTCTTACAATCGTCTAAACTGACAATTTACCTTTTGCTTATAATATTTCATTGGCAGTACATTGCGACCACATTGCAAGATCTGACAACCGTGTGTAGGTAGCTTTACAAATAAATTAAATGGTTTGTGTGAAATGTTGCAGGTGTTTTAGTTAAATTGAAACATTTGTTATATATACCAATATTACATACACAATGAAAGTACTAAATGGTTAATATGAGATCGAGAAGAAAATCGGTTTTGAAAAATTTAAATAAAATTCAAACTGGAAAAAAACTGTTTCGGTGATACGATATGAGGTTTATAATGACATATTAATTATTTAAAATAATTATAAACATTTAATTATAATTTTAGAAAAATGTTCAAACTAACACGAAAAAATCTGTTACAGCATTAAAAACCATTCACTTGATACCAATATTTCATATGTTTCCTTTGCGAGATATAAAAAATAAATCATAAAACCCTTAAAAAATTACTTTTTTATCTTTGATCCAGTGCACCTCCTAAAAAAAAACTAAACTTTCATTTTGCTTGAGACTTCTCCATACACACGGGGCCACCCTAATGAACATAAGTAAATAAATAAATAAATAAAAGAACATTTAGTACATATGTACACATACTTATGTATTTAAAAAACAGTTTCAAAGATTCCACGCACTGTCGTGTGACCTAAATCGCATGACCGGAATTGCATTGGTTTGCAATTGTTGGCTCCATCCATATAACTCCCATTTCTAACTTGTATATGTTAAATACAAACATGCATTCGTAATATTTGTACCCAATAAGCACAAAACATGGACATTTTATTTAATTTAATTACACAAGCTTACAAAAAAAAAAAAAAAAAATATTTCTTTTGTTCATTGAATGAAACATCCATTTTAGTATTATCTGTGTGTGAGGGATTCACACGGCCTGCTATTAGGTCATATTGTCATAATGTCCTAATATATTATGATAGTTTAAACAAATTTGTGTTGTGTTTCAAACAAAAAAGTTATAAACTAATAAGACTTTTTGAACTAAGGACTGAGATAGAAAAATTTTTAACATAAACTTACAGTTTTGATTTTTTTTTTATAATTTACAAAAAAAAAATACTTTTGTAGTTCTAATCACTAATGATGAAATTTTGAACCTTTTTCGGAAAACTTTCCATTATGGTTTTTATAGTGATTTCCGTTTAAAATCTACCACACTTTTGGACACCTTTTTTGTGTTCTTCAATTCTCTTTTAACAAGAGCCCAATATCTCTCCACTGGCCTTAGCCTCAGGCAGTTTGGAGGATTTGCCTCTCTTAGTACAAATAACACATTATTGTTCTTTTACTTCTCAAGACCTTTTTTACCATAGTGACAGGGTGCCAAATCAGGCCAAAAATAAGTGGACACACTTAGAAGTCATATAAATGGAAGCATCCTTTTTGTAAACATTTCGTGATGTAAATTTCGGTATTTATAGAACCCTTTGTAACAAATGTTTGGTTTTTTTTGCCGCAACTGCATATTGCTTGCTTTACCAAGAACTTTTTGGGAAGTTTTGTTTGCTTTTGGGTCCTAAACTTTTCTTTAACATACCCTCGAGCATCATTAACATAAAAATGTTTACCCGGAAGCTGCGAAAAATCTGCCAGAACATACGTTTCGTCATCCATTATGCAGCAGGAATATTTTTTTTAATAAAATTTGACTTCAATTTCCGTGCTCTGTTTTTGGCCCCTAAATTTTTAGCAGTGTTCCTGTCAGGAACTTTTTGGGCCTTGTATTTTTTTGAACCTGCATTAGCTTTAATTTTTCGTACCAAATAGTCCGAGCACCGAGCTAACCGGGCTGCTAAATGAATGGTTGATATTTTATGACTTTTATTTAATTTCAAATATAAAAATATATATATTTTCTATTTGGGCTAAATCGTTAACGTCAGTAAATTGCAAGACTTTATGAAGGATAAAATAATCTCTTAAGTACAACACAGTTTAAATACTTTGGAGTATGTTAATTTTTATAAAGCTAGACATTGAACATGATTTTCAAGCTTTCCAGATCGCTTGTGACATTTGTCTAAATATTGTTACGTTTTTACCTTTTAAAAACGGGGATTTATTTCCTTTAAATAAACCGGATACTTTTTATTGCAAATAAAAGCAGTAACAACTCTTTATTTATTTAAAATGTACAACAACAACAGAATTAAATAGTCACTCAGTGTCTTTATACAGGTTTATCAATTCACAGAAATGCACACACACACTTTACAACGTACAAGCTCAAATGTACACGACAGTTGATGTTAACTCTAACAGCGCCAATGATCAACTCAACTCACGACTACCACCTCTGCCACTATTTATACACACGCCATCTTTCGTTAATCTTCTACAATGATCTTAATGGACAACTAGAACATTCGAATTCTAGAGCTTTCGATGTTAATGTTAGCAGCTTAAACATTTAGTGTTGCCACACATACAAACAATGCTAGTAACCGCATGAAATCAATATTGTTGATAAGTAGAAGCTTCTACTAATGGACGTGTTCATAAACATGAAGTCGTTACAGACCGTTAAATTAAAATTGCTATTGCACATTCGTAACAATATAAAAAGTCTTCTTAAATAGTTGGGGTATTTGTTTTAAAAAAGTTGTTTGTATTTTGAATATTTTTTAGAGTTTTTAATATACTAAAACTCATAAAAACACACTTAAAAAAACCCGATATTCGAGGAGAAAAACCCGGTTTATTCGATATTCGAAATGTAAGCTCTTCAAAAAAACCGAAACCGACTAAACCAAAAAAACCGATTACAACCGGTTATTAAAAACCTGGTCGATCACCCTAACAACTAGTCATAGTTCCCATATAAGACCCGCATCCGAAAATCACTTAAACCAAATATGTTTCATCAATATTGGTGAACAATAACATTCTTAAAAGTAGAGTAGGAAAATTTATTTTAATATATTAAATTAGTTAGCTTATATACATTAAAGTTAACTAATATGCTTTTCAGTAAAGAAATAATCAAGAATATAGGGCTCAATGATATTATGATACCAAAAAAGGAGAACTAAACTAAACTAAGGAGTACTTTTTCGTTCTTCAAAATAGTACTTTTTTCCATAATATTGAACCTAGAATCAGGAAATTACTTTGATTTCAAAATTGACGTGGGTTGCAAGTGTGGAAAATTGGTACTTTTTCTTCTAATGGTACTTTTTGTTATTCTAAAATTTAGAATCTAAATTATTTTACTTATATGTATACATAATAGTTGGCTGATTTTCTTTTGAGTAAATAAAGAAAGTTGAGCCATTTATATGACATTGAGATAACAAAAACTATTATTATTTTTTCGTTCTTCGAATGGTATTTTTTGAAATTTCTTTAATAATGAACCTAAAAGCAGAAAATTAAATACATATAATCCTGATTGAGTTGGACTATAAAAAAGGGACTCACAGGTACTTTTTGCCAACTAATAATACTTTTTGACTATTTTATAATAGTAAAACTAAAAATTTTAAATTAGGCACACATGATTCTGAATGAGTAAGAATTCACAAAAGGTGACTTTTGTGAATAATACGTAGGTCTTTATGGTACTTTTTTATTCTAATACAGTGTACTTTCTCTTTGCGGACACCTCTCTAAAGCGGACACGTCCCATAAACGGACGCTTTTTTCAGTCCCAAAAACATTCTTTGGGATTATTCAATACTTTCATAAGTGGACACCTCTTATAAGCGGCCAATTTTTTGTCAGTCCCTTAGGTGTCCGCTTATGAGAGAGTACACTGTAATACGTTTCGAATGAGCTGGATTCCACATTACAATGAATCAATAAACATGAAACTAGAGACATGTTATCCTAAACTAGTACTAATTCACTAAGGGAGACTTAATAGTACTATTCCAATTGGGGTGCGAAGAGCACCGGGTCAGCTAGTACTCCATACTTTTATAGGATATTTGAAAATAACTAAATCTTTGTTACTCGTAGATCAATATTTTTAAATGAGTTTGTGTCATTCTTTATTAATAGGTTTCCTTGCCTAGCTTGCTACAGCAGCTGAAGCAATTATTGTAATACAAAAATAAAGAAAGTAAAGAAATCTTAAGATATGTTTTCCGATGTGTTTTTAGAGATATTGTATGAAAAGTTTGTTTCTCATTTAAAAAATTTAAATTTTTCGGTTTCAGTTAAAACCGAACTGGAAACTCTATTTAAAAGTGTACCACAAAAAAACGTGTAGCCTATTTATATATAAGATTCTTTGAAACCATAATCTACATATGAATTTATGGTAAAGAAGTTTGCAAAGTCTTTAATAAAATTCAAATAAAAATTTAAAAGTCAAATATGAAATAGAGTATTAAACAATTTCACAGGTAACGGTACACAATTACATACAAAGCTGCAGACAAGTGTTGACACCAAGTCTCTAACTGTACTTTTGGTGGCAAATAAAATGGTAAAATATATTAGGGAAGTTCAGTATTAAGTGCAACTGGTCTTGCAGTATTGACATTATCCAGTTCAATTATAGAGTTTCGTTATTTATTAATTTTGTAAAACAATCCACTTATTAGTTTAAATTAATATAACGATAAACGCAAGCATCATTTTGGGATAAAATAAATTAAATATTTTCCAAAAAAGTTGTTCCCCTAATGTACACGTAGCACATACATATATATGTAGCCATATATGTATGTTTTTTTATGTCTCCTGGTATGTAAATGAATCCTCTTCTACTTTATTATGTTTATTTTCTTTCGCTTCAATTAGTTCTCTTTTTCTTTCTGTTTAATAATTTATATTTATTTACCCATGTGTTCTTTTACATAATTTTGTATGTAGCACTTTTACTACTTGCCTTTATGCCACATTTTTTCCCATACCATCAAACATACTAGCTGTGAACGTTGTGCGGATGTAGGGTCTCTTTTTGGTTTTTAGTTCATACTTCGTGAATAATTCAGTTGTTCACTGCAGCATTACCTACCAACCACAATATCATCATGATTGTGTTTCATTGTGCTGCATGCGCGAGTGATTGAATGAATGAATGAACGAACGAGCTAGCAGAAGCTCTGACAACATACAACATATGAACGACCATACAATTCTGGGTCCCTCATCACTAACACTGCCTGCCACCTCTGCCATACAAACCAGTCGACCGACATAAAAACCATTGAAAATTTATAAGATTCATCCTATTCTCGTTTTATTCACTCATTCACATTCACACGTTCATGCAAGTAGTAAAAGTGGTGTATTTGTGTTGTATATACAGCTGTTGTGAAAATAATAGCACTACGACAAGTACTATGTAAATTAAACTTCAAAACAGTAACATTTTTTTTTGGAAAATTAAATCCAACGTTTTTAACAAATGTTACACACAAGTATTATAAATTGGGTGTATGACTTAATGTTTTCAAGTTGTTAGCTTATAGTCTTAAAACATTTGTTCAATATTTATTTATTCAAAGTATTGTTACACAGAGAAAACAGATTCGTAGTAGCAACCGAATTTGTTGGCAATCGAATGATTCGGTTGCACAAATAGAATTTTTCGGTTCTATCAACAGAAAGTCAGTCGATAAAGAAGAATTTCAGTTGAAGCAACCAAACTTGTGTTACCCCTTCTAAAATTTTGTAGTCACAACCGTAAAATTCGATCATTAAGGTAGAATCATTCGCTTGGCAACAAATTCGGTTGCTATCACGAATCTGTTTTCTCTGTGTAGCTATGAACTTTTTCCTTCATTCTGGCAACATATGGATTCCGTGCCAAAAGAATTGATCATCTTTTGAGACCAAGAACGAATCAAGACAATTTCGGTTACTCTGTTCTGAAGTGAAGCGTATCCCAGAGAGATTGTTCTGCATCGATCCAAACAAATAGTAGTCAATCACTTTTTTCTAAATATTTTGTAACGGGTACTGCAACATGTGGCCTAGAGTTTTCATGATTGCTCATAATTGATAGGACCCTTTTGCTACCACTAAATAAAGAGAATTATCTTTGCGCCATGGATATTTGGCTTTAATGTCAATTCGGGCATCACATACGATCTCTTACGCTTCGGGTTATCGTAATGGATCCATTTTTCATATGCAAAATTTTCCTTCAAGATATCTCACCTTTAATTCGTACGGTACCCTGCTTTTGGATGAATCCTGCTGCTCGTAAACATTTTAAATTTTGCTGCTAGAGTAGCTCCCAATAATTTAGCAAGCTCTTGTTGAGTTTGGCAGCAATCTACATGGAGTAATGCTTCAAATTATTGGTCTTCAAACTTTTTTGGCTGGCTTGGGCTATCTTTACTTCTGAACTATCCAGTTTTTTTAAATTGAAGAAGTAAAGCAAAAAAATTCGACATTTTAGAGCAGGTTATGTACCCTTCTTAGTGACATATAAGTTATTAAAAACAAAAAACCGCGATCAAAAGATACGACATCTAATGTAAATCCCGCATCAAACCATAATTTTTATACCCTTCACCATGAGTGGCAAGGGTATATATAAGTTTGTCATTCCGTTTGTAATTCCTACATTTTTCATTTGCGACCCCACAAAGTATATATATTCTGGATCGTTATAGATAGCGAAGTCGATATAGCCATGTCCGTATGTATGTTGAAATCAACTTTCCGTAGCCCCCAAATAACTTACAAACATAATTTATACATCAATATGTCGGGAATTCTTCCGGCTCGGTCGCTATTTAAAATCGAGAAAATCGGCTCACAAATAAGATATAAGGCAAAAACCGGGACAACCTCGATTTTTGGTCTATTTTTGATCTATATCTGGATTACTAAGTCATTAATATAGACAATATGGATATCTAATGATAGATATTTCAAAGTCCATTGCAACGATGTATATAAGGTTATAGTAATTTGGACCTACAATGGGTCAAAATTGGGAAATCAATTTTTTAACCCGAATTTTTTTTTTACCAAAAAAAATTTTTTTTCGTTAACTTTTTTCACTAATAAATTTTAAAAAAAAATTTAAAAAATTCAAAAACAAAATTAAAAAAAAAAAAAAATTTGGAAAAAAATTAAAACAAAACAATTTCGAAAAAAAAAAATTTAAAACAATTTAAAAAAAAAATTTTTTTTTAAATTTTGATAAAAATTTTGAAAAAAAAATTTTAATTTTGTTTACCTAAAAATATTTAAAATTTTTATTTTAAAATATAATTTGGTGAAGGGTATATAAGATTCGGCACAGCCGAATATAGCTCTCTTACTTGTTTTTAAATAATTTGACCATTTTAAGTTTTTTTTTTTTTTTAATTTAGAATGAAATTAAATTAGAAAATTCTGAAATACAATTGGAAATGGTGTAGAGCCCACATCGGTAATTTGTTCTTTACACCACCGTTTTCTTACTAAAAAAATTAATTTGTATACCCCACCCCGCCATAGTGGGAAGGGTATATTGAGTTAATGCTGATATTTGTAACATTCTAAAATATTGTCTGCACTTTCTGAGTAAAGCTTGCAATTTCAAAGATAAGTTGACAAAATTTTGTGCAAACTTTTATATTTCCCTATGGACGAAGCCTATTGAATTTTGTTAAAATCGGTCCATCATTTCTCCTAGCCACCATACAACTGCCCTATCTGAAAATGGTTAAGTTCCAATAAATATCTTAATTATATATATCCCACTTCCAAAAATCATTTTAACGAGTACAGATTTCTTAAAAATGTTAGTATCCAAAAGAAAATTCAACACAAATAAGTTTCATATATACAGAAAGAAGATATACCAATGTTAATTGCTTCAATCTTCTGTGGTGCTTTTATTTTGATCGGCACTGTATGTGTGTGTGTGTGTTTGTAATAGCAACCATGAACTCATGAAATACCTTTTGCCCTTTTCCTAAGATGTTTGTTGGTTATTTGTTTGTTGTTGTAGCTTTATGTCATAAAAAGCTCGGTAGAAATTGTAATGCATCGCTATTTTGCAATTGTATCTTGGTTCTTATTCTTGTCTTTATTTTCATTTACATACACAATGTACATTAGACCTGCCCTGAAAAATAGATTTGCTTTGAATGTGTCTCAATTTGTGCTAATTATTGTAAAATTTGAGCCCAATCGGATAACGAAAGTCCATGTCGGAAATCGATTATAAGTTGTACAATCGTGTAAACAATGGTACTTTTTGATTTAAAAAAAATGTTTTTAAGAAATCCTAAAAAGTACATTGTTTACCAAAATTTAAAATTTTCATTCGTTTTCCGGCACGGGTTCTCCTCGTTATCGGCCTTAAATTTTGCCGCATTTAGCTTTAGCTACTAAAGAACAAATTGAGACACATCCAAAGCAAATTTATTTTTTAAGAGCAGCTCTAATGTACATAACACAATTTTTCGACCATTTTGTGCGAGTACAAAACTATAAAGTACATATATACATACATATGTATAATACTGTTTAAGGCAAAAATAAGAACACTTTGTAATACATAAGATACAAGGTAAGACAAGACAAGACACTACAAAACAGAGCAGAACGTAAAAGCACTAAATAGTACAGGACAGGACAGAACACGACACGACGAAGAAAAACATACTACAAACACAAAGAGACATTTAAATCGTGTAAAGATTGTTTTATATTTTATTTTATTTGTCTTTCATTTTACTTTTTAGTCAGTCTAAAATCGATTCGAATCTTTTATAATTTTACAAAAAAAAAGAAAATCCTAAATATATGTTGTTAAGAAAACTTTAAATGCTGACAAGTCAACAAAAAAAAAAAAAGAAGAAAAACATTTTTACATTATGAAAAGGATGGAAAACTTTGTTTTCCGTTTTGTGAATTTTGCGATATGAATCTTTTATATTTAAAAAAGAAAATCCTATGAGGGAGAGAGAGCAATATGAATACTATGTATTCAAACACTCACACGTTTATTATTTATTTATTTATAAATGCCTTTAGGTAGATTTCCTTTTTTTATTTCAATGTGAATTTATGTGTTGATTTTATCGTTTCAACAACAACTTGTTTGCGCTTAAAGCAAGGACAGAAAATTTAAATTTGATGAAAATCTAAGCTTGACAGGATTTCCTTAATTTACTCAAATTTTTAATTCCGTCAAATCTGCCAACACAAGCAGAACAACAGAAAATAATATTTTATTTAAACAAAATAATAATAACATTAATAATAATTAAACGTTTGAAAGAGAGAATTTTTAAAAGCCAACGGCTTGTTCCCTCTTTTTTTGTTAGTAGGAAAGGTCATACGAATTATAATTGAAAGTAAAAATAATAAGTACTATCATATTTAAGACATTCAAAACAGGTGCTAAATATACATAGATTAATTCACTTGGTCTCTTTTAATGTGATAAAATGCATGACAACATATTTGATGGATTCACAAGGTATCCTATCATGTCATATTTTCATAATGTTCTAATATTTCACGAATCGGCAGCTCGACTCTTAGGTTTTCGGCTCTGCTGGTTGGTAGCATTATTTTAGAACATTCTATGCTTAAAAGGCAATAATAACATGTACAAACCATTGTGAAATATTAGAACATTATGACAATATGACATGATAGAATACCTTGTGAATCGACCAATTATGGAACATGTAATACGTGTACTTTGAGTTTGCAAACAAATTATTTTCAAATATGTTTTTATGCAGAAAATGCTTTAAGTTATACATTTACTTATTAATTTTGTAACAAGTAAGAGTGTTATATACGTTTGTGTCGAATCTAGTATACCCACCATCAATGTGATTATAACAGGCCTACCTAAATAAAAGCGTAAGGCGGAACGTTTTTTCCACTTAGCTTTAACGCTGAAATGTCATACCTCAAAAAAATAAATATAACAAACCGGATTATTTAAACAATAAAGTACATTGCAGTATTGGTGTTTCTGATTTTTGTTTTGTGATTTGTAAACTAAAATTTGATCAAAAAAATTAAATATTAAAGTTTAAAGAATGAGTTTCTTGCTTATTTTTTCTTCTTTTGCATGTATGTGTTCACATTTATTGTGTTTTGCAACTAACTTCACTATTAAACGCGCTGTCAAAATCGGATTTTCCAATTGCAAAGCGTTGCCGCCGCGTTATTTCGGTATGCTGCATACAAATTGTATGAGCATGAGAAATTTTGACAAGTAAAAAACACCTTCCGCTCCAATTTAGGTATGCGTGTAAAATATTTTTCTGAATAAATAAAATGAAAATTCATCAATATGTCAAAACAATTTAACAAAAGTGTATGACTGTTGCTTTAATCTTTTACACGATCCATATGAAGTAAGATTGTTTACATAAAAATGTAATCCTGATATAATACGACTTGGTTCAAGGTGTATTCAATAAAGTGAAGTTTACGAACACAGTTGATTATTATTTGTTTGTTTATTTGACAAACTTTATACTTTATCAGTGTGCAGCTAAATCCTATCCAAAATAAAGCTAAAAAATGCTAAAATTGAAAATAAAAATGCCAAAAAAAAATGCTAAATTTTTTGTATCACTTTAATATAGTAATTCTTCACTATTTGTACCGCTGTTTATACAAATTATGTTTTTCTATATAAATAAAACCAAATCGAACTCCAAAACAAACAAAAAGCTATTTATTAATTGGACATAAACTAAAAATTATAAAATTAATATAAAAAAATATATACAGTGCACTCGCGGTAACGTGAAATTGTTCACGTTAGCGATTGTCGAATTTCATGGAAAAAATATAAAATTGTATAACATAAACCTGTGTTTTACACGCTTGAACGTGAAATTCTTTTATAACTATTTTCATTATTAAAATATAAAACAAAATTATTGATTAAAATGCATTACAAAACAAAACGTGATCACGAGAAACTATAAATTGAAATAAAATGACATAGCAAATGAAATTACTCATTCGTTGCCACAAAAAAATTAATTTAGAGGATACAAACACATTTTTTTTATAAGTGGATTCTCAAAACTTTAAAGATTGAATTTAATGTATGTATTGAAGTGTTGTCTACATGATTAGAAAACAATACCTATGTTAAAAAAATAATACTTTATACCTTTTACTTGTAGTTGGAAGGCATGAGTCTTCAGAATCATTGCTAAATTCGTCGACATCAACATTTTGGTCACTTCTTTTAAGATACATTTAAAAAACTAATGAGTACGTCTTAATATGAATACAAATCTCTTTTTTACCAACCTTTCCATTTTAGTATTTATAAAATTGAAAACTTCGTTTTGTTTATGCAGAAATGTAAGAAGTAACTAAAAGGAAAACAGTTTTATACAAAGATGACATTATTTGTTTCCCAACTACTAAAACAACAAACACCTGTCATCTGTTTATTTCATCTTAGTCAAATCAAAGGCAATGTAAAATAGAAATTCAATGTGTTAGTGTTGTAATCTTGTTAAATATACTTTGTGACGGTTTGTTGCCAGATTTAAGTTTTTGTTATATATATATTTTCATCGTTTACATGGTTGCCATTAAACTATGTACTATCAATCACCTTTTAATAATCGTGGAAGGTGTTAAAAATAAAAAATAAATTAAAGCTAAAAAATGCTAAACAAATTATTAAAAAATGCTAAATAAAATGCCAAATGCTAAATCGAAAATTTGCAGCTAAATCAAAATAAAAAATGCTAAATCTAGCTGTAAAAATGCTAAAATGGTAAAACTGTACTTTATACTTAATAAACTGAATTGTTTGTAAATTTAGCTTTGAACAACTAATTTTGCAAACAATTCGTGCTAAATACATAAAATTGTATATTAAATAAAATCCTCCGAAAACAAAATATGTAAAAGCATTTCTTTTTGTTAGTTTGTTTCAAGTGAAATATCTGATTTTGACGTTGCTAATCATTTGACAACTAACAAATATTGTCTTTGTTGCATTTTCTCTCATCTGATTAATACGCCTTTACTTGGTTGTTGTTTTGAAAAATTTCAACAAATGTAGAAAGTAAACTTTTCATCCGTATTTTCTCTCAATGTCGAATGGTTTCATTTGACAGATAATATTACTTGTGAGACAGCGTAAACCGTATGTATTACTTAGAAGCATTTTAATAATATCTTATTTATTATCTTATATATAACCAATAAGCAATTAAATGAACACGCGAATAATAGTAAAGTGTTATACAAAGAATAAATATAATTCTTCTTTCGCTTAGCAATTGGGCTAAGTGACTCAGTAGTTTAAATTTTGAATGATCACTTGGGTATGAGAAAGCTTTTCGCAAGATGGCTGCCGCGTTTGCACACAATACCTATTTTGTTATTTAAGGAAGCAATTTTCGCTTCCGTCGCCCTAACGTTTTTAAATTAAAAAACACATACATTTTACACAAAAACAACTTGTTTATGCCGAATAGACAAACAAAAATGTATGAAAACATTTAAAATAACTTAATATGTGGCCACACGTATTTTATATGCCGATGTTTTTAAAACCTCGTATTTATACTTTATATGAAAGCAAAAGTAATCCTTTGTGATAACTTCGAAATCGATGGAGAATATTTTGATAAGTGAAAACTAATATGCCTCTCAAGTAATGGAGAAAAAAAATATTTTAAAAATTATACTCTTCGCACAGTGTTGCTAATTTTGAAATAGCTTTTTGCCGCTATTTTAAAATTAGCCTTTTTCTGCGGCCAATTTTTAATTTTAAATACTCATATTAAAGTTAACACCTGAGAACCTCACAAGCCAAAAATTCAGGTTTCTATGTAAACATTTTCCCTATAAACGGGGTGATTCAATATGCACCTTTTTATTATCCGACTGAAAAGTAGGGTTTTGTAATAAATTTTTTAAAATTCAATCGCTTACAACTTTTTATTTTCAAAAAGGATTTTAACAATTTTTTTTAAATTAATTGCTTTCATATTATTTTAAAAATCGCTTCATATTGTTTTTAAAAATGTATTAAACGAGCATAAATCTCTTAAAAATGTTGGTGGATACCCAAAATTCAACACAAAAAACTTTCGTTGAGACATGAATCAGACGACCGAATTTCATGACCATCGATCACAGCTGACCCTTTTCCGAAATTCATTCACGAAAATAAATTATTAAAATTTAAAGAAAAATTATTTTTTAGTGTAGGGTATTAAATGGTCGGTCTTGACCGACATACTTTTTTACTTGTTTTATTATAGTAGTAGTATTATCATTATTTATTAAATTTTTATTATTCGACAAAACGTTGAACTCAGAAAGGCTTTTATGTTATACAATACTATAAATACTCAATTTTTTGTTATAAATTTCATATGCAAATTAAAAAAAAATCTTACTTAAATTATGGCTTATTATTCTTAAGACAATAACTATCAATTTTCTAGACATCATAACTACTTTCTGCCATAACCTAATATACAAACTAATATTCCAATATAAGGGTTAAAAAGTCACCTATCAAACAAAAAAAAACCGCTATTTTTAAATTTGCCACACTGTGCGTCGTCGGACAGAATTGATGTTCATTGATAAAAAAAATGTTTGCCATTAGTTAGTAAACATATCAAAACTAAGGTGGCCAAAATATTTGGTTAAAATATTGGAAATTAATTTCATTATAGAAAAAAGTTAATTTTTTTATATTTGATCAGATATAAATGATCGTAGCTAAACTATAACGATAATGGACTGAAATATTATTATAAATTAAATGGATTGTAGTCTTTAAAAACGGTATACATGGCCTGTATAAGGTGTTATAAAATATTTGTTAAAGTACTATATTTACGTCAACTTTTAATTTAAGAGCAATGAACTTTTAAGGATCAAAAAAATACATTGCCCAGATAAAGTTGAAAGTGTTCTGCCCGTAGAACATTTTTAATATTAAACATTTTTATTCAAATAACGCTAATTTTCTTTATATTATTTGTGGCATTTTAATTTATTCGTTTTCATTTTACCTGCTTATATTTATGAGTCTAATATAAGCGTCATAATATTCCTGCTAATTCTTGCTAAAAAACTGATTTACTCATTCTCAACAGCAAACATTTCAGATCATTAGAGTAATTATATAAGTTTTAATTTAGCCATGAAAATAGCTTAATGAAAATAAAAATGGCTAAAGGCTAAATTAATGTTAGATTGAAAAGGGCTAAATTTAGGCAGACAAGGGCTAAATTGGCAACAGTGCCTATTCCTTTAAAAAGGAATAGGAAAAAGTCGATTTTTCGAACTTTCGACTTTTTAGTAAATCGCCTTTTTTGACTTTTTTCAACATTTTACCATTTCTTGTAAAAAATACATGGTTTCTACAATTATTCATGAGCCTTTTGTAATGTTAAGCAATAGAAATGAAATAAATCAAAGCTACAATGTATTAAATAATATCATTTTTATTTATAATAATTAGATTTAAATTACCATTACTAATTTGGCATGTTTATTATTAAGCACTTTCCTAAAAGTTTCTGCAATTCGAGTATATACGATATGTCTAAAAAAATTTAGTTTTATAGAAAAATTTTTGAAGAATTTTGTGTAGAAAAAGCTTCATTTATTTTACAAACATTTATTTATCTTTTAACAATCTAAAAAGTCGACTTTAATCGATTTTTTTCGACTATTCGACTTTTGAGATAACATAATCGATTGTTCTTCCGACCAAAAATTCAATTTCGACTTTTCGACTTTTTTTCAGCAAAAAGTCGATTGTTCGAACAATCGACTTATAGAACCCTATTATATTGCTGTTTGTTATCTTATGTATAAGTAATATATGTATATTATAATTAATATTACTCATACGCCGACACGATTATAACAAAGTATCACACTAAACATATTTTTTGTCAAATTCGGTCAGAATTCGTACCGCAAGTTGCCGTTTTTGCTGCGAAAGTCTAACTGAAAAAGTAAAATGGGTTTTGCATGGTTGCTGATAAAATAAACGAAACAAAATGTTCCTTCATAGAATGTGCAGACTTGTAGCACAATTTTCTTAGTATATTCCGGAAAATATGCAAATAAGTCTGAAACAAAATAAAAATCGGTTTATTTTTAGAATTAGTTCGAAAAATACTGACATCAGACACGTCGGGAAATAATGTTTACTGGGATGTTATTTATTTACAAATGCATTAGTTTAATATTTATTAGAATCTAGAAGAGAAATTAATTTCATAAAAAATGTGCACTGAATTCAATGATTTTTATTTGTTTACTAAGTACTATATCAACCTGCGACATTACGTTTTATTTATGGAATTGCGGTTTTTCAATGTCAAACAAAAAGCGATTGTGTCGTTAATTAACAATATATAGTTGTATTAATTATAATCCATTATCAGCCAGAGTATATTACACACACAGGCTCTGAAACATGCATACATATAAACAAAATATGTTTAATTCCATTTATTCATGTTCCAAAATAACAAACAGATAGCAAAATCAGCAAGAGAGAACGACAGACAGACAGACAGACAGACAGCCTCTCGATTGAGGCCGAGAATCCATACACAATAATTTGAAACATTTTGTGTCAAAGCATTAAACATTAAACAGTTTAATGCTGATAACATTGATTTGAGATGTGAAATAAAAGTCGTCTATATAATTGTGTATTTATTTTATTTTTACATTCATCACACCCAAGGATTACATTTCGTTGACAAATAAATAAAATCAAGCAGAGAATTATAAGGATTCAAAACACGCACATTAAATAAAACCACTGCCTGTCTGCCTGCCTAAAAGGGAAGAAATCAAATAAAACACTTAATAAAAAGGCAAAGAAAAAGAAAACGTATTACAAATTACAAATAAACAACTTACAAATAACGTACGGGTAAGTTTATCCATTATATATCATATCTATTAATTTTGTGAAATCTAAATACATAGTTGTTATCTAACAAAAGAAGATGGTCAGATAGACAGAAAGACAGACAGAGGGATTTAGAAGAACTTTTGCTAAATATTACTGCTAAAAATATAAATGTGATATTAAGAAACAATATTCTTCTTATGTACATACAAATAATTCAAAATTTACAGGAGAAGTTGTAAACATTAGAGAAACTGTAATTATCAATATGTAATATTTTGTATACAATTGTTTGTAAACCCTTTATTTCTGCTACTATTACATTACATTTTTGTGACAAGGTGTATGTGTTTAAAAGGTATTGGAATCTCTAAAAAACTCAATTTCGAAAAAAATACAAGTGCCTTTCGATATATTTGTATGCTCATTTTCTAAATTAAAAAACGGTTCTTAATAAGCGGGCTATTTTTCAATGATCTTTGCTACCGATTCGAAACGGTTAAAGGCAAGCGCGGATCCAGATAAACCATTTGGAGGGGGGGGGATAATTCTTTTTTCCTTTTAATATTAAAACTTTTCGGTTTTGGTTGGGCGAAATTTGTTTTTTCACACCCCTGGAACCGCGCCTTTTTAAAGGGTAACGGTAACTCTAATTTGGATTATTTCGGTAGCCATATTTCAATGAATTAAATATACGATTAAAATCTCAAAGTAGTTTACAAAATGTAACAACTTTTTATTGAATTTTACACAACAACAGTATAAATATTCAATTTCTTTTAATACACACACTTACACACATATGGGCAATTCCACGACTGAAAAAACAAAAACCCTTGAAACTATTTTCAAGATGATTTGAATAGAAGAAAACACTAAAATGTTACTATGTGAAAGTATTTAGAGCTTATTACAACATTTTAAGTGCAAAAATAATAGTTTAAACTTACTTTATTCAATTTTTTAATTTAATTGGTGTGTTTTAGGCTAAAATTTTGGTCAAAACTAAGCTTCCAATTAGCATATAGTGTGAAATGAATTTGACTCTGATTGTTTATTTTGCTATTATAAAATTGTTTATTGAAACCGAATGTATATTTTCTATTAATTTTTTTAGTTTTTGTATATATATATTTACAGAATATATATTGTTTTATTATAACAGAAAAATCTGTCACGTACGGTATGTCACGTACGATATTAAATTGTATTTATTATAAAATCATCCAATGATTGTTTTTATTTAAATATAACGGATTGTAAAGGAACAATATTTCGTTTAGTGTAAGAAATTAAAAGAAAACATAACGCCTCTCACGATTCGCAAATTTTCCCATATTTCTACATGTACCTCAAAATTACTTCCGTTTTATGTCACGTACGATATACCCTTATTTCGCTCGATATTTTGGACAACAATGTTTCGAAAGAACTTATAATTTTTTTAAAATATAGCTCCCTCTGAATGAAACATAAAGACCAAATTATTTTTCAGATACCCTTATTTGAGCAAAATCTATTCCACTCTATAGGCGTACAAATGTCACGTACGATGACATGGAATTGCCCATATATTACTTACATATATATTAGTAATACGGTTAGATGCCAGCAGTTCTAGGAGACAGTCCCGTACTAGTGATTTTATCCATCATTTAGGGTGGGAACTAGTTACTTCAATAGCTGCGTGACTAGTTATTTTAACACGTGCTTGACTACAATGAGACTGTATAATAGCTGGTCCAAAGTTGTCAACGCATTGGATTCACATACTGGTTAAAAAACATCAGTTACATTACTAGATACCTAACTAGTTCTTTTAACATGTACGAGTGCTGACCTGAAATAGTCAGCTAAAAGACATTTCATAGGCAGTCCAATAAACGATAGCTTGTAAACAAACCTTTCTTCGACAACTCTCCAATGGATTGCTTCTGGTGCAGTACAAAATAAACGTCTAAAGTGACATCACTATAGGTTACTAAGAAACACTCAAGTGACTATTGACTTCATGCTATGTTACATGTGATATCAGTATACTTAAGCAAAAATAAAAATGAACTGTATGAGAATTATATCAACACAATTTGTATAAAACCTGTCTGAACGAATTATCAAACAACACGTTTAAAGTGACTACACTCCAGATTACACTTAAGTGACAATTGCCTTCACGCTACATTACCTGGGATGTATAAAGTAACCAATTGTCTTATCTCTGCACTACAAAGAGCACATATGTATCAAATGACCAAAATATATAAATTGGAGTCAGCCAAGTGATAAGACATTTGTGACGATTACTGTCTATAAGGGATACATTGACTACGTGCTTAACAGCTGGGATGTTAACTCAAGCAATGCTTACGACTAATGGTGTTTTCTTTTCCAAAAAAAATGATGCCCTATAAATGTGTAATATTATTATCATGTTACACACACCCTTGCAAAATGAAACATTTTTTTCGATTAGAATGGAACAAAATAATTTCTTGATTTTACACTTAACACTAATGTATATTTAGCGTGCCAAATATTGAATTGGAAATTTGTATTAAAAAGCGATATTTAACACTGTTAAAGCGACTTTCAACATTCAATTCTGTGTGTTTGCCAATAAGCATTAACAACACTGATTTTCAATAATAGAAATCCGCTGTTGTAAAACATTTTTTGCATAAAAAAAAGAACTTAACGCAGCTGCAAAAAAGGGTATTATCTCACACTGAAATATAATTGAGGGTGAGGTATGTAACATATTTACCAATTATTTATGCAACATATTTAGAAAGGAAAATTACAACTTTTCACCCCTGCGCCAATGGTAACATAAATGGAACATTTTTATACACCAGCGACATCTTCTGACGATTTTTAGCATGTTCTAGCAGATACACTTCTAAAATGATCACGCAGTGCAACATTGGTGATAACAATGTGTTATCAACATTGTTTATAAGTAGAAGTCTCCACTTATCCACTATGTTACCCTTGTAATTTTAAGTCGGCAATATTTCAAACTTGATCAAATTTTTTAAGTTCGTTTAGAGAAAAGGTTTCTAAGAATCAGGTCTTAGATTATACATTGTGTATTAATTAAGCACAATTAATGTATCAAAATGACAAATCGAACTCTGAAAATAGTAAGAGGATGAAATCATACAGAAGAAAATGATAGAAACACGTGCAAATAATTAAATTCTTAATTAGATTATAGAAAATATTTCAATAATTCAGAAAAACTACTTAATACTTAATTGTATTTTCCGATATCCAAAATTACAATAGATAGTAATGAATTTCCTCTGGAAAATATCTTTATTCAAATTTGTGTGCCTATATTAATATATATTTTTATGAGATATGTTATAAAATGGCCTATTTCCTTTAAATAAACCGGACTATTTGAAATTGTAATTAAAAGCAAGTTTTAACAACTCTTTAATTATTAAAATTTACACAACAGCAATTTAAATAGTCATCCTCTTTTAATACATTTGCTTACATTGTGTCTTCTAAAAACACATTGGTAATACAGTAAGTGAAGCGGTGCTTACGATACACTGACTCCTCACCAGCTCGCTGTTACTATTTCTACGATGATCACCTAGAGCTTTTAAAGCTGCTTCACAGTTAAGGACTGAGATTGAAAAATATTTAACATACATATGTACACAGAAAAAAATTACGACAAAACAGTTGTCATATTAATCACCGAATTCGTAAATACAATTAAAATTTTAATTGAAAAGGCACCAACAACTAATTTTGTAAATACAATAAATATATTTGTTACTTAAAGTATTTGACAATCAACAATTTTTTTTAACAACGAGTTTGTCATACTGAGTAAAAAATTTGTTAGCAATTAATATTTATAGTTTAACAAAAAGTTTATTATATTGAAAAAGAAATTTGTTGACAATGAACCATTACTTTTTAACAATAAGTTTGTCATATAGATTATTTATATTGTTACATGGTGATCACAATTGTAACAATTAATTTATCATATTTAAAAAATATGTTGTTACAAATTTACAGCCTGTAAAATAAAGTACAATTTATATTTAGTTTTTAATTTTTATTAATTTTTAATTAAAAAAGTGATACAATTACAGTATTATAAATAGTTGATACAAGAATTAATGAATAAATTGTAATGGTCAAAAATTATCTTGAAAATTATATATTATCATTTAAAAATAACAAAATTAAACTGAAAGAATAGGTACTATAAATTAGTTCAATAAAGTTATAACATCAAATTTGTAAATATTGTAGTAATAAGAAATGTAACTGTGTTAAGATTAATTAAATAAATACAAAAAGGAAAACCAACACAAATGAAAACTTTTAGAGAATATGTTGTGGCAATAATAAGCTAGATTTCTACCATTATTGTAATAAATACACACAGCCTCAAAAGTGAGTAAACACCAGTGAATTTTTTGATTTTTTAAGATCATGAAAATCATTATAATCAGACTTAAATCTTTTTTTTCAGAACCGAATCTTTTTTCAGCCCAATCTCCAACAAACTGAAACATTCTAATTTTAATCGATGGATAGATTTTACGAATTTCATTACCTTAAAAAAATCAAACAATTTGTGGTGTTCACTCATTTTAGAGGCTGTGTGTATGATAATTAATTGCCTTGGTCAAACTTGTTTTTTATACGGGTGTACAAATTAAATATATTAATGTTATGAAGTTTAAAAAATGGACTTTTAAATTAACTTATTAATTGCAGTTAATTACTTCAATAATTGATTTAAAAGTGCATTTACCTTCAAACTGTTTTTCGATTTTGGCATCTCATAAAATAATGATTGAATGAAAACATAAAAAAATTCACACTCCTTGGGAAATTCAAGATTAAATACAAACATAAGCTTATATAATATATCTATTGCTGCTAAACACCTAACAAATGGATATTTAATTTGATCATCGCAGTAAAGAGTAACAGTTTTAACATCCCAAACTTCTCCAACTATCAAAAGTAGGGGTTGTATGTGGGTCTTTTGAATTTTTAACAAATTTAGTTTTGCATCTATTTCTTCCTGTGTCTTCCCAATTAGCGCAAATGAATGCTGGGAATCTTCAACAGAAAACTTCTTTCGTCGTTTTGATCCATTAGAATCTACCAATACTGTTAATGATGGTGGTAGTAAGTGATGCAATAACCAAAATATGGAGAAAATTTTAGATTCTAAAAAAAAAGTTGTAGTTGTATAAAAGTTTTCCAATTATTATATTTCACCTAAATTTAGTATGTCTACATACCTTCGTTACAAGATTTAGATTTCTCTAATGTAGTTAGAGCTGCAGAGTTAACAATTTTACTTTGAAGTAAGTTGAACAACTTTTCGGAATACTGTGCCCATTTCACTTCAAAGTTTTTTGCTTTGGGAAACTTAATGCAAAAATCTATATCGATCTGTAAATAAAATGCATTTTGTTGATACTGATAAATATTCTAAATAAAGATAATATATAAATATGTAGGTACAAACCAAATTATATCCTGAAGGCTTTTTATATTCTGGCCATTCGTTAAGTATGTCTAAGGTGGTTTTCATATTATTTATTTGATTTATTCTATAGTTTGAACACTTCCTCCAATAAAGGTCCAATTCATCCATTGTAATATTACCATTCCTCAAGCATTGGATTGAAAAGTCTGCGTCTGGTTCTGGATCTAAGCACAATGTTGTAAAAATAAGTTTACGAATTGAATATTCACCATCAATAATAGAGTGAGTGAAATATTAACATTTTAATTTTTGAATGTAAATAAAATATGTATGTATTTAAATAAGTTTCAAATACCGAACTAGATTTTACTTTACCTTAGAACAATTTTAAGAAAAGGTACAGTACCTCAATTTTCATTTTTTTTTTTAAATACAATTAAATATTAATTCAGGTGTTAATATAATAAATTATGGGAATAATACATACTATAAGCCACAGATTCTTGTTCCTTTAATATATTTTTTGTCATTAAAGGTTTATTTTGGCGCTTCAAATTGTGGAGTTTATTATACAATCTGCCTCTCTTTCCGAATTTGTAATTACTCTAAATGAAACATGTTTTTAAAATGTTTTTGAAAATGTATTAGGTAATACTTACAATTTGTTCTGTTGGAAATATACTGCATATTTGTTGTTCAATATTTGAACAATCTGTTAACGAACACTTGTATCCCATTACTTCTATATATTTTGCTATAGTATTTATTAATAGTACACGAATCTCCTCAGTAAAAAATTGTTTTTCTTCATAGTTTTTTATAATTTTTTTACCAACATTTGTGTCTTTTAAAATAGACATAAGACTTGGAACGTTGGTTTTATTATATTCTTCTTTCCTTTCAAATTGGTTGCCTTCGATCATTCCGCTAGATGAAGAAGGCTCATTTAGCCATATTTTGAGATTGTGTTCGAAGGCAGCTTGATCTCCAACTGAGATGTCTTGAAATAGTTTGTCAATGTGATTTTTGTTAAGGTATTTTAGTACTTCTATAGATATACTTTGATCTATAATCAAATCAAATACAAAATACACATATAAAGTATTTATAAAGAATAAATTTAATACAATACGAATTTACCTACAAGTCGTGTATAAATATGCCGAAGTTTCCATTTGCATAGTAGTTCGTATAATTCCGAATTCTCATCCGTAATATCTATTTGATTTTCCTTATATGAAGTTTATAAAAATAAATACTAAATTAATATATACTATGGTAACATTCCTTTAACTTCACAAATTGCTTGCCAAAATGAGTTTCAGCCATTTCAACGGGTGGTCCTAAGAGTTCTTCAATTCTTAACATGTTATAAATGTTTGTTTTAGAACGAATTTCGAAGGCATAAAAATAAACACTGTACTCTGTTAAAACTTTTTGGCAACATAGAAAAATTTCATTGGTGCTTGTTTTGACAATACATTTTAATATGTATAAATCGATATCCTGTTTAAATGTTGCAACAAACCAGTTTTCATTGTATTTATAGCCGTAAATTTCAACTTCTCTATATAATGTCAAATGTTTGCTTGCCATTTTCAATTCACTACTAATAAGAGTTTTGACTTTTAAATCCAATAAATGAGTTTTAAATACGAAGTCTTCGTTTTGTGAAGGATTTACTATTATATTTGCGAACCTCATTTGCTGTTTAAATGCAAAAGTTTTAGGAACATTTCTGCGTGACGTTATAACATGTGAATATATTTTATAGTCTTTATGTTTAGCTTCATATTTGTAAGTCCATATATTTCTAAGTGGTCCACACTTTTTTATAATCAAAGGATAGTGGACAAGAAAATGGAACTTTGGTGTTAAGTTTTTCTTAAACAGGTTATAATAATTTTTATTTACCACTTCAATTTTTTTTTCAATTTGTAACAGCAATTCGCTAGAAACTTCATAACAAATCAAATCTTCTATTAGTTCAAGAAAAATCAAAATATATCTCCATACTTCATCTTCGTGTGGAATAAAATCTCCAATGATAAGTGGAAGATAGTGACAGAAGGCCATCATCTGACTGGCAGAAAACTTGAGTTTTCTGTTTTCTAACTCCTTAATCAAAATTTGTTTCTTTTCACTGCCCTTGTCTTTATTTAAATAGGAAAAGGTTTGCAATCTTGCGTTCAGGCAATTTAAATCAAAATATTTCATTTTTTGAATAAAGTATAGAAATGACTCTGCAAAAATATAATGACACGTGCCTTCAAAAATATCATGCATTAGGTCCACACTGAAGTTTTCAGTGACATGAAATGATGGGATTATATTGAAAATAGAATTTGAAGCTATTCCTGTTTCAGATGGTGCATTTTTTACTACTGCTTCTCTGTAATTGATTCTATTTCTCATCAAATTTTTATTTTCCGTATAAGATATTTGAGCATCTTGCTTTTTCATTTGACAGAATCTACAGTAGTAATTTGATGAAAACGATTTAGTGAAATTAAGAATTGTGTTTATGCCAAGATTATCTCCAAGGATTAGCCCCAAAACAAAGTGCACAGTTTTTACCTCAGTAGAGGTTTTAATCTCAATACCATCTTCCTCAAGTTTTCTTAATGCATTTACCAATGGCTTAAAGCACTCATTAGTACCAAATTTTTTAATATCAGCAGATTTGATTGAACATGCTAAGAACACAGTGTTTAATTTGGATGATTTGCCAGGAAGGCATGGGAAACTATAGTATACGTTACACATGACCTGATTTGTTGCTTTAGAACCGATTGGGTTATTGATTACAAAGTCGTCTACATAGATAAAAAATGGAATTAAAATCTTTTGTGGATACATTATTGTTTTCTGAGTCCACAAATCCCCTTGTATGAAGTTATTAATTCCTTTACTTTGTTTCGTGTTTTCCATGTGGATTAAAACTTCGTCAAGGAAGTCATTCGATTCAAATATATTTTTAAATTGAAACTCTAAGGGCATTATTGTACCAGTAGCGATTTTTGAGTTTCCAATTTTAAATGTATGAGGATTTGAAATAAGATTCATTTCTATCATTCGCTTTTCGAATCTATATTCAGTCTTACTGTCCTTAAATAGTTCTGCTATATCATTTAAAATTGTACTTGAGCCTTGAAATAAGATTTGTGGCATCGATTTTTTAAGGAATTCAATGATTGGAGCTAAAATATTATCCTCTATGTTTTCTCGTATCTTATTTACATCTGCTCTTGATATATTTTTAAATGAATGTAATGCTAAAATAAACATACTTGCAGAATCTCGCATAGTTTGCAAATATTTATGGTATATATCTTTGTCGCTATCAGCTTGATCTGGATCAATGTCTTCTATAATATTTGAAGAAGAATGTTCACCGGTTATATTTCGATCAATCTGTATATTTTCTACTGTTTTTGAAGGAACTATGTTTGATTCCTTAAAATGATTTATCACATGTTTTTTAAAGGATTTTTTTAAGGAAAATTTTTGGAAACAATCATTAAAATTACATACAAAAATTTTATTTTCACCAACAAAGGAACACTCTTTTAAATGGATAAAAAACTCACTTGAACCAAAAAATAAATCGTCACACAAAAAACATTTGATGGAGTTTACCATTTTTATTTTCTAAATTGATTTCCCGTTCAAGAATCACAAAAATAATATATTTTTAATTTTTTTCCAATAATGTCAAACTTATGTTTGAAAAAAACAATCCAATTTTAAAAAAGGTGTGGACAATAATCTTTTTTTTTTCAAAGTAAAGGTGTTTAAAATCACTTATATAAAATATTCCTTACAAATTTTATTAACAAAATTTAAAAATTATTTAAAAGAAAAGTATACATTACTGAATTTGTTTTGAATTTCTCATTGCTTTTCAACAATTTAAATTGTTGATAGACAACTAAAGAAATTTAACAAATATCTATAGTAATTAATTAAAAAGTTTGTTGAAAATTTTAATCAGTTGCCAACAATTTTTTTTAATTGCTTAATAACTTTTGTTATTTTTTTCTGTGTATATGTTAATAAAAATGAAACCACTGAACTTACAGTTTTGAATCTTTTTTTATTTTATTGAAATTATTGTTACAATTTACAAAAAAAATTATTTTTATAGTTCTAATCACTAATGATGAAATTTTGAACCTTTTTTTTATAGTGCTTTATCACTTTGTTCGAATAGGTTGCCCATCTCCGTTTAAAATCTACCACACTTTTGGACACTTTTTTGTACTCTTCAATTCTCTTTTAATAAGAGCCCAATATCTCTCCACTGTTCTCAGCTCCAGGCAGTTTGGAAAAATTGCCTCTCTTGGTACAAATACCACATTATTGTTCTTGTACCACTCAAGATCTTGCTTACCATAGTGACAGATGCCAAATCAGGCCAAATATATGTGGACACATTAAGAAGTCTTATGAATGGAAACATTATTTTTTGTAAACATTCCTTGATGTAAATTTCGGTATTTAAAGAGCCCTTTGTAACAAATGTTTGGCTTTTTTGCCGCAACTGCATATTGCTTGCCATACCAAGAACTTTTTGGGAAATTTTGTCTGCCTTTGGGTCCTAAACTTTTCTTCAACATTCCCTCGAGCATCTGCAACATACAAATATTGACCCGGAAGCTGTGAAAAATGTTCCATACGTACGTTTCACCATCCCTTATGCAGCAGGTATATTTTTTTGTATAAAATTTGACTTCAATTTCCGAGCTCTGTCTTTGGCCTCTAAATTTTTAGCAGAGTTCCTTTCAGGAACTTTTTTAGCCTTGTAGGCTTTTTAACCTGCATTGGCTTTAACTTTTCGTACCAAATAGTCCGAGTACTGACCTAACCGGGCTGCTTTCCTACCGGAGGTGTTGGGAGCTCTTTTGAAAATGCTTTCTATTTTTTGGCTTTAGAAACATCATGTGGACCATTCCTTCTACCTGAACCAGGTTTTATATCAACGAACAGGTTCTCCCAGTACTGTTCAATAACATTGGAAAAAGTTTGATAGCAGACCTTTGATTGTTTGGCCAACTTTTTGTAGGACCAAGTTGGGTTGTGTTGAAAATATTTCATAATTTAAGTACGCACTTTTTTCTGGTCACTAATTTTAATCAGATTAACAACAAATGAACATAATTGACATTAAACATAATAACTGACATGTTTTACAAAGGTAACTTGATCAAAAAAAATTAAATAATAATTGGCTTAAAAGTTTTAATGAAAAACGTGTGTTAAGATTTTTTAATCTCAGTCCTTAATGTTGTCAGCGTGTTATCAACATTGTTTATAAGTAGATGTTTCTACCGATAGAATTGTTGCTAAAAATGTTATTTTAGCACAGTTTTAATATAACTTGATGTCAAGAAAGCATTTGAAGTAGAAAATCTAAAAAAGCTAGAATCTTAATTATCTAGCGGGACCCGCGGCTTTCAATGGCTAAAAGCGCTAAATTAGGTAACACTAAAATAATATCATTCAGAACGTAATAAGTAAACATAGAATTGTTTTCTGTTGTTTACTAGGTAGTATATCTAGTAGTTAAATTAAGAATTTGGGATATTGTTGAATTTTTTGGGTGTTGTATAGTTTTACTATTAAAGCATTTCCACCTACCAGTCAAAGATAACAGACAACATTGTTATACAATTAAAAACCATTTAAACGACTGAAAATAAGGTTTATTTTTTTTCTGTGTACATATTTATTATTTACAAAAGTTTTTTACAAGATAAATAACAACTAACCAAATTGCCTGTTGATTCAACAGTTTTAATTTAAATTACATTGTTGTACAGGTACAAAAAATTTTGTTAACAAGTTTGAAATTAATTTTGTAATGTTTATTTAGACACCCAATGAAATGTGTATTTTGTTTGCATTGAACCAACAAAGAATGGTAAAATATAAACAATAATTAAATTATACGAAACGAAAGAAAATTAATTAGATAAAACACATTTTCCCTTAAAAGAAATTGCATCCCCAATGGTTTGCTGGCGTTGAGCTAGTAAAATAATCTTTCTGGGATAGGGATACTTAAATTTAAATTTTTTTTGAATTAATGATTAATGAAATGTACATTTTGTTTGTTTTTATATAATTAATTCGGAAAACCAACACATGCTACTTGCATACGAGTCAGCTAAAATAGAATACAATTAAATAATGCGAACAGTTGTGTGCCATTAATACCCTGGGGAATTTATTGGGTCAAGCCCATAGGTCCTGACTAAGCATTATGGCTCATTTTATATATCTATGTATGTATGTATGTTTATATGTATGTGTTTGACAAAAATTACTTGCCATTCATTCATGCCACCACATAAGCACAATTTAATACATACTGCTCCTACAACAATTACAGTTACAACACCAACATCTAAAACAATTATGATGATAATAATGTATAGAATATAAGTATGTATGAATGTATAATGTGTGTGGATGGATTATGATGACAATGATGATGTGAATAATGACTATAAGTACAACTGTGATGACACAATCCTTTTTTTGTTTTGTTTTTTTGGTAGTTCTGCAAATTCATTGTTTTGTTCCGGCTTAAGACCGCCCTTCCTTCAAAACCCTCACTGTACAATATGCGCTGGGAATAGAATATAGACATATTTGTATTTGTTAAAATGCCCGGCAGTTCAGGGTGACTGATACGTGACTACTTATTTTAAAATGTATAAGTAGACTGTCTAATAACTGGTCCGAAGATGCCAACGCATTGGATTCACATACCGGTTATATAGAGTCAGTTACCTGAAGACAGCCAAATAACCGGTATCAAATACCGGGGGGTCGGATTTAATAGTGGAAAATATGCGCCTAATCTTGCGCGGATCCAAATGGGGTGAAATAGGAATTCGCCCCCCCCCAACCCGAAAAGTTTTCATATAAAAGGAAAAATGTAACAAATTTTGATTCAACCCCCATCCCCCCCAAACGGTTGACCTGGATCCGTTCCTGCCCTAAAGTATGTTTCTAAGAAAACCAAAATACGACCTAAAAATTTTAAAAATATGCATCTATATTTGTGTATCGCGCAATGTCCAAAAAATACACAACAGTGTTTCCAGCAGTTAGGACTCTTTATATTTTACCAGGAATTAAATAGTTAAAGTTTTAAAATCATAATTGTTCTTCTGAAAAAACCAAGAATATTTTAAAAATAAACCAAGTATGAGCACTTGTTTAAAGCTATAGGCCCATAATCATAGTCAAAAATAAAGTATATTTTAAGAGAAATAAAGTCGTCTTTACTTAAGAGTGGACTTTAGGTCTACCATAGGCAAGTTAAAGTATACTTCTGACGTTAAAGTCGACTGTAAATATAAAACTAGCTGAAGTTGTTTTTAACTCATTTAACAACAGCATCAGCTGTTCTTCGCCATGTAAAAAAGTTCGACAAAAAGTCAAAAATGTTTTAGTTGCAAGATATTGGCAGAGATTTTGCAATTATTGAATATTGAATCAATAAAATTAGTACCAAAATAGAATACATTTGATATTCATCTTTCCTTTTCTATTTTTCCACCACAAACTGTTTTATTCTTTAGTTTCCCGGTTACGTTTATTGTTTGTCACTTTTTGTTTTTTTTTAAATTTTCTAAGTCAGCTGTTCAGCGATGCCACTTGTCTATATTTTGTTGTATATTGTATGAAAAAATGTTCTACATTTGAGGTGACACCCAGTTAAAGTCGGTTCAATTTAAAACATACTTTAATTTTGACTATAGTTAGAAAATAATAAAAAGCGGGTTTTTATTTTAAAGTTGTTTTTAAAAAGAACCGACTTTATTGTTTGACTATGATTATGGGCCTATGCTATCTTTAGAGCTTTTACCTTACGACTTGACTTTTATAGTCATCAATATTTTGATCGAGCTGTAAAGTAGCTTCCAACCTTTATTTTCATCTCGTAATAACCCAGCAGTTAAGTAGTAAATATATCCCTTATAAACAGTAATTGTCACTAATATCTGACTCCAATTTATATACATTGGGTCATTTGACACGAATGTGCTGTTTGTAATGCAGAGAGAAGTCAATTAGTTACTTATAAATCCCATGTAATCTAGCGTAAAGACAATTGTCACTTTAGTGTGTCTAGGTAATCAAGAGTGTAGTCATTTTAAACGTTAATTGTGTATTGCATTTGTATCTAAGTAATCCAATGGGTCAATGGACCATCTGCTTAGGTCATGCAGGTATTAAAATAACTAGTCATGTAACTGGTTATGTAATTAGTTGTCATAGGTAAAATCATTACTTTCATAGAACTGCTGGGAAATGACTGTCAGGAGCGGTAACTGTATATGTGATACTACAAAATCTTTCGATAACAAAATCTCTTATAAATCGAAATTGCTATGAAAACAATTATTAATGTTTTCGATACATTTAATGAATTTTTGATATTTAAAAAAAACTCTAAACTTTTTATTAGGAACATTTTTTGAAATAATAATTTTCAATTGCTGATAGAGAAATGAAGAAGACTTAATGGCAATTTCTTGATGTCCAAAGAAATTAGTCGATAACCTTTTTATGATAAACTCAACTCACGACTGCAACCTCTGCCACTGTTTATACACGCGCCATTTATCGTGATTCTTCTACAATTCCCTAGAGCTTTCGATGTCAATGTTAGCAGCTTAAACATTCAGTGCTGCCATACTTATAAACAATGCTAATAACCGCATGCTATCAAAATTGTTGATAAGTAGAAGCTTCTACTGATGGACGTATTTATAAACATGATGAATGCTGCAGGCAGTCGTTACAGACTGTTAAAATCAAATCGCTATTGCAAATTCGTAACAATATTATAAATATTTACACGTGATTTTTTTTAACCTTAATTATATAATTTTAGAAACATTATTTAATGCAAATATTGTTGTAATTTTGCTTCCAAAAATACGGTGAATGCTGAAAGTGAGAACAGGAATAACATTGAATATTGAGTATGACTTTTAATATAATAAAATATGCTTTATCAATAAAATATGCAAAAATATGTCCTAATGCCAACGCCATTTTACACAAAAAAAGTGCGATTTGGATAGATAATTAGTGTACATTTTATTTGAACGTTCAAAATAAATTGCATGGACTTGCATTTATAGTAATGCGTAAAGAAGCTAGTCCTAAATAGAAATGACCACAGATTGAGTAAAATGACACACAAAAAAGTAAACTGATAAATAGAGGTTAGTACAAAATAAACTTACAAAGTTTCTACCATAGGGTACAACTAGAGGCGCAACTGAGAGTAAGCTGAGAGTAACAATAATTACTCTCTTCACACATACTTGTGATATGTGAATTCAACATACTTGTGAGAGAATTTAACACATCAAAATACTTGAAATTTTAACTTCGATTTCCCGACTAAATATAGACCGAACCGCTTTTTTACACTTCCCCACAATTTTTGTAAATTTTTTTTAATACTTTGCAGGACACTTTTATTTGCGAAAAACTTTTATTTTGCTCAAATGAACAAATTTATTTTTTATTAATTTTTGACACTTAAATTTATCTGTGGTAGAATTTTATTTATAGAACAGAGTTTAAATTTTTGGTATTGAAAATAGAAGGAAATTTAAATAAATTAAAATTTAAACATTTTTATAGAACTCTGTGTGTCTGGTGAAAATTAAAAAGGTACCAATACAACCTCAAAACTATGTACTAATATATTCTCACGACTTAGGTTTTTGACAACAGACTTAGGTATTTTCCCTCTCAGTAACGCTTCTATGGATATATTATTTTATGGTTTCTACATTCTAGATTACTGAGAGACACTTAAGTGACAATTGACTTCAAGCTAGATATCCTGGGGTGCATAAAGTAACCAATTGACTTCTCACACAAAATATATAAATTGGAGTCAGCCAAGTGATCAGACATTAGTGAACAATACTGTCTACATATAAGGGATACATTGACTAATTGTAGAACTGCTGGGATTATTAAGTAATGCATATAACATTTTATTTTTGTTTGGTTATTTATAACTAGAGGGTACTTTATTAAACATTTCAATGAACTTAATATGCAAAATATACATTATAAATATGTACATTAGGGAGGCCCCTATATTGGACTTTTTCTTTTTTTGAAATAAGGCTTATGGCTAAATGAAATACAAAAACCATTTTTAATTTTTTATAGATTTTTTTTATAGATTTTTAATTTTGAAAGTTTTTGGAAATACTTTGACATGAAACTTTAAATAAAATGTGCAATCAACCACTTAACGATATCAGATTTTGCTAAAATTGTCAGCATTTGCTTTTTATATTATGTAGAACATGTATTAGACCTTCAGAGCACGAAAATTTTAATAAAATCTAATTTAAGAGCCATATTAATGTGCATACCTACCAGAGCTGTAAATGAATCATTCATTTTTGAATTAATTCGCGAATCATTCACACAAAAAAATGATTTGAATGAAATTTGAGTCAATTCAAATGAATTTGGTAAAAGTGAATTGCAATTCATTTCCAATTCATTTGAATTGATTGAAATTTTAATTGATTTTGTAAGTAAATCTACAGTAAGCATCACTGTTGTTTTGTTATTCAACTAATTTTTTATGTAAAAGACAGCAAGCATTACTCTTGTTTTGTATATCACCTAATATAGTCCAAAGACAAAAAAATTCTTAGATTTACGTTCTTATTTATAATAACTTAAAACAACTTTATAAGTCGTTAATAAGAAAAAAATCAAAAAACTGTATTCATAAACGTTTAATAGTCTTATAAGTCTGTTATAAATCATTCATAAATTTGAAATATTTATTGTAGCTTCAACACTACTATAAACCTACTTTAAGGTATTCTTTTTACATTTTATCTGGAAAAAAGAGAATTTTAAAGATAATTTTTTATAAATTTGCAATAATAGACGAACTATTGCAATTGACAAACGTAATTTTAACTCCGCTTGGGAATATGATCCAATATAATAATATATGATTTTGTTTCAAATTCCTCCGGCAGTGAGCTATATGAGGTACGCAAGTGAGTTTGATTGCCATTTTTGTCATTTTCTTTTAACCTGTAACTCCATGTAGTAATAAAATGTGTAAACATTGTGGAAGAAGGTCCACACAATCTAATATACCCATTCCGGAATTAAAATTATGTGTTTCCTTGTAGAAATTCATAAAATTTTGTTAAAAATTAACAAAATGACAATAAAAATAAATTAATAAAACAATTCATAAAACAGTGATGTTTATTTTATCACAGAATATTCGTCATTCGAATACTTTTAATAATAATTGAAATAAAATATATAAAAACGTTTGTTTATTAATACATTTTAGCTTAATATAAATTTACTAGAATCAGATATACATAAATGTAGTAATACTAAAAACAAACAATTAAAAAAAGAGAATTAACGAATATTTTATCGTAATTGCAAGCAACACTATCAACGAAAAAGGGGAAATAACTGAGAAGCATTGCCAGATTAGACAAAAAACAGTACATTACTTATTGTGGCTTTAACAAAGGTTTATGAATAAAATACCTTTATTAAAGGTTTATAAAGCAAAAGTGTTTGTTAAAAAATTTGTGTTTTAAATCTACAATAAGGTTTTATTATGAATTAGACCGTTAAACTTTAGCAATCATTTTTTGTTTAACTAATATCATATTTGTATATTGTGGAAAATTTCTTTTTTGAAAAATTTTCAATAAAATTTTAAAGATTCTAATGTCTTTGGGTCGTTAAAGATGGCTTTGATTAAAGTTTATTGTTTGTGATTGAGAGTCAATATTTTGTTTAAAGTTTCTTGTGATTGATCAAAAAAACAATACTGTTTTGTCGTTCAGCTTTTTTCAAAATAAAAATCAGTTCTTGAAGATCAGGCGCGGATCCTGGACACGGCTTTTCAATTTTTGTACTGAATATTTTCATTTTGGTAGGAGAACTTTTTCATTCCCCCTAGAGATCTGCTCTTGAATTTGATTGATTGCAACTCATTTTTGATTTCAATCATTTGAATTGCTAATTCTTTTTTCTAGTCAATTCAATTCAAATGAATTGTAAATGAATTGCAACTCATTTTTACAAATTCATTTGAATTGGAAATGAATTGAAATTCATTTCTGCCTAATTCATTTGAATCGATTAAAATTTCATTGAATTAATTTTTGTTGTAAAATGAATTAATTCAAAATTTAGCTAATTCATAATGAATTAAAATCAAAAAAGAATGATTCATTTACAGCTGTAATACGTACATAGTTGTTGCAAAATATACCTTATATTCTTGAGTATTTAATATAAGTAGTTTAAATTTACAGTAAAACAAATAAATTTCAGTTTGCAATAATAAATGTGCAATATTTGTTTTATTTAGCATAGCATAAAATATTTTAGAGCTAACAAAAAATAATATAAAGTTTTAATTCATATTGTTTATAGAAGTTGTACTTACAAGCTTTTGCTTCACGGCCCCTCTGATTTAGCCTTTCTCAATATTAACTTTCTTTTCTGAATTACAATAAGTTATATGTATATACAAAAGTCATACACCAAATTTTATAATGATTGTTCCATAATTAGTCATAGCTCCCACATAAATGTTAAAAGAAAACTTTTTATACTCATAAAATCGATGTAACTTTATTTTTCGTTACAAATTTGGCATTTTAAATTTTCGATATAATGGCGAATAAATACAATTGTTCAATTCACAACCTAGTAGTATGTTGTACGTTGTATTATGACTTTGAACATAAATTATCACCAATTGGTATATTTATGTTGTCAAGCCTTTAAAATGCCATGTTGATGTACAGAATTTGATACAACTTTCGAAGAATATACATTTATAAATATGTTGTAGGTATTGAACGAAACATTTATATGGAAACTACCAACAACATTTATACAACTATTGTAAATTCAGACAACTTATAACTCATACGACTGTACAATATCAGTTGTGAACTGAACAAATAACTTAATCGTTTCACTCAGTTGTCTGTGAGTGTAGGTGTTGTGTTATGTAGTGTTAATTGTTTCCCTGCTTTATTTCACATGTATTTATATTTTATTAAAGCCTGGACATGTGCCAAATACTCGTAACTACAATTCAAATATGTGTACGGGAATTCATTGAGCCGTACACCTCATATGTATGTGAAAACGTATTCATATTAATTCAATGTGTTGAAATTGTTTTTACTTACATAAATATTATAATATACTACATATTCATATTTATATAAATATATATATTTAAAATTCGTTGACAGATTAATAATACATTTGTGTAGACATACATATGTATATATGTATGAATGTATGATAAATGAAAAAATGTAGCACGCAACGTATGGATGTATGAATTTTTACAGGCGACTATGTATGTAAATATTTCCATGTAAATAAATATTTATTAAAACTATTTTATGTCCAACAACTTATTTTCACGTACCATATCATTCACCTTTTTCTTACATATTAAATTGTTCAAAAACATACTTGTTGATAAGATTGGAATTGTTGTATCAAGTTAAGACTTTGATTTTGAAAAGATATATCTCATTTATATACATAGAAATGGGGATTTATTTCCAAAAAAAAATCGAAAATTTTTGATTTATGTGGAAAACATAAAAAAATTGAGGAATGGAAAATTTAAAACATCGACACTTTTTTGAAGTAATCCTTCGTACTGGTGTTTATAAACCGGTTAAGCGGTTTCGGGGCTTAGTAAACCGGATAATTTTAAAATAATATCAAAATATTAAAAAAACGACAAATTCTAAAAATGTATGCCTTTTATGTTTAATATGTTTAATTAAGGACTGAGATCGAAAAATTCTTAAGACACGTATTGTTACGTTTTTACCTTTTAAAAACGTGGGTTTATTTCCTTTAAATAAACCGAATACTTTTGATTGTAAATAAATGTACAACAACAACAGAATTAAATAGGCACTCAGTGTCTTTATACACGTTTATTAATTCGCAGAAATGCACACACACTCTGTAACGTACAAGTATACACGTACAAGACAGTTGATGTTAACTCTAACACCGCCAATGATCAACTCCACTCACAACTGCAGCCTCTGCCACTATTTATACACGCACTGCCATCTTCATCCGAGTAGTCGAGATTGTTCTTAACGGCCAACTAGTATGTTCGATTTCTAGAGCTTTCGATGTCATTGCGAGCAGCCCAAACATTTAGTGTTGCCATACTTACAAACAATGTCAATGATGGACGTGCCTTCAAACATGATGAATGCTGCAGGCAGTCGTTACAGACCGTTGAATTCAAATCGTCATTGCACATTCGTAACATAAATGTTAATAAAAATGAAACCACTAAAAATACAGTTTTGATTTTTTTTTTGATTTGATTGAAATTATTATTACAATTTACAAAAAATTTAATTTTAATTTTTCTAATTTATTGAGCTTTAGGTCAACTTTTATATTTAATAGTTTTTATTTTATTTCCAATATTTCGCTACTTCATTGAGTAGCATCTTCAGGGAAACAATTTAAATAATTAACAATATACATATATAATAACAAAATGTTTGAAATAAAAACAATAACAAAATTTGTTATTGTTTTAAATATAAAAGTTGACCTAAAGCTCAATAAATTAGAAAAATTAAAAATAAATAAAAAGGTCGAATAAATTAGAATTAAAATTTACAAAAAATATTATTTTTATAGTTCTAATCAATAGTGATGAAATTTATGAAACTTTTTTTAGTGCTTTCTGTCGCTTTGTTCGAACAGGTTGTCCATCTCCGTTTAAAATCTACCACACTTTTGGACACCTTTTTTGAGATCTTTAATTATTCTTTAACAAGATTCCAATACCTCTCCACTGGGCTTATCTCCAGGCAGTTTGGGGGACTTACCTCTCTTGGTACAAATACCACATTATTGTTCTTGTACCACTCAACTCCTTGTTTACCAAAGTGACAGGATGCCAAATCAGGCCAAAAATAAGTGGAAACATTAAGAAGTCTTATGAATGGAAGAATCCTCTTTTGTAAACATTCCTTGATGTAAATTTCGTAGCCCTTTGTAACAAATGTGTGGCTTCTTTTGCCGCAACTGCATATTGCTTGCCATACCTGCTTTTGGGTCCTAGCTTTTCTACAACATTCCCTCAAACATCAGCAACATAAAAATATTGACCCGGAAGCTGCGAAAAATGTTCCATACGTACGTTTCGCCATCCCTTACACAGCAGGTATATTTTTTGTATAAAATTTGACTTCAATTTCCGTGCTCTGTCTTTGGCCTCTAAATTTTTAGCAGAGTTCCTGTCAGAACTTTTTGAGTCTTGTGTGTTTTTAAACCTGCATTGGCTTCAAATTTTCGTACCAAATAGTCCGAGTACTGACCTAACCGGACTGCTTTCCTACCAGATGTGTTGGGAGCTCTTTTGAAAATGCTTTCTATTTATTGGCTTTATAAACATCATGTGGACCATTCCTTCTACCTGAACCAGGTTTTATATCAACGGACAAGTTCTTCCGGTACTTTTTAATAACATTGGAAAAAGTTTGATAGCAGACCTTTGATTGTTTGGCCAACTTTTTGTAGGACCAAGTTGGGTTTTGTTGAAAATATTTAATAATTTTAGTACACACTGTTTTCTGGTCACTCATTTGAATCAGATTAATAACAAATGAACATAATTGACATTAAACATACTTTAACTTTAAAAACGACAAATGATATAGCCATAGAGAAATATAAGAAAACTCTTCTGTCAAAGACCTACCTCAGTTGTAAAAAAAACTCGTATGTGTGATTATTTGGAGTAATTGTTTTGTGAATTATACTAAAATATGCCTTTACAAATGAATGTCAAATTTATTTAATTGTTAAGATAAAGATAAATCTATATAAATATATAAATGTCTTTGTAAGTTTGTTTGTTTATTTGTTTGTTTATTTGTTTGAGCATCACGCCTAAACGGCTGAATCGATTTTATTGAAATTTGGAACGTAGATAGATCCTTACTTGGAAGCGTCAATAGGCTATAACTTTTTTCAATACTTGGACCAGAAAGGGGTAAACAGGGGAAAACCGGTAAAATTGGTACCTTTAGTTCTTAAACAATAAATACTAAACGGCCGAAACGATTTTATTGAAATTTCCAACATAGACTACGACAGGGGTAGCGAAGCGCACCGGGTCAAGCTAGTAGGCTATAACTTTTTTCAATACTTTTACCAGAAAGGTATAAACAGGGGGAAAAACTGGTAGAATTGGTACCTTTAGTTCTTAAACAATAATTACTAAACGACTGAACAGATTTTTACTACGACAGGGGTAGCGAAGCGCACCGGGTCAAGCTAGTAACCTATATTTTCAATAATTTTCAGTGTTGGGGTGTAACCATATGATAATTATAACTGACACAAAAGTATTTTAATATATTTTGTACAAATTTTATTTTCAAACTGAATAAATAATTTTCATATTTCAAAATTACAAAGTAATAAAAAACAAATATACACAGAAAAAAGAAATTCATAATTGAAATGAATTTTGTAATAAATATTATTAATCGAACATGACTTTTTTTTCCCAAACTTTTTTCATTCAGAACATGTTCATAAATATTATAAAATTGTACATAACGCAAATTTTTGCTTGTTTTACGCAAATTTTATAATATACTTTACTATAATCATTTAATTAATAACAACTAATCCTATATCTGCAATACATTTGTTATGTTTTGCACTTGGTAAACCTTTTGTTAAAATATCACCAGGTATTTCGGCAGTAGGTAGATATTCAATTTAAATGTTTCCACTGATTACATTTTCTCGAACAAAATGATGACGTATATCCATATGTTTCGTTCTGTTATGAAATATTGGATACTTGCTTAATAGTCCAGCTCCTTGATTATCGTTATAAATTATTGTTGAACCTTGATTACTCAAAATGTCTTCTAAAAATCTTCTTAAATGGATTGCTTCCTTTGCGGATTCTGATAGTGACATATACTCTGCTTCAGTTGTTGACATTGCTACAGTTCTTTGTTTTCTTGAATCCCAACTTATAGCCGCATTAGCTAATTTAAAAACATATCCTGTATATGATCCTCTATCATCTATATTAGCTCCCCAATCTGCGTCAGCATATCCAGTTAATTGTTCATTTGTTGTTTTAAAATGTAGACCAATATTAAAACTCTTTCTGTAGCCACCCAGTGTTCTTTTCCAAAGTTAGTATTATATTGACTTAATCACTCACGATATGAGCGATATCGGGTCTCGTTGAAACTGCTAAGTACATCAGTGATCCAACTAGATTTTTATATGGTAATTTTTCTACTTCAGGTTTTTCTTCTTCTGTTGGACACATTTCTTTTGATAATTTTATTAAATGGTGTTTTTGCAGGTTTACAGTTTTTCATATTAAATTTCTTTAAAATGTTTTGGTTATATTCACGTTGCGACATCGTAATTTCTTTTGTATTTGGATCTTGTTTAAATTCAATTCCCAGAGACAAAAATTTAATTGACCCAGATCTTTCATTTCGAATGATTTTGCTAACTCAAATTTTAATTCATTCCATTTTTGTTTGTTGCTACTATTAAATCATCGACATAAATAGCTATTAATGTGATGTCTTCCCCTTGTTTTAACATGTAAATACAGTTATCTGAATTCGATGGTTTAAATTTTAACTGCTTTAATTTTTCGTCTAATTTTGTACACCTTTGTCTTCCAAGCTGTTTCAGTCCATATAATGCCTTCCTTAATAAACATGCTTTACCTATGTATTATTTCTTTTCTTCTTCTTTTAAACATTTGTCTATTTCGTTTGGGATTTTCATATAGATTGTTTCTTCAATATCACCATTTAAGTATGCTGTTACAAAGTCGAGTTTATATACTTCAAGCTTTAATTCTACTGATAGAGCCATTAATAAACGTATAGAACCGATTCTTGCTACAGTTGCAAAAGTTTCAGTGTAATCTATACCAGATATTTGTGTAAATCCTTTCGCAACAAGTCTAGCTTTGTAACGTTCTATTGTTCCATCAGCTTTGTACTTCTTTCTTAGTACCCATACGTACTAAAAATGTCTAGTATGTTGATTTTTCACAAGTATTTCTTTTTCTAGCTTCATATTCTTCTAAGAGTTTTATTTTTAGTGTTTCAGGAGTTGGTAGTTTTTCTTGGGTTTCAATTGCAATTCTGAATGACTCGTAAAATAGTTAATAGATAATCAATAATTTCAAGTTCCATTTCATTTATTTTGTCAACAATGTCAAAAAAATTTCTTATGTGGTCTCTTATGTCGTCACCATTTCTCATTTTTAGCAGTATAAAATTTTTCAGTAGCATCGCTTTCTTGCGGATCCTTTCGATTGATAAATACCGTGTAGTTTATCCCATACATCTTTAGATGTCTTGCAGTTTTTGATCTGCTTCAATTCATTTGTTGCAATTAATTTCAAATAAAATGTGCATCTGATACGTTATCTGATTTTGCTCAAATTTTGGTTTTTTATTTGAGTACTGAAATAAGGTATGCAAAATATTAAAAATGTTGACAAAACAAGCACGAGTGAAACACCAGTTCTTGTTTTGCTTAAATTAATTATTTGTTCAGAGGTGTTTTCCACCAAAATTGAGTGAAACCAACAGTTAGATTTGTTTTGTATTTTATTTACAACATTTGGTCTATTCGTGAATATTTGCTCTTAGCGGTGACGGACATTGCAGTATTATTTAAGAACTCACTCGCTCCTAAATGAAACATCGTTCCTTTGAATGTGTATTATGAAAGAAAAACAAATGTTTGCAATCTGTTCTTTTAGTTTTAGTTATTTGTTTTACACTATTTTACGATTTATTTAAATTTCCTCCAACTGCGAATGTACACATTCCTCCCACCACCTTGCGCATAAACCACTATGTAAAACACATATAGAACTATTATAATAGGTAAAAAAATATTTGACTATAAGCACTTTAACTTTGACATGGCAATGTTTCAGGGAATAGCATATAGCCACGCGATATTTCGTGTTTCGTTTGATTTTATTCCTTTGGAATAAACCAAACAATGAATGAACGAACTATCGGATGTATTTCGTTACTTTTCTACTTTTACCATTGTTATTTGGATTTATTGTTGTTATTGGTATTAGTTATAACGTTGCGCTAAATTACATCAATTTCTCAAAAAAAAAAAAAAAATAATAAAAAAAAAACACTGTATACTCACATATGGCTCATTTGCTACGAAATCGTTATAACTTTAAAACTTTGATTTTATATTAGCTCTTTTCTGGAGTTAAATTGTTACAGATAATATAATCTTTTTGCAATAAAATGTCTGTTATTTTGTATTTGTGTATATGGGGCATTTCACGTCAAGTGAACCAACTTTTGAAATCGATGTCTTCCGATCGGGATGAAATTTGCACCAATGTTAGTTCTATTGGATAGTAATTCGGAGGTCAAAATTTTACATTTTGGCCAAACAGGTGTTTTTTCTTATCCATATATTTTATTACCTATTGTTCTTAGCAAAATGTGTTCCAAATAGTTTAGATAGCTATTTATGGAATCTTTGGAAAAAAAAAATTAAATAAAATATTTTTGACTTTTTTTTTAAAAAATCAAAAACATTTTTGACTTTTTTTTCAAAATGGGCCCTTTTTATTTTTTTTTTTTTTATTTTTTTTAAGAAAGCTTAGGTCTTTTCCTAAGCGACCTATATGGTCGCTTAGTGGGATGCGAGTGGGATATCTATCAAAAAAAATATTTTGTAACTCAAGATATGAAATTTTTGTCTTTTTTTGCAAAATCAAAAACTTTGTTGACTTTTTTTAAAAAAATGGACCCATTTTTAAATTTTTTTTTTTTTTGCTCAGAAGAAAGCTTATGTGTTTTCCTTTAACACCTTTTTTGTCGCTTAGTGGGATGCGAGTGGGATATCTATCAAAAAAATGTTTTGTAACTCAAGACATAAAATTTTTGACTTTTTTTTGCAAAATCAAAAACTTTTTTGACTTTTTTTTCCAAAATGGAGCCTTTTTTTATTATTTTTTTTTCTCAAAAGAAAGCTTAGGTCTTTTCCTTTAAAACCTTTTTGGTCGCTTAGTGGGATGCGAGTGGGATATCTATCAAAATAAATATTTTGTAACTCAAGACAAAGGTTTTTAAATTTTTAGGATATGCACTATTTTGATTTTTTTCATATTTGTGTGTAAACCTTAAAAATTAAACTTACGCGGAGAAACTAGACACATTAGCCTTTCCGATGGTATGTAACAACCTAACTAAAATTTCATAGCCTCGATACTGTAATACCCATAATATGTTAACCTCAGGAATAAAAATCACTTTTTATACCCTACACCACCATATTGGCGAGGGTATATTAAATTTTTGCAGATGTTTGTAATACCCAAAAATATTAGTCTAGCCCACCTTAAAGTATACCGATCGACTCAGAATCGCTTTCTGAGTCGACTAAACGATGTCCGTCCGTCCGTCTGGCTGGCTGGTTGTCCATGTAAACCTTGTGCGCAGAGTACAGGTCGCAATTTTGAAGATATTTCGATAAAATTTGGTACATATAATTTGTTCGGCCCAAGGACCAAGCCTATTGAAACTGGCTGAAATCGGTCCATTATTTCACCTAGCCCCCATACAAATGTCCTCCTGAAAGTGGACTTTATCGGTCACAAATGTTTAATTTATATAGGTATCTACACAAGTTTTTCTCCAAATAAGTTTTATATATACGGAATTCATGTCACCAAATTTTATTATGATCCGTCCATAATTAGTCATAGCTCCCATATAAGACCTGCTTCCGATAATCACTTTAACGAGCATAAATCTCCTAAAAATTTTGGTATACACATAAAATGCAACATAAATAACTTTCATATAGATATTAATCACACCATCTAATTTCATGATGATCGGTCCATAATTTGACATAGCTCCCATATAAGGTCCACTTCCAAAAATCGCTCACGAATATAAATTATTGCGCTGAAAACTACCTATAGGATTGAATAAAAAAGCCGCAAGATGCAAAACTCAGACAAATTTTGGGGGCGGAAAATTAATAGCGGTCGGCCTCACATTGCACCCCTCCAGTGGCTATTATCGGTCAGTTGTAGTGGTTTTTTTAAGGTTTGAAATATGAAAATATGAAAAAAATCAATTTAAAAACCTTTGTCTTGAGTTACAAAACATTTATTTTTATAGTTATCCCACTCGCATCCCACTAAGCGACCATAAAGGTTTTAAAGGAAAAGACCTAAGCTTTCTTTTGAGAAAAAAATAAAGAAATAAAAAGGGGTCCTTTTTGGAAAAAAAGTCAAAAAAGTTTTTGATTTTGCAAAAAAAAAAGTAAAAAATTTTATGTCTTGAGTTACAAAACATTTTTTTGATAGATATCCCACTCGCATCCCACTAAGCGACAAAAAAGGTGTTAAAGAAAAAGACCTAAGCTTTCTTCTGAGCAAAAAAAAAAAATTAAAAAATGGGTCCATTTTTTTAAAAAAAAGTCAACAAAGTTTTTGATTTTGCAAAAAAAGTCAAAAAATTTCATATCTTGAGTTACAAAATATTTTTTTTGATAGATATCCCACTCGCATCCCACTAAGCGACCATATAGGTCGCTTAGGAAAAGACCTAAGCTTTCTTAAAAAAAATAAAAAAAAAAAATAAAAAGGGCCCATTTTGAAAAAAAAGTCAAAAATGTTTTTGATTTTTTAAAAAAAAAGTCAAAAATATTTTATTTAATTTTTTTTTCCCAAAGATTGCATAAATAGCTATCTAAACTATTTGGGACACATTTTGCTAAGAACAATAGGTAATAAGTTATATGGATAAGAAAAAACACCTGTTTGGCCAAAATGTCAAATTTTGACCTCCTATAACTCAGAGAGTTCTTGACCGATCTTGTTGAAAAATTGTGTCCGAATTACTATCCAATAGAACTAACATTGGTGCAAATTTCATCCCGATCGGAAGACATCGATTTCAAAAGTTGGTTCACTTGACGTGAAATGCCCCATATATATCTAATATCAAAATGCCATTTAATTCGAAACTAGTTATATTATTTGATTTATGACGGTATTGTTAGAAATGGGCAAAATGTAAATATATGTATGTATGTTTGCATATTATTTATTTAATGTACCTTTGTAATATAAAGAAAACAAACGAAATTAAAATGTTTATGTGAAATTCTGCTTTATCGATTAATTAAAAATTGCCTAAATTCACATACAATTCCTATGGGTGCCATTTAAAAATAAAATACTAAAAATGTCTAGTATGTTGTTCAATTCACTGCACACGATATGAAAAAGTAAGCTGTTCACTGCCATCTACTGTACACTGAATCTACTATATACACATTCATATATATATATATATATGTACTCGTATGTAGAGTATGTACTTTAACCGTTATTTTATTTTATAACCATACAGAGATGTGCAATTGATTTACTTACGCCAAATAAAGTTTATTGTTTTTTGTTTTGTTGTTGCGGAAAACTGATTTTATTTAGCGTAACAAATTACTGAAGACATTTACTCTCAAATACTAATTGCATTCCGCTTTGACACACTGGAACAGTTATTTTAAAGTATGCATTCTTTTTTATTGTTTTATTTAAAATGTTTAGTTCTTAAAGGAATAATTAGGGTGCTAAACATTTAACAACTTATTCATAATTAATATTGTAACTTATCAAAGGTTAATAAAACCAAACTTGCTACATAATTTCTTTATGCTTATGCTAAATTTAAATTAGCTTAGTAGCTCTGTTACCGATACCTAGACTGCTAGACCTTATTTTGACATTTATATCACATTTATAGAAGGAGATGCAAAGGCCTTTTAGAATATTATTTGAGAGATGGCAGAGTATCATATATTTTAGAATGTGTAATATGTCTTTTAGAAGGCCCGAAAATGTGTTTAATATTATTCTATAGTGTATGACTTAAAAATACGGAATTTTTTTTTCAAATTTTTTGCTTTTATTTTGAAACATTTCTACAATACAAATGTATTCAAAGTATTTGCCATTGCACAGTGGAGCAGAATCAAAATTTGTTGGAAATAAATCTGGCATTTCTAAACGGCTAAACGGGCGCAGCCAAGGAGTATTCGAGTTTATGTTATTAAAATGGACCCTACAAATGCTCTAGGCGCGGCGCTATGGGGGCTCAAAGTAGGGTACCTTCGACATGTAAAATTTTTAAACACGTGCCATTTTTTTTTTGTTTCCCATCCGATTTCAAAGATTTTTAAATTTTTGGGAAGCGCTCGGCTAGATCTTGCAAAAACATACTCGCGTATGTTATAATTTCCGAGTAATAAGCATTTCAAAATTGAAATTTTCAAATTTTGCCATACCTTGGTACGCTTTTTTAAAAATATAGGGCGTACTCTTAAACGGAATGGACTCGAATTTCTTTCTTTAGTTAGATAACTTAATTACCAATAATATGCAAAAGTTTCAGAGCAATATCAATTACGGATCCGAAAATAAACGATTTTCAATTTAAAAATTAAAATTTTTTCAGATTTTTGCTGTTTTTTGGGCGAAAAGGTGACGACTTTACTCTTTTTTTATTAAAATAAAACTTTCTTTAAGAACATATAACAGTTTTATGTTTTTCTGTAAGATATCTTTACGGAGAATATTATGGTATAAAAAACATGTCATATTTCTCGAATATGTTGCCCCTACGGCCTTTGGAATTTGACTTATTTTTTTTATCAAAATTTTAACTTTGGTCCACATGTTCTAAAATCCAAAAGCTGGGATCAGAAAACGGAAAGCAGTTTTGGAAACCCTGATGTAATTCCTATTTATTTTTAAAGCATTTTCCCAGCCCCAAAGGAAATGTGGACGTTATGGGCGAAATTGTAAAAAATACCATTTTTGGGATTTTCGCTCCAATTTTTAGGAATTGCGGGATTCCCTTTGACCTTTTGACAAGTTTTTTACACTTTGTAATTTGGAATGAGAATTTTAAAAAACCCTGCAAATTTCGTTTAGTTTTTTTAATAAATAAAGATTTTATTACATATTTATTGAGCTCTAAAACTAAAATTGTTATCAAAATTTTGATAGGATTGCAAATATTAGGAACAATTTGGTCCACATTTTTTCCGAACTAACTTTTTTGTTTAGATAAGTTAATTTCCGATATTACAAAAAAAAATTTCAAGTCCATATCTCAATTATATTCAAAAATATGCCACTTTAAACCTGTGTCCTTCAAAAATATTGCTAGCCAAAAGAACTGCTAATATTTTGAGTCCAATAACGAATCAAGCCAATATCGGTTATTCTGTTCCAAAGTGCATTTCGGATATGCAAAATGGTCTTTCTAGGTCTCTCGGCTTAAATTTTGCTGTTTTTGGATGAATCCTGCTGCTCGCAAACGTTTTGAAATTACTGCTTGAGTAGCTCCCAATGATTTAGCAATCTCTTGTTAAGTTTTACAACAATCTTCATGGAGTAATGCCTCCAATTCTGGGTTTTTAAACTTTTTTGGCTGGTCTGTCTTCCATGTCAAAATCACCACAAACCATCTCTCGCACTTTGAAACCAGTGGTACACAAGCTTTGGTGAGCGATAGGAGTGCTTCAGCGGCACTTTTTTCAAATTAAAAAAGTCAAGATAAACTTCCCGTACAAATAACTAAGTGAGAATAAATGACAGATTCGTACCCTTCAAAATGACATATAAGATATTTAAAATAGAAACCACATTCAAAAGATACACCAGCTATTGTAAATCACGGATTTTTAAGCGAATGTGAATAATAAATACAACATCCCGAAATAAGAAATTTACAATTCAAACCTTCAAATGCATGGGAGCTTCTATGTACATTAGAGTGGCCTCAAAAAATGTTGTGGATGTTTCCAACTAAAGTAAAAGTTTATTTCATTCTAAAAGTCTGTAACAACTGCCTGCAGCATTCATCGTGTGTATAAACACGGCCATCAGTAAAAGTTGCTACTTATCAACAATGTAGATAGCAAGCGATTATTAGCATTGTTTATAAGTACGGCAACACTAAATGTTTAAGCTGCTAAAGCTACGTATACACGGTTGTCATATTCTAACGAAGTTGTCAGGAAATGTTCAATAAATGGTTAACATCCATATGTTTCTACATAAGTTCTCATGATTGTGTTAACCATTTTCTGACAATCTGACAACCGTGTATACGCAGCTTAACATTAACATCGAAAGCTCAAGAATTCGAACCTACTGGTTTGTCCGTTAAGAGTATTGTAGAAGATTCACGTAAAATGGCGTGTGTATAAATAGTGGCAGAGGTTGCAGTAGTGAGTTGATCATAGGCGCTGTTAGAGTTAACATCAACTGTCTTGTAGGTTTAAGTTTGTACATTATAAAGTGTGTGTGCATTTCTGCGAATTGATAAACGTGTATAAAGACACTGCGTGACTTTTTGAACTGCTGTTGCTGTACATTTTAAATAAATAAAGAGTTGTTACAAATTTTAAACAACTAAAAGGCTTTTATTTGCAATCAAAAGTATCCGGTTTATTTAAAGGAAATAAACCAACGTTTTAAAAAAGTTAAAACCTAACAATAAGCACCTTGCAACATAATATCAAAGTTTCATATGTTTTCTTTGCAAGAAATATTAAAAAATCTTAAAAAGCAAATACTGATGACAGCACAAACCTTTTGATAAATGATTCGTCTCAAACACATATTAATTTTAGTTGGGAACATCAACTTCTTATACAAACAGGGCCACCCTAATGTACATGTAATATGTACACTCGTAAAATTTGTTTCATTTACTAAATTCGCTAGTTAAGTTTGTGTTTCCTAGACAATTTTGTCGAATACATGCCTAAGAAAATACATAATGCCAAAAACAAATTGGTTGCCACACACCAAAGTCCCGTTACCATCGAACAAGCACCGCAACAACAAGAATACTCGTGGTTGGGAAATTTGAAACCACATCGTGTGAAATGAATAAATCATAATAATAATAATAAGAAGAAGCAGAATAAGAAAAAGAAAAAATCCCCACTGAAAAAGGGTACGAACTCTGGAAGAAAAGGTGTTGGAATGGGTTGACATTTAAACGTGCAAATAATTTAACCATTATGAGTGAGTGAGTAACTAAGTAACTAAGTAAGTAAGTACGTACCCAAACATGCCATAATTCTGAGCTAATGTTACCATTTATTTTCTTTTATTCTGTCCAACTCTTGACACACCAATTACTCCAGCATTGGCCTTCAATTAATTTGGGTTTTATGCTGAATAAATTCTCCTTTAACAGCTCTTCTGTATTTCATTAGACCATCTCGTATAAGAGTTCGAAATATGTATGTATGGTCGTATGTCGATTGCAATTAAATGGTTAGGAGAAATTGTGAAATAAAAACAAAATAAAATAATAAATTTAATATTAAATCACATTAAACATGCAACAAAACAAAAACCAAGAAACACAAAAAGAAAAAAAAAAGCAATAAATTTGGACAAATTAACAATGAAATGAAATTAAACAAAAGAAACATTTTTTTTAATAAGCTTCAACACACACATACAAATAACGTACTTATGTACATATACATATATGCATTTTAGCTGCAGTAATTATTTGTTTAATTTCAATAATTTACATCCGAACGCCCTCTTGAGAACCCATAAAATTCCATTTAAGTACAAGAGGGTAAGATGGTAACGTGAAATAAATCCCATCGAAAATGAAATAACTCCCAATAATCGGCGAAATAAATCCCAATATAAATGAAATAATTCCCAATCCGAAGTAATTTATTTATGTAATCTAACACCCAATGAAATAAAGAAGTATAAAATTATTCTTCGCTCACCAAACATTTTTTGCATTTCGGGCCTATGGCGCACACTGGTTCAGGTTTATAGAACGAGCGGCTAAAAATAGAAGAAGTTGTCGAAGGACAATGAAACTTGGCACATAGGCGTTTTTTATTTGAATTAAGAAAAAATGGAAAAATCAAAATGATCCGCTCACTTTTACGCCCACCTCCCATACAAAGTGAAAATTAAATTTTGACCTACGGCATTGTTTTTTGGCACATAGCATTTTTAAACACTCAGAATCATTTGTGTAAATTTTAGAAATATACGCCCACTTCCCATACAACTTGTATTGAACAAGTGGCATAACTCCCTTGATTTCTAAAGCATCAACTCAATTTTCACAAAAAAAAAAATATTATAATTGTAGAATGGGCTCCTGAAAATATATACCTGATCCGCCCATCTCCCATAGAAAAAACATGAATAAGTAATAAGCATTAGTCTTTTATCGTACTCAATTTTTTTTGATTTGCAGCTTTGACAAAATCTATTTATAAATGGGTCTGAAGACAATAAAAGATCATGCATTACGTTTTCATTAGTGGCTACATGTCCAATTCTTCGCGAATGATGTAATCTATAGGTTCTATAGTCTTTATTCCCCGCTTCATGAGCTTCCTCGGACAGCCTCTAATACTAATAATCGATTAAAATGTAAAAAAATAAAAATGAAATCATTGAATAAGGGCCTTTAGATAGGGACACACTATTGGCAGAATAGCTTCTTGACTAGTATGTATATTACATTATGTAATAATTTTAAACAGTAAAGATGCCAACAACACCATTCATGAATGAAAATTCATGTTTTGTTACTTTATCACTTTATAGTTTTTACTGTTTTTTTTGGAAAGGATCAGGTAGGAGCAGCTGAATATTTTTTTAACTTTTAGCTGAGACTTCAAGCTGTAATTTGACATCTTTCGTTAAACAGCGCTAAAAAAATGCAGTCCACTGAAGTTTATGAACATTGAAATTTTAATGTTGTTTTCATTTTGTTCTACGAAATTTTTTATATGACACTTTTTCCAACATTTTTTAATGCAAATCTCATCTATGACAATTGTCATTTACAAAAATATGCAACATATATCAGCCTAATATTACGGAATCATAATACTCAGATATCTGACAATAAAATACCAAAATATTATCCAAATCGGCGAACATGAAAAAAATAAATTTCGGCCACTCTTGAATCAATGTGTGGCGTAGCGCAAAGGTTTCCTCCTCTGGGGTGTTTAAAAAACTGGCTATGCTCAGATAAGATGTTTTCCATAATTCCCAAAATAAAATGAAATAAAACCCAACAAAAATTTCATTTCATTCAACAAAAAAATTATGAAATAACATCCTAAGCGTTAGGAGTTGTTTCATAATGAAATAAGTTGTATGAAAAATTTCTTAGGTGTTATTTCATTTTTTCGTGGGAGTTATTTCATGGTACCGCGTAAGATAAATGCTTAAAGTGCAGTATTATTGAGAAATTTTGTTTCTAATAAAAAACAATATTCGAGCATCTTAGAAAGCCTTACTTGACAAAGTATTCACATACAAATAAACTGTCCTGAGGTCCTGATATAGTTTCTTAAAAACACATAATTTGCACATCTAGTGGGTGTATTTAGTATTTTTATACCCTACACCACCATAGTGGGGACCCACCTTAAAGTATACCGATCGACTCAGAATCACTTTCTGAGTCGATTAAACGATGTCCGTCCGTCCGTCTGGCTGGTTGTCCATGTAAACCTTGTGCGCAGAGTACAGGTCGCAATATTGAAGATATTTCGACAAAATTTGGTACATATCATTTTTTCTGCCCAAGGACCAAGCTTATTGAAACTGGCTGAAATCGGTTCATTATTTCACCTAGCCCCCATACAAATGTCCTACCGAAATTGGACTTTATCGGTCATAAATGTTTAATTTATATAGGTATCTACACAAGTTTTTCTTCAAATAAGTTTTATATATACAGAATTCATGTCACCAAATTTTATGATGATCGGCCCATAATTAGTCATAGCTCTCATATAAGGCCTGCTTTCGATAATCACTTTAACGATCATAAATCTCCCAAAAATGTTGGTATACACATAAAATGCAACATAAATAACTTTCATATAGACATTAATTACACCACCTAATTTCATGGTGATCGGTCCATAATTTGACATAGCTCCCATATAAGGCCCACTTCCGAAAATCAATCACGAATATAAATTATTGCGCTGAAAACTACCTATAGAATTAACTAAAAAAGTCGTAAGATACAAAACTCAGACAAATTTTCGGGGTGGAAGATTAATAGCGGTCGGCTTCACATTGCACCCCTCCAGTGGCTATTATCGGTCAGTTGTGGTGGTTTTTATTTTTAAGGTTTTAGAAAAAAATCAATTTAAAAACCTTTGTCTTGAGTTACAAAACATTTATTTTGATAGATATCCCACTTGCATCCCACTAAGCGACCAAAAAGGTTTTAAAGGAAAAGACCTAAGCTTTCTTTTGAGAAAAAAAAATAAATAAAAAAAAAGTCCATTTTGGAAAAAAAGTAAAAAAAATTTTTGATTTTGCAAAAAAAAGTAAAAAATTTTATGTCTTGAGTTACAAAACATTTTTTTGATAGATATCCCACTCGCATCCCACTAAGCGACCAAAAAGGTTTTAAAGAAAAAAAAAGACCTAAGCTTTCTTCTGAGCAAAAAAAAAAATTAAAAAATGGGTCCATTTTTTTAAAAAAAGTCAACAAAGTTTTTGATTTTGCAAAAAAAGTCAAAAATTTTATATCTTGAGTTACAAAATATTTTTTTTGACAGATATCCCACTCGCATCCCACTAAGCTACCATATAGGTCGCTTAGGAAAATACCTGAGCTTTCTTAAAAAAAATAAAAAAATAAAAAGGGTCCATTTTGAAAAAAAAGTCAAAAATGTTTTTGATTTTTTAAAAAAAAAGTCAAAAATATTTTATTTATTTTTTTTAATTTTTTTTTCCGTAGATTGCATAAATAGCTATCTAAACTATTTGGGACACATTTTGCTAAGAACAATAGGTAATAAGTTATATGGATAAGAAAAAACACCAAAAATGTCAAAATTTGACCTCCTATAACTCAGAGAGTTCTTGACCGATCTTGTTGAAAAATTGTGTCCGAATTACTATCCAATAAAACTAACATTGGTGCAAATCATCCCGATCGGAAGACATCGATTTCAAAAGTTGGTTCACTTGACGTGAAATGCCCCATATACTTTGGTTTCATACTTATATTTATACGCCCCCTTAATTAGAGAAATAAATAAAACACAAACTTGGCGTAACTTTCGTGTAAAAACAATAAATAAATATTTGCCATTCTTTGACTTAAGCTAGTTATTGTATTTAAAATTCTAAAAATATGCATATTTTATGAATCATACGAAAATTTTCCAATTCCTAAAACAATTCAAATATTCCGGATTGCGTGTTTTGTTGGCAATTTATAGACGCTTGTATTGCAATAAATGAAAAAAAAAATATTTTATTAAAATCTATGTATAGTTTTGACAATTTTCATTCTTTTGCCATCTACTTACTGTCTCTGCTACTGCATTTAATAAAACAAAAGAAAATACATACTGAGATCCATATAACAGGTGACGCAAAAGTAATCCTCCCATCAGAAAATGCTATAAATTTTGCCGATTATTGGTCAAATAAATAGTCAGCAATATTCCGCGTTCTGGAGCAGTGTAGCGTAACATTGTTTATTAACGTGTATTTCGCATGTGTTTACTACACAAATGTCAAAACAGAACTGGCATTAGGGGCCTCGCAAAATTTATAGCATTTTCTGATAGGAGGATTACTTTTGCGCCACCTTATATAAAAAAATATTTGCTGTTCCTAACCAATATGAGAGTTTACTTTTTTTATCCCTTTCAGACATTAAAGAGAAATAGTTGAGATAGAAAACTGAAAATTTCAGTGTAAGCTAATTTGGGGCAGCTAATTAAGAATATCAAGTCAAATTACAGGTAAATAGTCACACCTGGCTGCTAGGTGATGTCAAATATTTTGGACAAAGTTTCTTAGTTGAGATATTTCATATAAATAAATTTTAAAAAATGAATTGGTCAATTCACAATTCAAAAGTTGGTTCACTTGACATGAAACGCCCCATATATATATAATCTAGTAAACACTCTTTTGATAACGCCATTAACTGTAAAAATCTGTCTATTAAGCGCTGACGAACGGGCCCACCCATAACATACTTATACTCATTATAGAAATAAATACATATGTATATAATACAAACACTTTATTGATTGTTTGGTTCACTGTTTTAATTGAAAGTAAAACAAAAACTTATAGAAACTTTCAAGTCTTTTTTTTACTAGATTTTACTTTGTGTTTGTAGTTTGAATGCAATTTCGTTTAGTATAACTTTCCAACATGTATTGGGTGAGATCCCAAAAGAATAACAACAGAAAACAGATCACACTACACATGTGTATAATATCTATAGGATTATATTTCTTTCTTTGTTGATAAATGTTTTAAATGCCGAATAATGTTTACATCACCAATCAATAAAGGAAAAAAAAAAAGACAAACAAAATACGATGAGATTTATAAGTACATCTGGGTTTACATATACTATATATGTACATAAATACATACATCCATACATACATATATGTTTACACGTATGTATACACCCAGTTGGTCACGTCTTTAAGATATCCTCAATGATAGGTGATATGTTGAACAACCAGAACAAATCACCAAAGAATTTTTTGAACAAATGCCGCGAAAATCGTGATAATGTCGCTCAGTTTATCGTTCACACAATAACAATGAAAAGGTAGACTAAATGTTGAAAGAATACCCTATTCAAGACAATTTTGGTTATCATATCGTTAACTGTGTTCGATAGTTATATGACAACATTCATCTTGCTATCAATTGACAATTTGGCCAACTGGGTAATATCCAACACTTGTAAATGTAAATATACACTGACATAATATGAAATTTTACTACATACATACTATGTATTTACTGCATATAAACATATAGTCGCTGCACCTTTCAAAAGAGCAAAATGTTTTCAACTATGAAAAAAAAACTTTCAAAAAATTTCGTTTAAATGAGTTTAATTAGTTCTGAACCAGAGGTCCAAGTCGATCGGCGCCAAGCCGACTTACCGCCGCCGCCGAAAATTTTTTTCGATGAAAGCCGCCGCCATGTCCGTCGGCTGAAACCTGCTGCCGTCGATCAGCAGAGTCGCGTTGGAAACTACCAGAAAAAGACAGGTAGTTGAAATTATAAATAAAAATATTAAATTTAAACTAATAAATTAAAATTTAAAATAGAAAATATCTGATAGCAGACATTAAATGTTATCATTTGTAAATAACGGATCAACAATTGGAAAAAACGACACATTGGAAATTGAAGTAGCTTTGAGATACCATCAGAGCAAGCATTTTGCGTCGCTGGGGCTTGTGTTAATGAAAAAAAAACCGTCTAAATGCAACAACAATAAAAAAACAAAATTGTTGAGCCTTTAATAAATCCACAATAGTGATAATATTTTTTTAATTAAATTTTAATACTAAATAAGTTTAAATGTAAACTTCAATAAGCTATAAGTATCTATATACTTGTTAAACCTGATTTTTTTTATTTTTTTGTTAATAAAAAATAATTTAAAAAATTAAAAACAATTTTTATAATTTGTATCGGCTTCAGCCGACTTTGAGCCGCTGCCGATTATATTTTCTTCAGCCGCCGCCGCCGAATATTTCCCCACGGCTTGGACCTCTGTTCTGAACCAATAGAGTCATTTGAATGTAGTTTGGTAAATACTAGATTGTAAGGCTTTCTGATGGTCGAATAAAAAAAATACACATACACATAAATACATAGGCGCAGGAACGATATGTATATATGTTGTATGTAGTTTGCCTTAACTTTAACACATTGACTGCCAAGCCATTTTCAGCAAATAAGATGCTGGGGGCCACAGCATTTTTTTTTTTTTTTTTTGCGTAATCTCTTCGAAAACGTCAATATTGAAATTTAGGCTGCTGTTAGTAATATTTACTGCTTAGAAACTGGCGAAAAGGAATTTTTATCGGATACTGAGTTAGAAAAAATACTTAGTACAAGTGCAGAAAGTGATTAAGAATGTGAAAATTACAGCTTTAATGAGAAAATTGCAGACAACATAAAGAAAATTCTTGAAACTCCAGCACCATCGTGTTGCTAGAGAGAATAAACGTCGCGTCGGACATATGTGTCTGACGTGGCAGTGAATGTGTTAAAACATTTTATTCTCACTTTAAGGGCGCAAAATTTGTCAGCATGCTCATACATACATACTTGTATGAAAAAAAGTAACCCAAAGTTTCGAGCTTGAGATTCAATTCATTGCTTGAGATTCAATTCTGGGGCTTAAATCCTAATATGTACTTTCAATATAGTATAATGAATTTCGTGGTGAATTATTTTCTGTTGCATGATTAAATTTTGATTTAGCTCAAGCTATTTCTTTCAAATTGAATTATCAAATTGTTCAATTGAGTTAAATTAAAATTAATCCTTGACCTTTGCTTAAATTACATAATTTGTCATGTATGTCTACTGGAATGCTCCAAAAAAATTTTATGTCGAATTTCCACCTAATTGTCCATTTTCAATACCAAACAAACCTTATCAACAGAGCATAGGAGCCAGAATATATAAATATGTATATATTACGTTTGTGGATATGCGATGTGTTACAAACGTCGTTCCGTTTTGTAATATGTGTATAAGGTCATTAGTTTTTTCGAAAGGTTTTACGGAATGAATTGCAGACATTTTTCAATTCTGGATTAAGATTTAACGAATTAAGTAAGTTCAAATTGAATTAATTATTTCAATGCTCTGGTGCATACCTATTTTTATACAGACATGAAGTAGTGCAATGAGATGAAATAAAAATAGTTACTTAGGTCCTTTCGAACCGAAACATTGTGTGCTTAAATAAGAATACTAATATGTATGTGTTGAAGTATATACAATACATGTATGTATGTATATCAGTATGCACCTGTTTCTATGTATGTGTAACTGAAACCTATTGGAACTGAGCCAAAAAAAAAATTAACACAAAAAAAAAAAAAACATGGAAATGTACAAGCACGAAGAAAATTGTATCTTAACATCACATCACATTAAATGTAAAAATAAAGTTATTCTAAACGGTGTGTTGGTGTGTAAATACATATAGCTACTTCACACCGTTATTAGGGGTTCTTAAATGTGGACCGATCACCATGAAATTAGGTGACATGATTTATGTCTATATGATAGTTATTTATGTTGAATTTTATGTGTATACCAACATTTTAAGAGATTTATGCTCGTTAAAGTGATTTTTGAAAGCGAGCGAGGGAGGACATTTGTTGGGGGCTAGGCTAGGCGAAATGAACTTTGGGTGTTACAAACATCTACACAAACGCATTATACCTTCCCCACTCTGGTGGTGTACGGTATAAACAGCACATAAGATTGAGAAATACACATAAAGCGGAAAGTAGAAAAAAACTCAAAATAATCACACATAAGTACTAGTGTTGTTTTTGTTTTCACATAGTTTTATTTACTAATGCATTCGCTTAGATTTTTGAGAACTGAGTTAGGTCATTGACTGGAGAGTATGTATATTTCTCTATGGAAATTATTATTAAGGAAACACAAATTGAATTGACAAAATATTCTAAATTTCACTTTTTTTTCTCTCAATATTACATGCTTTTCTGAATTACAATAAAATGGGTCAGGGGGCCGTAAAGTAAAACCTAGTGAGAACCCCTGTATTAAACAAAGTCTAAGTTTAAGGACTCGTGTCTTATATGCACTTCCATAGTATAATAAATAAAATGATTTTCTCAAGTAGTGGTATATACATATTTACATATATACAATATATACATACATACATATGTATGTTCTCTTAGATGTATGTATGTATGTTAAGTATGTGTGAATAGCTGTGGTTTTATTCAACATTATACTGAAATAGAATTCTGCAAATAAATGACTTTAGATTAGTCCTTTTTAAAACACCTATGCATGTGTTTATTTACATGTCGACCCAACAAACATTTAGGTTTGATATTTATTTTAGTATAATGGATTTTTTAAAATTGAATTTCTTCACCAATATAATCATTCGAATGACACTTTTACGAAATGTTACTTTAACAGAACCACCATTTTCATAATGTATTTTAATTATTTTAAAGTGATTTTCGAACAAAATTTAATTCATTGTAACAATTGCCAATGCATCTACTACGAATACGTCAAAAAACTAAATTTAAAAAATGATCATGTTGTTGGTGTTGCCACAATTGAAAAACATAGTTCTTGTTGAAAAACCCGTTATAACACGTTCCAGCGATTTTATTGTGAAAGATATTACGATTACACGATGTTCTAGATCGCTAACTACAATATTATGACTGTGCTCCGCTAAAAAGTGGTACATTTAAAACTTTCACGTTATTTCTATAAATTTTGGAAGTGTTCGTTTGCATATCGGGCACATTATCGTGCCGTAGCTCAAACGAAGTGTATTTACGTAATGTTTGATTTTGTCTGGCAAAAAATTTGAAAAATTTTTAAATTTTTTAAAAAATCACATTCCTCTTTAGAGGCATTTACATTATTCCCCATAATCATAGTCAAACAATAAAGTCGATTCTTTTTAAAAACAACATTAAAATAAAAACCCGCTTTTTATTATTTTCTAACTATAGTCAAAATTAAAGTATGTTTTAAATTGAACCGACTTTAACTGGGTGTCACATCAAATGTAGAAAATGTTTTCATACAATTTACAACAAAATAAAGACAAGTGGCATCGCTGAACAGTTGACTTAGAAAATTAAAAAAAAACAAAAAGTGACAAACAATAAATGTAACCAGGAAGATAAAGAAAAAAACAGTTTGTGGTGGAAAAATAGAACAGGAAAGATTAATATCAAATGTATTCTATTTTGGTACTAATTTTATTGATTCAATATTCAATAATTGCAAAATCTCTGCCAATATCTTGCAACTTAAACATTTTTGACTTTTTGTCGAACTTTTTTACATGGCGAAGAACAGCTGATGCTGTTGTTAAATGAGTTAAAAACAACTTCAGCTAGTTTTATATTTACAGTCGACTTTAACGTCAGAAGCAAGGCGTTTTAAATGCATCTTGGTCAGAAGTATACTTTAACTTGTCTATGGTAGACCTAAAGTCCACTCTTAAGTAAATACGACTTTATTTCTCTTAAAATATACTTTATTTTTGACTATGATTATGGGCCTATGACTTTAAGTCATGACTTAAAATCATAGAAATATAGAAAATTGTGAAGTCTACACAAAAGGCAAGTTTTCTGTTTTTCATGACTTTTTTTTGATATTCTGCTTTGAGCTCTTTTCTGATTGGTTGTTGATACGATTACATGAAAAAAACAAGTAAAAAAGTATGGTCGGTCAAGCCCGACCATATAATACCATACACTAAGAAATGAGCAAAAACATTTTTCTTTCAAAATTTCAATAATTTATATTCGTGAGCGATTTTCGGAAGTGGGCCTTATATGGGAGCTATGACCAATTATGGACCAATGTCTATATGAAAGTTATTTATGTTGCATTTTATGTGTATACCAACATTTTTAGGAGATTTATGATCGTTAAAGTGATTATCGGAAGCAGGCCTTATATGGGAGCTATGACTAATTATGGACCGATCATCATAAAATTTGGTGACATGAATTATGTATATATAAAACTTACTTAGAGAAAAACTTGTGTAGATACATATATAAATTAAACATTTATGACCGATAAAGTCCAATTTTGGTAGGACATTTGTATGGGGGCTAGGTGAAATAATGAACCGATTTCAGCCAGTTTCAATAGGGTTCGTCCTTGGGCAGAAAAAATGGTATGGACCAAATTTTATTGAAATATCTTCAAAAATGCGACCTGTACTCTGTGCACAAGGTTTACATGAACAGCCAACCAGCCAGCCAGACGGACGGACGGACGGACATCGTTTAATCGACTCAGAAAGTGATTCTGAGTCGATCGGTATACTTTAAGGTGGGTGTTAGACTAATATTTTTGGGCGTTACAAACATCTGCACAAATCCATTTTACCCTCCCCATCTAAAAAAGGCACGCATGGTTGGAAAAAAAGGCAATGTATAAATGAATGGAGATTTTCGTAGAGGTTTTAAAAGAGAAACAAAAAAACAGACATGACTTTAAATCAACGTGTTAATGTCGACTTTGGTGGTTGATGCACAGTGGTTTAGAAACTTTTTTTTTGGAAATAATTCGGTATCTCGGGAACTATTGGAGATATTATTACAAAATTTCACATGATTAGAGCTGAGGTGTTTTTGAGTTGAATTACATTTGTTCAGCTTCCTAGGGGTAATACGGGCCAGTTTGTGCCCCCTCAAAGTTGGTCACCTCGGGTCTCAAAATTTTGAAAAAAATCCCCAAAAATTCATTTATCATCCGAATGAGCTGAAATTTAAAATATAAATAGTCCTTGAGAAGATCTACAAAAAATTAACTTACATGTGTAGGTTATCTCCTTCAGTTGAAGAGATATTTAGGTTTATTTATTTTTTTTTTTTTAATTTTGCTCGATTTTTTTTTGTTTTTTAGATATGGCGGCCCTACGGAGGTTCGAATTTTTGTTTCAAAATATCAGCTATATTGGTAATAAAATACTAAATAAAATAAAAAAACTTGGTAACAGTTATCTCGTCAATGTAAAAAGTTACACGCATCCAAAGTTGGAACATGTAAAATGGGCCTAATTTTTTACGATTTTTCCTTAAAAAGTCCCTATATTTTTTCTTTTGTAGAAACAAATTTTCTTTGGGACTATATACAATTTTTATATGTTCCGGAAAGAAAACTTAATGCAAAAGCATGTAAAGTAAAATTGGGCTCACTTAAGCGGACACAGTATCCCCCAGACCTATCCAAACTTGGACAATTTTAAAAAAAATATTTAGGTTTCAGTAAAAAATTCTAAAAAGGCAAAGCACCGATCCTCAAAAAAGTTCCGTATTTGTATAACCCTATATGTTGTTTAAATACTTAGAAAGTTGTTTTACTATCACACGGTAAATAGCGTCACAGTAGGCACTTTTCTAAAAAAACTTAGTTTTTGGAACACATTTTCCCCGTTTTAGGAATTTCGGTATTTGCAAATAAAAAATTTCAAAAATTATAATGTCAATTATTTAAGGACATTTGGATCTAAATAAGTTCCCAATTTTGTTATGATATCTTTAACCGTTAAAATTTTACATTAAATCAAATTTTATATTTTTCTTTATGGAAAATCACCATATTATAATTTTTTAAGTTTTTATGGTAAATGACGTCCCAAGAATGAATAAAATTATTTAATTTTACTAAAATATCAATCCTCAAGTCCTAAGATTTTCAGCAATATCAAATACTTATATAAAAAGTCTTTATTTACTCTTCAGAAGTTCCACAAACCTTGTCCCTTTCGAAAAATTTGTACGTTTTTTCATATATAGCGTGCAAAATGTGTTACACCAAACTTTCTGTTAAGTCAGTGTGTGTTGGAATTCAGAATTAACATTTGATATGTTAGTAACATTTTGCATGAAATATATGAAAAAATGTACAAATTTTCCGAAGGGGGTAAGGTTTGTGGAGCTTCTAAGTAGTAGATATATGCTTTTTATATAAGTATTTGATATTGGTAAACACCTTAGGACTTGTAGATTCATATTTTAATAAAATTAAAGAATTTAATTAATTTTTTGAACGTCATTTACCTTAAAAACTAAAAAAATTATAATATTGTGATTTTCCATGAAGAAAAATATAAAATTTGATTTAATGTAAAATTTTAACGGTTAAAGATATCATAACAAAATTGGGAACTAATTTAGATCCAAATGTCCTTAAATTAATGACATTATAATTTTTGACATTTTTTATTTTCAAATACCGAAATTCCTAAAACGTGGAAAATGTGTTCCAAAAACTGAGTTTTTTTAGAAAAGTGCCTACTGTGACGCTATTTACCGTGTGATAGTAAAACAACTTTCTAAGTATTTAAACAACATATAGGGTTATACAAATACGGAACTTTTTTGAGGATCGGTGCTTTGCCTTTTTAGAATTTTTTACTGAAACCTAAATATTTTTTTTAAAATTGTCCAAGTTTGGATAGGTCTGGGGGATACTGTGTCCGCTTAAGTGAGCCCAATTTTACTTTACATGCTTTTGCATTAAGTTTTCTTTCCGGAACATATAAAAATTGTATATAGTCCCAAAGAAAATTTGTTTCTACAAAAGAAAAAATATAGGGACTTTTTTAGGAAAAATCGTAAAAAATTAGGCCCATTTTACATGTTCCAACTTTGGATGCGTGTAACTTTTTACACGGACGAGATAACTGTTACCAAGTTTTTTTTTATTTTATTTAGAATTTTATTGCCAATATAGCTGATATTTTGAAACAAAAATTCGACCCTTCGTAGGGTCGCCATATCTAAAAAACAAAAAAAAAATCGAGCAAAATTAAAAAAAAAAATAAATAAACCTAAATATCTCTTCAACTGAAGGAGATAACCTACACATGTAAGTTAATTTTTTGTAGATCTTCTCAAGGACTATTTATATTTTAAATTTCAGCTCATTCGGATGATAAATGAATTTTTGGGGATTTTTTTCAAAATTTTGAGACCCGAGGTGACCAACTTTGAGGGGGCACAAACTGGCCCGTATTACCCCTAGGAAGCTGAACAAATGTAATTCAACTCAAAAACACCTCAGCTCTAACCATGTGAAATTTTGTAATAATATCTCCAATAGTTCCCGAGATACCGAATTATTTCCAAAAAAAAAAGTTTCTAAACCACTGTGTGATGGTACATAAATTTATCAAAAATTTATTTTATTCATATACTTCTCTTAGGGGAACAAAATGAAAGACACTGTATCAAATTTTGCATAGTACTGTAGAGAATGTCAAGTTTTCATTGATGTGAATTTTAACATATGCATTTAGCTTGAATATAATATTTAGAATCAAAATAAAATAATAAACATTTAAGATAATAGTAATAAGTAATACTTACATACATACGTATTATTATGAAATAAAATGTTACATTTTATACAAAATTGAACACAATTATTTATACAAAACTTCATCGCCTTTGCAGCGTAAACTTTTTAATTGCAGCAAAAAAAAAACTAACCTATTACTTGATATTTTCCAAAAATCCATAATTTTAAAAGTTGTATCTATACATAACCTATAATTTTTCAAGTACAATCCAATACTTGTACATTTTCATGTTCGTCTTATGACCTTCCATGTCAATATTAAAATGTTCTTCTAAAATGCTCTTACTTATTATATGGAAAGTATGAATGAAAAACAATAGTATTTATTTATTATTATTATTGAATATATTGTAGTAATATTTAGGATATTGCATTCACAGTAAAAAAAAATGTTTATTCGTTATTTCTTTTCTGGTCTGTCTGTCTTTTTCCGTTATTCTTTGTACTCCTTCTGCTTCTTCTTTACATTGTACCAGTATTGCCAACAAATAATAAAAAAGTATCTAACAAAAGAAACAATTAAAATGCAAAATAATATAAAAATTCAAAAGAAACGATTTATCACCATCTATGAAAGTAGGTTTTTTTCTATGTTGCATTGTAATTTGAAGAGGCACTTTAGATGGCTCATTTGATTTCAACAAAAGGTTAAACAATATGACCGGTATTGGGAAATATTCATGTTGAAACGAGAATATAAATAATTAATCTTATATATTGTACATTAGACAGACTCACGGAAAAAAGTGTTATTGTTATCCGCTCAAAATAATCCTTGGTTTGTTTTAGGGTTTCCAAATTATTTTTGGTCTATTGAAATTTGTATTTTCTCTCATCATATGGGGTATGATTGGAAAGGCCAGCATGCATCCAACGGAATATAAATAATTTTCAAACATGTTCTTAATAATGACATAATAAATATTTTGTTGGATGCTATGTACTTACTAAATAAAAACATAAATGTGCTTTAACATGTATTTTAATAAGTAAAAAATTAGAAACAGGTTTTGGATTATACATGTCTAATCTAATCTAATTTTGTATTTCATATGTATATGCAACTAAACCTGAAACCTCTCCAGCATACCATGTATACATTTTGATGTACAACTTTTGTGAGGATGTTGATATTTCAAACTACCCAGCAGTTAAGCAAGTAGTCAATGTATCCCTTATAGACAGTAATCGTCACAAATGTCTTATCACTTGGTTGATTCCAATTTATATATTTTGGTCATTTGACACATGCTCTTTGTGGTGCAGATAGAAGACAATTGGTTACATTATGCATCCCATGTAATCTAGCGTGAAGACAGTAGTCACTTAAGTGTTTCTAAGTAATCTGGAGTGTAGTCACTTTAAACGTGTTGTGTGATAATTCGTTCAAACTGGTTTTATACAAATTGTGTTGATATAATTCTCATACAGTTAATTTTTATTTTTGCTTAAGTATACTGATATCCCATGTAAGAAGCATGAAGTCAATTGTCACTTTAGTGTCTTTTAGTAACCTATAGTGAAGTCACTTTAAACATTTATTTTGTACTGCACTTTAGAAAGTAGTTATTTTACCCACCAGAAGCAATCCATTGGAGAGTTGTCGAAGAAAGGTTTGTTTACAAGCTATCGTATATTGGACTGCCTATGATATGTCTTTTAGCTGACTATTTGAGGTCAATTAGCACTCGTACATGTTAAAATAACTAGTTATGTAGCTGATCAAGTTACCACTTAGGAACTGACGTTTTTTAACCAGATGTGAATCCAATGCGTTGACTACTTTGGACCAGCTATTAGACAGTGTCATTGTAGTCAAAAAGGGTCAATTGACCCCCCTGCTTAGGACATACACGTGTTAAAATAACTAATCACGTAGCTATTGAAGTTCCCACCCTAAATGATGGGTAAAATCACTAGTTCGAGACTGTCTCCTAGAATGGCTGGGTAAAGAAAGAGTGAGCCAAAAAAACTTATACACACTATTCCATCCAGTACTTATCCTTGGTCCAACAAATTATTATTTCTTTTTAATCACGTTAGCTTTTAAAAATATGTCAGATATTATATTTTCTAAATCATTCATTAACAATAGTTCTTTCGGTCAAAATTTTCATCGAAAAAAGTACGTGAAAAATTTATTTCCAAAAAATCGAATATGATGGACAAAAAAACAAAGAAAAGTATATTGTGTGGCAAGCTATTTGCAGTTGTGGCAAAAAAAGCCAATTATTTGTGACATCAGGACCTTGAGTGGTATTCACACAATAATGTCAATTTTGTACCACGGGAGGCAAATCCACCAAACTGTCAAGATCTAGGGTCTGTGGAACGGTATTGGGCTGTTGTAAAAAAATAATTAAACAACACAAAAAAGGTATGCCAGAACATGGCTGATTTTAAGCGTAAGTGGACCACCTCATCCAAAAAGGTAACGGAAGCAACTATAAAATCTTAAATGTAAAGATTTCTGTTTAATGAATATGTACAATATTTTAATAATTTTACGTATTTTTCAGAATTTTTATATAGAACGGTTTAAGTTTTATTTAACTGAAACTCTTTATAATACAAATAAAGTTTGTTTAATGGTACCAATAAGTTCATACATGTACAAATTTTACGAAATTCTACCTCAAATTTTAAAAATATTGAATTGAAATGAAATATGCAAAAAATTACAAGAATTTGAAATAAAATTAAAGTGTGTACAATGTACATATGAACACTGTACATACTTTTTATACAGTACCTACATATTTACATGTATAAACAATATTAAAGTAATAAACTTTCCTCATTACTGACAGCCCATAAAGTTTACCATCATTCGTATGTACATTTCAAATAACATGGTTTCTTTGCACCACTCCCCATTCCTTGCGTAAGGAACAAAACAACAAAAAAAAAAAATAGGAAACTGATGTCATTTGCAATTTGACACTTAAAGCCTCGAGATACTTTAATTCCTTGTAATTTTGGTGTCATTTATTTTTTTTTTTCACTTTGAAAATTACGCTCTTTCCATGAATTAAGTTCTCACGTTTCTTTGCCACCTTAACGTTTCGTATTGAATTTTGTTTTAAATTACATATGGTAGATGAGTAAGTAGTCTGTCTGCCATTGACTTTTAATTAGGTGTTAATTATTCACGAAATATCTGCTACAATTTTTTAGTTTTGGTTGATGTATTTTAAAGAAAGAACTCTACAAAATATTTAAATTCTAATTGCCACCAAATGTTATCAGAAATTTGTCTTAAAATAAAAATGTTTTTCGGTGGAAACAATGTAGAAACTGTTAACATTTTTCGCGATTTCATTAAGTTTTTAAAAACTTAAGTCAACTATACGATACTGATAAGCAGTGTTGCCAATTTAACACTATATGTGATATAGTATATATGATATCCATTTAGCACAAAAAAAAAAACGCTAACCCTAGCACGTTGTTAACACTTTGGCATTTTTTTTAGCATATTTTGTGTGATACAATAACAAAATGCATGGCAATACATTTTCATGATTTAGGTTTTTCGAATCAAGGAATTTTAAAATCCAGTCACGGATGGCATCCCTAGTTTATCGGTATATATATTATCAAAACACTATAACATATTTTTGAAACTTAACATGTTTGTAAAGCGATTTCTTTTCTTTTCTATTTGAAATCAAATCAGCGTGTTTGTTAAGTAAAGATACTTACGTGTAGTTAGTAAATATGTATTTATGTAGGAATAAGTTAAACGGATATGTTTACAAATTCAGCCAGCAAATCCATTAGCAAAACGTTTATTGTTGTAATTTTCAAGCCTAATGTACGGATTTCCTTCGTGAAATAGATTTTGCAATTTAAAAGTACTCTTAGTACATAAAGAAATACAAATATATAAATATTGACTGTAATTTATCTTAAAAATTTTAAGATTAATAACCAAAAAAAATACATAACTAAGTTAAATGCTAAATCTATCGATATACATATGGGCAATTCCATGTCATCGTACGTGACATTTGTACGCCTATAGAGTGGAATAGAGTTTGCACAAATAAGGGTATCTGAAAAATAATTTGATATTTATGTTCCATTCAGAAAAATAATAAGTTCTTTCGAAACATTGTTGTCCAAAATATCGAGCGAAATAAGGGTATATCGTACGTGACATAAAACGGAAGTAATTTTGAGGTACATGTAGAAATATGCGAAAATTTGCGAATCGTGAGAGGCGTTATGTTTTCTTTTAATTTCTTACACTAAACCAAATATTTTTCCTTTATAATCCGTCATATTTAAATAAAAATAATCTTTGGATGATTTTATAATAAATAAAATTTAATATCGTACGTGACATATCGTACGTGACAGATTTTTCTCTTATAGTAAAACAATGTATATTCTGTAAATATATGTATACAAAAACTAAAAAAATTAATAGAATATATATTGCTGGTTCCTAACCCATTCAGAAGATAATAGTAAGGACTTATTTTAAAATACATATAAGTAAAAATTATAATCCCACTTACTATGTACGTTTCGCAGTTTTATTAAATTATCGAACATTTCAGTTTTCAAAATCAATATAAAACAGTGTTAATACATTAAGCTTAATGATTAAGTAATGATAAGATGGGACGTGATACTCCCATTTTTGCATTGAAAACTAATAATATAATTTGATTTGTTTTGATTTCATTTACAGGAACCCCATTTATTACCTTCAAGCTGAGGAGACATTATTTTACAGTGTGTAAATTAAAGAATATTAAAATAATACGCGTTAAAAAGCAACAGAATGGATGAGGAACACGACGACGAAAGAATATGAAATTAAATGGGGCTTTAAAGCCCCGCCAAGGAGCCTCCAGACAAGGAAGCTCCCCTGGTGTTGTCCAAAGAAAGTATCGCGTCAAGCGATATTATAAGGTGAATGAAAATGTAGTTAAAGGTCTGCCACTCAGTGAATGTGGTGTGAATAATAAAAATTTAATTGAAACCATAACTAATAGTAATAATATTTGTATAAATAATAATCAGCAGCAGCAGCAGCAGCTCCAACAGCAAACAGCACCATTAACACTCACACAACAGCAGCAAAAAAAGAAATGCGGTGAACAATTTAGTAGCAGCAGCAGCAATAGCTTAAGTAGTAGTAATTTGTCTACTTCTATAAAAAACAAGAAACAAAATAAATCAACAACACCAAAAACTACGCAGAATAGAGTTTCTTCAGTTGCAAGAAAAAGGCCCTGTTGTATCGATTTGAAAAGTCGTGCGGACAAAGACAGAATTCAGCAAACAACAAAAGGAGCAGCAGCAGAGGCTGTAGCTGTGGCAGCAATAGTAAAATATAACGAAAAGAAAACAAACATTGAAATTGATTTGAAGCAAATAGCAGTCAACAACATCACAACACGTCAAATTAAGAAAACGAAAATAAACAAAGAGAATAAGAACAACACGAATAACACGAATAATAACAGTAAGGACGAAAAGAAAACAAAACAAGTAGAAGTCGTTAAAACGACATCAAATACTTCAAAATATCTCGTAACGGTTAATAAGAGCCACAATAAAAACAACAACAACAACAATAGCAGCAGCAGCAGTGGTGGTGGCAACATTTATTTTAAGGAGGTCAACAAGTTCTTATTATTAATTCCGAAATTTTATGAAAATCTCAATTTGACAGTCATAATTTCTCGGTTATTTATCCAGTTAAAATTGTTGCTTTTCTTAATGTTCTCGCACGCTATAAAACATTTGACCGGAAATCCATTCGTTCATTGGAGTGGTGGCGGATGTAGAGGTACTAATAGTGTTCGTGGGGACACTGCTATAAATTGTCGTAGCTTCGGTCTGGTTGGTTATAAATTAGCGAAAATCATGCGTGCCTCACAATCGTTAGAGAGTTCGTTTGAACGCATTTGTTTTAAAAATGTGAACAAACCACGTTTACCCCCCTCAATTGCCTTATGTATGATGGTATATGCGGCAGCTGCCATTTTGCTGCCTCAGCCAGTAGTCGGCGATGATGGTGATACTTTCTTTCCAATCAATGGCTTAGAAACCACAACTCCCGAATTTGGTAAGTAGAAGGAAAAATAAATTAAATATTCATTAATTCGTTTAACAATACTACTTTAATATGGCATTTAATTAAAGAAGAACAAATTTAAAACATTCAAAATTTAACCAAAATTTTTCAAAATCTAATTTTGTTTACCAAGAAACAAATGAAATAATTTAACCCCAATTTATCAGTGTAGTTAGTAGGTATTTCATGTGGAGTAATGTTTTAATCATATAGACTACATCAGGCTATCGACTCTGACTACAACCTACCAAAATTAAAATACACACATTTATATGAAGACAATTATTTTGACATCATCACAGCTACACTACCACCGTTTCCGCTGTAGCCTACTTATCTAAATATCTATTTTCGTAGGCAACAATTAAAAATATTCAGTAGCTGTATTTTAGAGATTAAAAATAAATAACTCTCATTCAGAAAACTAACCAAAAAAAGTACGCGAACAACAATTTGTAAAAATATGTTGTATTTTATTATAAATTAGTTTAAAACGTTTGTTTTGTGTTATTTTAATTCTTTTCTTTGCAAAACTTGAAATTGTATTTATTTTCAACTTTTTAGTTTTGTTAAAAATTTACAATCATAAGTTTTAAAACTATTTTTTATGCTGATATTTTTTACTGGACCAAAAATGTCCAGTAAAAATATCATGTTTCCTATCTACGAACTGTCACTTTTAACACTCTCTTTCTCTCTTGCTCTCTCCTTACAAGTTTTTAATTATAATTAAGACGAATGCTGCCAACAGCAATTTTAGTCGTGTAACCTGCTGTAGTCTGTGTGTTTAAAGCATTACTTGGACCTTTTCATACAAACTTAACTTAACTTATTTACTAAATGCCAACAATTGTTTTGGTCTGTATCCATCCACTATGTATTGTTAAATTTCAATAATTTCGATTTATTAAACTTTACATTCCTTTAAGTTAGAGCACATAAGTACTGCTTGACAGAACCGTTACGGTATAATCATATGTAGATCATTCTCTATAACTCCATACATTACAGAAGAAATGTAATAAAATGATTTTTGTTTGTTTTTACTTAATTTTGTTGATAAACCAAGTAAAAATCTAAATATGTATTTATTTGCATAACGTTTGAAAAACAATTTTATAAATTTTAAGTACATACATATAATTTGAATATAACGCCATAAAATGCAGAACACACATTCTTATAATATACATATGTATGTATGAATGTATATATGTAGATATTTGTGTTTCTTTTAACATCACAAACTATAATAAGAAAAAGAGGGCATTGTAATTTCAGTGGGGTTCTTTTATGCTTAAAACATTTATTTCGCCTTGAAAAGTGGTCCTTTATAGAAGAGTGTAGTTTTTTCCTTTTGTTAATTTTCCATTTGACATGTCGTTCTAGAATTAACGTCATAAATATTCTTGTTTTTCTGAGTGAGTGGTTGTGTTCTTAAAGAACAGAAGCAAATGAAATGCAGATTTCTATTAATAGACTCTAGCATGGTCCCATAGTAATAAGGCAATTGTAATATTAGCATTCAGGTGTAAAATATTTTTGTTTCCTAATTAATGTTTTAGCTAAACTAATTGTCTTTGTTTGCTTCAAAGAACATTATTTTGTTCATTAGTCTTACTAAAAATATATATATATATATAAAACCAAGAAACTTAAATCATTCCTCTATTTTGTCTTTTGAACACAAAACTAAATTTTCAAGTTTCCTTAGTTGCAACAACACACGTACACACGTTTTGTTTTCTTTTTTAATTTTTTTTTTTAGTTTCAAGTCTAAGAATGGTTGCAACAATGCGTATGATTATTATTAATAAAAAGTAAGAAATACATATTATTCATACGTCATCGTGTATCACACAAATAGTTTAAGTAACTAAATACATAGGCCCATAATCATAGTCAAACAATAAAGTCGGTTCTTTTTAAAAACAACTTTAAAATAAAAACCCGCTTTTTATTATTTTCTAACTATAGTCAAAATTAAAGTATGTTTTAAATTGAACCGACTTTAACTGGGTGTCACCTTTAATGTAGAAAATGTTTTTATACAATATACAACAAAATATAGACAAGTGGCATCGCTGAACAGCTGACTTAGAAAATTTAAAAAAAAAAAACAAAAAGTGACAAACAATAAATGTAACCGGGAAGCTAAAGAAAATAGAACAGGAAAGATTAATATCAAATGTATTCTATTTTGGTACTAATTTTATTGATTCAATATTCAATAATTGCAAAGTCTCTGCCAATATCTAGCAACTTAAACATTTTTTGACTTATTGTCGAACTTTTTTACATGGCAAAGAACAGCTGATGCTGTTGTTAAATGAGTTAAAAACAACTTCAGCTAGTTTTTATATTTACAGTCGACTTTAACGTCAGAATTATACTTTAACTTGTCTATGGTAGACCTAAAGTCCACTCTTAAGTAAAGATGACTTTATTTCTCTTAAAATATACTTTATTTTTGACTATGATTATGGGCCATAGTATGTAAATAACTAATGGTATCTATAAATTTTCATTATTTTTTTTTTTCTTGTAGATTATGCCAGTCGTGGCCAGAAAAAGTTCGGGGATAAATGCGATAATACTTTAGAATGTGGCTTCCCCGGCTCCATCTGTGATCCGAAGAAAAAATCATGTCAGTGTACAGAAGATTTGCCGGTAACTAATCACATTGATAAATGTGGCAAAGGTAAGTTAAGACACTTCACGACTCTTCAACCAATCTAACTGCATTTTAAAACAAAAACAACAATAACAACAGCAACACCAAAACATTTTTGCACTTTAAATTAATGGCCGAGCAGCTGATCGGAAAAAAAGGAAGCACTTAATCAGCCAAATATACTTATAATGATCATGAATATAGTATTAAGATGGCACGAAATAAGTTAGCTGAATTTGAACTTTCTGTTGTTTTAAAATAGTAAAAATCAGGCTAAAATAATATTGAAGGGCTAGCAATATGTTCATTACATCTTTGTTGAATTCACTTAAAATCTTAAAACTTCAATTGTACATTTATTGTTTGTTAATATAAATTTTAGTGGTGTAACCGCAAATTTTATGGGCGCTTTGCATTGATCACACTAATTTTTAAAGAATTTTGGAATCAAATTCTTCCCACTTTTGTACAATTTTTAGTTTGAAACCTATCTTTGCCTATATGCTTTCATTCTGGACATTATTTGAGATAAATTTACCGGGAATATACCCTCATACATATTCTATCTCGTTAAAATCCGGTCTGCAAGTCGACTAATTCATCAGAGGAATATTATGATCAGTGAGCCAAGATTTGGATAACTTTGAAACGAGAATTTTAGCATTGTCTTGTTAGGGGCATATTTCCCTCAGCGTATGGATACATAACATTATTTAAAATGGATATGTATTCGATTCTAGTGATATGAATTGGACCCATACCTTGTCCTGTAAAACAGACCCACACCAACAATATTGTCAAGGACAAACTTGTCTGTCTTTCTTGACATATGGGCAATTCCATATCATCGTACGTGACACTTGTGCGCCTATAGAGTGGAATAAATTTTGCAAAAACAAGAGTATCTGAAAAATAATTTGGTCTTTATGTTCCATTCAGAGGTACTATATTTTAAAAAAACAATAAGTTCTTTCGAAACATTGTTGTCCAAAATATACAACGAAATAAATGCATATCGTACGTGACATAAACGTAAAAGTAATTTTGAGGTATATGTAGAAATATGCGAAAATTTGCGAATCGTGAAATGAGTTATGTTTTCTTTTAATTTCTTACACTAAACCAAATATCTTCTTACACAAACTCATTTCATACTACTTGCTAATTGGGAGCTTAGTTTTCCCCGCAATTTTAACCTAAAACTTATCAATTAAATTAAAAAATTAAATATAGTCAGTTTAAACTATTATTTTTGCTCTTAAAATGTTGTAACACATAGTAACATTTTAGTGTTTTCTCCTATTGAAATCATCTTGATAAAAAGTTTCAAGGGTTTTTGTTTTTTCAATCGTGGTAGTCATTCCCGTGGAATTGCCCATATTGTATTCGAACAGTACGTTTTTTTTTTAGAAGTTTTCATAAAAGTTTACATTGTCTGTCATTCACTGTATATGTATTTATTCCAGTGTTTGCACCTTCGGTTTTAAAGCTAGCAATTTTCATATTTTCACTAGCTATATCGCATGTTAAAGCATCACACGTTATACTTCATATGATAGTTATTTTCAAATGTAAAGTTATACAGATGTTGTCAATAGGTTCCCTACGAGTTAACATTAATTGCTGCTTTAAAACTGCAGAGTGTGTTGTGAAAGTGTGTATGTGTGAGTGAGTGAATGTGTTACATTAGAATGGTTCCAAAAAATAAAGAAAACATTTGTGGACGTTCTCATATAAAATACATACTAGACTGTCCACTATTTGTATGGGGGAAAAAAATGTCGGAATCTTGTTGGTCTTAACCCCACAAAATGATTCCCCTTTCCAGATATTGAGATAGCCAAAATTTGAGCTCGATTAAACGACGTTAACCCGTGCCGCTCGTCGCTCAAAGTTTGAAAAAATCAACATTTTTGGCCAAAAAGCTAACATAAGAAGCTATAACTCCAGAACGGTAAATAATAGAAACACGATTAGTATCTCAAAACAAAGCTAATATTGTTCTTCAAAATTTATTTTATATACATTATTCTTGTTACTTTAAGCCAAACAGAGTTACAACAGCTTTTGTCTCCAAAAACGTGACCTAGTCGCGGTAGGAGCATACTTCGTATATTTTGATATTATGTGAAAAATGTTGCTAGTAAGTACATATTTTTACATTTAATTGTTATTGAATCATAATGTACATAGATTTAGTATTTCAAAAAGATATAAAACACAAAAATTGGTTGAAAAATGTAAAAGTTATTAAAAATTCCCCAGGCCATTAACGTGTCTCGGAGCACTTGATTATGATATGTGGAAAAAAATTTAACTTATTTTGAAAACTATACGAATAAAACTATTTTATTACATAAAATATATCTATGTTTGCTCAAATATAAGTTTTTTTCCTTAAAATATAACGTGAATCTGTTCTCAGCTATGGTCAAAAAAAAATTTTTTTTTAGACGACAGTTTCAAAACACCATTTTCAGTTTTTTTTAAACTTTGTTAAACAAATTTTTAAATTTTTTAAATATCACCGGGGGGTTTATGGTCAATAGATTAGGGAACAAAACAGTGAAAAAATTAGGTCAATACCTCTTATAGTTCAGGTGTACCTGCGGTTTGAATTCTGCGGATTTCGCGAAAAACTCATTTTTTTGGAATATTTTAGAAAATATGTCATAATTTTTTATTGTTATACATTTTAACCAAAATATTTACAGAATATTATTTCTCAGATATTAAAAAATATGTTCCTGAAGTTATATATAAATCGGGAAATCCTAAGGCGTAAACTTTGGAGGTCAAAGGTCAAATTTCGCAATATTTGGAAATTCACATTGAAACATATGGAAATAATCTTTATTTGTCGACCATATTTACTAAAATTACAGGATTTTATGGTATATGGTCCGATATTTAGAATAACTTAATTATTATTATTTTTTTTCCTGAATATAAATTATATTCATTTTTTTATTTTTAAATTTATTAAAATTGATTTTATTAAGTTTGGGGTCATATTTGACCCAAATGCTTTAAAGGGTTAATTTGATTTTTTTTATGTTATTCTAAATATCGGACCATATACCATAAAATCCTGTAATTTTAGTAAATATGGTCGACAAATAAAGATTATTTCCATATGTTTCAATGTGAATTTCCAAATATTGCGAAATTTGAACTTTGACCTCCAAAGTTTACGCCTTAGGATTTCCCGATTTATATATAACTTCAGGGACATATTTTTTAATATCTGAGAAATAATACTCTGTAAATATTTTGGTTAAAATGTATAACAATAAAAAATTATGACATATTTTCTAAAATATTCCAAAAAAATGAGTTTTTCGCGAAATCCGCAGAATTCAAACCGCAGGTACACCTGAACTATAAGAGGTATTGACCTAATTTTTTCACTGTTTTGTTCCCTAATCTATTGACCATAAACCACCCGGTGATATTTAAAAAATTTAAAAATTTGTTTAACAAAGTTTAAAAAAAAACTGAAAATGGTGTTTTGAAACTGTCGTCTAAAAAAAAATTTTTTTTTGACCATAGCTGAGAACAGATTCACGTTATATTTTAAGGAAAAAAACTTATATTTGAGCAAACATAGATATATTTTATGTAATAAAATAGTTTTATTCGTATAGTTTTCAAAATAAGTTAAATTTTTTTCCACATATCATAATCAAGTGCTCCGAGACACGTTAATGGCCTGGGGAATTTTTAATAACTTTTACATTTTTCAACCAATTTTTGTGTTTTATATCTTTTTGAAATACTAAATCTATGTACATTATGATTCAATAACAATTAAATGTAAAAATATGTACTTACTAGCAACATTTTTCACATAATATCAAAATATACGAAGTATGCTCCTACCGCGACTAGGTCACGTTTTTGGAGACAAAAGCTGTTGTAACTCTGTTTGGCTTAAAGTAACAAGAATAATGGATATAAAATAAATTTTGAAGAAGAATATTAGCTTTGTTTTGAGATACTAATCGTGTTTCTATTATTTACCGTTCTGGAGTTATAGCTTCTTATGTTAGCTTTTTGGCTAAAAATTTTGATTTTTTCAAACGTTGAGCGACGAGCGGCACGGGGTTAACGTCGTTTAATCGAGCTCAAATTTCGGCTATCTCAATATCTGGAAAGGGGAATCGTTTTGTGGGGTTAAGACCAACAAGATTCCAAAATCGATTTTTTGTGGACAGTCTAATACATACATATGTATTCAATTTATAGCTACTGATTTTTTAAACAATGCTTAAATACATTATTCCTTAGTCAATTTGAAAGATTTGCCCTTGTTTTATTTATGTTATAAATTGTAAACCAATACCCTCCTAATGTACATATTATTACGGCGCCATCACTTGTGGCTTACTTTTAGTCTCATTTCATAGCAACGTTTTTCTTCTTAAACATATGTACATATGTATGTATGTATGTATGTTTGTAGCTTAAGTGCCTTGTTATTTAACAAGTTTCATTGTTGGAATTTAATCTAGGCCAAGATTTTCTACAATCTTAAAAATTTGCTTTACAAAAAGTGAATAAACTAAAATAGAAATTTCGTAGCATTTAACATAAATGCTAATAAATGTTTTTGAAATATACATGTAATTAACTTAACTAAAGAAAAATGTTATTAATAAATTTCCATTAAATTTAAAAAAAAAAAATTTCCTAATTTTTTTTATGTTCTACTAAACATGTCTCAACCAGACCTTCGAATTAATAAATTAATTAAATTTGAGCTCAATTCACTAAAATCTTAATTCGTAATTAAAATCCATACCGAAAATCTAATTCTTTATCTTCAAGGCTGTTTAAAGGCTTTTAATAAAATAGAATTCATTCATCATTGAATTAATTCATAATGGATTTAATTCATAACAAAATTCATTCAACCTTTGAATTATTTAATTTTTGTTAGTTCAATTTAATACAAATTATAAAATAAATTAAATATTTTCTTCATTCAGTTTTGTTTTTCTTTTAATAATGTATTGAAGAAAATTTTTCTAAAAAATTTAATCATTCAATACATTTTTAAATCTATTTTAAAGAAAACTTTAATGGTGCAACAAGGATTTAATTCTATAAAGAGTGAATTCGTATAGGAATGAAGTTTAAAGTACTTAGGCTAGGGTATTCAATCGATTAACCGCCAATCGGTTAACCGATACATTTTCGAATAATTTAAAATTGGCGATTTTCAAATAACAAATAAACCGATTAATTTGTGTCGATTAACCGATTAACCGAAATTTCTTTTTTTGTTGCACTTTATAAAGTAATATAGTTTTAAGCACACTCATTTTATGTATTAACTCATGAACATTATCTTCTAGCAATAGATTTTTAGAAGTATAGCACAAAAATTTAAACTAAGGAATTTGGAAATGAACTTTTTTTTAGAAAATACTATGATTATCTTTGTCCTAATGAGTCGGAAGACGACTTGATAATAGATGAATCTAAAGACATAACTGAATCGAGTCTTTTATCCGAAACTATTAAAAGTATTCATAAACTAAAAAAATACAAAAAGGACTCCAAATATATATATGAGGATTTTATATGAGAAATTGGATATATGATAAAGAATATCCAATTTCTCATATAAAATCCTCATATATATATTTGGAGTCCTTTTTGTATTTTTTTAGTTTATGAATACTTTTAATAGTTTCGGATAAAAGACTCGTTTCAGTTATGTCTTTAGATTCATAGCCTTACTTTTGATTTCTCCACATCTAATCAGTGAGAGAGTTTTTTCCAAGTCAAGTTTTATTAAAACTAATGAAAAAAAAATCGTTTAAAAGGAAAACATTTCAATTATATTCTTTTTTAAAAAGCTTATTTCAGAAGATCTCCCTAAAATCCTAAAAAACTCACATGTGCATAAAAAAGCTCTACCATATTTTTGTTTTGTTATTACATATTTGGTTTTGTTGAATTGTTATGTTTTATTTGTTTTTTATGTTTTTGTTCTTTTTATTAATAAAATTCTTAAATAGGTACACAAAATTCGAATAATTCAAAATTAACGGATTAATAACCGATTAAATCTAAACCCCGAATAATTATTTGCTCGATTAACCGATTAAATAAGAAACCCGATTAATTGAATACCCTAACTTAGGCATTAAGTATATGAATCAATTCGTGCTGAATGCTTTAATGGAATTGTTAAGAGCATATATTTAATTTGATTTTGAAAATTCAGTTAACAATTAATTTGAATTATGTATATTTAGCACAAAGACCATTTACTGACTTATTTTTAAAGACATTTAAGGGAAAATAATACAAAAGTGTCTTTGAAATCTAAGTTAATAGTTGCGGCAAAAACATAACTTCCTTTTCATCGCCATCAGTACGAGTAGTCTCCAATTTAAGATATTATAATTCATAATTGACACTAACAACAGTTTACTACATTTCAATAGATATTTTTTAAAATAAACTGCATTATATTTTGAGTTAAATCCCGCTAAAAGGTCAATATCGACACTGTGTGCAGTTTAAATTACAATGTATTTATATACAGTATCGGTCATAACTAAAGCACCCCCTCCATGAATTTTTTCATATCATAATTTTTTTGATAAAAAAGGTTTCTTGGGATGTATTTTGTATATATTTTATTAACTTATATTGTTAATATTCGTATAATGTTCGTTTAGTACAGGATAATTTTAGGAACAGTTGATTTAAAATGATAAAACATAGAAAAATACAAGACGGGACGGTCAAAACAAAAGCACCCCCTTATAAGATGTTTAAACATTTTACTATTTTTCTGCATATTTGCAATGTCAGTTAACGGGATTCACTACGGATGCATTTAAAAATTCCAGAAGATAAAAATAAATTAAGTTTTATACAGTTTATTGTGAAAAACTATCGATGGCAAGGAACAAGTACTCCAGTGAATTTAAAATTAAAGTTATTGAAGACTCAATTAACAGATCAGTTATTTCCCGGCTGATTCCAAAGTTTTTGCAGAATGGTCGTATTTCACCGGGACATTCTGGAGGCCGCCCGCGTAAAACCACACGATATAATGATTCCTTGATCAAATGAGCTATACAAAAAGATCCTACAGCATCAGCTAGTCAAGTAAGAACAAGTTTAAGATTATGCGTTAGCGAAAGAACAATCCGTAGAAGAGCAGTAGAAGTAGGATTATTCAGCCGACGACCAGCAAAAAAACCGTTTATATCAGCTAAGAACAAGAAAGCTAGACTGGAGTTGGCCAAAGCCCACCTTAACTGAAGTGTACAAAAATGGAAGACAGTTCTGTTCTCTGACGAATCCAAATACAAATTAAAAAGTTCCGATGGAATAAGGCGTGTACGCAGACGAAAAGGAGAAAGATTTAAGCCTAAGTATAGCAAATAAACAATTAAACATGGAGGGGGGCAATATAATGGCCTGGGGTTGCTTTTCTGGTCAAGGAATTGGGCCAATTCATAAAGTTAATGCGATTATGTATCGGTTCATGTACCGTGATATATGGAAAGATGTAATGTTGGCTTATGCCAGTGAAGAGATTCCACTTATAGGGAGGTCCCAACAGGATAACGATTTTAAGCACACCTCCAAAGTTTGTAAGACTTGGCTACAGAGCAATAAGATTCAAGTTCTTTATTGGCCTGCTCAATCTCCCGATCTCAATCCTATTGAGAACCCTTGGAAGATTGATAATATGAAAATAAATCGTTAAAATTGCCGAAATAAGGATCAGCAGTATTCACGATTTATTTCAAGCCATTATAATAGGCTGGGAAGGAATATCACAACACACCGTATAAAACTTAATATATTCTATGCCTAAGAGATGTGCTTGTGTCATCCAAACCAAAGGATTTGCAACAAAATATAAATTAAAAAAAGTTTTATATTATATCCATGCTTAGGTGCTTTAGTTTTGACCGGATTATTTTCTAGCTTTAAATATTTTTTGATTTAAAGTTACCTCTTATAGAAAGATTAACTTTAAAATTATTTGTTTATCAATTTTGTGTATAAGAGCTAAATTTTTAGATAGGTTCCGGAATAAAAGAGAGTAAAATATAAGGTATTTTCTTACGTCAATACATAATCTAAATATCTGTCAGAAACCTTGGCATGATAACACAAATTCATCGTATAAACAAAAATTGTATTATGATTTTAAAGAATACAGAATATTGTCGTCTGAAATACCTTTAATAACTTTAACACAAAACCTAAAATACACACATACACCGCACACAATTATTAATAATTTATGTATGTAATATATATTGTTTTGTATGAATCATTTAATAATTAATTTCTTTACTTATTTATAAATCCACAGAGGCCGCGGTAAATGAATCCTGTTTCTTTAATGAACAATGTGAAGTGAAGTACTTTCAGACAGAATGTCGAGATCAACGGTGTGTGTGTCGTTTTGACATGACACCCGTTTGGTTGAAAGATGGCTCTGTTGAGTGCAAAGGTAAATTGTTTAAAAACGTTCACACACTGACAGCTCAACTATACAATTTTATATATATTTTTTTTTTTTATTATTTATTTGTGTGTTATTGTGTGACATTGTAAAAAAAAAAAAGTTGCTTTCAGTGAATGATCTGGACATCTGTCACTGTTAATTCATATACATATTTATACGAATATGTACATAGTATGTACATATATATGTTTATATGAATGTACACATACATTCATACATACATACATACATATGTATGTACAATATTCATACATGTATTAAAAAGTATATAGAAAAATATTCGTATTCTGTATATATTTAATACTGAGTGAATGTAGGGAAGGGAAAATTAAAGATTTCATGGAAATAAAAAAATGTTTGTACTAAAAATTTTCCCTTCCAAAAGCGTGCTTTATTGGCAACATATTCATTAATATACAATTGTTATTTACGCACAACAATTACTTTTCATCTATTTAAAGGGCGTGGCGATAAAAGAGGACCCGAAACATATATAGATCCGGCAATGATTGGCGTCCTGATTGGTATGGCATTAATGTTTATCATTATATGTGTGGTATTAAGATTGTTTAGTCAGTATGTATCAGAAAATATTATTTACATATGTATTTTTCCACCATGTTGTCTGTTTATTCATAAATACTCTGTTTGCAGGGCACGTTGGCGTGAAAACCGAACAATTTTTAATACACCAAATCCGCGCTTAATGAATGTCTCGCTGTTGCGCGAAAGTAAACTGTTGCATGGACAAGAAAGGCGTGGATCCCGTATGTCAGTGAGAGCTCCATCCCGTCAACCAAGTATGGCGTCTTTGCGTCCGCATTCGCCTAATCCGTCGTTAGGTAAGACAGGTTCGTATTCATGCACCCTTATTGCACTCAACTTTATTCAAATTACTTCAATTTCTATACAGATCACAGTTTTAATCAATCAGTAAATCAATTCTTTTTTTTTCATTTATAAAATGTAAATACCTACATTAGGGTAGGTCGATTTGTATGGTAAAAACTTGTAGAGGGAAATGGATTTTGACCTTGCGAAAATTCAAAAATACGTTGCTAGTAGTGCTTTACTGCAATGTTTGTGTAAAATTTGCTGGACTTTTTTTATTTCATTTATCAATTTAACGTTTAAACGGCTCCAAATTCCAGAAGAAAAACTTTTGTAAGAAAACATTTTTATTAGCTTTTACACACAGCAAGTTTACTTGAAGCAAGTCTCTTCGATTCTCTTTTAAACTTGCTCGCACAGCAAGTCTGTTTTTCTAATAGACGCCATAGTGAAAATAAGAAAACAAAAGAGAATTGCAGAGACTTCCCAGTACAAGCAAGTGTGTACCCCTCTTCTTTCTTCTTGCCTCTCTCTCTTATAAACTCAGACTTGCGTCAAGAAAACTTGCCCTGTGTAAATGGAGAATTTGTATTATGTAGGCATTTGTATATGTTATATTCAATGTATACTAAGGGTATTCATTTAAAAAAAAATGGAAAATTACACTTGGTAATACATATGTAGTTTGTTAAAAATACAACTTTTTGTGGAATTGTTTTCTTGTGTTTGTTGTGTAATAGTTTGTAATTGAAAAGTTTGTGTAAGTGAAAATAAAAATTAATGAAACTATTGCTCAGACTCATGAAACACTATTTACAATATATTTTTGAATATCCGCAAGGTCAAAATCAATTTATAAGTCTTAGGGCACTCTACGATTTCTATTCAAAAAATCGACTCACCCTAACCTAACTATTAGAACATATGAACCAAATGAAAACTATGAAAACCAAATTATCAACACCGAACAAGGAAACTGTTTTTAAACTAAAAAATATTTTTCAGCAAATTATTGAGATGAAAAAACTAAAAATTTAGGCATGTGTTTTTTATTGTATAACTTATTTTTTAATAAATTAAAACCTATCAGCTTAAAGGTATTATACATGACGTGTTTTCTTGTATTTCGTAAATTTTGTATAGTTCTAAATTGTTTAAAAAATGATTTACAGTTAGTTGTAAAACTAGGTCCTATTTTATACAGGTTTCACGTTTTAGATATTTCTTTAAACAAAATATACCAACTCGAAAATCTGCAAAATATAACATTTTGTATATTTATAGGTATGAATTAAGAATATTATTTAAAATATATTTTAGAAGGTTATTGTATAGAATAAAATGTACACGGAAGCGTTACTGAGAGACGAAAAAACCTAAGTCTGTTGTGAAAAACCAAGGCGAATTTATATACAAGGTGGAGTCGGTGGCGAATTCAGGCAAATACGAGCGAATTCATTATATTTGTATATATGGAGTTTGACATTCGAAACAACTCTCTCATTGTTTCGAATGTCAAACTCCATATATACAAAAAAAATGAATTCGCTCGTATTGCCTGAATTCGCCACCCACACCAACTTGTATATAAATTCGCCTTGTGAAAAACTTAAGTCTTGCAACAACAAAATACATGTGAATCACTGTATCTTGTTGTTGTGTCAGACATAAACACAATTTGGGAGAGAGTAAATATTTTTAATTGTATTTTATTCACAGTTGCGCCTCTAGTTCTAGGTACCATTGTTTATTTGACATTTTTTAATATAGGCTTAGTCATGGTATATTTTCATTTGGCATACATAATAATTAATATAGAAACGTCGTATCTCGTTTTTTTTTCAAAATCGGGTTGAATGCATATTTTTTGTTTTATATTAAAACAAACAACTTTTCTAAAAGTATATTTCGATATATTACAAATTTTTAGTTGTTTATTTTTCACTTTCACTTTGAGATTTTATTCAGTTTTTTCCTTCTCCTGTAAAGTAACTAAAAGTTGAGATACGACCTTTCTATATTAAGCCATCGATATGTAATAATGTATGAATCGAATACATGTCTGAAATACAGGAAAACACGTCGTATAAAATAGTACCGAAAATAAACACTGCTCTGTTGCAAGATTTCCAGATTTTAATTAAAGAAGTTTTATTAATTTTCTAATGTATTATTTGAAAATTGCTTGTATTTTGATTGTTTTTTTTTTAATATTTAAACTCAAATCTTTTTTATCTCTTGACAACCGTTTTAAAGTTTATCATGACAAAAATTTATCAAGTATAGAAATTGGGTTATCATTGCATGGTGTAATGATTTAGTTCGAAAATTTATGAATAACATGTATTGTATTGGGCAATATTTCAAGATGGATCAACCAAATCTGAATCCATAGATTTTCGCTAAAATCATAAAAAAATAAAAAACGGAGAATTGCAAACATTTTGAATAATTGGAATGAAATTTTATTCAAAACTTCTAGATTTTATTTGAAAAGGAGAATTAATATGAAAAAAATTTTAAGGATTCAAACGGTCTGTCATAATGTCCTAATGTATTACCCCCTGTCTATACCTGATAAATTTTTATCATAATAAACGTCAAAATGGTTGTCAAGATACAAAATTATCAGTTATAGTCTTCATTTATTAGCATTATTGCTTCGTTATGATAAAATTGTTAGTGCTTTTGCTCAGACAACTTAGTCTTGACAACAAACGTCATTAATTGTTATGATAAATATTTGTCAAGTATAGACAGGGGGTTATGATAGTTTAAACAAATTTTTGTTGTGTTTCAAATAAAAAAGTTCTAATTTTAATTCTAATTTATTCGACCTTTTTATTTATTTTTAATTTTTCTAATTTATTGAGCTTTAGGTCAACTTTTATAGTTAATAGTTTTTATTTTATTTCCAATATTTCGCTACTTCATTGAGTAGCATCTTCAGGGAAACAATTTAAATAATTAACAATATACATATATATATATATTGTTAATTATTTAAATTGTTTCCCTGAAGATGCTACTCAATGAAGTAGCGAAATATTGGAAATAAAATAAAAACTATTAACTATAAAAGTTGACCTAAAGCTCAATAAATTAGAAAAATTAAAAAAAAGTTCTAAACTTAAAAGACTTTGAACTATTTTTTTGTCATAAAATAACACAACAACAATTTGTTAAACTATCATAATATATTAGGACATTATGACAATACGACATAACAGCAAACCGTTTGAATCCCCCTATTATTGAAGAAATTAATAAATTTTCTGAATTATGTTGAGACTTTTTTTTAGTAAAAATAAACTATCTGTAAGATTTTAGCACTGGAAATGATCTGTAGGACTCAGACTAAAAAAATCCCAAATTTTGTTGAAAATGATTAAAGTTTTTTTTTTTTTTTTAATTAACTGAATATACATTAGACTGGTACAATTTTTCCAAGTATATGTATGTATGTACATTAGAGTGGAACAAATATACTATCTTTGACAAAAAATCAACATCCTTCTTTTAAGAGTTCCAATTATCGTTAAGATAATATGGATGATATTCACATGATATTGTTCATTGCATTTCTCATTCCACTCTAATTTACATACAAACGTATGTATGTCCATTGGAGTCTATATGGTTTTAAACAAATTTAAAAATATGTATGTATTATGATTTTTTATTACTTGATGGATTTTAAAAGAGTAATGATTTTAAAAAAGGAAAAATATTGAACATTTTAGATTTTGATATAAGTAAAAACATTATTTAGAATTACTTACATATTACATATTTTTAGATAGTACCTATATTTAGATATTTTATGATATTAAATGGCTTTCATTCATTTGTGGCCTTCCATTTGGGGCCATTTTATTACTGCTTTTCATTCATTTCAGGGCGTATGACGCGTTCTAAAAGTAATACTCGATCCAGTGATTCACGCGTTAGTGATGCTTCAAACTGCTCACGTTTGCTTGAGCACCATACAGCCAACACACACCATGCCTCGCTCACGCATGCGAATACAACCACACCACATGCTAGTGCGACCTTTCGTGGGCCACAAGCAAGTGTGTCACCACCATTACCTATAAATGCTCCAACCACAACTATAACATATGTAAATCAAACACCTGTGGCTGTAACTACTGCCTGCAGCTCAAATTTGATGACTCCACCGCCAACAATTACCAATAAACCAAATAAATTTTAATTTAATTATAAACCAAAAAAAAATAAAAATAAACATATCATCATTATTCTTCAAAAAAAAAATAAATAATAAAAACACACTTGTTAACAATAGTTAACAAAGCCCATTCTACGAGGTATGGTGTCAACAGTTTGTAGTCTCGATATTGTAGTTCTGAACCAAATACAAATACACTCACACGAACACAAAACAATTCTACTTCTATTTCTAATTCTAATTCTTCCAACATACAAACATACTTAGTATATATTTACTTACTATATTTATTTAATCTAGCTCTCTGTATGTCTGTCTGTCTTCATAATTACTCTACTATAATTACATTCAGTAGTTAGATATTGCTAATACTATCACAACAACAATAATAATTATAATAACAGTAATTAGTATTCGTATCTAGTTATTAGTTAGTTATCCAACAATGTTTTTGCACAGAATTTTTTTTCGTATTTCATTTTTAATGTTTTTCCCTGGAAGTATATGATAGGTATGCATAACCCAGCAGTTTTACAAGTACTCAATGTAGATACAGTAATTGTCACTAATGTCTGATCACTTGACTGACGTATGTGCTCTTAGTAGTGTTGATATAAGGCTGGTTACTGGTTACTTTATACATCCCAGGTAATCTAGCGGGAAGTCAATTGTCACTTAAGTGTCTAGAGTGTAGTCATTTAAACGTCTATTTTACACTGAACTTTAGAAAGTATTGGAGTTATTTTACAAACCAAAAGTAATCTATTGGAGACTAGTCGGAGGAAGGTTTTTTTTTTAAAGCAATCAGTTATTGGACTGTCTAGGAGATGTCTTTTTAACTGACCTTTTCAGGTCAATTAGCTTCCGCTTACCACCCGTACATGTTAAAATAACTGGTTATGTAGCTAGTAAGGTAACTAACTTACTAGCTACCGATTTGTGAATCCCATGGGTTGACTACGTTGGACCAGCTATCAGACAGTATCCCGTATTGACAAATCACTAGTTCGGGACAGTCAAACAGAACTGCTGGGATGTACTAAGTATTATATTCATATGTATATTAAAATGTTTTAACTATATAAAAATCCTTACATTCAACAATTCTATCCAATAATTGTTTTTGTACATTAATGTGGTTCTTAAATTTGACTTTATTAATTCTGCCAAATTCTATAATTGTTCTCCGTCATCTAGGAACTAAATACCTAAGAGTTTCCTTTAAAATAATGATTTATGGGTAAAAAATATTTTGTGTTACAAAAATGTTTGTGAAAGTCGGAAAAAGTCGAAAGGCCTTTGAATTGATTATCATTTGATATACATATTTGGTCGATTCACAAGGTATTCTATCGTCAATCCATTCTTATATTTCACGACTCGGCATTCATACACTAATATTTGTATGGTGTTAAATCTGCCCTTGCTGCCGGGGATAACATATTTAAAGAGGAAAACTGTTAAAATAAACTTAAATCGAATGTAAAGTAAAAAATTTAACACAAAATTCTCAAAAGAGCACTGTCCTCTATGAGTGTCAGATGTACTTTAAAAAAAAAAACCGGTGACTTGAGTTTAGATTTAAATCAAAGCTAGGATTTTCTTTATTTAAATAAGCGATAGGTGAGAAATAGTTTGTTTTATACTGTAAGCTGCTCATTAAATATTTCGTTAATATGATAATTTTCGTGTTGGTGTTATTTTTGAATGACGATAATACAGTTTGTGGGTTAATTTGACCCAAAGGAGATATCGGTTTAATCTCAAAAAGATTTTTTTTACTGTAATTTTCATTAATATAAATCTACATATTTCTGTAACATAATGCAGAAAGTTAAGGAGTTTTACAAATTTACTTCATATAAATAGTAAAATTTTGCATAAATCTGACCTTTGACCTCGATGCACGTCCCGAAATCGTTGTTCGATTTGCCTCAAATTTTCAGCACTTAACTTTTATACCAAGTGTTACAATATTCCACCCGGCACTCTTTGAAATCTAAAAGAAATGGGCAGTGAATTTGAATGTATATTTAAAGATTCGAAGTTTTTAAAATTACATAAAAGTTATAACCTAATGTACATCCAGAAATGAAATAAGTACTTAAATACATACATATGTTTATACAATACATACGTATGTCCCTGTGTACAGTTTTAAAGAATTCTGTGTAAAATATGAACAAGAAATGGTTGATTTTTATTTCTTATTGTTGTACACGTTTATTGAGTGAACTAGAAAACACATTAGTACTCTTTACACGATAACGAAAGTGTAAACCAACAAAAAGTCAAATACATACATATTCTACTACATGTCGGTCAAAACATATTGGACAAGAATTGCTTATATACACCTTCTATAGGGAAAACAAATTAGCTTGTTCTTTAAAACACAAAAAGTGCCATCCCTGATTTAACAAAATAGAAACACAAAATACTAACCCCCATATTCATAAAAAAAATGTTAAATTTAAACAATAAGGGTACTCATTTAAACGCTTAAGTTTCCCATTTGTGCAAATTAGCATATTTGCGCGTCGTGTTTGTGCAATTTTACACAGAAAATGTCTATTTGATAAAAATGTCAAACAAAAATAAATTCAACAAATGCTTAAAAAAAGTTTTAAAAATTGTATAAATTTAAATTCTAAAAATGTCTAATGAAAGTGAAATCTTTAGAACAAATAATTTGAGTTTTTGCTTATTTTCTAGCTGTTGGTTAATATTTCCATACACAATGCCATTCAATCCGATTATTCTGTTCCAAAGTCACACAATTTTCACATGTACAAAATATTTGTATTTAATTTTATTTTTGTTTCTTATAAATACAAGTAAACAAAAGCAGCTGATTCATCAAATGCACAATAAATTCCAGTTTGCGAGTCTAAGAGCTAGTTTCAAGGATAAAGATAATCTACATTCTTCGTTTAAACCTAGATTAAACTAAAAATTGTGTTTTCTAACTTATTGTTTATTTACTATATAATCTAGGTTTAACTGAGCATCATTGGTGAGTTAAACCTAAGTATAAAATGCCAAAGCACAAACACAAATGGAAAATAAAATAAACAATTCAGAAAGAACAGCAGCTCTTTGTTTTGATTTGCTTTATTAACATCAATATAATTTTTATTATACATTTTATATACTTTAATGTCACTTTTTCTTTTACAAAGTTAAAATTTACAAAAAAAGTTATGTACGCGGTTGGTTTTCCTTATAAAATTTAAAGTATTCCCATATTTATATGAAAAATTTAGAGGAATGCACATGTGATTTGACTAAAAAATATGGCAATGCTAACAAAATAGACAGGCGGTAATCCATTAGTGAGAAACACAAACATTGGTTAAGCTACGTTTAACTGACATGTAAGACATGTGCAAACGAATTTGCAGACAATTTTTGACAGTTCATTTGCGAGAGTGTAAAAATGCACAGATTGCACAGTTTGCGAGACATTTAAGCGTTTACATGAGGATCCTTAATGTTTTAAAGCAAAAGATTTTAAAATGTTGTTTAAATTTAAAAATTGTTTATGAATAAGGCCTTAAATATTTTTCTATTTAAAAAGTAAGAAAATTAATACAATAAAATAATAAATACTACACCATTTCCAATTGTATTTCAGAAGTTTCCAATTGTATTTCAGAAATTTCCATTGGAATTGCTATTAGAATTTTCTGAAATACAAATGGACATTTCTGAAATACAATTGGAAAATTCTGAAATACAATTGGAAATTTCTGAAATACAATTAGAAACATTTTAAATATAAATTAAAACTTCTGAAATACAAATGGAAATTTCTGAAATACAATTAGAAACTTCTGAAATACAATTAGAAAGTTCTGAAATATAAATGGAAACTTCTGAAATATAATTGGAAATTTCTGAAATTGAATTGGAATTTTCTGAAATAAAATTAGAAACTTCTGAAATACAATTGGAAATGGTGTAGTATCATGTGATAATCAAGCGACAAAACATATTGGACAAAACCGATTATGTATCAATTTAAATAAACTTTCAATTGAACATCAATCTTAACTCCACGTTAAACTTATACATATGTGTATCGAGAACAACTGCAGTGATTATCTTTAAATGTTTTAAGAAATATATTGGGGTAAATTATAGTATTAAATTATTAGAGATTTTATAAAACAGCTAAGCAAGACGAAGGGATGGTGAGAAAGTTCAAAAAATATCATTACTCAAAAGCGAAGAAAACCTTTATTTCGCCTACAAATCGTAAACCTCGCCCTAATTTGCTCGAGAACACTTGAACTTTACGATGAATCTTAATTTAATTTTGTGCATTCTGATGGAATCGACGACCTGCCAATAAATCAGAAATACTGTACTGGAACAGTTAAGCATGAAGGCGGACATGTTATGAAGTCGAGTTCCTTTTCTGGTGAAAGCTTTACATAAAATTCACGATATTACGGACAAACTATTGTATACAAATATATAGCAGTATAAGATGCTAAGAATGGATAATTCAACATGACAATGACCCTTAACACACATCCAAATTGTTGAAGGGATTTAGCTTAGTCACCTGACCTTATCTCTATATAAAATGTATGGATAATCGTGAATAGAATTTTAAATCGGGAACTGTCACATTAAAATCCAAACAAATTGTATTAAGATATAAATGAGACATTCCAATGACAGGAATAGAGAATCTTATATGCATAAAAGATGTGCGGCAGTTTTGAAGACGTGTTATATACTCCAATATGTTTAGTCGTATGAGTTTTTATATTTTTTTTTTACTTTTAGTTAAGTTTTTTAATAATATCATAAGAAATATGGAAACTAAGGCTTACTTTATGAATGCAGTTTGCAATGCAACACTGCAAAGAAATTCGTTTACAAGGCAAAGCAATACATTATGGTAATACTGGGGGCTAACTACTGTAATCGAACACGATCGAATATTTATTCGAACGTGCGAGTATTTTTTATGATTACGTTAAAATATCCAATGATTTTTTGTTTTAAATTTACCAAATTTGACAAATGTTGCGCATTGTCATGCAATAATGAACTTGTGATATTGCCAAAACGCAATCTATTGAGTTTATGAACACTATGCATTGCAAACTGCGTTTATGAAGTCAGCCTAAATTTCGTTAACAATAACAATAACGCGAATGTATGTCCAATGTATTTCGACCGATACTCTAGGTACTTCTCTTATAATACTCCACAGTAGTTACTTCTATAGCTGTTTTTTATACTTTTCTCAAAACCGCAAGCATACATACACACACAGAAAAAACAGATTCGTGATGGCAACCGAATTTGTTGCCAATCGAATAATTCTACCTTATAGACCGAACGTTACAGTTGTGGCTTCAAAATTTTAGAAATAGTAACAAAAGTTTGGTTGCTTCAACCAAAATTCTTCTTTATCAACTGACTTTCTGTTCGATTGGTAACAAATTCGGTTGCTACCACGAATCTGTTTTCTTTGTGCACACACGATACGTAGATTTGACTGTTGGTTACAAATAGACAATTGTAATTATTATTTCTTCTAAATCTCTGCTTAAAATATAATTTACAATGTTTTACTTTATTCTTGAACTACAAATCCGAATTTATTTATTTAAATTTATCTTTATCTTTTCTTTGAAACAGAAAACAAAGTCATTACATTTATCATTATTTTGCTATTATTGTTACATTTCTATAGTTCCAGCAACATTTGACAGACATTAGTAGAGTTGTGTCGCTTTGAACTTTACCCGACTATACTTTTTCTTGTGGGTTTTGTTGAAATCGCATGTTTATGACTATTTGCAATAATCAATCGATGCCCTCAATATCAACATTGCCCAGGTCATCGCTTAAAAACTCGACTTTCAATTTTTCCAATTTTCCGGAGGGATTTTCCAAAATTTTCTTCCGTAAAAACCTTCTCTTAGAAAATATGAACAAATTTTACAGAAATCGGCCCAGCCCTTCTCATTTTATGAATTACTATACAACAAATCGGACAACAACATTATAAGATATGAATTCATAATCATACATACTTTGTAGAATTTTGTCACTTTGCTAAAATCGAAAATCGTGAATTAAATCGCGAGTTTTTCAAAACTACAAAAATTGTAAATGAAAATTTCAAAATGGCTCCAAATGTGTCAAATAAGAATAAATTTTGAAGAGCTACGATCAATAAGTCGACGTTTTTTTATAAATCTTTCATGGAATGAATGATGTGGATAAGTAAAAAATGAGAGAGGTTATGATGGAAGGCACATTGTTTATTTGCACAACATTTCAGGAATTTACTGTTTTTCTTTTCTCTTGAAGGCTCTAATATTGTGAGTTGGAATTTTTTTGGAATATAGGCTATCGATAATTTAATTCTTTAGACAACAAAACACAATTTTTCTTTAAACTATTTTGATGTGTAGCAAATAAATATCTGTAATTTATAAATATAAGAAGTTTTTTTGTAGAAATTTGTATGCAATTTATTATTAAAATGTTAATTTGATTTCTTTCACATTATTATTTGCAATGAATCAATCTCTTGAATGTCACAAAATAAATGCACTCACTCACTCACTTACAATAAATATTGATTATTAACTGTATGTAGAATTTTGAATGTATGTATATATCGTATGTACAGTGTTGTACATATGAATAAGTTGAATATTATTGCCAAAAAACAAAAGCAAAAACATTAACAACTATTAATTTTATAATTTCAGGATCGCGATCAAATTCACATGGTAGTAATGCATCAGCCACCTCATTAAGATCAACGCGTAGTAATTCTGTTTCTCCAGCAGGTATCGTAGTAAATAATTCCCATCACGAGAGGAAAGGTTCAACATACCAGCCACATCAACATCATCCTTCACAACAAAAACAGCAACAACAACAACTACAACCATTACAGCAACAAGAGCAACAGCCCTTAACCCAAACAAATATTATATCGAATCCAGTCGCTGAAACTGTAACTGTGGAAATAATTGAACCAGAAAAATAAATCACAAATCCAATGAAGATATCTAAATGAAAGATTTTAACGGAGAACGTAATGAATAGAAAATAACACGTAAATATTACATACAATTAACAACAACAACAACCACATAATAAAAAGGTAATTTTACAAAATTATAAAAATAAAAGGAATATGCTTTAAATACAACAAACATACAAACAAACAAACAAACAATATTTAAGAACTAATTTTTTTTAATACAAAAACGAAAATCCAAAAAAAAAAAAATTATTAAAAATAACATAAATGAATGCACACTTTTTAATTGAACAAAAAAACCAAAAAGTTAAATTATGAACATTAAAAAGTTCAGCTACATATGAACAAATAACAGAAAACACACAAAAAAAAATAAAAATATTTTTTAAATTTTAATTCAAAACTTTTTAAATACAATTTTAAAATAATGCCTTTAATACACCAAAAATACAAAACGCTAGTTTATTATTATAAAAAAAAACTATAAAAAAAACCTTGCATAACAAATTCATTAAAACCAAAAAAAACAATATAATAAATAAATAAATTATCACAAGTTTCCTTTCTTAAAAAAACGTATTTTTTAATAAATAAAGAAAAACAAACTCATATATTTTCCTAAATGAACTCGAAATAACTATATATTAAATAATTTTTAATTAAATCATAATAATTTGAAATCGATTCGAAATTTATTTAACGAATAGTAGTAGATTTATAAAAAAAAAATAGGCCAAAAATGGTCTTCGACTTAGAAAGAAATTATTAAAAAAATGCACGCATTTTCATCTAGAATTAAAAGAAAAATAAAAAAAAAAGATACTAAAACTCGTTGATCGTTGCGGGCAGTAACGACATTATAAAATATTATAATAGCAATTAAAATATACTATAAAACAATACGAATATAAGAAAATACTAAATAGAAAAAGCCTAGATTCATTAGATTATTAAATTATAATTGAAAAAAAAAAGAAATCGTTAAAACAAAACAAAAAACAAAGCATAACGCTTACGGAATAAGTAAACAAATAACTTAAATATAATAAAATAATCTTAAAAAATTATTCAATAATTTACTCAAACTCATTTACTAAAATTTATACTCTCTCCCTCGTACAATCATCATTCTTCATACAATCATTCATTTCCTATGTTATACTTCTTCGTAAACACACCTACACATACCTACTAACATACATTAGAAAATGGTACATAATAAATAAAATATTTAAACAAAAACAAAAAACAACAAAAAAAAACAACAACTTCGGGACCATATTTTCGAATCAAAATATGCGTTTCAAACGTTTTAATTTCTTTTTCATTTCTTTGTTTTCTTTTCTTTAATATTAATTTAAAAAAGAAAAAACTATTAAAAATATCTATATTTTATATATATAAAAAGAAAAAAAAAAACAAAATCCTCTAAAAACAAAAGTCTCCAATCATTATTTGATAAATTGTTATACCTAATTATATTTATAAACAAAATGTCTGCGGTACACTTTCAAACAAATATAAACATTTATATTTACATCCAACTTTACATGCATATACTTAATATACATTATTACTATTATTATAATTATTATAATTACAATTATAAAATATAAATTTATAAACCATAAACGATTTTTTAATTAGCAATCGCAAATAGTTAAACAAATAAAAATTATACATACATGCTTTGATATGCATGTAATCTACATACATATATTAAATAATTAAATATAAAAATATATATAAATACAAAAACAAATTAGGGAAATAATTAATAAACAAAAAATTTAATTACATATATTTACATACATACATATTTATTCATATTCTATCTTTTTTTAAAAATACAAACACATACATACATAAATATGTTTTCAAAGCATAAAACCAAACCAAATAAAATTCTTATTTTTATATCCTTACATACACTCCCGCACATCTGATTAGGATACTATTCTCTTTGTTCTCAAATTATTATTATTATCATTATTTTAGGGCCTGATACAGAAACACGAAAGAATAAGAAATTATTTAAAAACTGAGTGATTTTCATACAAAAATTTGAAAATTGTTTTCCTTTCGTGCTTCTGAATTAGGCCCTTAATGTTTAAAAAAAGCAAACAGTTTTATTAGTACATATCGTCACATAAAATGCAAAATAACGTAACATCACTTTTCATAAGTTTATAGAAGAAGCAAAAATCGCTATAATATGAAAACTACTTGAGATATTGAAACAAAATTTTCAAATCTGGATTTCAATGAGACTAGAAATATATTTTACAAAAACAAATATACAAAGTACAATTAATGCTATGCCTCTTACGTTATTATAAATTCATGTTTTCTAAAACCAAAATAACGTATCACCATCAATATAAATTTGTATGAAAAAATAAAATCTTTAATAAAAATATTTTTTTTATTAAAGATGTGGTAGAAGGGTATATATAAATTTGTCATTCCGTTTGTAATTTCCATAATACAATTTTCCGACCCTATAAAGTATATATATTCTGAATCCTTATAGATAGCGGAGTCGATTTAGCTATGTCCGTCTGTCTGTCTGTCCCTCTGTATGTTGAAATCAATTTTGTGAAGACCCCAGATATCTTCGGGATCCAAATCCTCAATAATTCTGTCAGACATGCTTTCGAGAAGTTTCCTATTTAAAATCAGCAAAATCCGTCCATAAATAACGGAGAATGAGCAAAAATCCGAGACAACCTCTATTTTTGGCCTATTTTTTTTATCTATATCTCGATTACTAAGTCATAAATATAGACAATATGTATATCTAATGATAGATATTTCAAAGTCCATTGCAACGATGTATATAAGGCTATACAAAGTTGGACTTACAATGGGTCAAAATCGGGAAAAATATTTTTTAACCCGAATTTTTTTCACAAAAAACATTCTTTTGTCATACATTTTTTTCACTAATAAATTAAAAAATAAATGTTTAAAAAAATTTGAAAAATTTTTAAAAAACAATTTTGAAAAAAAAAAAAAAAAAATTTTTAATTTTATTTTAAAGTATAATTTGGTGATGGGTATATAAGATTCGGCACAGCCGAATATAGCTCTTTTACTTGTTTATTTTATTTAAGTACTAACAACTAGTTATTTAAACTAAAACAAGTACTTCATTAAATCATATTAGAAAACTACCTAAAATAAGGTAAAAAACTATTAAATAATTACTCAAAACATATACGTTATTTTGTTTAAGAAAATCATGCACTTGAAGATACGTTGTTTTGAATTTTAGTTATAACTTTATTTTTATTAGTAAAAGTATAAAATTTTGTACACATATCGCACTTGTTCAACAATACTGCATTAACTCAAAAACTTTTAAGTATTTCTTAATGAAAATTCTGCAATATTAAGAAAATCCATAAATTCCGTATTCCGCTGTAGATTCATTTTATTTATCCATTGTATGCAGATAGTGTTATGTATTGTTCTTTACCAAAAAGATAAAACAAAAAAAAAATATTGAATTAATCAGTTTCGTATTTTTTGATGATACGTTGTTTTACATGTTAGGTGACGATATTATAGTGCATTTACACCTACGCCATAAACTTGTTATAAGTTGTTTATGGTGATAAACTAGTTTGAGAAACTTATTTATCCATACAAATCAAAAACAGAGATAAACTAGTTACAAACAACCAGTTTTTGCTAATGCAACTCTGTTTTTTTCAAAATTTGTCTGGCAACGCTGGTGACATTTGACGTTTGCTCATTTGTTTTTCTTACAAAAAACCTAACTGTAAAAAAAAAGTTTAAACTAATTCATTAAAAAGTGCATTTCATATAATATGGACAACGAATTCTGATCTACAGCTTAATATTTGAGTACAGCTCATTCCAATATGTATTTGGTATAACATATTAAAAAAAGTAACAACGTCCATATTTTTATTAAATTTTTAATATAAGTCAGCTGTTTTATGATTTGTCAAAGATAAACCACTTAATTGTCTAAAATGCTAATGTAAACGGTATGGTTTATGAAAGTAGCTTATGATCATAAACTAGTTTGAAAATTACAAGTGTAAATGCATTATTAGGATTTTGAAATTATGTAGTTCATTAAAATTATTTAAAAAATTATTCAAAAATGTAACAATGTTATTAATTATTATAACGGCTTCAATTCTAAACTATTTCAATGAAAAATTGTTTTTTTTTAAATTTGTTATTAATAAATCCAAATAGTCTTTAAAATCCTAATACTATGAAAATTGTTTGCTTTATTATTTTCAAAAACAAAATATTGAATATAAGATAAATTTTGAAGCTAATCAGATGAACGAGCGTGTATATATTGTATGTACATTTTATGTTGTTTGCATGAAGCTATAAACGTACATTTTTCACGATCTATTAAGCTGAGTACGACTTGGAACTCTGCCAAAAACAGTGATTTGTAAATCAAAAGAAATTATGTCTAAATAATCTAAATAAAATGTATATTAACATCTATTTTATAGATAAATTAAAATCTAATGCAAAATCAATTTCAATTTATAGCCTTGTTTTCTCTGTAAGTTTTTACTGACAAGGAAATTTTTTCAGTATATATTACATACATATATGTATTTATATTGCAAATCTATAAATTTTTTAATCTTTGTATTCTGTGTATTTCAATTCATTTAAATAAAATTAGGTTGATTTCAGAAGATATCTGGTAATATTTTAAAATATTTTCTTGTTTGCAGAAATATGCAAATTGTTTTGCAGACCCATATCAGAAAATGTCGTTAAATTTCAAATATATACTCCCAATAAAGGCTTTTATAGACGGCAATACTGAGTATTACTATTTGTCAAAAAGTTATGTATCATAATACAATTGTAATACAATAGTCTAAAAAAAATGTATTCGATTTTCAAATAAATTTGTTAAAACAATTCAAGCGTGAAGAAAATATAAAAAATAAATAAAATTTCCAGAAAAACATCAACAATCAATACAAAAATATTTTTAATACTGTCGTGTAAACATGAAATGTATTTTTCAAAATAATTTCTTGACAGACTGGATGATTTTAATAATATTTTAAATTTGAAAAGCAATATTAACGTCTATGAAAGCCTTAGGCATGAAAGACCTAAAAATTCAAGCACTTGAACATTATCTTGGAATTGTACTTGAATGCAAATATTATATTTTAAACTTGAAAAATATTTTAAAAAATTTAGTATTTTTCAAACAAAAAACATGTGGCTTGAATTTATGTTTCCTTTTTACTGGACAATGCTATTGATATAAAGTGTAATACAACTGTGATTCAATTGCTTGACATTGGACTCAAGGCTTGAATTACACTTGTTTTCAAATTGAATTCCACCTAAAATGCTTATTGGCCTGTTATTTTAACAGGAAAAAGCGTTTTTGGAAAATGTTCAATTAAAAACAGATTTTAGGCTCCAAAACCAGTCATTGTACTTAAAATACAAACGCAGTAGCAGTACATATATGTATACAGCTACGTATACACGGTTGTCAGATTGTCAGAAACATGCTCAGAAAATGGTTAACACAACCATGAGAACTTAAGTTGAAACATATTGTTGTTAACCATTTATTGAAAATTTTCTGACAACATTGTAAGAATATGACAACAGCGTGTACGTAGCTTACTACTTGGAATTGTTATAGTTTTAATTTCGTATATAATATTGACTTGCATTACGGTTTGTTTTCAAGATTTTAATTTTCTAAAAACCTTGAACAGATTAGCATTACCTGGTACTAGGAGTTATTGAGCTATTTATATTTGTTCCAAAGAAACAATCATATCACATGTATGTTTTACGATTCCACAGTATGTACCTACTACATAGATTGATACGTATGTTAAAAGATAACAAATAAATAAATGTGCATTAGAGTTTAATTCTTAAAACACAAATACTTTCCAAAATACTTTCCACAATTCCAAAACAGTAATAGAGCATTAATTAGCATATTTATTTAAAATACACTGCAGGTTGCAAAAAACCACTAAAACACAATTAAACAAGCATTTTTTTAAAAACATATTACAATCATAGTTTTCTTTATCCTATCAATCAAGTAAATTACAAATAATTCCGTTCCAAAAATATAAACTATTGTAAAATTTATTTAAGAATCCATAAAAATCAAAAAACTTTCTTTAAATGTATCCCAACAATTTTTTTATCATCCGTATAAAAACAATCAAAACTACAATAACACAATTTTGTTCAAATGAAATGCATCCGATAAATGTTTATGAATTATTAATAGTGAAGCGAATTAAATAAAATATAAAAAAAATGGGTAAGATTTTTGGCTTTACTATTAAAAATTCTTTAAATATGGTAAACAAAATCATTTATTTAAAGCTCAACTGGAAAAGCTTACCTGTGACAAATTCAAGATAAAAAAAAAATTAAAATAAAATCATGAAAATACAAACAAATAAAAAAACAATAATTTGTAAATTACGTCTATAGCTTCAGACTAGAATGAACATTTGAAAGTAAAAATCTTATTATATTAAATTAAATTTAAAAAAAAAAAACAAAAACAAAATAATACTTTGTGATTTAGTTAAAATTCAACGAATTTTTTAGAATTGCTTGCTAAACAGAAAGACACAAAACAAAAAATAACAAATTAATATAAACGAGCCTAGTTTTGAAGTTTGGGGAAGAACTTCAAAGCTGTTTTGTTTAAATCAAATTAATAATTCAAATAATTTTTACAGTAAAACATTCAAAATTAAAAAAAAAAACAAAAATAAAACCAAACAAATAACAACAGAAAGATCGATCCAAACAGATCCGAACAACTAAGTTTTATGTAATTCTAAAAATAGAAATGAAAAAATATATGTATACATACAAACAAACAAACAAACAAACAAATAAACATATATAAATAGTAACTTAGCTAAGTAGCGTGTCTTCAATTTATTAAAAGCGAAGCGAAGTTTTTCTCGTTTACATTTTTAGGGCTTAAATGCGTTTTTAACTTAAAATAAAATAAAATATAAAAATATTAAATAAATAAATAAATTAAATATACACGCAACAATTAGAAAATAAAACATATTTACATATTTCTATTAAAATGTACCAGATACTTGAAAAAAACAACACACAACCAATTACACAAAATCAGCTCCATTATAACTTTAATATCTTATTTTACTTCCAAATATTGTTTGATTTCTGAATCTTAAATATTGAGCATTCAAAGTAAGTATCAGAGTAATCCAATGTTTCTCTACTTTTGAATAATAAAACAAACAAAAAGATCAAAAAACAATTGTCAACATTTATTTCCAACATCATTTTGACACCCTACTTATGCTATATTACATTCATTCATACATACTTACTTACGTACATAAATATTTTATTTATTTTAACACATGCTACACACAATTACAAATAATTCAGTTTCATTTTTCAGTTTTATTATAATAATAATAATAATTCAAATTAAGGGCAAACAGCAATAATATTTAAATTATATAAAAACAAAACTTTTCGTAAAATATTAAAATGCCATTTATATTAAAAAAAAAAAAAAAAAATCAACTAAAATCGACAACAAAAAATCATTTTATTATAATAAATTTATTATACCATACCTTATAAACAAAAACTATCATTTAAAAAAAAATTTATATATTTTATTGTTACCTTAATGTTTTTTGAAATCTAAATTTTCCACTGGAGGCGATATAAATGTTGGTTTTTTGTTTGTTAAAAAACAATCAAATATATCTTGTTGTTGCAAGAGTTAGGTTTTTCACAATTATGTCTCGTCTCTATGTTACCCTATGGTAGGTGATACCATAGAAAAAGACATAGAGAGAAAACTATTCTGTGTGAGTATGTTGTCAAAATTAACATTTTATTGTCTGATTTTTTAAAATTGTCAAAATTGCTTATAACTCGAATATATATATGTATATGAAGAATTACACGATTTAGGGTCATTATTACAACTTGCCTTTATGTTCAAAAAAGATAAAAGTTAACTTTAAGCAATATAAAAAGATACCCTTAAAGTTAACTTTTACTATTACGAACATAAAGGCAAGTTATTATAATAGTCCTTACTGTATTAAATACACAACAAAATTCGGGCATTGAACTATTATTAACTTTAATAACCTTAATTAACTTTATTTCATATAGCAATTATGTTTTATTGTAGTCCATAGTGTTTGGAAATTCTTCGTTTAGTTCGGAATATCACTTCATTTAGTACTTTTTTTATTAGCAAATGTCTTAAAGTTACAACTTCAAAAAATCATAAGTATGTGGTTTTGAAATTGCTTTAATCAATCGATACTTTTATTTAAAAGATATATGTTTTACCTTTCAAACAGAAGAGTTTTTAAAAATCGGTTAAAAAATAAGTGAGTCGGTAAAATATTGTTTTCTTATTTTTGTGAAAAATCCTACTAAATCAATTCAAAATTGAATGGGTTATGCTAATTTTTGTGTTAACATGAACTTTGCTTAAGTTGGGGAACCGATTTTTACAAATATTTTTCTGTTTAACAGGTAAAACTCAAAACAGTTATTTCACTAAAACGAAGTGATCATAAAACAAGTAAGAGAGCTATATTCGGATGTGCCGAATCTTATATACCCTTCACCAAATTGTACTTCAAAATAAACATTTTAAATATTTTTAGGTAAACAAAATTTTTTTTTTATTTTCCAAAGTTGTTTATTTAATTTTTTGGAAAAAAAAATTTTCGAATTGTTTTTTTTTTTTAAATTTAGAATTTTTTTTTTTAAAATTTTAAAATTTTTTTTTTTAAATTTTAAAAATTTTTTTTTTGTTTTTTAAATTTTTTTTTAACATTTAGCGAAAAAAATATTTGTAGTGAAAAAAAAATTCGAGAAAAATATTTCAAAACCGCGGTTTCGGTTTTAAAAAATAGAAAACCGATCGGTTCGGTTTTTCTTCTTTTTACCTTTTTTTGTATGTTCTGTAATAATGGACACAGAACTATAAAATTAGACATTCATGATGCTGAGTAGGAATACAAAATGTGGGTCCTTATGGTACTGTTTTTATTCTAATAATACGTTTAGAATAAGCTAGAATCCACATTATAATGAATCAATAATCATGAAACTAAAGTCATGTTTCCCTGAATTATTATTAATTTACAAAGGTAGACTTAATAGTATTATTTCTTTCTTCCAATTGGGGTGACGAAGCGCACCGTGTCAGCTAGTAGTCCATAATTTGATCGGATATTTGAAAATAACTAAAATTTTTCATTTTTTTTTTTTTTTTTTAATAAATAAACAGTCATTTGATGTTTAATTGTCACGAAATACTCGTAGATCTGCTACATCATCTGAATGTAAACAAATCTTTAGCTTTTTTTACCGATCTATTTTTAGAGATATTGGATGAATAATTGGATGAAATAGATTGTTTCTCATTTCCAAATTATGAATTTTTCTACTGAAAATAGATTAAAAAAGTAAAAGGCCTTGAAAAACCGCGGTTTCGGTTTCGGTTAAAACCTAATTGGAAACTCTACTTTATAGGGTCACAAAATTATATTGTAGAAATTACAAACGGAATGACAAACTTCTCACGAAGGTGAAGGGTATAAAAAACTATAAGTATTTCCGTACTCTATGTACTCCAACAAAACAGAATTGTTACATAACAACTTTGTAACACTGTGCAATCGTTTTTGAGTACCGCTATTCGTTGGTGTAATAATAAGCAAAATTATAATTTATTATTTTTAAAAAATTTAAAAAATCCATTCCACTGTGCAACATTAATATTTGTTTTCTTAAATTAATAATATACTAGTATTTATATCGACGACAGTTTTTTTTTTATAGAAATCTCAACATTAATGTAACAATTTGAATTAAACATACTCTTGCGTAAGTAGGTATGTAAAACATTTAATTGGTTCGAAAGTAATTAAAAATAAAAAGAAAAAAATAGATTATTTACAATCAGTATGGATGTAGTATAGATGAATTATGTAAATGAAAGTTACATGACGAAGATATTAATTAAATTATTTTAATATTGTAGTGATAAAAAAAACATCTAGAATAGAACAAAGTGGAACATCGAGTCTTTTGTAAGCAGGTAGGTATGCAAACTTGCTTGGAAATAAACGAAATATTAAAAAAATACCTATCGTTTCAATTCATCTACCGTTACCGCTAAGCTATTGTTACCGAAATAACTGAAATTACCGTTATCCCTAAATAGCGTTACCATTATTCCAAAAATAATTTAAATCAGAAAAAAACTATTTTTTATTTCAATAATTGAGTTTATTGAAATCTACAAAATTTAAAATATATATAGCCATGTCCGTCTGTCTGTCTGTCTCTTGAAATCAATTTTCTGAAGGCTCCAGATATCTTCGGGATCCAAATTCAATAATTCTGTCAGACATGCTTTCGAGAAGTTTCCTATTTAAAATCAGCAAAATTCGTCCATAAATAACGGAGATATAAGCAAAAATCCGAGACAACCTCTATTTTTGTTGCCTATTTTTCATCTATATCTCGATTACTAAGTCATAAATATAGACAATATGGATATCTAATGATAGATATTTCAAAGTCCATTGCAACGATGTATATAAGGCTATAGTAAGTTGGATCTACAATGGGTCAAAATCGGAAAAAATATTTTTTAACCCGAATTTTTTCACAAAAAACTCTTTTTTCACTAATAAATTAAAAAAAAATAAATTTTTAATTAAAAAAAAAAATTTTTTAAAAATTGGAAAAAAAATTTAAAAAATTTTTTTTAAAAAAATATGAATTTTTTAAATTTTATTTTAAAGTATAATTTGGTGAAGGGTATATAAGATTCGGCACAGCCGAATATAGATCTCTTACTTGTTTTATTTACATTTAAAATTAAAAACAAAGAATATGTAGGACAACTGAAGGTTAAACCCCCAGAAATGTCTGGAAATCGAATAGGTTTATGTATGATATACAAAAAAAAATGTATCTGAAATGCGTTTTTATAATCATAGAGCGTCAATGGGCTTTATATATTGGAACCACATAATTCACTAATTATTATTTTTGGGTTTTAGATATCAAGGTAAAATTAAGCAAAAAACTAAAAAAAAAAGTCATAAAAAATTTCTTCTTGTAGTCATATTGTATATGTATGTATTTGCAAAATGGGTTTTCGAGATACAGTGCACTCGCGGTAACGTGAACTAATTAAAACCAAGGGAGTTTATGTTAGTGAAATTGTTCACGTTAGCGATTGTCGAATTTCATGGAAAAAATATAAAATTTTATAATATAAACCTGTGTTTTACACGCTTGAACGTGAAATTCTTTTATTATATAAAAAATATAAAACAAAAATTATTGATTAAAATGCATTACAAAACAAAACGAGATTACGAGAAACTATACTTTGAAATAAAATTACATAGCTAATAAAATTACTCATTCGATCCCATACAAAAAATATTAATTTAGAGGATACAAACACATTTTTAATACAAGGGGATTCCCTAACTTTAAAAATCGAATTTAATGTATGTATTTCAGTGTTGTCTACATGCTTAGAAAACAAATGCAGTGAAAAAAATTTATTCACGTTATAGAGCTTTATGAGTTTGTTCACGTTCAGAGTAGTCAATGTAAACAAAAGCTTGTTCACGTTAGGCGGTGTTCACGTTACCGCGAGTGCACTGTATTTTCCTTTTTTAAGTTTTCCTAACGTGAAAACTAACAGAAAATTTTAAAAATTGTTTATGGATATGAAATCTATGGAAGTTAAGCTCCTAACTAATTGAGTGCAATTTGTTATTTTAATATTAAAGGATGTTTACATGATTATGTAATGAATTACAAAATTCTCATTTTTCAGTTTAAGGCCAGCAGCTAATATGTTAATGGGTCGATTATGGATGACAACCGAACTTCAGTTGAGTTGCGAGAGGGCAATCAAAAATTTCTGGTTGCCAATAAAAGCTGTCAGTTGTCATCTGTAATACAATTTTGGAAACTGACAACGCAACTATAGTTCGGTTGCTATCCATAATAGACCCATACGTTTTTTTGAGTACTAAAGTTAATTAAAGTTGGTGAACTTTACAGATTTTGGTAATTGCTTCAACTTTTTATTTATTATTTTTTTATACCCTTCACCATGAGTGCCAAGGGTATATATAAGTTTGTCATTTCGTTTGTAATTTCTACATTTTTAATTTGCGACCCTACAAAGTATATATATTCTGGATCGTTATAGATAGCGAAGTCGATATAGCCATGCCCGTCTGTCCGTCGATTTTTTGCCTATTTTTGATCTATACCTGGATTACTAAGTCATTAATATAGACAGTATGGATATCTAATGATAGATATTTCAAAGACCATTGCAACGATGTATATAAGGCTACAATGGGTCAAAATCGGGAAAAATATTTTTTAACCCGAATTTTTTTTTACAAAAAAAAAAAATAAATCTAAAAAAAAAATTTTAAACAATTAAAAAAAAATTAAAAAAAAAACAATTTCGAAAAAAAAAAATTTAAAACAATTTTGAAAAAAAAAAAATTTTTAAATTTTGAAAACAATTTAGAAAATTTAAAAAAAAAATTTTAATTTTGTTTATCTAAAAATATTTAAAATTTTTATTTTAAAGTATAATTTAGTGAAGGGTATATAAGAATCGGCACAGCCGAATATACCTCTCTTACTTGTTTTCACTAAGGGTATATAAGATTCGGCACAGCAGAATATAGCTCTATTACTTGTTTTTATGAATATGGGGGTTTCAAAGAAACTTTATTACTTAAAATATTTTCAAAACAAAAAATTCATTTTTGAAAAAATGTTTAAAAGTATATACGGGAGAATCCACCCCAGCACTCTTTGGATTTCGAATTTTCCTTTTTAATGAAATTCACCACAGTTATTATGTATTGAAAGTGTTTATCAAATCATAGACTTTTTGACTCGAGTCCCAAAAATATGATTTCTTAAAAATTTTAAAAAATTATATCACAAAAACCACTTTTATATTTATTTAGCTGAAACAAAATAAAAACAATAATGCTAAAACATTTTTTTAATGAAGTATTTTATATATAGTACATAAATAATAAATAAATAAAATCTGTGAATATCAAAATATATAAGTTTCATATTGGTTAACGGAATCGCTTGACACCAACAGTTTTCAAAATGAGAACATACGTGGTTAATTAATTTTTGACAATGAAGATCGGAGCGAAAAGTAAATTTTATCATAGTA